>JAJJWX010005194.1:0-1200000 GCA_023529315.1 Papaver bracteatum
CACTTTTTGTATTTGAGAGTTCACAAACTATTTGGATAGTCAAAAACTTATCAAATACAAAAAGGTTCTGAGTTACGAGACAACCGATTATTCACAAACTGTTTTGGTCAGTTCACGAACTGATTTTGGTCTTATGATAATAAATATATCCCTATCTATCTAACAAGATGATAATTGCAATCAAATACTCAATTTTCATTCATTCTGACCCCAATTTTTGATAATATGGATTAATATGGTAAGCATACTGGAAAATAGAGATCTCTCATTGATTCCACCACACGCCAATAATTAATAAATATATCTTGATATCTACACCAATAAATACTAATGATATCTTAATATCATGAAGGATTTTGCTTTTCCTCCCCTCTACCTCCCCTAAAGATTTAGAATTAGAAAAACTCATATAGTTAATTATTCCTAGTCAGAAGTTGTGCACACATGGATAAAACAAACACGTGTAACTTATATATTGAAAATGCCCTCAAACATAAAATTTTCACTTCTTCTTGTTCTTCTTCTTCGTGTCTTTGATTCTACAAGAACAGATTGAAGATGTGAGCTGGTGTGGTTAATATTGAATTGGTCCTTCCGTACGCATCTGCAATTCAAAATTCTTTCCACAAAATAATTAAAACACAAACCCCATATACAAACCCCCAATTTATCTAAATCTTGATTACTCTAAACTCCAAATGATCATAACAAGGTAGTGAAACCCGAAATCGATCAAATTGTTTAAATTATTTACCTAAGACTGATCAAACGCCTGAAATCATTTACTTATAATTGATCAATTTTTTGAAAGCCTTTACCATGTAATTGGTCAAAATCTTGACATTCAAACCCCTAATTGATCTTATTTACTTGCAGTTTGTTGTTGTTGGAAACTCCATTTAGAGGTTCTTTATAACTTTTATATTATAATGAAGTAGATGATTTTTCTTTTTTGTGAAGCATATTGAAGTAGATGATGCGTTGATTATCAAAGTAAAATATGACTTTGATTTGAGTTAATAATTGAAGAACGAATCAATTTAAAAGAAGATTGAATTTTGGGGTGTTATGATGTTATGGTTACTACTTTTGTTAGTTAGGATTAGTGATAATAATTATTGTAAACGTGTTATTGTGGCTAATTAATAGGAATTTGAATTAGCAGTTGTCATAGTTTTAGGTTAGTGGGTAATTCTTATCTTGAAGGGAAGTTACGTGGGTTGTAACTACATTTTGTAAACTCTATTTAAGGAGTCATGTTTTAATGAAATGGATATCCAGTGAAAAATGAATTATGATTAGAGTTTTCTCTAGTTTGGAGTCTGGTTACACTCGAAGTAATCGTTGGGAGGCCGGTTTTCCTCGAATTAAACCATTGATGGACGATGGGTTCGTCTATAAACCCTTTACCATTTCTTTTGTTCGATAATCTAGTTACGATATGATGAAGATATTAAGAGGATCGTAACAATTGGTATGCAGAGCCAGGTCAATCGCTGCGCTATCCTTCCAAGAATATCATCAGAGAAGTGGTTTCTATCTTTTAATGTTTTTAGTTTTATTTTATTTTTTAAGTTGTTTTGGATTTTGATTTTCATTAAAATCGGTTTAATGTTTACCAATTTAGAGAAAAGGAAAATTCTAACGTCCAAATATTTGGTCGAAATATTTTTTACCTAGGCATTAATATTTTATTAGTTGGGTAAAAATATATTCTATTTGGTTAAATGTTTTTCTTGAATTATGAAAATCAGTTTAATTAGGATTTGATTAGCAGTATTTGTTTGGTTTTGTTTTCTCTTGAAAAAAAAAAAAAAAAAATCGCAGAAGATTAATAGCACTTAGTTGTTTGTGGATTTAGTCTTTTATCCTTTATTAGGAGATTATGGCTTCATAGTTGAGTGCACTGACGGAAAGTTGGGTTCGTCGAAGAAACCACATTAACGAAACAGGCTTTCATCAACACCTCTTTATGGAAACAATTATGAAGAGCAGTAAAGCATAACCTTGAGGACAAGTTTATTTTTCTAAGGGTGGTGGAATGTTACGGTTACTACTTTTGTTAATTAGGATTAGTGATAATAATTATTGTAAACGTGTTATTGTGGCTAATTAATAGGAATTTGAATTAGCAGTTGTCATAGTTTTAGGTTAGTGGGTAATTTTTATCTTGAAGGGAAGTTACGTGGGTTGTAACTACATTTTGTAAACTCTATTTAAGGAGTCATGTTTTAATGAAATGGATATCCAGTGAAAATTGAATTATGATTAGAGTTTTCTCTAGTTTGGAGTCTGGTTACACTCGAAGTAATCGTTGGGAGGCCGGTTTTCCTCGAATTAAACCATTGATGGACGGTGGGTTCATCTATAAACCCTTTACCATTTCTTTTGTTCGATAATCTAGTTACGATATGATGAAGATATTAAGATGATCGTAACATATGAACCTTAATTATTTTCATGTAAATTTTAAATCGGTATACCAAATTGAAGAGGAAATAATAGATTAATCAGAGTCAATTGAATGATTTCATAAAAAAAAAAAATTGATCAAAAATGAAACGAGCACCAGGAGAGAGGCAGAAATGTTATTTTTCGGCATGTTACCAAAGAGTCACCCCATCTTTCTGAACTATATGCGTCTCTTCCACTTTAAATTCTCCAAACTCATCATGATCTAAGGAAGTTACCTATAATGGAAAGGACTGACATCGTACACGCAACCTAACAAAGTAAAAGAAAAAAGTTCTCACTTATATTGAATGGACACAAAATGCATCCATTCAATGTTTATATAAGAGAATCACGAACCAAAGATATAGATAGATTTAAGCTTCCAGAAATCCTTCTAAGTTTTCTCTTCAAACTCTTCTCTGTTGTCATAGCCATTAATTAGTAATACCAAACATTAATCTCCCTCTTTTCTCTCTGCATAACCGTTTTTCCCAAATAATTATCTGAAACTTATGTTCTTCAATTTTCTTCATCTCCAAACCTAGATTTGCTCGGATATAATCTGGGATATCAGATTTTCCGGGTAGATTTTGGTTTGTGTAAATAGTATTTAATGCTTTCAATAAAAAAATCACAAATTTTGTGATTTTAGGTTTTAGTTTTTATCTTTCTGGTGGGTCTGATGGCATATCTATGCTATCAAGATTTGTTATCTAATAGCCTTAATGGCTTTCTCTGGTGGTGGTGTTGCATTATAATCAAGTATGTTTGGAAAGAAGACGATCTAATTCGACAAATAAGACCGATTTTGATCGCCTTGATATCAATTTGGGCATATTACTTATTTTTTATGGAAGCATCTGACATATATGATGTCAATGATCAAGATTCAAAAGATCAAGAAACAAAATGGTTTGAAACCATTATCAGGATGTCAATTTCTTCAGCAGAATGCAAAATCTTAGTACAATTTTCTTTTTATGTTTCTTTAAGTTTCGAAATTTGTAAATTTAGTACTAATTCTTATTTTCAGTTTTCTGATGTAATTGATCATGATGTAATCAAAATTTCATATTAACGAAATTATGAGGCATTGTCTTTTTCCTTCAAAAAAAAAGAAGTAAAAGATGGTTTGATATTAGATTTGATTTTAAAGTTATTATGTTGCAGGTTTGGAGAAAAGTAAGGAAAAAGGTTTAATTGAGGGAAGCCAGGAAAGGCCGGAAGAATAGGTTAAAAATACAAAGTGGGGAACATGTTACAATCTTAGACGCTTACCCAAAAGATATGCTATCTACCACCTTCCATTTTTTTTTTGAAGCATGATATTTATTAGATAACTAAATAGCTATTACACTGGGGGTAAGATATACCTTCCATTATTTGACATTGCTTAAAACCATCTGATTGTTTTAGTTAGATAAAGACACATGTTCCCTATTTATTTTTAGCGTGAGGGTGGTTTAGACAGTTTGCAATATCAATGCCACGAGTACCCGTCTTAGTTACCTGAGAATTAGATATAATGCTTGATGACATGAGGAAATGCTGCTAATTTTAAATCTCCAGTGGAGGTAATACAAATTTTCAATCTTTGTTGGGAAGGAAACGCGAAATCCCTCTATTATCATCCTTAATCTCTTTTATAGGTAATGAAAAACTCTTCGAACAACTCCCAATACCCCTACCTCTTACTTCCATCCACAGAGCTGGCCCGTTAATGGCATGTTTTGATAACAAAAGCAGAAATGTTTCTGCTTCTTCAGAAGTAGAAGTCAGAAGAAAAATATTTTTTCTTTACAAAAAGTTAACTTTTTGTGTGTCTAGAAATCTTGAAATTGTGTACCCAAACTAACTTGTGCGGTTACAATTTGGTCGGACCATATACATGAAATATGTGACCCATCTTTATATGATGATACGTCTTATAAATTAGAAAAGAATAATTCCAAAAAAGTTTTATTACCTAACTACTTGTTTTTATGTTTGAGTTAACTTCATACTTTTTCTCAAAATTAAAGCAATTAACTCGATTTGGAGGGGCAGGTTTTTAAGTTAAATACGTGTCAAAATATAAAGATGAGCCACATACAAAAAGACAAACTAACTTCCGACTTTTTGCTTTCAGAAGCTAAAAAAAAAAAACTTCTGGAGTGGTGCCCAAACGGCATATAATAACGCGTTTGGATACCAGAAGCAGAAGTCAGATGCAAAACTATTTTACTTCACTTAAAGTTAACTTTCCGATTTCTAAAAGTCTCTTTGAAATTCTCCGCCCAAACCGACTTATTGCATTTTTTTACTTCTGAATGCACATCCAAACGTGCTATAAACCATTCTCCTTTCACTTTTTATCTATGAAAAAAGAGAACACTCTTTCATTTCATCTTGCATTTACTGTCTTTTCTTCCTCGAAGGGAAATTAGGGATGCGATAAATCAAAACATTAGTTCTCAAATCACAATCCCTCTTCCACCCAGATGTTATTCTTAATCTACTCTACTGGTAAGTCTACTTCAAAAATTAAGGTTTCCATTTTTTTCAATTTTGATTATGGCGATTTTCGTATTCACTGCCAATTCATCCAATGAGAATAAATAACATTTATTTGTAACCTCCCAATGAATAACTACAGAGATCATATCACCAAAAACCAGTGATACTTCAGCTTTTAATAATGGTGTCAAGATTCCGTGGAAATTATAATAATGAAAATGACTTATATCGATTTATTAATGATTTCTGTTAAGGTCGAAAATGTTGGATTCATGTGGATCAGAAACTCATTTTTCTTCTAAATATGTGTATTTTTTGCTTTTGTGGCTTAGACCAGTGGTAGAAAGGATCCCTTTTGGAAGATGAAATTAAATCTTCTCCTACAAAGCCTCGTTTAATTGGGGGCCCTAAAGATTAATTAGGGCATCACCCATTTTATTTGCACCCCAAAATTTTTAGGCGTATCAATAATAAAGTGAAAATACTGTTTTACTCCTTTTTTTTAATCAATGACGACTCTTTAGAGTCGTTAATGTTTTCAACGACTCTAAGTGTCGTTATTGTTTTTATGACGACTCTAAAGAGTCGTTAATGTTTTCAATAACTATTCTAAGCATCGTTACTGTGTTAATGACAATTTCAAAGAGTCGTTAATGTTTTCGATGACGATTCTAAGTATCGATTACTTTCAATGACGACTCTAAAGTGTCGTTACTATAAAGTCTTCATTGAAAACAATAACGACACTTAAGTCGTCACTGAAAACATTAACGACTCTTTAGAGTCGTCACTGATAAAAAAGTTTAAAAATTTCATGACGACTTTTCATATAAATCCGGAAATTTTTTTTGCAAACGATTCTTTTTTTTAAAAGGTTAAACTCTAATTAAGTAAGATTAACACTAATTAAGTGAGATTATCACTAATTAGATAAAGGGTATAGTAGCCATTACTAAAATATTTGGATAAAGGGTGTCCCAAATTAGGTTGGGGTGACCTTTTTTGTCCTCTAGTGAGAGGCCCCTGGTTAGTTTTTAGGCCCCCAATTAAGCTAGGCTACAAAGGTATAAATATAATCTACCAAATTTAAATCACTTATATACATATTATTGTATCATCTGTTTGGGGATTCCTAAAAATTTTATTTAGTAGTACAATTACGTGGATAGAGACAATATTTCATAATACAAGACTCGAGTAATGACAACAAGAGAAAACTCTTTGAGAATTTTGATAAAGTATCCCGCTTTTTGGATACCCACTAAAATAATGCTCCCATTTTTTTAAAATTTGTTAAAGTACCCTCACGTTAGTTTTTCCATCTAGTGTTAGTTAAGACTAATTTACTTTATATATTTTCCCTTTTATTAGTGCCACATTGATTGTATACATCATTTTCAGTTCGTCGAGTCTGGTTCAGGATCGTTACACCACTTTCAGGTTCGTTACATCATTTCCCAAAAAGAGTTCATCATTTCAAGTGTTTTGGAGGTTTTGGTTGGAATAAGGGTGTCAATGGATGTCCGAAAACTCCGGTATTCGTTCGAATTCGCATTCGAAAAATCAAATATTATTCGAAAGTAGTTCTCGGATTCGGATATCCGGATTTTTTTATCCGAAAATGTAACTAATCGGATACGAATTCGGATATGGAGGTATTCACATCCGAAATATCCGTATCCGAAATTGATGTATAAATATATATTTTTTTTAAACCTAGGAAAGTGTAGATCGTATCTATTTTTTTTTCTTTATATTTATGAAATAATCTACTTACCATTCTTCTCAATAAAATTAAATTACATATTTTTTTGTTGGTAACCTAGCGACAAGCTGGGCTCCAACTCCTTTTTGGATCGTAATACCTAATCTATGGAAAATAAAACTACCAACTCCACTACTAGCATCATTACTAACTAAACTGTTCTTCAGACGTTTGAAAAAACATAAAGTATCATAGATAATTTTTTAAATTTTTTTAAATTTTATTAAAAATCATAGAAATTTCTTTTAATTCTAATTAATTTTTATTATATAAACATTGATCTTGTGCAAAAATAAAAATATTTTATTATTATTTTTTCCTATGATTTCGGATCGGATAATTATCCGATATCCGGATAGAAATTTGGATACGATTTCGAAGTAAAAATTACTATATCTGTTCGGATTTCGAATCGAATTCGGATAGTATATGGTATTTTCGGATTCTGATGCGGATAGTGCCATATCCACATCCGTATGCATCCGTTTACACCCTTAGGTTGGAAGAAAACGACCTTCTACAACATTTTTTTTGGTTCGTCGAGCCTGATTCAGGATCGTGACAATGCTTTCAGGTTCGTCGATCCAGGTTCTGGATCGTTATACCGTTTTCAGAATCGTCGGATCATTTACCCTTCCACCAAGGAGATGTAGTTCAGGGGTAAATAAGACTTTTAATTGGAAAGATAACTGCCACCTAGCACTTTTTTTTTTTAATAGGAAAGGAAAGATTTCATTAATTCACTTAAAAATCGATACATAGTTTCTCACTTATAAGATCCTTAAGCCACACAGGTGACTCAGTCCCCCAGAATTTTTCACTAGTGATAACTCTACCCTCTTTAGCTAGGGTATCTGCCACAGAATTTGTATCTCTAGGTACATGAGAACAAACCCAGCTTGTAAAACTTTTAAGCAAATCTAAACAATCTAAAATGATGGGATTATTAGTCCATCCAACAGTGCCTGTTACACCTTTTATTGCTTTAACTATATTAAGAGCATCTCCTTCTAAGTGCAAGTACTGAACGTTGTTGCTTTTTGCCCATTTTATTGCTTCATAAGCAGCCAACGCTTCAGCTTGTTCTTCATCTTCATCTATTCCGGGCTTGCTCCATGCTCCTTCAAAAGTACCTACATAATCAACCATGATTAGACCAATGCCCATTGATTTATTAGATTTAAGGAAAGAAGCATCAAAATTGACTTTATGAAATCCTATTGCTGGAGTTTTCCATCTAACTTCATCTCTTTGAGCAGTCATTTGAATTGACTGAGCAGCCTGTCTGTTTAAGTGCTCATTCCACTCAGTAAGATCTTTTTGTATCTGACTTACTAACCTGGTAACCTGCAAGTCAGTATTTTCAAAAACAATGGAACATCTAGATTTCCAGATGTTCCATAATATTATACCCGCAAAGATGATTAAGTCATTCATATTAATGTTACCAACAAACCAACTTTCAATCCAGTTTTTAAGAGTTCTTCCACCAATTATTCCTGTAAAATTGCTTTCCATAGAAAACCATACACTTCTAGATACTAGGCAGTTGATAAATAGATGGTCTAAAGATTCAGGCTCTGCTTTACACAAAGGACAAACATCATCTACGTTCTGAACATGCTTAGCTAATTTTCCATTTACAGGTAAACAGTCGTGAACACATTTCCATAAAAAATGAAGTATCTTTGGAGGCAAATTTTCTTTCCAAAATTTTAACCAAGGAAAATTTAACTGGATAGCATTGTCCGCTGCATCATTACATGCACTATTAACCACCATGTAAGCTGATTTGACAGTAAACATACCATTTTTATTAGGTTTCCATCTCAATCTATCATTACCAGATTTAGGAATCCTAATTTTAGTGATTTTGTCTACAGTTTCATTATCAAACAGAGCATGCAGAATGTCTGTATTCCATACCTTAAGGTCCTCAATTATCAACTGATCAACAGTAACCATATTATTAGATCTAAACCTACTATTGACTATACCATTCAGGTCATGAATCCACTTATCATCCCAAATAGAAACACATTTCCCATTTCCTATTTCCCAACAATAATTTTCTCTTATAAATGCAAGGACCATACATATTCCTTTCCAAATAAAAGAACCATATTCATAAACACAATATAAGGGATTATAATTAGCAAAGTATTTGTGTTTTAAGATTTTAACCCAAGGAGCATCAGGCTCATGAAACATTCTCCAAGCAAGCCTAACAAGCAAAGCAATATTCATATCAGCAGTTTTTTTAAGCCCAAGACCTCCTAACACTCTTGGTTTAGTTACATTATCAAACTTCCTAAGATACACACCCTTTTTTTCTTTACTCTTATTCCAGAAAAAATTCATTTGAATAGTATCCAGTCTATCAGTTACCTTTTTAGGCATTGGAAAGACTGCTAAGTGATGGGAAGCTAAAGATCCTAACACTGACTGCGACATAACAGTCCTAGATGGTTGGTTAAGATGCGTACTCTTCCAAGTAGCTAATCTACCATGGAATTTCTCCTCTAAATGAGCGAAAGTTTCTGTTTTATTTTTCTGAATGAGAAGTGGTACACCTAGGTACTTGTCATTAAGGGCCAAATTCTTAATATTCAACAAATCAGAGATGTTCCCCCTAATGGAATTATCAAGTTTAGGATTAAAAGCAATACCTGATTTGTCAAAGTTAATTGACTGACCAGAAAAAGTACTAAAATCTTTTTAGTGGATGGAATTTACCTTTTGAATAAAACGGGGTACTTTAACAAATTTCTAAAAAATAGGGACATTTTTTTAGTGTAATGTGAAAAGTAGGGATACTTTATCAAAAAGCCCAAACTCTTTTTAGTGCTTACAATAAAAAGCATTACAGTATCATGCCTACCAATCAAGCCCACGTGCTAATGAAAAAAAGTTTTATCCGTGTCACAATTGTTTCATCAACTCCTAAAACCAAATTATGTGCCAAGTCATCAAAAATGTTAGCCGCTAGATAAATTAAAGAATCCTAATTTGGGGCAGACCCAATAATTTTGAGGCATACACCCTTAACAGGCACCCCACACAAAATTATAAGGGCTGCCATAAATCTTGTTAAGTTACTATAATACCCCTGCCTAGTTTAAATTACAATACTACACTTCCACTTAATTAAATTCTAATCCTAAAACAATCCCACTAATTTAACCCATCCCACTAATTAACCAACCACCCACTAATTAACCATTACCCACTAATTAACCCATCCTAAATTCTAATCTTAAAACCGTTACTTAACTAAAATAAAATAAAATTAAATTAAAGTTTTAAAAACCCAAAACCCTTCTCTCTCCCTCTTCTTCTCCAAAATTTCAGAAGATTTCTTCGATTAAGTTCTCGATTAAACACATTCATGGCACCTCGTGTTAAGCGATGCCCTAGAAATACGGTGCTGAATCCTTCTCTAGCTTCCGTAGCATCTCAATCTAGGGATTTTGAAAAAGATGGAGATGAAGTGGATACTGGATCGATTGGTGTTGGAGAGGGAGAACTAGAGTATGATTCTTTAAAATTGCACATAGAAAGGTATTTCCCACAAACCCATTGTTTATTTTTGCGTATTTCGTTGATTTTTGACCTGTAATCGATGATTCTTCTAGGTTATTGTTAGTCTCAGGGTGATGTTCGGCAGAAATGTCGCAGCCGAACTTGTTTTTTTTTTTACACAGATGAAGCGGCTCTAAATTAGTAATAATTTGAATATCGTATTAGCCGAACTTTATTACCCTTACTTCTGGTTACATTGTTTGGCTCATTGTGATAAAATTCGAATGTGCCGAACCTATGTCTGACCAAGGCTAACACTGTTGTGCATTTTGTTCGGCTCATATTGATTAAATTCGTATGTGTCGAACTTGACATTGTTTATGGACAATAGATTCCTCTAAACTTGTCCAGTTATAGGTGAGTTATGAAAATGTGTGGTAGAATCATATTTATTTAATTTGAAAAACTAATTAAGGTTTGTCATTTGTTTTAGCACCCATCCGAGAAAATTCAAAGACAAGATTAAAAGTAGAACAATGGAAGTGACTCCTTCTAACTCAAAAACTCACAAACCTCGGGGTGGTGGCACAAAGAACTTACATGCAGGCAAAAGGGGTATTGACACGACTTTCTCTTTGCCCGTAGAACAAGAGGATCACAATGATGAGGAAGGTCAAGAAGAAGAAGAACTAGAACAAGAACAAGGACAAGAGAAAGTTGTTAAATCAAGGGAGACAGGTAAGCACATTCCTCATCCGGATAATGTTATACGTCCTCGCAAGGATGGTTTGCCCCATGGTCTCCCTGAAGATGGTGGAAGAGTGTTAATTGGATATAAGGAGTCATGGGCCAAGAGAATTTACGAGACTCTGGATCACAGGGATGCAGTTCGCGTACTTAGACACCAAAGAGCTGCACATTGGGATATTTTCAAAGAGGCTCCTGAGGTGGTGGCTTTAGTACAAGGCTCTGGTTTATGGCCTGCTATTTTTTATGCACAAGAGGAATTTGATGCAATTACAAACTCAGCCTTTTGTGAGAGATTCTGTCCGGAGACTTACACATTTCATCTCCCCTTTGGAGAGATGTCAATTACTCCAGATGATGCGCATAAGATTAGTGGTCTTAGAATGCATGGGAAAAATGTGTACTCAGCGGTTTATGAAATGACTTGGGATGAGTTGTATGTACTTGCTGAGGAAACTCTTGGTTGGAATAAAGACAAAACAGAATTGGAGTTTGACTGCGCTTCTAAATAGGTGAAGTTTGTGGATTCTAGCACAAATAAGTTGAAGAAAATTAAGTTGACCACTTTGAAAAAGTGTTTTGGAAACACAAAGGAGAAAATTTCAAAGGGGGAGTTGGTTAAGGACGAGGTCACAGCTAATCGCACTGCTACCGCATATTTGTTGTATACTTTAGGAAGTGTTATATTTCCCGATAATAGTGGGAACAAGGTTAATGCTCAATACCTCCAATTGTTAAGGGATTTGAAAAGCTTCCACAAGTACTCTTGGGGAACCGCGGCCCTTTCTTTCCTATTTGAGCAACTTGGAACTGCGTCTAGGTTAACAAGTAGAAACATTGGAGGTTATTTCACAATGCTTCAGGTAAGTTTACACACTGTAGTTCCATTTTCAAGAAAAACTCGGCTTTCAATTTTGTTTTTTGGGTATGCCGAACCTATTTTTCAAATGGTTCGGTCGTTTCGAATTTAATTTACTTAGCCGAACTTAGTTGGTTCGACTTTAAACGTTTTTTGAAAATAAGCCGAACTTGCTTCTGTTTCCCAAAGTTTACAACCTCCATGATCCAATTCTACTGATCCTAATAAATAAGTTTTGTGTTTTGTTTTTTATATTGTTGGTGTAGGTATGGATATATGACCATTTTCCGGATTTGAATTTAGCCAAGGAAGATGATAAATGGGTAGACACATTCCCTACCTCGGGCAAATGGAGTTTCAAGGAAAATAAGAAGAGGAATAAAAAGGAAATCTTGATAGCTTTGAGAGAAAAGTTAGACTCTTTGACTGTTGAACAAGTTGTATTTCAACCATACAAAAAGGATGAAGAATATGATGAAGTTGTTGAGGATGAGCATATGCCATTGGGGATGTACTATGGGCCATTGTTTTATCCCGAAGGCTTTACAATGTTTGATCCCCGTCGAGTACTCCGTCAATATGGATTTATCCAAACGATTCCGGTGCTAGAGGAATCAAAGTTCAAGATGTTGCCCAAGTGTTCTAAGGGAACAAAGAGTACGAAAAGTTCATGGAATGCCGAATATTATCCCGATCCTACCATTGATTTTTGGAATAAATTGTAAGATAACAAATTAAGTTGGGTTGACTTAGAAGAGTTGTGTGAGGATCCTTGTGAAGTTAACCCGGCTTATATAGATTGGTATAACCAAATTTCACATCCTTTAATCATTAATAGGGAAAGTCAAGCTTTGGTAGACGGTAAAATGGGAAAGCAAACACAAAAGGAAGTCGAGCCGAAGACGAGGAAGAATACAATGGGCATGGTTGAAGATGTTTCGAAGTCTTACCGAACTATGGTATATTGAGTGCATACTTTTAAACTTGTTTTCACTATTTTGGTCTATTGTTGCTTATATGTTTTAACTAAATTTATCAGATGGCTGGGGGTAACGACATGTTGAAGGCTATGAAGAAGAAAATTGATTGCAATGTGGATATGGCGGTGGAAGAGCAAGAATATATGTACAGTCGTTGGGATGGAGTAATCAACAAATTTGAGGGTGCGAGTGGAAGGGGTGCTAAAAAAGGTCGTGGTGGTGGAAGAGGCGGTCGTGCTCAATATATGATTATGTTCAAATTGACACTAGGTGTTAATGGTTTTGTTTTTAAGTAATGTTTGATTTTAGCATAATTTTATTTACTTGAAGAAAACAATGTTATGTGTATGGTTTTAGATACAATGTTTTGATGTTTAACTACAATATTATGCTTTTATGTTTAAGTGAAATTCTAAGCTCTGAGTGCACTGCAATATGCAAGTTACAGTCCCAACTTCGGCTTATTAATATGTTATACGTATTAGCCGAACCTGATACTGACCTTCAACAGTTTGGTTAGTTAAAAGTTTGGCTTATAAATGCTTATCGCGTATCTGCCGAACCTTATACTGTGACACTCCATTATTCTCTCAAGAGTAAGTTCGGAAGTAAGTTCCATCTTAGTAAATAGCCGAACCAAATAGCAAAGTATTAGAATTCTCTAGAAACTTGTAAATTACTATACTACCCCTAAGTTGATATAAAAGCAAAAAAATCTCTTTGGGGTCAAAGCATAAGGAACATCGAAAGAAACTTTTCGGTTCTTCTCCTCTTCTCCTCTTCTCCTCTTTTCTATTCAAACCAATTCGGAGAAAATTGGTAAAAATCATATTTCATCGCCGAAATTGATCGTCGATTCATAAAAATTTGATCGTCAATTAAACACAACTATAAAATGGCTCGTAAGAAACAAAAATCAACTAGTAGGTGGTCCAAATCTTCTTCTAATCCGTCGATTGAAGACCAACAACCGTTAGAAGGAGTTGAAACTGAAATTGGCAAATAAGTTCAATCAAGTGAAGAAGAAACCCCAGAAATGAGGATTAGAAGGTATGTTATACAAACCCAACCATTTAATTTGTTGATTAAAGCATTCTATTGTATTCTTAGATTAGGTTTAATTGAAAAAACCTAGGTTTTTAGAAGATTTTTCCGAAACACAGAGAAATGTTCGGCTCATATAGTGTAAGGTATGATAGGCCGAACATTTAACTGAAGAACAGTTCAGCTGGTTTTTATAATCGCCGATCTTTGAGGATTAATTAGTTAGTATTGGTTCGGCTGTTTCAACTGGCGTTCGTATACGCCGAACTTTGTGGTAGGATTATGCTTATTTATGTTTTTGTACTATGTATAGGAACCTAAAGACTAAAATAAAAAGCCGGGAAGATCAACCTGAAGTGCAACAACAACCAGAGAAGAAAGAATATACACCTCGTGTTGTTGGGTTTCACATTCCTGATGATGATAATGTAATATATCCAAGAGCCGATGGTTTACCACACGGTCTTCCAGCCGACGGAGGAAAGGTGTAGATTGGTTACCGAGAGTCTTGGGCTAAGAGGATATATGAGACTCCTGACCATTGTCGTGCGGTAAGAGTTTTGAGACATCAAAGGGCTTCATATTGGGATTTGTTTAAAGAGGTGCCTGAGGTGGTTGCTATAGTGCAAGCCTCTGGTTTATGGCCTGCCATTAAATATGGTCATCAGGAATGTGATAGAGTGACAGCCTCCGCCTTTGCCGAGATATTTGCTCCCGGGACTTACACATTTCATCTCCCTTTTGGCGAGATGACAATCACTCCTGACGACGCTTTTAAGATTAAGGGCCTTAATGTCACCGGCGAAAGCGTGGATGCCGCGTTTTATAATATGAGTTGGGATGAGTTGTATAAGTTGGCTGAGGAAACTCTAGGTTGGCCAAAATCGAAAACCGAACTAGAGTTTTGTTGTTCTGTGAGAGATGTCACTTCTACCCATGATGATAAAGGTGCGCCTAACAAGAAAAACAAGAAGTTCAAGTTGGTGAGGTTGAAAACCTATTTTGAGAAAACAACAGACATGGTTAAAGATGGAAAGTTGGTGATGACTGAGGAGTTAGTGAAACAAACTGTAACAACATATATGTTGTACACTCTTGGAAGAGATATCTTTGCATACACTTCTGGGAACAAGGTGAGTACTCAATATCTCCAATTTTTCAAGGATGTTCACTCGGTTAATACTTATGCTTGGGGGACATAGTCACTTGCCTACCTACTCAATCAACTCGCACAAGCATCTAGGTTGGCGAGTACAAACATTTGAGGAAATTTTACTATGCTTCAGGTAATAATCTTCATTAAATTTGATTTTCTTGTTCAAATTATACTTATTGAAAACAAAACTTTGGTTTCTCAGTGCGAAGTTCGGCTTAACATTTTGCATATGTGTTAGACGATCTTTCTGAAGAAAGGGTTCGGCAGGATTTTTAATTTTATTTATCTACCGAACATTCATAGTTCAGAGTATATGCTGAGAAATCTTAAATTGTTTATGTAGGTGTGGGTATATGACCATTACCTGAAATTGAAATTGGCCAAAGTACATGCTAATTGGGATAAAAGAACTCCAACAGCGAATCGATATGATATGGAAGCCAAGAAATAAAGAAATACGAAAGATGTGTTTATTAATCTCAGAGAGAAATTAGACTCTTTGGATGAGAGTGATGTCGTATTTGACCCATATTTGAGAGATGTTCGAGAAGATTATATTGTTCAAGATCATTTTGTGCCGATAGGTATGTACTATGGACTTTTATTTTATCCGGGTGGTTATGTAATCTACGATCCTCGACGCGTTCTACGTTAGTTAGGATCTGTCCAAACGCTCACGGTAGTTAACGATAAGTTCAGGTTGTTGCCATTAGGTAGCACTGGGACTAAAAGCACCACCTCTTCGTGGTGCCCCAAATATGATCCAGAACCAAGCTTACAACACTGGAGAACGTTGGATGACAACAAGTTAAATATGAACCACTTGCATATTTTGGCTGACGGTCCTCCACGAGTAGAGCCAGGCTATATGTATTGGTATAATGAAATTTCACATCCGCTTATTATCAATAGAGCAAGTCAAGTTGTAGCTGACATGGAGAAGGAAAAGGTTTCCAAAAAGAAGTCCAAGGCCATTGACATTCAAAAGGCATATAAAACAATGGTAAGCGATGTCATCAATTTACACTTGTTTAAGTGTTACTTCTTAAATATTAAAGTTTTTGTTTAACTGACCTTTACCTTGAACTAGGTTGCGGCGGGTAAGGAGTTGTTGAGAAATTTGAAGAAAAGAATTTCTTGCAAAACTAAGATGACGGTGGAGGAGCAAAAGGATTGGTACAACCAGTGGGATGCAGTCATAAACAAAGGGAAATGACCCAATAAACTAGAAAAAAGGCCGACGATCAAGAGGATACAACAAGAAGGTGAAGGCTCAAGTCAACATGCTAGGGGCAGGCCAACCGTTGAAGAGGACGAGAATGTACGTTCGAAAGGGAAAAGAGGTCGTGGTGAGTGAAGTATAAGTTTGGATGTATGTGTCCTGAAGTACACTTAGTTTGTTATATTTTCTTAGGAGTTGTTAAACATACTTTGTTTGTTACGAGTTGTGAAGTACACTAGTTAGGTACCTTAAATCACATGTTTTAATGTAATTTTAAATGGTTTTATATGCTTTGTTTGAATGTTAGGTGGTGTTTGAAACAACACGAAAGGAATTGGTTGCGCTTAAATTAAAATTTGCGAATTTGCCGAACCTCGGACCTTTAACCAAATTTTGTTAATGTTTTGGTTTGAAGCACTCGACCAGATACGAATTAGCCGAACCCATAAATCAACAGGTTCGGCTAATAAAGAAATCGTTCACATGCGCCGAACATTAGACTGTCTTCTCAAAAAAATAGATCCGAACATTAGACTGTTTCTATTCATAGCATTGGGTCTTCTTAACTCATTGTTTCCGTCTATACTAATTCATGGAACCATTTACCATAGAAGATGATAAGTTGCTTGTTAGAGCTTTCATTCGGACTTATCGTATTTATGGTGAGAATTATTCGATGTTTTGGAAAACAGTTAAAGAATATCATTTACGATTAGATGGAAATCTTAAACATCGTACGCGTTCGGAATTTGCCGAAAGATTCCGACAAATCCGTTATACGATAAAAGATTACATCAGAGTATTGGGTTGGGTTAATCAATATCATCCCATAGAAACTAATGAAGAAAAAGTGAGTAATCCAAAAGCTTAGTGTTCCATTATAAAGTTGTTTAGTTTTTTTTTTTATATAACTAACCTTGCATTCAATTTTATTTAGGAAGCTAGAATTCAAAGGCTTTGGGCTATACGCCATGGAGGAAGAAGATACGAGCTCGGAATATGTTACACATGGATGAAAAGAAGAATTCCGAGATTTATTAGAGACCTTTGCGCTGAGATACACTAGATTGTCGAAATTTGTTCAGGTTCGGCATTTAAATCAAAATGTATGTCTGCCGAACTCATAGTGTTTTTTAAAATTTGAAAAGTAGCCGTTGGGAATGGTACGTTATGTGTAGTTCGGCTTGTAATATAAATGCCAAACTAGCCGAACTAGATAGGCTTAATCAACATTTTAAAATATAACCATTACAAATAGTACAATCCGTCACTCATATATATAGCCACATATGATATCTCATTATCAAAGAACAAAATGGAAGCGTCTAGTCCTAAGTATACTCTAGAAGAAGATTTATCTCTTTGCAAACATTACGTAACTTACTATCCGGACAAGGGTGCCGAGCGAAGAGTAAAGGGTTTAATGAGTATGTACTACTTGGTCAGAATTCATGAAGCATTCACCAATGAAATAGGTAATCCAAACAACCGAGATAGCGCTTCCATGTTTTGTCGAATAGAAACAATTAAAAAAAAATAGGGACTTCATAGCTATGATTCGGATTGTGAATAGATATCGGCTTAAAGGTGAAACAAATGATGAGGTTGTTGTTCGAGCTCTTGAGGAATGGCGAAGATGGAAAGGAAAAAATTTCAAATACCAAGCTCACTACAACATCCTTAGAAAGTTTTTCATAACTCGTTTTGGTTATTAAATCCTTGTAATTTTTACTTTATAATGGTTAATTTGTAATGCTGATTTTATGATTTCAAACAATTGCAGGGTATACATTATTGGTTCGGCTGTTTAATTAAATTATCTATTTGCCGAACCATATAATATACGACATGTTATCAGGATCAGATGATTAATCAATATTTCGAATAAGCCAAACCTTACACTGAAGTTTGAATACATTGCATCACTAACGTTCAACACAAACAAATTGTCAACTTTAAGCTGAACCATACAATGTATAAAATCTTATTAGGATCTACTTATTATTGAAAATATCGAATAATCCGAACCAAGCACTGTGTGTTGGAATTTTTAGAAGCACCAAAGTTCGGCATAAAAAAATCATAAACTGTAAGCTGAACCGTTAACTGAAAGTTCTTTTCTTCAAATCTTTGCACCAAAAAACAAAATGCACCAAGATTTAGGATACATTATGTAGCATTCATAATATCATATCAACCTAGGCATCCGACGAAAACAAAATGCAAAACAATTATACATATTAGAACAAGTACTAGGGTGATCCTAACCTCACAACATCTTCTTCGTCATCTTCAGAAACATCTTCTTTATCATCCTCGGAAACAATTTCTTCATCCTCATCATCCATTACAAACACTAGTCCGGGTGGAAGAGGTGGATGCAAACTTCTCCAAAGCTCCATATACGTAGCGTAATTTGCACACCAATCCATAGCGTAATTTTCTTCAAAAACAGGCCAAAAGGCTTCAAGATACAATGGAGGTATTGGGAAACCAGGTCTAAGATTAAGACCGATATAATGGCAGCCTTGAACAAATGCAATGACAAGTCTTCTATCTTTCACACTCTCATTGCAAGGCTTTGTTGGCGGCGCGTAGGTGGAATAACTTCCAGCCCTCGAAAAGGAATGAACAACACAATTAAAGGTCTCCGCGATTAAAAACCCACATATCGGCATTTGCATCCAATGATCACGTGTGATGATGGCATCCCCATGTAAACACCGTTCAAAAATAATGAACTCTTGTGCGACCCCGTGGTATCCTCCACCTGGCATCATTGACTTGTAGAAGTCCCTGTTTCGGCGTAGAGTTTGTAACAATCTTTGACGAATATGATTTACTTCATCCCCTTGGGAAACCGGTTGGTTCCCATCCTTAAAAGGTCCTAGTTGTTTCGCGGTGACATGTAAACCATAATTTCCATCCCCTTCGACATCGTCCATGGACATAATAAACTTATGAATGGCTTCGGGTAGGTTCTCTAAGTAGTTTCTGTAAATCATATTAGAAGGTCTCAAATACTTCCCAAAACTATCTCTTTTAGGACCCTTCATTTTCCCTTCCACATATATGGTTTTTTTCTCCTTTTTCTTAGGAAGCGGCGTAGTCTTTGTTGTTTCCATTTGTTGAGATGGAAACATCTTACCTTTAAGCTTTACGTCGCCTTCCAATGGTGGAGGACATAGAGGACCACTATTCTTAACATCTTTGTTACTTGTTTCACCTTTACCCTTGCTCGGTCGACCACGTTTCTTTGATAGATTCACTTCATCCATCTTGTCTAACTTCTCTATTGCCTTCTTCTCTTCTTCGTACTTTGCATCATGGTACTCCACCCCGCATGGATCCCTTGTGGTAGGTGTTGGTTTTTTGGTAATAGCATACGCTCTTGCTCTCTGCTCTTGTCGGTTTTCTTTCGTGGGTGGCCTACCTTTTTGTGGCCCCTTTTCTGGTTCTAATATACCTTGTTGTGTGTGAGGATAGAGGATTGGCATCATGTTTTCCCATAAGATTCGTTTATGAGGTCGCAACATCCCATGATACATTTCAGCCAACGTTTTGCCGTAAGGTGTGTCCCAAATCTCTACATCATCGTCCTCGTCGGGCATAGGATTACTACTCAATTGTTTCCAATGAGGATCAATAGCCTAAAAAGGTATCCTACAATCCTTGTACCGAAGTAGTTCATGCCGACACGGAAGTCCCATGCTTTCCCTCATTTTACAAACACACTCTTCTTGGGAGTTAGCGTCCATTTTGTCCATCAAATCCACTTCCTTCATTATAAGTTCAATGCACAAATGAGAGACCATATGGGTTAGTCCCCGGAGCCACTTATCATCCAGGAATTCGTCATGCTTCATCATTAGATTTTTTTTCGAATAACGCTCTAATTCTTATAACTTCACTCATGAAATAGTCTTCCATTGCGTCAAAAACCGTGACGAACATGTCCACGCACCCAAATAGATTCTTCTTCAAACGATAGTGAGCCGACTCTACCATACTTGTAGCTTGGTTTTCAAAGTGCTTGTGGTGGTTTTAAATGCACTAACAAATCTATGTGCATTTGTATATAAGAATTGCTTCCGTAAATATATAATGATTTCCGGGTATTTGACGCCCCAATTCGCAATGAGCTTTGCAACATTTTCTTCAAACACTTCTTCGGTGATGGACCAAGTCAAAGCTTCCCAATCATTGTGGAAACATACCCACATCCTTTCATTAGACTCATATGTTTCCTTGAATTCTTTCTTCTTCACTTCTCGTTCTCCATCCGGTAATGTAGCAATCTTCTCTAGCTCTTTCAACTTGAGCGGTTGGATTATCCCTTGGCATTTCTTCCTAACATTATTCCATACATGAAAGGTACAGAGAAAGTTTTGCGCATTCGGAAATACCTTCCTTATAGCAAACATCAATGCCGCCTCTTGGTCGGTTACCATGACCTTTGGAAGAGCATCCTCCCGGAAGATTAACTTCACTTGTTCCAATGCCCACACATAGCTTTCTTTCAGCTCATCATGCAAAAAACAAAAAACAACGGTGAAAGGTGACTTGGTTGACGTATGACCAACAACGTTCATCAAGGGCATCTCATACTTATTGGTCTTGTAAGTGCAATCCAATATGAGAACTTGTGGGAAGCATAACGCCAACTTTACACATTCCGTATGCACAATAAAAAGGTGTGTCACATGGCCGAATTCATCCAATTTCTTTTGGAAAGCATAGTTCTTCTTTTGCGCCAACCACAATAATTGTTGCATCACCAACCTACCTTGCAAATCCTTTCTTCTCAAAGTACTTCTCGCGTTATAGATTTGTTGCAACGTAGTCTTGTTATTCTTATCATCCGCCTTTAACTTGCTAAGAATTTTAGAGGGAGCCATACGTGCTTGTGTCATTTTATCTAGCTCCGTATATTCATGAGGTTTGAGTCATCCGGCTCTATAATGTCCATGAAGATCCTTTAGAACGTGGGTGGTTATGACGGCAATCCATATCTTTATTCATTGTGAAAATTTCTTCATCTGCGTTCCAATTTAAGACGATCTTGAAAGGACAATTTATCTTCCTTGTTTTAGTCTTATATTTTTTACCGGTCTTTCCAACATATGGCATACCATTTTTCTTCTTGCTTACTTTATTCACAAACCATCTCAACCCGCTTCTTTCGGCTATTTCTACCTTTAACTAGGACGCAATTGATTTTCCAAGCATGTTCCTCAACCAATTTAACATCTTCTTCTTTGGTTTTCCACGTCTACATATCCACAAGTACAAAACTTTAGTTTTATTAATGATTTTGCATACAACATACTTGAAAATTAATAAAAAAATAAACTACGTTATTTACCTACCAAGTAAGTTTGGAAGTGATCTCTAGTATCTTCATGAATGACATCAATAGGCGGTGGTTGATCCTCCATAGTTTCCATTTCAGCAACAATCTACAACAATATCGCACAGGTTTTGGGTAAGGTTCGGCTAAAACGAACAACTATATGAAAGCCAAACTAAGGGTTCGGCTGATTCGCGTTTGACTTATAAAGCCGAACTACATGTCTAACATGGATTCGGCCTATTTGGGACTAATATTATAAGCCGAACCATAACACTTGAAATTTATAAAAAATTCTAAAAACAAAAATTATGGTTCGGCTGTAGAACGATTAAGCCGAACATTACACTGTAACTCGTATGTTTTTTTAAATATGGTTCGGCTTACAATTTTACCTCACATTTGAGCCGAACCTTGGAAATTATTTGGAGTGAAAATAATTGAATGACAGTTCGGCGTACAAATTTCTCAATCGAATAAGCCGAACTGTTCTTGTTTACTATGGTTCGGCATATAAATTAGCTGCCGAACATTACTCTGTTGCGCCGAACAAGTTGCAAAAATCATAACTTTTGGTGAAATCAAGCTACAAAACGGACATTAAACAACTTATACAACCATACCTGTGTATTATTAACATTGGGTTCTTCATCTATGTACTCATCTTCGGGATTTGGCTCCATAAATGAATCATCTTGAGTTTGATAAAAAAGTTGAGTTTGGGTGAAATCATTTTCATAATCCAACAAATCAGCCATTTCCGGATCTCCATCGTAATTGATATGTATTTTCCTAGCTTTACGTGATGAAGATTCACCTTCCTCACTCGAATTTGTATCACACATCTCTCAATATTCACAAAGATCACAAACAAAGATTTTTTTTTTTTCCTCCTCTCCTTCTTCTTCCCTCCTTCTTCTTTTTCTAAACTCACTCACTAATTTAAACAAAAAATTATTATCATTAATGTAGATGTATTTTACTACAAACTACATCCAACGGATAGAGATTTTCTACTCATGCAAGTGAAAGTAAGAACTTAACAATAGACACAAGGATATACGTGGTTCGGTATGATTACCTACTTCCATGGGGGTGAAAGGATGAATCTTATTACTTCAAGGTGTTACAATGGTGTTACTCTCCAAGTTGAACTCTCTTACAATTTGAACTAGTTCTCCACTCTCTTCTTACTTAGTACGATTTCCAGCCTCTCTCCAAAAATTACAACCCCCCCCTCTCTTGAATACAAGTTCTTATATTTATAGGGAAGGTTACATATAGAAAAACTATGGTGTTGGTCACAATATATCTAACTTGATGTCTTGTTATCGGACCTGCTCAAGTCGTCCCATCTTCTATGAACATGGCCAATATAATTTGGTTCCTTGGCGGTCTCTCGTCCGAGCCGATCCTTATGGGTGTTCTCTTGGTGAGATGTCTCCCTTTGAATCCTGTCTCCCTTTGAATCCTGTCGCCCTTGTAATTGGCTGATGTGGAATTATCTTCTTATCCTTTTGACTACCGATCCTCGTTTGACCCAAAATGTCTCGTCTGTCAGCTTTGTCAGAGATCTGGAGTCGAGTCTTATCCGACAGCTGTAGGGTGATCATGCCCGATCCACGTGGCTCCTTAATCCTTGCGCCTGCCGGTCTCTATCCCATGCTACTCACTTCTCCCTCCTTGGGTGTATCACATCTTAAGATGTTGCCACCTAGCCATGTGAATAATCAACACCTACATTTATGTCCCTTCTTTCACTCGTGTGGAAGACACGAGTCGACGAAAGTCATCCCATCTTCCCATGTCCTCGTTCATGCCGAGATTTCCGCCATGCAGTCTCCCACTAACCCCCCTTTATGACTTGTAACCGTCGGCGTCAGTTACACTTTCTCTTCCTTTAAATACTCCATTTTCCTCCTTTCTTTCTTATACTTCGCCATTTTTACAGTTTCCAGCCACTGCAACTATTTTCTTCGAGACACTTCATCACCTTATCCCTCTGTAAACCCTTGTCTTCTTGATTTTCTTCCTACATCTCTTCATCACCGAGCGTTACAGTAGTTGCGGTTACGTTTCCGTCGTCCCATCCTTCTTCACCAATTTATGAGTTCTGTATTATTCCCGTCCATGGCTTCTTCCCCATCTATGACTGAGAAAAGGTGTGTTGATGATATTTTTTCTGATATTGATGCTTTTCCCCTCTATTCCTTATTTTCGTTTGACAGTCCTTCTAAGTACGATGATCGCGCCATGAAATCTATATTCCCTGACGGTTCTCCATCTATTTCGTGCAGGTCCAAGAAAAGGGGGAAAGATCTCTCTGACGAAGAATTCATTGAGCAGTTGAAGGAGAAGTACGATCTTCAAGATTACGAAGTTACCCTGATCTCGGGACAAAACAACAACTTGAAGAAGTCCGACATGGAGAAGTACGAGCAGTCAACCGAATGCGTGGTTATCACTCATGGCCAACTAGAGCT
This sequence comes from Papaver bracteatum, assembly GCA_023529315.1. Taxonomy (NCBI): domain Eukaryota; kingdom Viridiplantae; phylum Streptophyta; class Magnoliopsida; order Ranunculales; family Papaveraceae; genus Papaver; species Papaver bracteatum. Next base: position 24,079 of record JAJJWX010005194.1, read on the forward strand.
AGGTCTCCGTCTCCCTTTGTACAATCCTGATAGCCCTTTCTACTATGAGGTTCTCTCTCAGATCAAGCTTTACCGTGCCCTGGCTCAGTGGACTGGAAACACTTTTCGAATTATGGATGAATGGAGTGCTCGCCGAGATGGTCATGGCTCCACCGCCGACTGGTCGACCTATAAACCTCGGGATGCTCCAGAATATACCGTTGCCAATTTCCTTGCCAACTATCGAGCCGGTACCTCCACCAACTGTGACCTTGCGGTTTTGCCTTTGCCGGTCCTCATCGTCACGTAACCATGCCCAAGAATGTTGAAAGGATGATGCTGGATGCTGATCCCCTCGGCCAAGGTTCTAATAGGCGACCCCGTTATACCAATGACCCAATATATCCCCGAGTTCCACTTCTTGTCCGAGGTCCTATTTTACACGGTAGTTTCCCGTCGCCTTCATTTCCCGCCGAGCCCTATCCTTTCTGGGTGGTTAATGACGATAGGGCTAATAAGGTATGTGTCTTATTCTGCTTTCCTCAATTTCTATCTTGTTAGTTTTGACGCCAAATAGTTATTTGTTGTCATCAAAGCCTCAGGGCGACTCTACCAAGGCCGCCGTACCGTCGAGAAAGAGGGGTAATGACACAAGGGTTGAGCAAGACCAGGGGAAGGTAACAAACACAATGATTTTATTATAAGTACATGTACTTTCCACTGTTTTTTTCCTTCACATGTTCTGACGAGAAGCCTTGTGCAGAAATTTCCTAGCCACGATGATAACGAAGATGGTGTGCACGAGGTTGATCCCCAACCTCTTAGGCGTAATCCTCTTAGGGGAAAGCACATTGTTACTAAGCCGCAGCAGAGGCCGAAACCAATCATCGATATCCCCGATGAAGATGACATATTCGGCGAGGATTTCTCGGATTATAATGTCGATGGGAAGGAGATGGGCGATAAACAGGAGACCGAGTTGGAAAAGATTGTGAATGTTGAACCGTTGGTATTTCCTCATCTGCCCCGTATCACTGAAGGGTCGTCGTCTAGCGTTGAGACCTCCATTACCGTTTCTAGCCCTATTCTGAATTCTCTTGGAGCACTTACTTCCCCCGACTTTGGAGCATATACCGATGAACAAAATCTTGATGTCGTGCCCCTTCATGGCATCATAACTCAGACTCTCGATACCGTGGTGAGTGACTCTGCATGTCTGGGGATGCCCCACTCCTTGATTTCTTCATTATTGTCGCCTAACTTCCTAATTCGCTTGCTTGTATCAGATACTTAATCGGGTACTGTTGGATGCCGCCAATCGTCATAGGGAAAGGCATTTGGTGGAGTCTCTCCAACTTCAATTGCAGAACGAGAAGGGTCACGCGTGAGCTAGAGATTAAACTCGCCGATGCTCAAGGTATGTTACAACGTTATAAATCTTACTTATGTTGATTGAGTTTATCGTGCCAGTATCCTGAGTCGGGTGTCCTTCTGCTAGCCGAGATAGCTAGTATAGGTTTAGATGCTTCTTCGGAGTTTATGATCATGAAGGGAAATGGGATATCGAAAAGGATTTAGTGGAGAATCTTTATCGGCGAATTGCAAACAAGGATGGAAAAATAGATCGCCAGGCTGATGAGATCAAAGGACTTCAAGGTGAATTAGAGCGATATCCTCAGTTTGAGTATGCCCCTGAAGAAATAGACAATTTACGAGCTCACTTGGGCTCTTCTCAATGCCTTGCTGCTGAGAAAACTGCTTTGGACACGAACTTAGAGCAGCAGGTATGCGCTTTACAATTGTAGAACCGAGACCTTCACGAGGATCGCCGACGAATATTGAGGGATAAAGATGTGGTGGAGCGGGCTAATAGGTATCTTCTGGGCAAAGTGGGCGAGTTCGACAAAATGGTGGGTGAGCTAGAGTGGAGTAGGTCGCAACTTTCAATGCTCCAAGTATCGCACAATCGTTTAATGAACGAGTGGAGTGAACATAAGAAGTACTGCCCCAGTAATGAATTCAATGAGCAATGCTATAACGAGCTAACCATGAAATTTTCCAATGCCGAGGATGAATTGTCTAAGTCGGTAGAGTCGCTTTAGTCCGTGTTACCAGCCCTTTCAGGTCTCATAGGCGATGTGTTGAAGCCGTTCTTTAAGATTAGATTATTTCCTGTACTTGTGAAATTGCTAAACCATATCCAATGAATAATCTCGTGTTGTTTTGATTTTGTAGCCGAGCAGAAATGTTCTCAGGAGTTAGATCTGGAGGTCCGACGGTTGAAGCGGGTCAAGGACGATTTGGGTACCAAGTTGGCCGATGCAAAGGAAGCCAATTTGTATCTTCACCAGAAGATTTAGGATGAACGCGTCGCCCACGCAGAGGAGATAGACGAGAAGGTTTGGATAGGCGTTGAGGAGTATGTGGAGAATAAGCGGTGCGAGGTCGCACAAAGGAGGGCCAACGCTGTTCCTCCCAAGGCTTGAATTCCCTTTTTGTAGTGCTGCGTCACAAAGTTGCCCTTTGTCCTGGGTTATAAATCGCTTTGAACACACCTTCCCCTTTTATTTCTGATACACTGATTGTTTGTTTACATGGGGGTACTGCGTCGCTGATGCTGTTCTTTTTATTTCTGCAATACTTTGCGTTTCGTATGGTTTCATGACACTTTCCATGCTTTCTTAATTGACGCATGACATTGTTGGTTTAGCTCTTGTTCCTTATGTCATTCCTGCAATTATTGTTTATGTAAGTTAGTATTTTAACCTTTTCTGTCGAACACACCCAACAAGGAGGGTCATCGGTCCCAATGCCATGTCCTGATTGGGGTATCTCATCACTATCTCTTGGATTCAGTGGAAGGGTACCAGTCAACCTAATTCTAGGCTCGATTTCCCCGAGCGGTTATCGATCAACCAATCTCGGGCAAGTGGTCACATCCACTTGCGATGGGGGCGACCTTTCAAATGTAAGTAGGCCACCTAGATGAGAAGACCTCGTGTCTTAACAACCTGTGGAAATGGTTTCCAACCACCAGAACCCTTAGGCTACCTCGGAACTTGCACAATGCCATTGCCCCGAGTACAAATATCCAGGCGACTGTAAGGCACCTCGGAACTTCCACACTGGCTTTGCCCCGAGTACGAATGCCCATTCGAGTGTAAGTCACCTCGGCACTTCCACACTGGCTTTTCCCCGAGTACGAATGACCATTCGAGTGTAAGTCACCTCGGCACTTCCTCACTGGCATTGCCCCGAGTACGAATGACCATTAGTCACCCATGCCCTATCTCATACCCCTCACGGTTTTATAAAAATAGAAGACAAGTATGCTCACCTTTTCACCACACCTCCCTTCATGGGTGGTATAGCTTTAGATACTTGACGTTCTAGGGTTTGGGCTCTTTTGTTCCATCGAGTCTCAATAGCCGATACGATCCCTCACCTGCCTTAGACGCAATTATATACGGCCCACCCCACTTTGGTGCTAGTTTACCGCCCTTTTTGTCGCGCTCCCATTCGGCCAGAAACTTCATCACTTGCTGCTCTGGTTGAAATTCCCTCGGGCGAACACGCTTGTTGTACTCTCGCTGTAACCTCCTTTGGTAGTTTTCCATTTTTTGTAGCGCCATCTCTCTTGTTTCTTCCAGATCGTCGAGTTTTTCCAAAATTAGATCGGACGAGACGTTTCGCCTCCAAGCTTCTGTTCTAGTAGTAGGGATTATTCCTTCCGTTGGTAGAATCGCCCCAGTTCCGTAAGTAAGCATGAACGGAGAGAACCCTGTAGCTTCCCTTCGTGTGGTCTTGTATGCCCATAAAACGTTTTATACCTCCTCGCACTAGTTACCATATTCCCCATCCAATTTCTTCTTCATGTTGTCGGCGGTTGTTTTGTTGGTAATCTCGGCCTGCCCATTACTCTGGGGGTAAATGGGGGTATCTTTACTCTTCCTGATGTTGTATGTGTTGAAAAGAAGATCAATATTTTCCCCTTGGAGTTGTTTTCCATTATCGGAGACGATAGATGTTGGGACCCCAAAGCGGCAAATGATATGTTCCCAGATAAACTTGAAGACATCTTTGTCCCGGATGTGCCTCAGTGGTGCTGCCTCTACCCATTTGGTAAAGTAATCCGCGACCACGATCAAGTACTTCCTGTGCCCTGTTCCTACATCTAATGGTCCGAAAATGTCTACCCCCATTTGGCAAAGGGCCATGGGCTTATAATAGAGTTTAAAGGTACTCCTGGCGCCTGTATTTTCTTGCCAAACCGTTGACATTCTTCACAAGATTTCGCCATTTCCTTTGCATCTTCATTCATGTACATAAAAAAATAGCACATTGTCTTTGCCTTGGCCGATAAGCTTCTCCCCGAGATGTGGTTTTCGGCGGCTCCATAGTGTAATTCATGCAAGATTATGTGGCCTTCTTCTTTACTCAGGCACCTTAAAAATGGCCCCAAGTAGGATCTTCTGTATAAGATCCCTTCCCTAAGCTCGTAGGCGCCCGACCTACTTTTGACTTTATTTATCTCGGGACGACCTTTGGATAGCTCGCCCGTTTCCAGATATTGGTGTATCGGCTTTCTCCAATCGCCCTCTTTATATCGATCGGTTGTGTTAACCGCCACTTCGATCTGTGCGTTGGGTGTTTCAGGGATGGAGGGAGTAAGGAGCCTTATAACACGAATGACCTCTATGCTTGGGTTTATCAGCTATGAGGCGATATAGGATAGAGCATCCGAGTGCCTGTTGTCTCTTCTACAGATGCGCCGGAACTTAATGCTTGGTATTTGGTTGATGTAAAATTGGGCGAGTTCCCAATACTTTTGCAACACTGGGTCGTGTGTCGCGTATTTGCCCATAATCTATCGGATCACCAACTGTGAATCACTAGTTAAGCGAACCTCTTGTAGCCCCATTTCTACAATTATCCGCAAGGCGTGGATTACCACTTCGTACTCGGTGACATTGTTTGTTGCTTTGAATTCCAGCCTGAATGAGTGCACTATCTTTCTTCCTTTTGGCGTGGTGAATACTAACCCGAGGCCTGATCCCTATTTGTTTGATGCCCCGTCGACGAAAACCTCCCACCGTGTTGGACTATTGGCTGCTAAAAGGTCATCAGGTTCTTCTCGTTCTTCCATCATACCCGATATATCTTCCACCTCGTCTTCATTACTAAGTGGGAAATCTTCTAGGAAGTCGGACACTACCTGCCCCTTGGTCGCCGTCCTTGTCTCATACACCACATCATACTATTTGATTATGGCTCCCCATTTAGAGATTCTCCATGACCGCCCTGCATTATCCAAGACTGCTTCGATAGGAGATTTGGTGAGCACCCGTATGCGATGAGCTTGAAAATACGTTCGGAGTTTAGAAGCGGCGAAAGCTAGTGCTAGTACCATCTGCTCCATTTTGGTATAGTTTTTCTAAGACGGACTTAGTGTTTTGATGGTGAAATACACCGGCTTCTCCGCATTCCCCTCCGTCCTAACCAATACCGCACTGATGGCATATGGCGTCGCCCCTAAGTATATGGTAAGGATTTCTGACGGCTCATGCCTCTGCAGAACCGGGAGGATGGCTAGGTGTAACTTGATATTTTGAAAGGCCTCTTCGCTAGCATCCGTCCATTGAAACTTTGCTCCCTTCTTCAGAATGTCATAAAAGGTTTTACATTTGTCCGATGACCTTGACACGAATAGTCCCAATGCTGCTATACAACCGTTTAGCTTCTGCACATCCTTTACTGTCGCGGGAGATGGCATTTCTAAGACAGCCCTAACCTTCTCGGGATCGGCTTCTATTCCTCTGGGGTTGATGATATATCCTAGGAATCTCCCTGACGTGACCCAAAAGTCGCACTTGGCGGGATTAATATTCATCTTGTGTTTCCTCATCGTCTGAAAGATCTCACGAAGGTCACGGACGTGATCCTTAGCTCGGTGACTCTTGACTAACATGTCGTCCACGTACACTTCTATGGTATCGTGGATCTTATCTTCGAACATATCTCCTACCAATCTTTGATATGTGGCACCAGCGTTCCTAAGTCCAAATGAAATTTTGGTATAACAATACAACCCCCTTGGTATGAAGAAGGAAGTATGTTCTTGATACTCGTGTGCCAATGGTATTTGGTTGTAGCCCATGTATCCATCCATCAACGTCATCGCCTCATATCCAACTATTGATTCTACTAATTGGTCTATGCTTGGGAGAGGGAAGTTGTCCTTCGGGAAGGCCTTGTTCAAGTCACTAAAATCAATACATATTCTAACTCCTCCTTTTTTCTTGGGAACCATGACCATATTAGATATCCACTGCGGGTAATGGGATTTACTTATTATCCCGGATTCCTTTAGCTTTTTTAGCTCGTCCTCAACTGCTGCCTGTAACTCTGGTGCAATTCGCCTCATTTTCTGTCTAACGGGTTTGAACCTCGGATCAATCTTCTAGTGGTGGCAACAGACCTCCGGGTCAATGCCCTCCAAATCATGTACTTCCCAAGCGAACGCGTCTAAGTTTTCCTTTAACACTTTCATGAGTTGACTCGCTTGTTCATCCGAGAGCAATGTCCCGATCCTTACTATCCTTGGCTCCTCAACTGTCCCCAAATTTATTTCCCGAGTCGGCTCAACTGTCGAGAAGTTAGACTTAGGTTCCATGAGTGGAGCCGTCTTCTTTAATTGTTATAAATGGTCTTTCTCTTGGGCCTCGTATGCCATGACTGCTTGTGAAATAGTCTCCTCCAACTCTTCTGCAGCCTTAGCTTCTTTGGATTTATTCTTCTATCGCCTTTGTAGAGCTCGTCGATCTTTATTAATTTTGGCGTCAATCTGCATGCATTGTCGTGCTGCTTGGGAGTCACCTACTACCTTAGCTATTCCCTTATAGGTCGGGAACCTTAATCTCTGATGATATGCCGATGCCACCCCTTTAATCCCAACGATCCATGGTCATATGATAATTGCTTCATAAGGCGAGGTGACGTCGACCACACAAAAGGTGGTTAGAGTGTCAAGGTAGCCCCCACCATCCGAAACCCTTAGAGTTACCTCGCCCTTAGGGATGGTTATTGTCCCGTTGAAACCATAGATGCGATATGTTATGGGGACGAGGATGTCGTCTGACAACTCCATTCTTTTGAACGTATCGTAGAATAGCACCTCGACTGAACTTCCGCTATCCATGAGAATCCTTCTTACTCCCTACCTCTCAATTAATAATGTGATGACCAGGGATCACTGTGAGCTTTCCCATTTGCTGGGATATCCCTGGCCGAGAACAAAATAGATTGCATCATCCAAGGTTCCATCGGTAAGGTCTTAGCTACACTAAATATTTCTCTGCCATTGCAGTCACTCTTGTGAATCCTTGAAGTGATTACTGGGCTGAGAGTGTAATCTTGCATAGTTGAGTGTGAAATAGTATTCACAAATTGAGTTGACCTATCAATGCGAACTTGATGAACCGGCACATCAGGTGTTGTTGTTGGATGAGATGGCTATCAGACGAACTGTCTCAGGTATCCATCTCGGATGAGGTGCTGAACGATATCCTTCACTTCTCGGCAGTTATTAGTGGAGTGGCCCCTACACTGATGGTAATGACAGTACTCGGGGTGACCCTTGGTTTCTTGGAACTGGACTCCCCTTGATGCTGGGTAATTGATATTGTTCCTCTTTTCGACTTCCTTGAATACTTCCTCCAAAGGAGCGTTCAAAGGGGTGTACGATCGGGCTTTATGCCTCCGCCGCTTCCCTTTGGCCACCCATTCTTTCTTCTCACTGCTTCTTGGTGGAGGATATGATCTCTTCTCGGGACGTCTAGCAGGATTGTACATAATCGCTTTGTCCTCAGCACCAGCTTCAACACTTGCTTCTTGTACTCCTCTATCTCTTGATTCTGCCTGGATTTATTCTAGGGCGATAAAATGTTCTTGGATTCTTCGCATCTCCTTTAGGGTTTTTGGCTTTATAGAGAACATAGCTATCCATATGGGGTCCGATCTTCCCAATGCGTTTTCGAATTCGAAGATAGCTTGATCTACCGGTACTTTTCCAATTTCAGTACACAACTTCCTCCACCTATCGGTCAAGGTTCTCAAGGGCTCCCTGAACCTCCGGGCGAGGGTGAATAGTTTGTTCATTCTTGGCCGAGGTTGGATGTTGTGCATATAGGACTCGATAAGTGCATCATAACCGTTAATCGATCCAGGTGGAAGTGAATAAAACCAATCTCTCGCCTCGCCCTCCAAGCTGGCCGGAAAGAATTTACACATGACTACCGGGTTGCTCTTCCATTGGATTAATGACATGGTATACATTTTTAAATGTTCGACCGCATCTCCAGTCCCGTCGAATCTAGAAGGAAACGTAGGTAAGGTGCACTTTGGAGGGAACGACATTTGTTCGAGTTCTTGGGAGAAATGTGTCTTCTCGGCCTCGCTCATAATTTATGCCAGTTTGTTCTCTTCGCTACTGGTCGGTTGTCAGCCGACGCAGAAATAATTTCACTTTCTTGCTTCACTAAAATAAAGTAGTATGCAATAAGAAAGAGTTCGTATCCACAGAGAGGCTTTTTGTTGTTATGCAAATTTTCAGTTTCTTAGTAACCAAAGGGGGATGTTGTTTTATCAAAGCAATAAAAATAAATTGAAAGCAATAAAGTATGAAAATAATCAATATGGAGAAAGTATTGGTCATGGGATAGTTTCATTCACAAACACATATTTTCATCAATGACTAGAATTGATATTTAATCTCTCATTTACTAAAAGATGCATATGTGAATTCTTCCTAGAAAGCAACCTAAAGTGTAAAAGAAAATTAGATTTAACTCCCTAGAAGCAATAAGCTATATGGAATAAGACTAATCAAGGCAATCGAAATGTGTAAAAGCACTAAATCAATTTAACCCAAGTTATGATTCATATGTGACTAGTAGGATATATCTCTACAAGCACTACCCATATTTATGCTACTTAGAATCAGGGATGAACAACGTTTCGTATTGAAAACCCTAATATAGCTCTAGAAATGAATGCAAATCGGATTGATTCCGGACTCAACCAAATAAACAATCAAATCATATATCAATATCAACAATGAAACATAAACAATAAACTTGAGACAAAACTAATGCATTGAATCAGATTTTATTTTTGAAATCCACTTATTATCCCATAACCAATATTAAGAATTTAGCTACTCATGGTTTTTGAACTCAACATAATTATTATTAAAAATAAAATGAAGAACATAAAAATAAATGGAAGCAAACCCTAGTCGCTGCTCTCCTCCAAAAACCCAGTAGAAAATACGTGATAAGTTCTCCTCTCCAAAGAATAGAAACTCCTCCTTTTATAGCTTTCCAACTTTCCAAATTAGGTCTTCAAAGCCCACGGTCCCATAGAAAGAAGTCCACCAAGCCCATGAATCAAGTGTGAGAAACCCATTTGAAATTATGTCCCAAAAATATGCTCGCCGGAAAACTGGTGCACCGGCCGGAATATGGCCAGAATCCGGTCACCGTCACTGGAATCCGGCCACTGGAAAACTTTCTCCGATCAATTGAAGCATTAGAAGACGTCACCAGGCAAGTGCACACTCCCAGAAGCTCAACTCGAATTCTCTGCAATTCAAACATTCACAAAATACCACCTAAACCAATTCCTTGTTCTTGCGAAAACGCACCCAAAAGCATGACTCGTAGCTCATATGTCCGGCCGCCAAATCTTGTATCCAACACATACCCCCTTCGCGATTCACTGAAATATTGAAATCCATGCTTTAACTTCCGAAATCCGGCTACCAGAACTATGCTCACCGGCGCGCCATTTTCACTCCGTTTTTGCACTATTTCTGCGAATGCAGCTAACCCTTGCCTGCACAGTTTATAACAGTACCTCAGGTTCAAGATTGAAATCTTAACCAATTCTTCAAGTCCAAACCCTGAAATCATCAGTACCAGCCACAACCAATTCCGCATTGCCTTCAACTTTGCATACCCATCACGAACAGCAGCAACTCTGTTGCTTGAGCACAACCAACGCCAACCTTACTGCCACTGCAACACTAGTGCCCAATCTAGCAAACACCAGCTCCAGTCCATCTCAAGATGTAGCTTTCCACCAGCTGCACCTGCATCGCCACCTAAAACTGCACATCATACTTGCTCCATCCACCAATAACATCTCTGCCTCTTCTTTCACTTCAGTACCATTTGCAACTCGCTGCTGCAACAGCTATATCGGCACCATACTCGAAACTAATCCACAACCCATTACTCCACTGTTGCACAGCACCAGCAGCTACTGCAATTTCTCATCAGCTCAAACCTAACACGTACATCTAGAAATTCAGTTTAACCTTCAGCTTAGCTTCCCCGTATTTCATGCATCATCTGCAGTTTAGCCCTGCAATGCATATAAACTGAGCTCACAGAACCATTATCTCACATTCTTGCAATTCAATGCCACCACATGAAACAGCAGCATTTCAGCTTTGGCACCTGTAGTGTACTCTTATCAAGAACATCTCCAGTTGTACTGAGCTTTCAGCTGTAGTTGTGCAACTCCAATTTTGTAGCTGTACCAACCATTTCAACTCAGTCCCTTGCAACTCCTTACCAATTCCAGCTGCTAAACCATGTCCTCCAGGCAGCAACACCTATCATAGCAACATCAAAACTCCGTCTTCTTTGCAACTTGAGCTACACTCATAACTTCAACCATTTGCAGCTTCATATCCTCCACTGCACAGCCCCTAGAAGCACCAATATCCTACTCCATTTACTGCAGTTCAATAACATTGCCTAGCCATCGACCTATCACCAATCTCAATTGCTTTTGTGCACCACCGCTGCCAGACTCAGCCAACTTCCCTAAATTGCACACACACACAAGGCCATTCTCCCCTGCAGCTTACTCTTCCTTGAACTGCAACTAACACCACCAGCAGTTTCATAACTTAGCATCCAAGTCTTCATTGCAGCTGTGACTCCATCTCCACTGCAGCTCATTTCACTCAACAACTTCTTCTGCAAACCATTTCCCTGTGACTGCACAACCCAGCTTCCTTTCCCTGGTTTTAAAGCACCAAACCAACTCCAATAGCAGTTCATAACCACCATTACTGCAGCACCTGAACTTCATGTCCATGTTGCTCCTACACATACATTCAGTTACAGCTTCTTCAATAACCTGTTTAACCTATCTCTTGCTCCTTCTTATTTACCTGAATTCCATTAAAATCACATCCATCTTCATTCCTTCAAGCTCTGTCAAACCTAAAACCCCCATTCATTCATTAACATCAAACCCTAACTTCTTAACTACCATCACCACAAACCATTCAATTACCAAGAAAAGAATGTCACAACATAACCCAATTTTCCAACCCTAATTCCTTGTCAGTTCACAACCCCTTCATTCCTAACTTCTCTGATTTTATCAATCTTCATGAATAGATCTCTTATACTCGTTCACCAGATGAAATTTGGGTCAACTGATTTCTCCCAATTCCAGCATCAATGGCTCAGCTTCTCGATCTCCCCTACAGCAGTCTCTTTATCCCCAATCTATCTCGGATTCAAATTCAACACCTAGCCATCAGAAAACCATGAAGCCGCAGCCGATAGATGATTGGGAGAAGACTATTCTCTCAATTTTTGGTCTAGGTAATGATGAGAACAAAATTATGTTTCTCTGAATTTTAGGTCTTGTGTTAGAATAAGAATGGATGTATACACCCCAGCCGATGGGATAAGGGGTGTTCAAACTCCATTTGGCATGTCAGTTCCAGGCAACTGACCGCCTATCCGCTTCCTCACTAAACTGTCAGTTGCGGTGAACTGACAGTACATTCTTCACCTCCTCCTTGGGCAATCTCAGACGGCTCCATGACTCGCCTATGAATTGTCCTTCTCGCTCCATTTACGCTCCAAATGAAAGCTTTTTCCTTCTTTTGCCCCCAAGTGCTCCATTGCACCTAAAAACTCAAAACTAAACATAAGATACATATTTTACAAAATAAATAGAAAAGAAAGTATAAATACTAGATATAAAATTAGGTGTTTATAACACCTATCAACTACTCCCGATAGCTCCTTAATCTTTGCTTCCAACTCTTTAAGTTTAGCTTTTGTCGCCCCATCCTGTCGTCCGCCCCTTCCTCGCCTTTCTTCATCGGTAGATGATCGCTGTCGTATGCGTCAAAAATAATTTACACTTTCTTACTACTCAAAATATAAATATAGAAGGGCAAGAAAGGATCGATCCCACAGAGAGGTCTAGGTTGTCAATATGCTTTCGGTTTCCTAACAATAACACCGGGGGTTTTCTGATTTTTATGCAAGTAATAAAAGTAAAAGCAAATAAAGAAATAAGCAAATCAAAGTAGTGAGAATATTGGTTAAGGATTCATCTTCATTCACAAATATGTTTTCTTCACAATAATTAGAATTGATATTTAATCTCAACTTTTATCAAAAGCCCTAGGATATCTTGATCGCAAGAATATCCTGCTAATCTCCTTTTGTCATCAACAAACACATTAGAAGATGCGAATATGAGTTCTATCTTAAAGAACAACCTAACGTGTAAAAGCACTAATCAAGTTTAATTCCCTAGATGCATTAAGTTCTATGAAATCAGGCCAATCAAAGCAATCGAACGTGGAAAACGTACTAATTCAATTTAACAAAAGTTATAATTCACATATGATCATAAGAATATATCACTACAAACTATAATCATATTTATGCTACTTGTAATCATGAATCTATCACTTTTACGTATAACACACCCTAATCTAGCAATAAAGATGAAAACAAACTCAACCGATTCGCGACTCGATCAAATAAGCATTCAAATCATATAACAATATTAATTGTGAATCATAATCGATAAAATATGGAGACAAAACTAATTTATCATATCAAAAACCATATTATATGAAATCCAATTATTCCATCACCAATAATAAACTTAAGTACTCATGTTAATGAAGTTCATAACAAGAAGAAAGAGAAACCCTAGCATGTTGCAAACTCTAGAAACAAAAGTAGAAGATATATTATAAAAGATCTTCTCTTTTTATATGTTTCTCAATTTCCATAAAGGATACTCCTTCCAAAATTAGGTCTTCTCTTCAAAGTCCATTAGTTGAAAATCCACCAAGCCCACAAGTAATAAAAACCCGTGTAGAAATTCTGTCCCAAAAACGCTCGCCGGAAAACTGGGGATTTGGCTGGAATCCGGCACCGGGAAGTCGCCGCCGGTCATATGAATTCTTTGCCATCACTGGTATATTCAACGGAATATTCCTTCACTGACCGTCAGAGTCAACGGTCAAGATAAAGGTATTCGTTAGTCATCTAGGTCAAAGGAGAAAGTGAGTTAGCCACCGAGTCAGCATCTTACTCAGCTGAGTGAGCTAACTTGCACAGGCCAGAACAGTCACGGCCAAGATGGCCATGCCTTCCCTGCATATCCATCACTTGCCTGCACCTGAGTTCATTCATTCCCCATTGCAGGTCCATCTCAGAGCCACTCCATAACCTGCAATTACATCTCAACTTGGGCATAACTCCACCTGCGATAGCTTTGTAACCAGCTGCAATTCCTGCCAGTTCTCTTCGCAATTCCCTTGAGATTCCATTCCATATATGTCTCAGATCATCAACCACCATCTCAACAGCAGCTGCAACACCTCACCTGCAATGCCAACCAACCACAAAACCCACTATTCCATTCCTGCAACTTGTTTAGATGTATAAGCTACAGTTCATACCTCCAATTGCATAATTCATTCCTGCATTTTACCACCAACAAATCTCATTCTTGATCACCAACTCAAGCTTGACCAACAACAACAACTTCTTCATGGGTTCTATTGCTTCAATACTCAAGCCACCTCTAGTTTTTACAGGCAGCAACCAAGTTAGGTTCATCTTCTCACTGTCAAACTCGATTATCTCCAACATGAACTAATTTCCTTTATTGCCTTCTCCTTGTTCGAAATCTCTAAATCAACTGCCATGACAACAGTTAGTTACACTCCTAAAAATCGAACTCAAAACCCATAATTCAACAGACCCATATCCATCTCGTTACTAGCAGCAACACCATGAGCTTCAATTTATATATTTCAAAACCCGACTCCACTAATTCGTTTCATTTTGTCCTTCAAAATCAATGGCAGAAGCACCTATAGATTCAGAACTTCATCGCCATCAATATAGAATGATCTCCTGTTGCTTGGAAAAAAAACCACCAGAAACCCATCTTGTTAATCTTCTTCACCGATCAACACCAAACCCCCAAAATCCATTTATGCCATTAACCCCACACGAAAAATCCATTCACTGAATCTCAGACCCATCTTACTCACAATTCCAGCGACAAGTCTTAATTCTACTATTTATTTTTTTGAACATCTTCTCGATCTGTGATTCAACTCTCTTCTCAGTTTCTGATTCTCAGTAGCAACCGCCTTCCTTTTCTCTACCAACTCTCTTCTCAGTTTACGGACATCCTTGTAGTGAGTTGAGATCACCAAGGGCTTCCTTAACTTCATTACCACACTCTACTCCATCATCCATGGATGTAGTTAAAACAGTTTCCAAAGCACCATCACCATTCAATTCAAACACTTTTTGCGCCAATGCATCCATAATATCAACGGAGAAACAAGAGTGGACATCACTAGGATATCTCATCGTTTCGAAAATGTTGAAACATATTATTTCTATGTCAAACTCCATAGTCAACGTTCCCTTGTCCACATCAATAATTGTTTTAGCCGTTTTCATGAAGGGACGCCCAAGTAGCAATGGAAGAGACGAGTCCGGTGCACCTTCATCCATCTCTAACACACAAAAGTCAGCAAGGAATACAAGTTGATTAACCTGCACAAGAACATCCTCAACAATACCCATTGGGTAAACATTAGAGCGATCGGCTAATTGCAACACAATTTCAGCCTTTTTCAAAGGACCTAGATTAAGTGAATTATACATGGATGCCGCAGATAACATTAACGGATGCACCTAAGTCTAACATTGCTTTGTTAAAAGTGGTGTTACCAATTGTGACGGGAATGTCAAAGCTACCGGGATCCTTGTATTTCAGTGGGAGTTTGTATTGTAAGATTGCCGAAGAATTCTCCCCCACACTTAGCACTTCTTTGCATTTAAGCCTTTGCTTGTTGGTACACAAGTCCTTCAACACTTTTGCATACTTGGGAACTTGCTTGATAGCATCGATGAGTGGTATATTCACATGAATCATCTTAAGAACATCTAAAATCTCCTTTTCTAGTTCTGCCTTCTTAGAACTTGCAAATTTGCGAGGAAAAGGCATAGGAGTAACATAAGTAGGAATAGGAGTTTTAGAGTTAGGAATAGGTACCTCGGGTGTTTGGGGAATTTCATCCCTCTTTTCCTCCGAAACCGTCTCCTTTGGAACTTCCTCTTCACCCAAATCAGCAACCTTGGGTTGTTCAAGTTGTGTACCACTTCTCAACGTAATAGCATTGACACCCTCTTTTGGGTTAATGGGTTGAGAAGGGAGTCTTCCACTATTTTGTGCTTTCAACTTGTTGATATCAATTGCCATGGAGCCCACTTGAGTCTGCAAATCCTTAATCGCACCCTTGGTTTCTTGTTGGCTCTCCTTGAACATGGTAGAAATACCTTGCATAAAAGTTTGTAGCTTGGCATCGATATCGGAACCTTGATTTTGCACCGATTGTTGTGGTTGCTGAAATTGCTGCTGTTGTTGTTGAAATTGTTGTTGTTGCGGTTGAAATTGTTGTTGTTGTTGCGGTTGAAATCCACTCGGACGGTTGAAGGTAGGTTGTTGAACCGCACCTTGCTTGTTGGCATAGCTGAAATTTGGATGATCTCTCCATCCCGGATTGTAGGTGTTGGAATATGGATCATACCTTATTGGTTGGTTTGGAAAAACCGCATTATCTTTCTCCAACTCTTCACCATATGAAGGTAATATAACCGCAGCCATCTTCTGCATCATTTGCTCCATATTGTCCATCCTTTGATCACGGTGTGATGATGATGAATCACTAACTTCATGCACTCCCCTAATCATTGGTTCACCTCTTGTGTAGAATTGTTGCGAGTTTGCAGCCATACTTTCAATCAACTCGGCAGCTTGGGCCACCGTTTTGTTCACTAGTGCACCACCACCCGCTGCATCTAGAAGATATCTATCACTTGATTGGAGACCTTCGTAGAAGTACTGGATTATCATAGCATCGCTGAATTGATGGTGAGGACAGATTGCAACCAATCTCTTGTATCGCTCCCAACATTCATACAAAGACTCTCCCGCATGTTGCTTTATTCCGAAAATCTCTTTGCGAATTTGGGTGGCCTTCGACGCAGGAAAATACCTCTCTAAAAAGATTTTCTTCAACCCGTTCCATGTAGTGACACTTCCGGCAGGCAAACGATACAACCAATCCTTAGCACTGTCCACCATAGAAAATGTAAAAACTTTCATCATTGCACCATCGGCATCGGTCTCCGCTGGAAGCATAGCCTTGAAAATGGTATAGAACTCCATAAGGTGCTTGTTTGGGTCTTCATTCGCCATACCATGAAACTTTTGCAACTCTCTAAGAAACCCCGGCTTGATCTCAAAGATTGAGTTGGTTTGAATACACCATCGTTGTGCATCAAGCCTATGAGAAGCCAAATCCTTGAGTGTACGATTTGCGTCTTCCATTGCTTCTTCTTCTTCAACTAGTGGTTCTTCTACAAATGGAACCTCTAGTTCTTCTTCTAGTTGTAACTCTTCTTCCAATTCTTGATGAAGAGCTTCGTGTTCCACTTCCAAAACTTGTTCTTCCGTTGTGTCTTGACTTGGTTGGAGTATTGTGCCTCTTCGAGTAGCTATCCCGCACCTTGGATAATTCCAATCCTTAGAAGCCAGGGATTAATACCTGAAAAACAATTCTCGCAAACAAGTAAGAAACAAGACAAGAAACGGAAAGCAAATATGCAAGCAGAAAAATGATAAAAAGAAACTAAAAACTTAATAACAAGCCGTTTGCCTCCCCGGCAGCGGCGCCAAAATCTGGTCGGTTATCAGCCAACACAAATATAATTTCACTTTCTTAC
Organism: Papaver bracteatum; assembly: GCA_023529315.1. Taxonomy (NCBI): domain Eukaryota; kingdom Viridiplantae; phylum Streptophyta; class Magnoliopsida; order Ranunculales; family Papaveraceae; genus Papaver; species Papaver bracteatum. The sequence goes on from JAJJWX010005194.1 coordinate 41,211, forward strand.
TTCCTAAAATAAAGTAGTATGCAATAAGAAAGAGTTCGTTATGCAAATTTTCAGTTTCTTAGTAACCAAAGGGGGATGTTGTTTTATCAAAGCAATAAAAATAAATTGAAAGCAATAAAGTATGAAAATAATCAATATGGAGAAAGTATTGGTCACGGGATAGTTTCATTCACAAATACATATTTTCATCAATGACTAGAATTGATATTTAATCTCTCATTTACTAAAAGTCCTAGGATACCTTGATCGCAAGAGTATCCCGCTAATTCCCTGATTTCATCACAACCACATTAAAAGATGCATATGTGAATTCTTCCTAGAAAGCAACCTAAAGTGTAAAAGAAAATTATATTTAACTCCCTAGAAGCAATAAGCTATATGGAATAAGACTAATCAAGGCAATCGAAATGTGTAAAAGCACTAAATCAATTTAACCCAAGTTATGATTCATATGTGACTAGTAGGATATATCTCTACAATCACTACCCACATTTATGCTACTTAGAATCAGAGACAAACAACGTTTTCGTATTGAAAACCCTAATATAGCTCTAGATATGAAAGCAAATCGGATTAATTCCGGACTCAACCAAATAAACAATCAAATCATATATCAATATTAACAATGAAACATAAACAATAAACTTGAGACAAAACTAATGCATTGAATCAGATTTTATTTGTGAAATCCACTTATTATCCCATAACCAATATTAATAATTTAGCTACTCATGGTTTTTGAACTCAACATAATTATTATTAAAAATAAAATGAAGAACATAAAAATAAATGGAAGCAAACCATAGTCGCTGCTCTCCTCCAAAAACCCAGTAGAAAGATATATGATATCACAAAAGAATAGAAACTTCTTCTTTTTATAGCCTTCCCACTTTCCAAAATTAAGTCTTCCAAGTCCATCACCAAAAAGTCCACCAAGCCCATGAACCATGTGTGAGAAAAACCCATGTGAAAATATGACCCAGAAAATAGTCGCCAGAAAACTGTGTTTCTGGCAGGAATATTGCCGAAATCCGGAGCCGGAAAATAACTCAGGTGACCGGCAAAGTCCGCCCGGTCACCGGTCAACGAGTCAAGTCGGTCAGGTCTACCGAGTTAAGTCGGTCAAGCACCGAGTCATATGAATTCGACTCAGTGACATTACAAGTCAGTCATGAATCAGCATCTAACTGGCCTGACTGACTGAGTTGCTTTGGCTTACTGCAACAGCCTCAGTTCATCCATGATGGCCCTTCGTCACAGCCATATTATGCATTCCTCATATCTTAACAGCACCACCAGCCATTCTCCACTGCAGCAGCCATAATACATCTCAACTTTTCTGCCATTCACGCTCCATTTAATACCACTGCCATCTCCAACTGCAACTCAACCCTTCACTGCTTCCCTGCCATTTCCTGCAACACTGAAGTATCATACACACTTGAACACTCAGCTCCAGCTCCATTCTGAACTCAATAGCAGTTAAACAGCTGCACAACATAAGCTGAGCAGCAGCACTTTGGGCTACAGCTTCAATAATTCATCACCTGCAAACTAGTGCAACACCTATGCCATCCAACTATAACTCCACCAGCTCTTCCTCTTAAGTGCGGCTCTTCTCCATTCCCTGCAACCACTCCATACCAGCTGAACCTAACCACTGCCATGTCAATTCCCATCATCTCAGAACATCACAGACACCTGTAATTCAATAAAACCAGCACCACCTTCTTCCATGTTGCAACAATACCACAAGTCACAACTGAAACCCAGTAGCAGCTCCCCCATTCTCTGAATACATCATCTACACTTCATTCCTCCATTGCAACTGCATCATTCATTTCACAGCAACAGAAACAAACCCAACTCAACAGCATCATTGAGCAACACAATTCCATCTCCTACTTTTGTGCCTTCAGCTACAAGTGAAAACTACAACATCTTTGCCTCCCACCTGTAGCAGCTACATTTCACAAACACCCAGCTGCTGCAATTCAGACCCAACCATTGACTGAATTTGATGACAACAGAGCTAGAATGTGATATTTGGGTAGAAGATCTTCCACAAAAACCTTGTGGAGATGAGCACTTGTATTTATATGGTTTTCCAATACATTATTCAAAGAAACAGATAAACAGGAATATAAGTAAGATCCTAGAGAATAGTCGCAGGAATCTGTTGAAGACTTGACTTGCTAAACAGCTTCCGTAGCTTGAGGAGATCGTTGAGTGGTTTCAGCAGCTGACTGAGTACTCATACTAACACCTTCCCTCAAGTTAAACTGGAGTTGACGGACGTTTAACTTGCCTCTGATATCTTGAAATCGAGGAGAAGATAACCCTTTGGTAAAAATATCTGCTAGTTGGTCTCTTGAGCTGATGAACTGCACCCTTAGTTGTTTGCCCGCCACACGCTCACGAACAAAGTGATAATCTATCTCTATATGCTTCATTCTTGCATGGAAGATTGGATTTGCTGTCAGATATGTTGCACCAAGGTTATCACACCACAATGAAGGAGTAGGAGTGTGAATACCCAACTCCGTCAACAAAGACTGAATCCACATTAGTTCAGAAGTAGCTATAGCGATGCCACGATATTCAGATTCTGTGCTCGATTTTGAGACAGTCTTTTGCTTCTTCGCACTCCAGGAAATTAGATTGCCTCCAAAGTAGATGCAGTAACCACTAGTTGACCTGCGATCATCTAAACTCCCTGCCCAATCCGCATCAGAGTAAGTATTGAGAGTGTAGTCCTTAGCTGGTCTGAAATACAGCCCATAATCAATAGTTTGCTTCAAGTAACGCAAGATACGCTTTACCAATTCCCAATGCTCCAAATACGGTTCATGCATATATTGACAAGCTTTATTTACAGATTAATCTGCGATAAACTGGTCTTGTAATATGTAGGTACTGGAGTGCCCCTACAACACTTCTGTATAACGTTGGATCCTCAAATTTTTCTGAACCCTGACGTTGAAGTTTAGTATTTTGTGCTAGTGGAGTACTCACAGGCTTCACACCATCCATCTTTGTTCGATGAAGCAAATCGGAGATATACTTACGCTGAGAGAGCACTAGAGTATCACCCTGCGTTAGCACCTCCACACCAAGAAAGTAAGACAAAGTACCCATGTCTTTGTGAAAAAGCAGACACCCAAATCTGTCACCAACTGATCAATTAACTCAGCGTTAGAACCAGTTACAATGATATCATCTACGTATATTAAAACGTAAGTAGTAGAGCCATTGATTTGTCGTATGAAAAGTGAAGAGTCTGCTATTGAAGCTTTGAACCCAAGCTTAATAAGATGCCCACTGAGGCGAGAAAACCATGCACGTGGGGCTTGCTTGAGCCCATACAATGATTTATGCAACCTGCACACATAATCAGGATAATTTGGATCCACATATCCGCAGCAGTTGTTTCATATAGACCTCCTCTTCCAATACACCATGCAGAAATGCGTTTTCAACATCTAGCTGTCGTAGTTGCCATTTATTCATCACAGCGAGGGAGAGCACGAGCCGGATCGTACAAGGTTTTATTACTGGAGAGAATGTTTCACCAAAATCCACACCTTCCTGCTGCGTAAAGCCTTTAGCCACCAAACGTGCTTTGTGACGCTGCACAGTGCCATCTGGGTTGCGTTTAATCCTGTATACCCATTTGGAACCAACAACATTCATACCATCCACATATTTAACCAGTGAGTAAGTCCCATTAGTGATAAGAGCGTTAATTTGAGTGTCCATTGCATCTCTCCACTCGTGAATCTTGCATGCTTTTGAGTAGCAGGTGGGTTCCATAAAATCTTCATCATGTAAAGGATACTTAGTGGCTGTTAGACACAATTTTTGGATGGGTTTTGTAATACCAGCTTTGGCCCTGGTTACCATTGTGTGACCTTGTAGTTGACTTTCTGTGGGCTGTTGTACAGCAGCAACAGTGTCATGAGAAGACGCTGATGGAGACGTATTTGTTGGTGATGCATTAGGAGAGAGCACTGGTGAGCCTTGAGATGATGCTGGAGAGGTTGGTGCAGGCGAAGTTGGATGCTGAAGAGGAAGGTGCACTTGTTGCTGCTGAGGTAGCTTGAAAATAGGTGAGCCAAGAACGTCAGTGCTCGTTGCCGAAGCAGTGGAATGACAAAGTTCAGGAGCCTGCTGCTGGTGAGGAGAGAATGGGAAGATGGTTTCTTCAAAACGCACATGTCGTGAAATGTATTGCTTGTTTGTTGGCAGATGAAGACAAACATAGCCTTTATGAGCTGCACTATAGCCTAAAAACACACAGGGAAGAGATCTAGGTTCTAATTTATGGGCATTGTAAGACCTGAGACAAGGATATGCAAGACAACCAAAAACCCGTAAAAACTGATAGTCTGGTTGCTTATTAAATAGCAGTTCAAGTGGTGTTTTTGTTTCAGAAGTTGATTTTGGTGTTCTGTTGATGAGATAGCAGGCAGTTGTGAATGCCTCTGACCAAAATTCTTTAGGCAAATTAGCATGAAATAAGAGAGCAAGGCCACTTTCTGTGACATGTCTAATACGACGCTCTGCAAGGCCATTCTGAGCAGACGTATGAGGACAAGAAAACCTATGTTGTATTCCGGAAGCATTCAGATAGGAGGTGATTTTTTTGTACTCTAGAGCATTATCAGATTGGAAGATTTTGATTTTATGATCAGTTAAGTTTTCTACTTGTTTGTGAAAGTGAACAAAAATATTGTATGCATCAGATCGTTGAACCATAGGAAAAACCCAAGTGTAATGAGAGAAAGCATCCATTAATAACATGTAGTAACGGAAACCGTTTCTAGAAATTTGTGGAGACACCCAAATATCAGAGACAATAAGACTTAAAGGTTTATCATAACAGTACTACTTTTGAGGAAAAAGGAAGTTTCTTACTCTTGCTAACATGACAAGAGTGACAATACGAAAACTTCTTATTGACAACAGGAAGTGAAAATTTTCTAATTATTTTGGAGACAGTGTCTAGCATTGGATGACCAAGACGCTGATGCCATAATGGTAAACTAGCGTAAAGATAAGCTGTGGAGAGTTGGAGTGTTTGATGTCACCTATTCCATCGATAACGTATAACCCATTCTCATTCCTCCCCTTTAGCAAGTGTTGCTCCTGTGCATTTGTCCTTCACAAGAAAAAGTTGGTGTGAAACTCAAAGAAAACACAATTATCCTTGCAGAATCGAGAAACCGATAAAAGATTTCTTTTAATCTTTGGGACATGATACACTTGGTTTAAAACAAAGCAACAGCGTGTTATGAGTGAATGTAGCGTTACCAATATGTGCTATTTCAAGACCATTGCCATTACCAACTCGAACTTGTTCTGTGCCATCATACTCATGTGGAATACACAAGTTTTGCACATCAATTTGTTAAATGGTGCGTTGCACTGTATCGATAACCCATTGCCCATCAAAGATGTGCTCCAGGCAAGGCAATATAAGCCTCAGGTGCTTTGTTGGTTGTGTTGGCTTTGTCATAGCGAAACCAGCATCGATCTGCAGTATGGTTGCGCTTCTTACAAATCTGACAGAGAATTTGACCTTGAGCAAAGAAGCAAACCGTTGAGGCTGTTGAGGACGACGATTGTTGTTGTTCGGCTGATATTGACCTCTCTGTTGATTTGGAGTTCCTCTCTGGTGATTTGGATTCCCTCTCGAGGTGGTAACAACATTGGCAACAGGCTGTTGAATTTGACTCATCTGTTGTTCTAGCCGCATCTCAAACGTCAAAAGATGAGTATTGAAAGTTGCAATATCCATCGTCTCAGCAGTGCTTAAAGCAGTAACAATAGGATCATAAGCATGATTCAATCCATTACAGATGGATTGTTTCATTTCATGAGCTGGTACAGTATATCCGGTTGCTGCAAGCTGATCAAACAATCGTTTAGCATCACTTAAATAAGCTTTTAAAGTCTTATTACCTTTGTTCAAGTTATGGAGTAGTTTCTTGAGATTCATTTGATGCGCAAATGTCTTTGGAGCAAACTCAGATTCCAGTTTGTCCCATATCTCCTTAGCGGAATCAAGTTCTGCAACAACACTGAGCACTTCAGATGTTAGAGTCGAATTCAGCCAGCCAACAATCAATGAATCTTGTTGTTCATAAGTGGTGAATGCAGGATTAATAGCTTCACTATTTGGAAGATTTCTTGGTGGTTTTTCTTTGGATCCATCAATGAAGCCGGTTAAATCATAACCTTTTAGGATAGGCTTGAACTGAGCCTTCCATAATATATGATTAGTTTCTGTATGTTTCAGAGTAACTAGGTGATGGATTTGTATTTGGCGGAGAGCATTTGTAGCTTCAGCCATTGTTGGTGATTGGTTTAGATTTTTTTTGAGAGTTGCGGAAGCTAGTCTTGGATCGATGCTCTGATACCAAGCTAGAATGTGATATTTGGGTAGAAGATCTTCCACAAAAACCTTGTGGAGATGAGCACTTGTATTTATATGGTTTTCCAATACATTATTCAAAGAAACAGATAAACAGGAATATAAGTAAGATCCTAGAGAATAGTCGCAGGAATCTGTTGAAGACTTGACTTGCTAAACAGCTTCCGTAGCTTGAGGAGATCGTTGAGTGGTTTCAGCAGCTGACTGAGTACTCATACTAACAAACAGCTCCACTCCTTCACCTGCTATTTCATTCAAACACAGACCATCATACTTGTCTTCCCTGTTCGTAATTCATGCATGTAACATGCCACACACAACACCAGTTCTCAGATACAAACAATCCTCGGCATTCAAATACTACACAGCACCATGTCCTTCAATTCCTAGCACAAGCTCAAATCAGCAACACGCCATTTCAGCTCACTGCATGACATCGCCTGCGATGCAACCAATCATCTCTGCAACACCAGGACCCATCTTAACTCACCATTTGAAGCTCAATAACAGCAGCTACTTGCATCAGCTCTTTTCTCTGATTTCTCACATAAACCTCAATTCTCTCAACTTCAGATCCAACTCGAGCTCAAGTCTTCTTTAGCAGTACATTCTTGTTCCAGCCATGCCTGCAATTCAACATCTCAGCCAATGGTAGTAGACAAAACCACCAATTGCAGAACAACCATCACCAATATCAAATACCACCAGCCATCAGTTCACTTGCACCCATTTGTAGCCGCAACCACCACCTTCTCTGTCACTTCACAGCTCAAGAATGAACTCTTAACCCTTCTTGTTCACCACTCACAGAACCCATCAACATCGAGCTTCAATTTCTTCATTTTTTCTCCGGCTGCAATTTCAGACTTGAAACCCCATATGAAACTTCAACACACAGAAACCCTAGTTTTTAATTTGATTCTCTTCAGTTCCCTCTGAATCTCAACAAAACAAAACCCTAACTTCAATCCGCCAATTCTATCTGCTCCTGTTTGAGATTCAATCAAAGCTCTGCCTGGGTTTCTTCCTTCCTCTGAATCCTCACTCTCGAACAACATCAATTAATTTCTCAGTCGTTTCTGAATACTAGAACAGCCGCCCTTCACCTCAGAATTTGAGCAACAAATGATTGGAGAAATAATCCCTTCTGAATTTTAGGGTAGTGTAAAAAATGAAGGTGGATACAGCCACCCAGGTTCGGCAGATAAGGGGTAACCAGCTCATTCTGCCTTGTCGGTTTCGAAAGACTGACAATATAATTCCTCTTCTTGTGACTTGCTTCATTGGTGCTTTCGCTCATAACTCGTATGAGGTCGTGGTGACATCATTCTTACACCGGTGGCTTCGTATTTTTGTTCTCTTCAACATGATAAGAAGAAATCCAACTTTTGAGCAACTTCCACTTCTTTTTACTTCAATGACTCCAAAATACCTAAATAACTCAAAAGTAAACATAAGAGACACAATTCACAAAGACAATACCAAAGAAAGCATAAATACTAGATATTAAATTAGGTGTTTTACAACACCTATCAGACAACAGCTAGTTACACTCCCAAAAATCGAACTCAAAACCCATAATTCAACAGACCTATCTCCATCTCGTCACTAGCAGCAACACCATGAGCTTCAATTCATATATTTCAAAACCCGACTCAACTAATTCGTTTCATTATGTCCTTCAAAATCAATGGCAGAAGCACCCACAGATTCAGAACTTCATCGCCATCAATATAGAATGATCTCCTGTTGCTTGGACAAAAACCACCAGAAACCCATCTTGTTAATCTTCTTCACCGATCAACACCAAACCCCCAAAATCCATTTCTGCCATTAACCCCACACGACAAATCCATTCACTGAATCTCAGACCCATCTTACTCACAATTCCAGCGAAAAGTCTTAATTCTACTATTCATTTTTTTGAACATCTTCTCGATCTGTAATTCAACTCTCTTCTCAGTTTCTGGTTCTCAGTAGCAACCGCCTTCCTTTTCTCTCCCAACTTCTCAATTTCACCAAATGTGGAGAATGAAATGAATGTGTCTTACATAGTCGATCCCAATTAGGTTTTATGTGGGGATGGCTATTTGCACCCATTTTGCCTGGATCCGACCACCCCAATGGCAGTCCCTTAACCTCAGCTAGTTGGTGTTTAATACTCTTAAAAAGAGTTGCCCCTTAACCTTGACTAGGCTCCCAATAGTGTCCGCCAGTAAAATGACGGTTTTGCCCTTCTTTCTCAATTTTTGATGATTTCTTCTTCTTTTTCTTCGTATGACTCCAGGGCACCTAATAAACTCAAATTCAATCATAAGATACATAATTCACACGAAAACTCTCAAAAAAAGCATAAGTACTATATATAAAATTAGGTGTTTATGAAACCTATCAAATTCCCTCACACTTAGATTTTGCTAGTCCTCGAGCAAATCAAACAAAACAAAGATATACATACAACTCCGTCTCGTCGAGGCTACGGTCACTTTTAGCATAAATAACAAGCCTTTAAACCCCTAGGTGTCCCTAGTGGACGAGTTATAGTCTCGTGAAGGTTTACTAGAGATATACCTACAAAACCTATATTTCCAACTCCTTCTATTTGTGACAAATTAATGAACGAATCCAAAATGACTACAGGAGGAGGTACCTTGCACAATTTCAATTCATATATTAGTAAATAAAGCTTTAATTAGATAGTAGAACAAGCCACAATACTCGGAAACTAACAAACCACAATCACAATGAAAATATTAAGAAGATGGATATAGATGTAGATGTTGGCGAATGTTCACAAGTGATCGATATTTCCCATATCTTTCTGAAGGTCACTGCCAAGATGAACCTATACCTATTGGATTGAGCTACTTGGTTTGAATTCTATATCAACTCACTGGCATATACAAGGGAACCAGAAGTGACTTTATTCAACCAATATAATATTTTCTTTTCTTTTTCTTTTTCACTTTTTCATTTTTTTTTTAGACAGCATGATTAGATCTTTTGGATCCAAGCACATGCTTCTTGTCAGCAAGTATGTGATAGTTGCCTTGGATCCTGCATTCCACTCTTGTTTAGGCGACGGAGACAGGGACTACATTTCACACATATTGCTATTCCCAAGTGTCATTTTATTCCGTTTGGTCTAATTGGTCGGTCTTTTTTCTTTTTTTTCATTTTTTTTTCTAGTAACCCAATCACTCTATTTCATCCTAGCAGTAATAACACGTCGATGTTTAGTGACCCACCAAAGCACTTAGAGAACAATAGATAAATATGGAAAAATAAAAATAGAACGTGATATGGTGATATTCCGAGATATGGTAACAACTATCATGTTAATTGTGATTTCTGAGCTATGTTCGTCCCCTTTATAGTTAATTGGTTCCTCAACTCCTGCATTCAAAATGGTTCCATCCACTAATGGTGTCATCCTAAAGGCACAAGTTTCTAGATTTCGGAGTTCAAAAAGCACAAATTTTTCTTGGTTTTTCTTTTTTAATTTTTTTTTTAAAGGCATAAAACAAACTATACAAACATATAAATGCTCCCTCACACTTAAACTGCACATTTTCCTCAATGTGTAAAACCGAAAGTTCTGAATTCTGACGTAACAGCATATAAAACGCAAAAATTATGCAAACTGGTAAGGAATTTGGAAAAACTCCATTTCCCAAAAGTTGTTAACATACGTGTTTTCTACATAGTGTCAAAATTTCACAGTGTTATGATAAACGGTCTGACAGTTATGGTCTCTGGACTGAACTACGCGCAGTCTGAAATTTTCTGACGGAAAGGTATTCATCATAATTCTCTTCTAAGATAGATTATGGACTTAATGAAATTAAATATGGGGATGCAAATATGATATGAAAACAATAAAAAATAAATAAACAAAACAAAAATAAAATAAAAAGTAAAAAGATAAGAGATACAAAACCGGTGGGTTGCCTCCCACTAAGCGCTTGTTTTAAAGTCGACGGCCCGACTTAGCTTCTTGAAAGATTCATTCCCCATATATTAGCAATCTGAAAATTTGGGGATCTATCCATAGTACCTGTTTTGCAAACACTAGCTTCACACAAATATTAGTAATATAAAATAGAAACGAATCTATTAGCCGATAAAAGCTTCCCCCACACTTATTCTTGTCCACACTTGGAAGTGTATAAAGAATATAGAAATCAGGGACTAAATGAGAATCAAGTTTCTCTAATGGAGGAAATCGAGAAACAAAATCAGTCAACAATGTTTTCGAAGCATATACATTCAAACCAATAAGAGGTAAAGGAGAAGAATCAATATGCAAAGGGTTAGACAAACCTTGCACAATCTCTTGTAGCACGAAATCCTCTTCATCCTTGAAAAATTCAATTGAACTATTCACCTCTTGTATATCATGGTCCTCTATCAAACCTTGCAACCATTCTTCATCCGTTTCTTCCTTAACCAACGTCTCGACATCAACATCATCATTACAATCATTCACAAGTTCAATTGGGTCTTCCACAATATTGGTCATTACGGTTTCATTCTCAACATACTCCTCTTCATTAGACTCAAACCATGTTGCAAAATTCTGAAAAACATTAGTTTCATCATACTCATGTACATTTTGAATAGGTGCTTGATCATTATAAAGATCAAGAGTTGAGTCAACTATACTAACGTCATCAAATATCTCCAAAGGTTGGTCCTTTTCAACACAATCATCATCGTCTTCATCTTCAGACTCACCATAATCAGAATCGTCGTCGGTTTCCCAACCTTTATCACGACGTCGTTTAAGTTCCATATGAATGGTCCTACTAATTTCATTGACAAGCTCTTCCGAGTATCCATCGTCTTCCAACTTGTATAATTTCTGCGCAAGTTTTCTAACGTTCACACGCTTACCACCATTAGCAACAATATGTTCTCTTTCCCATGACTCTTCCCTTTGAATGGGTGAATGATCATAACTACGATCCGGAGTCGGGTAAGAAAGCATATTCCAGAAATTGGTTTGTGCGACGTTCTCTCTATTATGGTCAAGTTGGTCTAGCCTTTGTTGCATATCTTGCAATCCATGCATAATCTGCATACAACTCGAATAAAGCCAATTAGAAGTAGAATTATCCCACCTAGGTGCTTGACTTACATACCCACTACAAGGTTGTTGTTGGTATGTATGAAAATCACCATAAGGTTCTCTAGAATATGCATCATAACCAATAAATTGGTTTTGATTGCATTCCATAGATGGTGGGTAATTGTCATAGTGTTGAGGAGGTTCAAAATCATATCCATTGTTTCAATATGCTCCTTCCATATAATTGGTACATGAAATACGATTCCCAAACCAAGGTTAAAAACCAGAAAATAAGAAAAACTAAAAAAAAAAAATAAGAAACCAAAAACAAGTGACAACCGTTGCCTCCCCGGCAACGGCGCCAAAATTTGATCGTTGTCGTATGCGTCAAAAATAATTTACACTTTCTTACTACTCAAAATATAAATATAGCAAGGGCAAGAAAGTATCTATCCCACAGAGAGGTCTAGGTTGTCAATATGCTTTCGGTTTCCTAACAATAACACTGGGGGTTTTCTGATTTTTATGCAAGTAATAAAAGTAAAAGCAAATAAAGAAATAAGCAAATCAAAGTAGTGAGAATATTGGTTAAGGATTCATCTTCATTCACAAATATGTTTTCTTCACAATAATTAGAATTGATATTTAATCTCAACTTTTATCAAAAGCCCTAGGATATCTTGATCGCAAGAATATCCCGCTAATCTCCTTTTGTCATCAACAAACACATTAAAAGATGTGAATATGAGTTCTATCTTAAAGAACAACCTAACGTGTAAAATAACTAATCAAGTTTAATTCCCTAGATGCATTAATTTCTATGAAATCAGGCCAATCAAAGCAATCGAACATGGAAAACGCACTAATTCAATTTAACAAAGGTTATAATTCACATATGATCATAAGAATCTATCACTACAAACTATAATCATATTTATGCTACTTGCAATCAGGAATCTATCACTTTTACGTATAACAAACCCTAATCTAGCAATAGAGATGAAAACAAACTCAACCGATTCGTGACTCGATCAAACAAGCATTCAAATCATATAACAATATTAATTGTGAATCATAATCAATAAAATATGGAGACAAAACTAATTTATCATATCAAAAACCATATTATGTGAAATCCAATTATTCCATCACCAATAATAAACTTAAGTACTCATGTTAATGGAGTTCATAACAAGAAGAAATAGAAACCCTAGCATGTTGCAAACCCTAGAAACAAAAGTAGAAGATATATTATAAAAGATCTTCTCTTTTTATATGTTTCTCAATTTCCATAAAGGATACTCCTTCCAAAATTAGGTCTTATCTTCAAAGTCCATTAGTTGAAACTCCACCAAGCCCACAAGTAATAAAAACCCGTGTAGAAATTCTTTCCCAAAAACGCTCGCCGTAAAACTGGGGATTTGGCCGGAAGTTGGCCGGAATCCGGCCCCGGGAAGTCCCTGCCGGTCATCTGAATTCTTTTCCGTCACTGGTATATTCGACGGAATATTCCTTCACTGACCGTCAGAGTCAACGGTCAAGATAACGGTCTTCGTTAGTCATCTGGGTCAAAGGAGAAAGTGAGTTAGCCACCGAGTCAGCATCTTACTCGGCTGAGTGAGCTAACTTGCACAGGACAGAACATTCACGGCCAAGATGGCCGTGCCTTCCCTGCATATCCATCACTTGCCTGCACCTAAGTTCATTCATTCCCCATTGCAGGTCCATCTCAGAGCCACCCCATAACCTGCAATTACATCTCAACTTGGGCATAACTCCACCTGTGATAGCTTTGTACCCAGCTGCAATTCCTGCCAGTTCTCTTCGCAATTCCCTTGAGCTTCCATTCCATATCTGTCTCAGATCATCAACCACCATCTCAACAGCATCTGCAACACCTCACCTGCATTGCCAACCAACCAATGAACCCACTATTCCATTCCTGCAACTTGTTCAGCTGTAAAAGCTACAGTTCATACCTCCAATTGCATAATTCATTCCTGCATTTTACCACCAGCAAATCTCATTCTTGATCACTAACTCAAGCTTGACCAACAACAACAGCTTCTTCATGGGTTATGTTGCTTCAATACTCAAGCCACCTCTAGTTATTACATGCAACAACCAAGTTAGGTTCATCTTCTCACTGTCAAACTCGATTATCTCCAGCATGAACTAATTTCCTTCACTGCCTTCTCCTTGTTCGAAATCTCTAAATCAACTGCCATGACAAAAGCTAGTTACACTCCTAAAAATCGAACTCAAAACCCATAATTCAACAGACCCATCTCCATCTCGTCACTAGCAGCAACACCATGAGATTCAATTCATATATTTCAAAACCTGACTCCACTAATTTGTTTCATTATGTCCTTCAAAATCAATGGCAGAAGCACCCACAGATTCAGAACTTCATCGCCATCAATATAGAATGATCTCATGTTGCTTGGACAAAAACCACCAGAAACCCATCTTGTTAATCTTCTTCACCGAACAACACCAAACCCCCAAAATTCATTTCTGCCATTAACCCCACACGACAAATCCATTCACTGAATCTCAGACCCATCTTACTCACAATTCCAGCGACAAGTCTTAATTCTACTATTCATTTTTTTGAACATCTTCTCGATCTGTGATTCAACTCTCTTCTCAGTTTCTAGTTCTCAGTAAAAACCGCCTTCCTTTTCTCTCCCAACTTCTCAATTTCACCAAATATGGAGAATGAAATGAATGTGTCTTACACAGTCGATCCCAATTAGGTTTTATGTGGGGATGGCTATTTGCACCCATTTTGCCTGGATCCGACCACCCCAATGGCAGTCCCTTAACCTCAGCTAGTTGGTGTTTAATACTCTTACAAAGAGTTGCCCCTTAACCTTGACCGGGCTCCCAATAGTGTCCGCCTGTAAAATTACGGTTTTGCCCTTCTTTCTCAATTTTTGATGATTTCTTCTTCTTTTTCTTCGTATGACTCCATGGCACCTAATAAACTCAAATTCAATCATAAGATACATAATTCACACGAAAACTCGCAAAGAAAGCATAAGTACTAGATATAAAATTAGGTGTTTATGACACCTATCAATAGACGAGTCTTCGGGTGGTCTGTATCCTTGTGGGCAGGGGATGGGAGATCGCCTGGACCGGCTAGGACTTCCTGGCCCAGCCATAGGTGGTGGTTTTCTAGATCGGCCATGATTACTCGATGTTCCTCGACTGGATGATCCTCTTGATCTGGTCCGTTGGTTCCTCAACTGATAATTCTCATACTCCAGGGCGAGATTCCGTTGCTGGAGTTCTCTTAGTGCCGCTTCTTGTCTTATTTGACTTTCCAAAATGACCAATAGTGTCGGGTCCGTGCTTTCATGACTAGAATGTCCATTAGGATTGTGTGGTCGGGGCTGTAACAGTATCGATGTTGGTGGTGGGGGTAGTATCGGACCAGTTACATGGCCGATCGCATGGACAGGCGCTGGGCCGATGTTGCTAGTTGCTCCTCGCCCCAAATAAATCTGCCTAAGACGTTCTTGCTCTCTTCCCAAGGCTTCCTAGTACTCGGCTTGTTTCCTTGCTCTTTGTCGCTGGGCTTGTTCTGCAAGCGCTTCCTCATCGTCATCTGTATCTGAGGCTGTAAGTCCATCAACTTGGTCAACTCTCCTCTGGGTCGAGATAACCTGGTCTAAGGGTAGGGTGTTATCATCTTGCCCAAGATCCACTCCTACATCAACAGTTGGCATGCCTCGCGCTACTGCATGAGATTCCTCGGGAGGTGGTTGTCGACTGTCTTCTTGCCTCGGCCTAGTTACCCCTGCCTGCATGCTGTTGTTAGTAACTGTTCGATTCCTTAACATACTTCCGGTCCTTGAAGTGCTATCCATCGGGCGCGATGCGTGGTAAGTCGAGTATCATCCCTACCTACGTCAGCAAATACAAAGAACACCTTACTTTGACCTGATATTGTAAATAAGCATTCAATAAGGTGATAAATATCCGACTGACACAAAGGTTGTCTCTACATCAGAGCTTGCGGGTACCAAGCCTACTCCGGTTATCAAATGGGTTCTGCCTATCTATCCTATTTTGAATCTGTACTGACTTTATGGCAGATTCTATATTATATCTCTATCAATCCGTACGACGTCGCCTTCAGTACTTGACCTCCGCATTTAAGCTAGTTTGTCCTTCAATCTATATGCTCCAAATCATTAAACTTATGTACGTTATGATTGAATGGTACGGCGCATAAGTCCAAAAGTCAAATTAAGCTTTTACTGTTGTTGTTTTTCTCAAGATCTTATCATGGCCGTCTTCCCCCTAGATCTTCTCTAAGAACTTTCCGATGACTAGTTAACATCGTCGGGAAAGACACCTTAAGATCGGCAGCTTATCACAAAAAGACGCCTTAAACTTAACCTTTTGTAATTCTAAACACACAAACCTTACACCGTAACCAGAAAATAACTTATTTACCGTCAAAACTCACTTATCCACCGAAAACAAACAGTCATGCTTTCAGCAGATCTTCAACCTAGCTCCTAACCTGTGCTGTTGATCGCCGGTGAGCTTATGGAGATCTTATGCTGATCAAACCGTTTGTGGGCGAAGAACGAGAATTCTATTGTACCTTATAAAAGATGCTTCTACTGCTTTAACTTTGCATGCACACTAGACGACTCAAAACAACCACTATTTCGGCCAACAGAGTTCATCATAGCTTCAATTGCAACACTTGATCGTGTATTCAGGAGCTTTTGATCGTCTCTGTAGGCTTTCAAGGCAAGGTATCCGGAGATCTTAGTCGGATCCCCTTAGTCGGCGCCAGAATGTAGATGTATTTTACTACAAACTACATCCAAAGGATAGAGATTTTCTACTCATGCAAGTGAAAGTAAGAACTTAACAATAGACACAAGGATGTACGTGGTTCGGTATGATTACCTACGTCCACGGGGGTGAAAGGATGAATCTTATTACTTCAAGGTGTTACAATGGTGTTACTCTCCAAGTTTAACTCTCTTACAAGATGAACTAGTTCTCCACTCTCTTCTTACTTAGTATGATTTCCAGCCTCTCTCCAAAAATTACAACCCCCCCTCTCTTGAATACAAGTTCTTCTATTTATAGGGAAGGTTACATACATCCAAACTATGGTGTTGGTCACAATATATCTAACTTGATGTCATGTTGTCGGACCTGCTCACGTCGTCCCATCTTCTATGAACATGGTCGATGTAATTTGGTTCCTTGGCGGTCTCTCATCCGAGCCGATCCTTCTGGGTGTTCTCTTGGTGCGATGTATCCTTTTGAATCCTGTCGCCCTTGTAATTGGCCGATGTGGCATGTATCTTCTTATCCTTTTGACTATTGTTCCCCGTTTGACCCAAAATGTCTCTTCTGTCAGCTTTGTCAGAGATCTGGAGTCGAGTCTTGTCCGACAACTATAGGGTGATCATGTCTGATCCATGTGGCTCCTTAATCCTCGCGCCTGCCGGTCTCTATCCCATGCTACTCACTTCTCCCTCCTTGGGTGTATCACAACTTAAGATATTTCCACCTAGCCCTGTGGATAATCAACACCTACAATTAATTAACACTAAACTAATTTAAATCATTAACAATTAATTAATTAGTATTATCAGTAATTAAACACTAATCTCATTAGGGGTATTTTAGCATTTTTGAAAAATACAGGATAAGGGCCACCCTTGATATACTATTGGCACCCATGTTTTTGTCCTATATGTATGCCCCCAAATTTTTGGGTCTTCCCCACAATAGGGTTCAAATTAAATCCAATGGTAATTATGTTTTGTTAAATGTCTTTGTCAAAATCCTTTGTTAATAGATCCCGACCCGGGTTCGAGTAACAAAAGGTTTAACAAAACCTTTTGACAAAACTTAATGACCATATGATCTTTAATATCTGACGCCTCAAATATTTGATGATATGACACATTAATTCATTTTGGTTTGTGTTTGGTTGCGACTACCTTTAAGAATCATCTAAATTAAAAATGAATATACTGAATATCAACAAGCTGCTTCTCCTCTGCTATTGTCGACTCCTCCTTGGAATGAAGACACAGTTGAAACACTAGTCATAAGCCTCAGTCCTTATTCATAAAAACAGCAATGGATGCAAATCATAATTCCTACTCTCGGAGACCACCAGCATCTCACTGCTACCAAATCCAAACAAGAACCAGCACTATTAACCCCCTTTAATATATCAATCAATACTACTGATTTTGCTCCGCCATTCATCCCGTTTCATTATCAAACTCTTCAGCAACTTTAAAACTATTTTCTCTAACCCTAGGTTTGATTGAAGCTTAAAAATATTCACCCCTATTTATTATAAAATACAGTCGATCCCAGTGATTAATTTAATATCTCAGGAGTTGATCAATAACAAATTTCTAAATATGGACAAGTCATATTCTCCAAGTTTGATCATCAAAGAATATACATTTTCCTGTAAATTCTATGTTATGCTAGTCTTTCCCATATTCTTGGCTAGATTTTTTTTTGTGCGAGCCAAAAACGTCCTAAAACTAAACTATGTGCCAAGTCATCAAAAATGTTAGCCTCTAGATAAATTAAATCCAATGGTAATTATGTTTTGTTAAATGTATTTGTCAAAATCCTTTGTTAATAGATCCCGACCCGATTGATAATGGAAGAAACCCATGCGGTGATTTTAGGTATCAATATGGCTAGAAGATACAACTTCTCCAAGATTATTATTGAAGGAGATGCTTCGAACGTGACCAAAACAATCGTTGGAGATGTTCAAGATATTCCTTGGAGTATTAGAGCATTGGTAATGAAAATTAAGGAACTTGCAGAATATTTTTCAGAAATTAGGTTTGTCTCAGCACCAAAATGTGTAAACTTCATGCTCGTGATCTTTGTCAATTCGCTATGTGTGAAAACTACTCGGGATGGTGGAACTCGAATTCTCTCTTGTTTGTATTTCTTCAAACCTCAACTTTAACGAGGTAGTCTAATAAATTTGTTCTTGGGTTCTTCGGAACCCCTTGCTCCTTCAAAAAAAATTAAAAAAAAAATGATAAGTACGTGCACTCCTAAATAATAGGAGTCACAAACTCACGTATTATAACAAACCCTAGGAACCCATTCAATAACATTTTCTGAAGAGCTTGTTTTCATTCATCGACCAGCAGCGCCATCAAAGCTTTACTCCAGACAGGTAACTTGAACAGTAGTTTCTTAGGATTTTATGAGTCAAGTTTTTTTCTTTTGTTTCTATCTTTTTTCTTTTCTTTCGAATCATCCCAACTCAGATTTGTTTTTATTAGTTATGCAGAATTGATGATAAGAAAAACGGGAGGATTAAAACTTTATGCTAATATTTACTTACATTCGAATGACATAGAAGGAAATAAACACCATATATACATGACTGTAATGTGCAAGGAAAACAAAAGAAAACTCCTAAATCTATTGTAGGGGAAAAAAATCCTTAGAAAGAGTGAAAAAAAACCTCTTCAAAATACTGAAAGCAAAATCTTTAAGACCTAAGATATTTATGGATTTTTCTTGATCTCGTTATTGAAAATCTCATATACTATGAGAATTTTCAGGATTCTTATACTTTCCTAACAGAGAAAAAAAAAACTTTTCTCTTTATTTCTAGCTATATAGGTATTTAAAAAGTTATAATAGCGTGTCTACACAGTAAAAGATAATTTGCCTTAATACTATTGTTAAGGTGTTGATTTTGATCATGTGCAGATCTTTTTCACTCATGTTTTGTAGGATACTAGCTCTTAACGGCACGGGCCATGATGTTGGTTTATTTTTAATATATTGTATAATTTGTGTCTCGAATACGTATCAACTTATTATGATTTAATATGTGTTTGACATAAAAATAGTTGGGATTTTCCTCTCTTTTTTTCTTTGTTTTTTTCCTTTAATATTTTACCGCCGGAGATTTGCTCAAACGAAAGAAATATAATCTTAACTTTCAGACACTTTTTTATTTAGGTTCATTGCTTATAATGAGATAATGCTCTACAAGAAGATGAAAGTTTAAATATTTCTTTGGAAATATGTCGTCAGCAGCGCTCATCTCAGTGAAATCAACTAATCAATATCGTCCATAAAAGTCTCCACATGCTCCTATTTCTCTCCAGCTGACTCATCTATCATGGTCATGTTGCCGATCCTCCAAATAGGAAGAGAATAGTATTTTTTTTGTTGCATTGAACAAATGATATAAACTATCCAATATGACATGATTTTCCTGTAATTTTTCAACTCCTATTATATGACAATGTTTAAAATGTGTACCCATTACCTTTTCGAAGGGATTGTATATATGCGAACCTCTTCCATTAAATCTTCAACAAAGTATTGTGCTCAACAATTCGTCTTAACGAAGGCTTTGGTAACTTCAAAAGTCTTGGACATTTTGTCATTTTTGTATGTTCTTACCTTCACTTGGAATACAATCTGGCGACACATTACCTCATAAAGAACCTTGAACACATATTGTACTCCCTGATCCTATTTCAAATTAATAGGTTGTCAATTGATCCTTTATCAAAAGTTGACATATTCTACGTTGAATATTGATATAAAAAAATGGTATTGTGGATCGTTGCTTTCTAAGATTGTAGTTTTCAAAATTGGCCTTTTCAAGTCCCACGGCTTTCTAAGTTTATATATCTTGTTTGTTTTTAACATTTTAGTTAGCCATATTATGTTTGTTACTAACTTTAAACTTGATGTCATCTTCTACTGTGAACTTTATGTGATTTCAGAATTGAAATAATTATACCTCTTTCATTCGTATCAAATAATCCGTTGTATATCCCAATAATTCTTCTACAACAATTCTTTTTTTTTTCGTTTCCGGACCATCAGTAGCCATTATTGTCAAACACAATCTGTCTAATTTTTGTTGATGTTATGTATTTGTAATGTTTATCTTTCTTAAATAAATAGATTGTGGAAAAACTAAAAAATACATAAAAATACATAAGTATTACATCGGGTCTAAGTTACTATATCCAAAATACTTCGGACACTGCTTCTGGTGCCTTGTTTCCTCAAAATTCCTCGTTACATTCTAGACAGTACATGCAACACCAATCATTTGCGAAGTGGGCTTTTTGCGCAAGTGTGGTCAATGTAAATGTATCCCTTGCCTGTAATAATAATAATAATAACACGTCAATTTTTTTCAAGGCATCCAGTTGTAAATGGTATGAAGCTAATAGATTTGAGTTATACCTCAATCTTAAATATCACCTTCTTCTCACATAACATAGAAATTGAGGAAGGAAAAATCTTGACCACTCTTTACATAGGCAAAGATAGCCAAACTATGTTTTGCAATTATCTTACGTGAAAATTATTATCAATCCATATTTTAGTCAGCTCTTATCGAAGCCGATCTAATTAGTCTTATAGAAAGTTAATCTTAAATTTTTGACCTTATCTCTTGACCAAATTATTGAAGTATTCTCAGTCATGTTCTGCTTTGTGTGATCTACCCATCTGTGTCTACTCTACCTTCTAACCCAGTGAATGAAACCTATACATATTGATCCGTAATTTGATATTGTTGATTTGTCATCAATAGTTCGCATGATTTGAGAATGTAAAATATAAAAAATATTCTATAAACATCGGAGGTGAAATTTAGATTTATGATTTAGAGTTTTTTTATGATGATTTTGATGAACAAACATAATTTTCAAACAAATATTTTAGAATGCAAATACATTTTCCCGATCTATAAGGTTTTATATCAGGAATTGAGTGAAAGTTGTTGTCTTTGTAGGTAGTTGTCGCGAAACAACTCGACATTGATGGTCTTTCAGGAAAAAGAATGTAATAGTACTTGAGAGAGCGACAATGTTCTCTTACACGGGTACATCAATTGCCTTTATATAATACGGGTGATCGAACAGTCGTGATCATATTGTCTTATACGTTCCGGTATCATCCTCGAAATATTTGGTTTTTGTTCTTATCAATCGTTCTAAAAACAACCAATTACATCTTTCACAATACAATGTTTCATGTTTTGTGAAGATTATTTTTTTACTTGGTCAATAAAACTCATTAAAAAGCAAAAACTATTATTATACACTATTATTACCAATACCCACCACCATAAAAACCATCCACCGCCACTATTTCTTCCACCAATAGTAATGTTATCGCCTCCACTATTCACAAACACCCGCCACCGCTTATACTCACCATTAGAATTAATATAGTTTTTAGTAAAATTATTTATTAATAAAATTATGTATTTATGTTAGATTATTAAAGGAACGTTTATAATAGAAATTTAATTAATCATTATGAACAATCAATGAGACACTAATTAATAAAACATTTAAAAATGGTTAAGTTGAACAAACTCCAGTGGTAAATTTATCTTTGCCAAGGTCAAATCATAACCACTCTTTACACAAACAAATCGATAATAAATAATTTCATATGTTTTGATCTTAATTCGTGACGTTCGTTTAGTTATTACATAACATGACAATTGATTGCACCAATTTTTTAAAATGGACATGCATTTTATTGAGTTTATTTTAACATTAAAATGATCAACCACGTTTTATACTTTATAATATAACGTTACACATTTTGTGGCGTTACGAAATTAGCATAATATGTTTTTTTTTCACCAATACCCGCCACTACCATTAAAACATATGAATCCACTTTTTTTATCCACCACCACCTAGTGGCGGAGCCAAGGGTTGACTAACCTGGCTTTAGCTCCTTAAATTTGTAATAACTACATAATTTTTTAAGTTTATTTTATAAATAGTACTTTGTCCATATATAATTATGGTTTAGTCCACCAAAGTTTACATGTTTTTTTTTTTTAAATAGGCCTCCTCAATGTCAATTTTTGACTCCACCACCGGCACCATCACTTCCGCCCATCCCATATAGGTTGTTGGATGCAATTCTAATTTTTAATCACAAATGCTGTGTATGAGGTTTAGATTGAACAAAATTTCGTCAATTAATTAGTTTCATTTTTTTTTTTTCGTGTATATATTATTTTTTGTATTTCAATCAATTTTATTTTAACATCAAAAAATCAAGATTTATATGATATAGTATCAAAGATAACAGGGGCACCATTTGGTTGATCCTACTACGATCATGAAAATATTGTGTTAAAATATTTATACGATATCATCTCTGAAATAAGTATTAAAAACAACCAACCACATCTTCCACACTACGATATTATCGATGTGGTAACAACAACATAAAATTAATATTATCCTTCACTACTCACCAACATTCACCGTCACTACTTCTTCCACCATAAACCAGGGGCTGAGCCAGGATTTTGAGGAGAGAGGGAGAAAAAATTCTTGGCAAGTTGGATACATGTGAAAAATGGACTTTGTATCCCATTTTACGATAAAAGAACAAAAATAAATATAATTGTGCTTGACTCCACCCTTAACCACCACTAATCTTTCGGCCTCCACCTCTTCTACTACTAATTATCGCAGAAAATGTCTATTGATATTATTTATCAAAATTACTTATTAATAGAAATAAATATTATCATTAATTAAGAAAACATTTATAATTAAAAAATAATTAGTCATTTATTATGAGAAATTAGTGAAACACATTATAATGAATAGATTATTTATTATGTGCAATTAGTGAAACACTAGTTAATAAAGCAATTATGGTATTTAAGTTGAACAAACCACCATTTTTGATTTATATTTTCAATCAATTCCAACCAAGGTGGAACACTGGTTATAGGTCACTCTTATGACACAATAGGTCATGAGTTCGAACCTCCCTGTTATAATTTTTGTCAAATTGACAATTATTTGCCATTGGAAATGGCTCAAAAAATGTTATACCGATATGTGTACACTGATGCAATTCAACTCTGGATAGTTGGATTTAAAGCCCTAATATGATACTACTAACATTTTTTGTTTACAGTGGTAGTGATTGCATTTAATAAGTCTTTATTATTCCAACTAAATCTTTAAAAGAATACATAATCCGTGATAGTTTAAAATGATGCCATATATATAAACCCGTGGATTCACAAAAAAACCTTATAAATCTATACTATAATTCATTTACAACGAGAATCCATATGTATCCATGAAAATTTGATTGAATACATCCCTGTTGTGTTTATTTTTGAATTCTTTTGTTTACTTAGTTTGCACGGAAAATAACCCGAATTGTGAAAAATAAGTACATGATTGATTTCAATTCTAACTTCATATTGTAGGTCTTTTCTCATCCAAGAAGCGGCTTGCATATCACAAAATACAAACACCATGGAGCTTTTGAAGAATGTAGATAGAATTAGTACTTTACAAGATGATTTGCTTCTTAAGATCCTTGATTTGGTTGACATGAAAACTGTTGTCAGAACTAGCGTTTTGTCCACAAGATGGAAGTATATATGGAAATCCGTTTCCGTTCTAAAGCTAGTCATCCGCGATTCTACAACTAAAAAGGCACGTTCATTTATAGATTTCGTTAACACCGTACTCCTACTTAGGGATATTTCTGACATAAAGACGTTCACTCTTAATTGGGATAGCACGTCTAATGAAATAGCAAAACATCTTACTAACTGGATACTTGTTGCTTTAAGCCGTCATGTCCAAGAGCTACATATAGAGATCAACAGTAGGTTGACATTCGAGTTACCTCATCAACTCTTCATTTCCCAAACATTAACCGATTTGACCCTGGACTTCGGCGAAGGCAATTTATCCTCGGATATTTTTCTTCCAAAACAAATGTCTCTACCTCGACTCAAATCATTGTCTCTCAATTCATTTACTGGCGGTAAAGATATAACGTGGATTAATAAGCTATTGTCAAGCTCTCCAGTTTTAAATTCCCTTAAGATAATGGATATGTGGGTAAGAGATGATGCTGTGGGTGTAAACGTCGAATGTCCTCAATTAAAGCATCTGGAAATAATCAATACAACTGATAGTGTAAGTTTTATGGCCATGGTAATTAAGTTATCTACTCCGAGTCTCGCTTCTTTCATTTGTCAAGACTATATGTTACAAAAATATTCGGTAGAGGATCTTTCTTCTCTAGTCACAGCTTATATTCATATGATGAAAGAAGGGGGAATCATATGATCCTTATGAAGACGAAGAAGAAGACGAGCATTTTCCTGAGCGTATGATGAATTTTTGGGTTGGACTTCATAATGTGAAAGAACCGACACTATCACCGGCTGATATCCTTCAGGTACAACCATATGGGTGCATCCTTTTCTTTCTTTCTTGTTTTCTTATTTAGCTTTGTATAATGTAGCCCTTGGTGCTATTGGATCTGCAATATTGATTAGGGAAAAATACAGTGAAACTAAACAGAGATATAACAAAGAAAATAATAAATAAGAGAATATTATTAATGGTGGATAAGCCGGTTCTCTGATAAGCATGGAATGAATTAGCCAGGTGTAAGAATAAGTATTTATAGTTGAGGTTCAACGGACCACTACTTCTCGATCCTATTCTTACTCAACCACGTTTACTGATCAACAACTTTGATCGTGGTTTACTAATTCCAACCCTAACATATCCACCACTAAAGTCTGTTATATGAATGGGTTTAAGTCCCGTTGGATACCAAGACTATTTCTTCCCATATCCATTTGATGCACCCAAACTAAGTACCCATGTGTACTAACTTGGCAGCATCTTGATCAAGTCTTGACCATCCAAAACAGTTGTACCACAACATGATAATATGCACGTGCCAAAAGATAATGCAGGTAGGTTGTATATATATATAGAATAGATAAAGCAATGTAAGTGGTGTGTGCTAACAGTGCAACAACATTTGTGGTACTTTACCCGATGGTGTGAGGCTTGACATTGATATCCGGCTTTGTCCATCAACACCATGGTTATCTACCGTTAGGCCGATTGGCCACTCGGTCCAACATCTCCCACTTGGCCATTCGGCTAGTCTTGAATAAGACCCATGGAGATAGCATGTCATTTGAAATCTTCTATAGCTATAGCTTTCGTCAAAGGATCAGCAATCATATCCTCTGTTCTCAAATAACTCACTGTTATTTTCTTCTTCTTCACAATATCAAGCACATAGCAATATTTTCTCTCAATATGCTTCTTTACGGGATCACCACTGAGCTCACCATTGGCAATGGTGCATAATGCTGCTTGATTATCACAAAAAATGTTAATTGGTGTATCAGGAATTAATTTCAAATTAAGAAAGAAACCTTTGATCCATACAACTTCGGTGGCTGCATGGTTACAAGCAATATACTCAGCTTCCATTGTAGACTTCGCTACACATGATTGTTTCTTGCTGGACCATGATATTGCAGTACCTCCTAGGGTAAATACGTACCCACTGGTAGACTTTAATCCGTCTACGTCTCCTGAAAAATCTGCATCACTATACCCTTGAACAAGTAAAGAGTTAGTACGGTAAGTCAATTTATATCCCTTTGTCTTTTGGATATACCGCAATATACGTTTTATCTAATCGTGAGATTAAAAATACATGTTTGTTGATACTATCCCTTAACCAATATCTTCTCTTTTGATTATTCCAACTATTTACTTTGCTTTATTTAGATATCGTTATCGAATACTATATTTATATTTAGTTAAGTGAGGAAGTGAAATTATATCCAGTAAGTGAGCGATACCGGGATTACTTTGAAATCTACTTACCAATCATACGACAAAACTCAAATCAGGTCGGGTACCTAACATGGCATACATTAAACTTCCAACTACCTGTGCATATGGTTTTGAATTCATTTCAACTCGTTCTTTTTCATTTGCAGGGGCCATTTTCTTAGATAATTTGGTTTCTCTACAGATGGGTGTATCAACAGGACCACAATGTTCCATTTTATATTTCTTTAGAACACTATCTAAGTATGCTTCTTGAGACAACTGAATTGTCTTATGCAATCTATCTCTAGTTATCTTGATACCTAATATAAAACTCGCTTCACCCATATCTTTCATCTCAAAACGAGATTTAAGCCAAGTTTTAATTTTTACAATCAAATTCAAATCATTACCTAACAATAATATATTATCAACATAAATAGATAGCATAACAAAAGTACTCCCACTTTTCAAAACATAGATACAAGGATTATAAGCATTAGCTACAAAACCATAATTAATGACAACATCATGAAAAGTTAAATACCATTGACGAGATGATTGTTTTAGACCATAAAGAGATTTGTTTAACTTATAAACTTTATCTCTATTATTTTCATCTATGTAACCTTCAGGTTGCTCCATGTATATGTATTCTTCTAAGTCTCCATTTAGGAATGATGTCTTAACATCCATTTGGTGTATTTCTAAATCTAAGTGAGCAGCAATAGCTAACAAGATTCTTATGGATGTAAATTTAGCTACAGGAGAATATGTTTCTGAATAATCTATATCATTTTCTTGTGTGAAGCCTTTCGCTACTAGTTTAGCCTTATACTTGTCTAGTGACCCATCAGCCTTAAACTTCTTTTTCAAAATCCTTTTACAACCTATAACATTCTTGTTTTCAGGTAAATCAACAAACTTCCATACATCATTTTCATTAATTGATTGTATTTCTTCATCTGTAGCATATTTCCATTTATGAGCATCAGGAAATTTCATAGCTTGTTTAAAGTTTAAAGGATCAACATCAGATGTGTTCTCATCACAATAAAAATGTTCATCATCAGAAAATTCATTCTCATCCAAAATAACTGCATAATCTTTCAAATAAGAAGGTGGATTCCTACTTCTAACAATCTTAGTAATTGTATCTTGCACCGGAGGAGACTGAATCAAATTTTCATTATCTAAAGAAGGTGTCTTGTCTTTAGGAATTTCAAACAAATTAACCATACAATTATTAGACATTGGTTCCAAGTTTTCTTCAATGAAATATGCATCTCTACTTTCAATTACACCTATATATCCATCAGCATGGTGAACAACAAATCTATAACCTTTAGAATGATCAGCATAACCAATAAAAATGCATTTACCAGTCTTAGGGTCTAATTTAGATCTGTTTTAATCTAACACTCTAACATGTGCATTTTCTCCCCAAATTCTAAAATGACTTAAGTCAGGTTTTCTACCACTCCACAATTCATAAGGTGTGTTAGTCACAGATTTAGATGGCAATCTATTCAAAATGTAAACAGCAGTAGACAAAGCTTCACCCCAAAAATGATTACCTAATTTTGAGTGACTAAGCATGCTCCTAGTCATATCAAGAAGAGTTCGATTTCTACGTTCAGCCACACCATTTTGTTGTGGCGTATCAGGCATAGTAAATAGATGAATAATACCATGGTTCTTACAAAAATCACCAAAAATTTCATAATTATATTCACCACCTCTATCACTGTGGAGAACTTTAATTTTTCTGCCTAACTGATTTTCTACTTCATTTTTATATGCGATAAAAATATCTAAAGCACCAGATTTCTTAGACAACAAATAAACATAACCAAAACGAGAATAGTCATCGGTAAATGTAATAAAATATGTCATACCTCTATGAGTTTTAACATTCAAAGGACCACATATATCACTGTGAATGATATCTAACAAATCATTTGATCTAATAGCTTTACCAAAAGGTTTCCTAGACATTTTACCCATCACACATGGTTCACATATGTTAAAATCAATTTTAATTTTAGGAATTAAACCACTGCTAGACATGCGAGTGTTTGTGGGAGAAAACTACTTCTGTCGGTTTAGGTAATTTTGGGTGTGTGTGGATGAGAAGTGAATTTAAACCTTCAACAAATGTGCTGCACGATGAGCACTTTTGATTCGAGAGATAATCTATACAATTCTGGCCTAAACCGAAGACACGGCCGTTCCAGATTTGTTTCGGTCATAGGTGAAGGATGTGAGGTTGATCTTAGGGAGGGAAGCGAAGAAGGTGTTGAGAGTATGAAGATGAAGGCTATTTGATGACTTGTTAACAGAAAGTTGAGCAGGCTAGCAAATGTTGCAGGTAGGCTCTGGGTGTTGAATACGATGGTATTAACACTTGGTTTTTCTGTGTTCTGTTGGAAATAGGGAGGAGAACCTATTTATACAAGTCGATAAGACTTCATCATGTCTCTCGTGGGAAAGTGGAGGAAGTGGAGTGATGGAAGAAGTGGAGTTGTGTGTTAGTGTCACACGGTTGCTTCCCCACTTCTCCTATCATCGCTAACCGCCCATGTTTCCCTGACACGATCTTGTGATGGCATGTTGCACGCTGCATGCTGTAAATCGCCAGACCAATACCCCAGTTTGTATCCCCCAGTTGTGACGTGATTAACGTCTCAAGTGTGTGGATCGTGGGACCCACAGAAAATAGTGCAGGGTGAATCGTGAACTTGGTATAACATCGCATGCAGCCATCTTCAGGTGACCGTTTGGAGGCTGTATAGACAGGCCATGCCTTGGTCGGTCACCCTGTGAAGAAGAGTGACGGATGGTGATCATGGTGATACCTTGTTTGCTGGTTTATTCGCACCCTAAGTCACTCGTCCAAGCTTGCAAAGTTGGACGGACGAGATGGCTTGCAACCCTACTTGTGATCGTTGGATGGGAGGCGCGCATGCTGCCTCTTTCAACCCAAACATTTGCATGCTAAGGGAGTTTCTATGGAGGAACCGATTGGCCCTGCATGGAGATGGTACAATGGTGTTCACGCCCATGCCTGCTTGACTTGCAAAGATTTGATCTAAGCCACCCACTTTAGGTGGCAAAGACGAATGGTCGAGATTAGAATTATGGAGGGGACGTGACATTCCACCTTTGGGCACTCGTATCAAGGAACTTGATCACTGCCGGTCTTGTCCGATCAGCTAGGCGTGAAGTTGGGCCCACGGTGGTCATTCTAGCATGCTCGGTTCCCTCTAAGTCTCCATCTTTGCCTTCCATCCAAGCCTGCGAAGATGGACGCTCGAGATGTTTCTGCGACATATGCGCCGCAAACCCTAATTAGGATTTCGGACCGGCCACTTTGGGTGATCGGTTTTGGGTTGCGTGCACCTCCTTTGGGGAGACCGACCATGTATGCAACATCTTGGGCCGACAGTGAGCATGTACATGCTTGCTCTATGACCCTGGGCGCAATCTAAGCCATCCTACTATGCCTGCGAAGTTGGATGGTCATGATCATTTTGGATCTTCTCAACCTGCATAAGGTGTTAACCTAGCCTTGTTTGGGCAATCGTTTCTTGCACCACGGCTTGCCTATGAGGGAGTCGGTCATGTAGGTAGAAAGTGGGCTCGCCAATGGTGTACCATCACTTCACTACTTGTTTTAGGGTATAATCTAAGCCGTCCAACTATGCCTGCGAAGTTGGACGTTCATGATTAAAAGGAACCCTAGACGTGCGTCATGCTCACTTTGAGCGCACGTTTTGGAAGGACCAACTGTAGTTGGTATTGACCGTTCGGTCATGCATGAAGGTGGGTCAGAGATGATCATGGTAGCATGCTCAGGACCCCCTGAATCTATATCTACACCCTCAATCTATGCCTGCGAAGTTGGACGGATGAGATCTATTTTTGGGTTTGTTTTCAGCAGGTGAGACTAACATGGGTAGTCTTGCATGCGTTCAACGGGGCTAATATAACCCGCCATCAGGTATCCTACGGGTTTTTGCATGTCGAACACAAGGCTTTAATTAAAGCATTAATAGTAATGCTGCAAACCTACATAAAATCGGGATGGTTGCTACATGCTCCGCTCTGGGTAGGTTTTAATTCTCAGGGATGGTTGCACATGCTCCAATGAATTATCATGGCGAGAAATATTCATCACCTGAAGGCTTTATCCTTTGCAGGACGTCAGCTTACAAAAATTGGCTTTTTACAATTTTAGCCTTTAAATAGAAATCCACCATCAACATTAAGTCCCCATGCCTAGCATGCAATGGTTACACTATTGTAGGGTAGGCATGAGATGGTGACAGTTTGCACAAAAATAACTAAGGCTAGGGTAAATGTACTTTTACCACATGGGGAGGGTGCTCGTGCCGAATGCCCTGTAGCGCTGGTGGAGTTGTTCCCCCTCAACGAATTTTTCTCCGATTTCAGCTAGGTTTCTGAAGCTAGCGCGACTTGGTTGGTGTTGATCCCTTGTCGGCCGGACGTACTCCGAGATAACTGCTTCTAGGGTTTCCCTTGGCGTGTATATATACGTATGCACAAGAATCCTCTTCTACATCTTGGGATATAATTTATTCTCTGCAGAGTTCCATCATGTCAGGCAACAGCAAGTCGTCTTCTTCATATCACCCAGGTTCGTCTGTCAAGCATACCCACTCTGCATTTCAGTGCGCTTATGAAACTCGTGACAATCCTCCAGCTCGTGTGCGTAGAGTTAAGAGGGTCATACCGTTTGTTCTTTTCCCTTTTCTTTTACGAGTAGTCACCCATATTTCCTGATCAGGTGAATAATCTCCTCTTTTGCAGAGATGTCCACCTGGAACATGTGTAACAGTCATTGATGACGATGACTTGGATAGTCCACTTTCTTCGAATTCAGCTACACCTTCACCGGACGACCTCGAGAATGCTGATCTGGGTATTTCATCCTATGAATACCCCAATGCCGGCCTTTCGTTCGATATTGGTATGAAATGCTTGTCTTCTAGCTACAAGACTGTCGGTGGTTTTTTAGTACGAAAGGAGTTCGTCTCCATGTACACAAATATATGGAGAAAGTATGGCCATATCGCGACCAGGAACGTAATTCGGTATTGCTCGTCGGCTTTGGTTACTGTGGTAAACTGCTTGCTTCCCATGATTGCTGAGATGGAAGGTGTCTCTATCCGCAAGGTAGCTGAATTAAATCTCGAGAAGTGGGAAAACATGCTCTCTACCTGCGAGTCCATGGAGTTCAACGTGAGTTGGCTGCGGCAGCGTCTTGACATCATCAAGGTCGATCGAGCTGGTATCCTGGTGAACGTAGTCCCTGCTGCGAAGGCTATCTTGGAGGAAGAGAAGGCTCTGGCTGCTGAGTCAGAGAAGGTGGAGCAGGCGATCCAAAGCTTGAAGGCCCGGAAAGAGAGGTACCAGGCAAGGTTGAAGATGATGCTTTCCAGGGATTACAACCTGTTGGACGACCTCTTCTGAGCTGCGTTGAGAGATTTCCTTCCCTCTCTTTTTCTTTTGCACTCCATTGAGAGATACGAGATTTTTTTATTTATTTTTTTGTAGATGGATGGAGAAAAATTCATTAATTTTTTCTGAATAAATTAACAAGTTAGACAT
The DNA here is from genome assembly GCA_023529315.1 of Papaver bracteatum. NCBI lineage: Eukaryota > Viridiplantae > Streptophyta > Magnoliopsida > Ranunculales > Papaveraceae > Papaver > Papaver bracteatum. The sequence goes on from JAJJWX010005194.1 coordinate 73,042, forward strand.
GAAACGAGAATGCCTGTATTGTCATGTCATGGGACAAGTACGGGATAATGATCAGGCGTGATATGTCTTGAGCCATTTTCTATTGATGACTGCTTCCAACTTTCCTCCATCCACCTTAATTATTTTGTATTATCCAGTGTTGTAAGCCTTGGTAATCACGTAAGGTCCTTCCTATTTTGGAGAGAACGTTGGTGCAGACATCTCTTGTTGGATGTGTTTGGATGTCTTCAAAACTAGGTCTCCCACTTTAAAACTTCGTGGCCTTACAGATTTGCCATATGCCCTGGAGACTATGTTTCTGTACACCTGAGCGCGTTCCTTTTCCTTGCTTCTTCTGTAGTCTAGAGTATCGAGCTCAGCGATCCTACAGTTAGACTCCTCAGTTTCGTTCCAGTGGACTCTACTTGCCGCTGCAATCCTGGATGATGGGATTTTGATTTCTGCCGGGAGGACAGCATCAGCCCCATAAACGAGTGAGTACGGAGAAACTCCAATGGATCTCCTAGGTGCCATTCGGTATGCCCATAGTGCTATCGGTAGTTGTACATGCAACTCTCTGGGATTGTCATGTATTGTCCGACTGAGAATCCGGATTAATGTTTTGTTGGTGCTCTGAGCCTGCCCATTCCCTTGAGGGTAGTAGATGGTGGAGAAGACTTGTTTAATACCATATCCTTCAAGCAACTCTCATACTTCCTTATTGGTGAAGGGAGTGCCGTTATCGGTAATGATATGTTTAGGTACTCCAAAGCGGCAGATGATATGCTCTTTAATGAACGCTGAAATCGTTGCTCTTGTAGTTCCACACAGAGGAATAGCTTCGACCCATTTTGTGAAGTATTCAGTTGCGGTTATAATATATTCATGCTGCTTTGATGATGGCGGGTTGATCTTTCCGACAATATCAAGTCCCCAGCTATAGAATGGCAATGGGATACTTATCTAATGTAGGGGAGTAGATGGTGCATGGACGAGGTTCCCGTGAATCTGGCATTTGTGGCAGCTTTGAACGAAGGCAGCTGCATCATCTTCCATGGATGGCCAGTAATATTTCTCGTGTATCTGGAGAAACAATTTCTTCTTTCCTTGATGTTCTCCTTCATGCATATCTTTCAATATTGTTGAGATTTCTCCTCCATCCAGGCACCGTAGCAGATCACCTCCAAAGCTTTTCCGGTACAAAATCCCCTCGTGGAACACGAAACACTTCGCTCTCTGTTTCATTCTAACTGCCTCTTTTGGGTTAGCAGGAACTGTGCCATCACGAAGGTAGTTAACATATGGCTTCCTCCAATCCCCGGTGTGATTTATGTTGAGTACCTCTAGTTGACGAGGTGGTGCCTGGAAGTTTGAGCAAAACTGTTGGAGTGCTCGAGACTGTGTCTCCATTTCTGGCCAGTAATAGCCTAAACGTTGGAGGCATCGATAGAGTGTCACCACCAATGTTTGTCCACAAATCTCATTGTGAACACGGTCAAGTTGCAGTTGTGCTTCTTCCTCTCCGAGACATCTTGATAAGGAACTATCCGGGTTTCGGTGGTATAACATGTCGTGGAGCATAAAGAAGTTTTGTAAGGCTTTAAGGCTGACCTTTTCTTGAGAAAGTGAACTGCTAAGCTCATGAATGATCGTAGTTCGCCAGTCACAGGTTTCAGCATCCTTGTATTGTGAGAGCCATGTTGATTCCACTGTCTTTCTTTTCACCGTCAGGGTTTCTTCTATGCCTTCGAACAGTAATTTAGAAGCTAATGTTTCCAGGCAATCAGCATGCTTGTTGTTGTTGTTGCTGACATGAGTTATGGTTGCGTCAGAAAAGTAGTTCAGCAGTCTCTGAGCTTCAGACCGGTACGGATCTAGAGTTATCTCTTTTAGTAAATACACCCCGTTCATCTGATTAACCAATAATTTGGAATCGCCTCTTATTTCCAAACGTGTGGCTCCCACCTGCTTGGATAATAGCAGCCCTATAAGGAAGGCTTCATACTCCACTGAGTTGTTAGTGCATTGAAAATCTAACTTGAAGGAGTGTGAAAAGACTTCGCCAGTTGGAGATTCTAGGACTATGCCTTCTCCTCCAGTGTTGTTGCTGGGAGTAGCGGATCCGTCAAAATATAACAGCCAAGCTTTCTCTTCGACAACAGAGATGTCTGTAAACTCTCCAGGCAGGTCTTCATGCAATGCTGTGGTACTTTCTCCAGGGAAAGCTGCTAGTAAATCCGCGACAGCCTGACCCTTAACATCTCTGGGAGGAGTACACGTTATGTCTAGATCTAACATTTGGAGGAGCCACTTGGCAGCCCTTCCCATTAGAACTGGTTTTGACAGTAAGAACTTCGCAGGGTCTAATTTGGATATGAGCGTTACCTTGTTGGATAGTAGGTAATTCCTGAACTTCTGGATGGAATGTATCAATGCTAGGTATGCTTTCTCTGCTCTCGGGTATCTGAGTTCAGTGTCCCTCAATATTCGACTAAAGTAGTATATAGGACGTTCGACTCCCTCATCATCCTCTTGAGCCAACAAGGCTCCAACGGCAGTGTCACTGAAGGCGGTGTAGAGATATAACGGTCTCCCTTGAACAGAAGACTTCATGATGGCTGGAGACGACAGTATGTGCTGAATTTTCCGAAACGCTTCATGTTGGACGCTGGTCTAGTTAAAATCCGCTCCTTTCTTCAGCAGGGGGGTGAAGTAAGCAATGAGTTGAGCTAGACTAGGTATAAAACGTCGAATGTAATTCACCTTTCCCATAAAACTTTGCAGTTCCTTCACGGTTCGAGGTGGTGGCATACTGAGTATGGCTTGAGTCTTAGATGGGTCCACCTTGATTCCCTCAGCAGTCACTTGGAATCCCAGAAACTTTCCAGAGGAGACACCAAAGGCACATTTCAAAGGATTCATCCTCAACTTGTACTCACGGCACCTCTCGAATACTTGTCGCAAGACTCCTGTGTGTTCCGTCCGGGATTTCGATTTGACTACTATGTCATCTACGTAATCTTCAACTTGTTTATGCATCATGTCGTAAAAAATTGCTGTCATGGCGCGTTGATATGTCGCGCCGGAATTCTTCAAACCGAAAGGCATAACTATATAGTAAAAATTTCCGAGAGGAGTTCAAAAAGCAGTCTTACTTGCATCATGCTCGTACATCCTTATCTGGTTATAGCCGCTATATCCATCCATGAAGGAGAACATGTTATGCCCGCTCGTGGCGTCTACCAACATGTCGATGTTAGGTAGAGGAAAGTCGTCCTTGGGGCAGCACTTGTTTAAATCTCTGAAATCTTCACAACATCGGATTTGCCCATTCTTTTTATTTACTGGGACCACGTTAGCCATCCAGGTTGGATGGTGGATGGGCTTGATGAAGCCGGCAGTTAGAAATTTCTGGATTTCAGATTTAATCTGATCTTCCACCTCATGTCTGAATTATCTTGGAGAATGTTTGATAGGCTTGGATCTAGGCTTGATGTGCAGGTGATGAGTAACCAACTTTTCATCCAGACCAGGCATTTCATCGTACGTCCAGGAGAATATATCTTGGTATTCTTTGAAGAGTTGCACAAGATTCGTCCGCTCCTCCGTGGACAGAGTGGAACTAATGGAAATTGGCCTGGGAGACTCTTCACTGCCGATGTTAATAGTTTCGAGTTCGTCAGTTGTAGAGGTGGTTCCGTCTTGCAGCTGTCTAGGGGCGTCCAACACCTCTTCTTGTGGGTCTCCGTTTTGACAACATTCTATTAGGCGGAGAGACCGAGCATCAGTCTCTCCTGTTAATTGCTAACAGCGGCGGCGGTAGACAGTCTTTCCTTTCTGATCTTGAGTTGCCACAAAGTTTCGTCCTCTCTTGGTAACGTGGTTTCCCGCCCCGCTGGGTGAAGGAGAGTTCCTCGTCAGCTGGGATGCATCATGTCTGAGTTTTAATGACGCAAGTTGATCCTTGATAGGTGTAGAATACACCTAATTTACTATCTAAGAGTTTATGCTTTCTTTGCTATTTTTCTTGTAAATTATGTATTTTACGTGTGTTTTTGAGGTATTAGGTACTCTGGAGTCGCACGGAGGAAAAGGAGAAGAAATCATTCAATTTGAGCTGAAAGGGCAAAAAGGTCATTTTATGGGCGGACACTATCTGGAGCCCAGCTATGGTTAAGGGGCTCTCATTCAGGGTACCCCTTATCATTCAGTAGTGGATGTTACTATCACTGGATAGCCCTTATCCAAAGGAAGGTTGGTTGTAGCACCCAGTCAGTGGGTGGTTTTAATGGTGGGTGTCTGAATCCATTGGACCCATATACCCACACCCGTGGGGCGTACCCATCCGGACCCGGACTCGAATCCATCCCAATGATTAAACCTAAACCTAAAATTCAAAACCCGTCTCTTGTTTTCAATTTTGAGCTGAAACTCAAAAGCTGCGCAGCAGCCATGGAAGAAAAGAAGGAGAAAGAATAAAGAAATAGCTGATCGTGACCGTTAAATCCTTAAACGAGATCGAGATAGAAGATTTGTGGAGAGTTTAGAGAAGGCAGTGGTGGTGGCTACTTGTAGAAACCGATTGGAGATTGAATCGAAAATCTGATGGTTTCAGAAAATTAGGGTTTGATGATGAACAGTGACGAGATGAATGAGTTTTCCATGGAGTTGCAGTGTTGTTACTACTACAATTGATGAAATAGGGGATGGGTTGCGAGAAAATGGGATATGGTGCAGAGACGAAGTTCTTAAGATGATGAATCACAAATTGGGTTTCTAGGGTTCGAGCTGTTGATGTTCTTGAGGTGAATTGACACATATTCAAGATGGGTTATGTTATTTGAAGTTGATTGGGGGTCTGCTATGAAAGAAATTGATTATGTTGTATCTCTGAGTTTATGGTGGACTAGATTGAGACAAGCAAAGGCAGTAGTAATATGGTTGAGAAGAACTTGAACAAGCAGAATTGGAGTCTACTATGTGTACAATGGGTTAGTGATGTTGATGCTGTTATGTTTCAATTATAATCAACAGAGATGAAGTTTCAGTTGGCTTTGATATAGGTATCAATTTGCAGAAGCATGAACACAGGGAATGAATGAAATGTGAAGTGAATCAAGAAGAAGAAGAATGCTATTGAGTTCTCATTTTAGATGTATGATAGGATTATCGCAGGTGAAGATAATGGCCTGAAATTACGGCCGGAAATGTCCTGTAATCAGCCGTAACTCGGCCGATTCTTCCCTCCGGCGAGTCAACTCGGTACCGGCGACAACCATTCCAGACCGATCCAGAACGAGTCCGACGACCGGTCCAGATCAGTGAATCAGCCAACTCAGACCACTCAGAAGCTAACTCGCCAGCTGACTCCCCTCTTTGACCTAGTCAACTAACGGATTGACTGACGGTTTGACCTTTGACCGTTAGTCCTGACGATGGACTGACGGAATATTCTTTGACCGGAACAGAATTTTCAGGTGGCCGGAGGCGACGGATTTCGGCCTATTTCCGGCCAAAACCCCAGTTTTCCGGCGAGCCAAAAATACAGAATTTTGTGTGGAATTCTCCCATGGGATGTGAAGAGTTGGACTTGGAATTGAATGAAGAATTTGGCTTGGACTTGGAAAGAGGAGATGGAAGATTTGAGAAAGGCTTGGATTTGGAAATTGAGCTACAAAAGGAAAGGGATTCTATTCCTTAGAAGATATGGAGAACATTGAAGCCTATAAATAGAGAAGAACTTCTACACTTCCATACACATTGATATACATCTTTTGCATATCTTTTGCACACTTTTACACACACAATACTTTTCTCTTTGTGTGAACTCTTTAATATGAGTAACTAATTTGATTGAGGATGAATTCCTAGTTCTTAACATGTTTTGAGTTTTGTTTCAATTCTACTTTGTAGTTTTTCACATGATTATCGTTTGTTTTTACTATTAGGAATATTTATACATTCATGATTGATAGGTTTTTTTAGAGTGCACGCTAAATTGTTTTGTTAATTCAATCTAAAGCTAGTGAAAGTTAGGGGATAAGTAATCGTTTCTTGACTCTTTACATAAGTAGCAAACACGAGACCTTGCGGAGGGATTTCGTGGAGCAATTGTGTGTAAAAACAACATTAGCAAGTGGACCTTGATCTAAGAGTCTAACTACTAATATCAACCTAATAAATTCATAAATCTTAATGCGTTTGACTAAATTACATCTTGAGTGATCTACTACTAGGTGGTTTGGTGAATAGAATCCGGTAGTCGAGAACTTCCGTATCCGGTGATATAAGGGATTTAGGGGTTAGCACTGATCTAGCTGCTATACCTACGGTTGGTGATAATTTGTGACTAATAAGAAGTGGAAAAGAACATAACTTTAATCATTGTTTTGCAACGAAGAAGGATTCCTTGATCTAATCTCTCTTATTGATTTCATTTTAATTGCTTTATTTATTTTATTTACTTTCTTAAATTCTTAATCAATACCCCCCTTTGTGTGACAAATTTACAACTAGAATCTCGTGCTCCTCGTGGGATCGACCTTGACTACCCTATATTACTTGTTAATTAGGTAGTAAAGTATTAATTAATTTGTTGTGGTTACGACACGCATACAAATTTTGGCGCCGTTGCCGGGGAGCATCGGATGATTTTAGTTGTTTTCTTTTTACTTTTTGCTTTATTCTTGCTTTGTTGGATTCTTTATCTAACTTAGTTTTTGAGAATTGTTTTTCAGGTACCGGTTTTCCATGTATGGTGGACAAGAGCAAGCATATTACAACAATCAATAAGGTTTTCAACCTCAACATAATGGCAACTTCCAACCATCCTTAGGATACAATCAAAACCAATCTTTTGGCTATGATCAAAATCCTACGGAGCCTTATGGATATTCTCATGCATATCAACAACCTTATGACGGGTATGTAAGTGGACAATTACAAGGATGGACGGATAATTATGCTTCTAATACATTGTTTTATAGTAATGTGCAGACGGAGAGTTGGGAATATACTCCTCTTCATCGTGTTTTTCCTTCACTTTTTAAGGATATACAATCTAGAAACTCTATACACGGTGGTAAGCGTGTTAATGTCCGTAAACTTGCACAAAAGTTATACAAATTGGAAGATGATGGAGACTCGGAAGAGCTTGTCGCAGAAATTAGTAGGACCATTCATATGGAACTTAAACGACGTCGGGATAAAGGACCTACCCAATATCATGTGGTAGTCTGGTTCCTTCCCTATGACTACGAATTTCACTTTTGATTGAACAGGACCTACGGATAAGTTCAGATTGACATACCCATATGTGTTGGTTTGGTTCCCTTCAAAGTCCGTCATTGTGGTAGACCGCCGCACAATCTTGTTTGGGCAAACCTTATCCTCCTTGAGTGTCTTGAGGGTAATCACATTTGAGGATGCTCCTGTGTCGATGAGGGCTCGTCTGAATTCTGAATCTTTGATGCGTGCGGTTACATGTAGTGCCCGATTGTGGCCCTCTTCTGCCATCATGTCTTCCTCTGTAAAAGTAACATTGTTTACCGATGCCTCCATCGCGCTTGAAACTTCTGGGCGCAAGGGAGTTAACTGTACATCCAAGGCTATCTGGTTGACGGCTGCAAACGTCTCTGTTCGCTGCTTTTTTGAGAGGTGTAGGAGTTCACATAAACTTTCCACTAAAGAAGCGGCTTCCTGATCCACGGGTCTTTGGCCTGTAGTGAAACTGTTGATTTGGGGGCATTCAGTCCCCAGTGTCGGGACCTCCATGACAGGGCCGCCCATCGCTAACGTCATCTTGATGAGGAGATTGAGTATGTTGTTGATCGCTTCTTTGATCAGGTTCATGTTTCTCGTGTGAACCTCATGTACTCGTGCTAACTCGATCAACATCGGGATTCTTCCTTCCAGACCATTAGGTGTAACGTCGGAGGGAACTTGATCATGACATGAGGCTGTCGAGGTATTCCTAAGACCGACCATCTTGAAATCAACTAAATAGGGTTAGGTATCGAAGAAATCGACTTCACAACTGATAGATTAACCTCCCACTGTGGTTGCCAATTATTTGTGGGAGAAAACTACTTCTGCCGGTTTAGGTAATTTTGGGTGTGTGTGGATGAGAAGTGAATTTAAACCTTCAACAAATGTGCTGCACGATGAGCACTTTTGATTCGAGAGATAATCTGTACAATTCTGGCCTAAACCGAAGACGCGGCCGTTCCAGATTTGTTTCGGTCACATGTGAAGGATGTGAGGTTGATCTTAGGGAGGGAATAGAAGAAGGTGTTGAGAGTATGAAGATGAAGGCTATTTGATGACTTGTTAACAGAAGGTTGAGTAGGCTAGCAAATGTTGCAGGAAGGCTCTGGGTGTTGAATATGATGGTATTAACACTTGGTTTTTCTGTGTTCTGTTGGAAATAGGGAGGAGAACCTATTTATACAAGTCTATAAGCCTTCATCATGTCTCTCGTGGGAAAGTGGAGGAAGTGGAGTTGTGTGTTAGTGTCACACGGTTGCTTGCCCACTTCTCCTATCATCGCTAACCACCCATGTTTACCTGACACGATCTTGTGATGGCGTGTTGCACGCTGCACGCTATAAACCGCCATACCAATACCCCAATTTGTATCCCCTAGTTGTGACGTGATTAATGTCTCGAGTGTGAGGATCGTGGGACCCACATAAAATAGTGCATGGTGAATCGTGAACTTGGTATAACATCGCATGCAGCCATCTTCGGGTGACCATTTTGAGGCTGTATAGACAGGCCATGCCTTGGTCGGTCACCCTGTGAAGAAGAGTGACGGATGGTGATCATGGTGATACCTTGTTTGCTGGTTGATTCTCACCCTAAGTCATTCGTCCAAGCTTGCAAAGTTGGACGGAAGAGATGGCTTGTGATCGTTGGATAGGAGGCGCGCATGCTTCCTCTTTCAACCCAAACGTTTGCATGCTAAGGGAGTTTCTATGGAGGAACCGATTGGTCCTGCATGGAGGTGGTACAATGTTGTTCACGCCCATGCCTGCTTGACTTGCAAAGATTTGATCTAAGCCACCCACTTTAGGTGGCAAAGACGAGTGGTCGAGATTAGAACTTATGGAGGGGTCGTGACATTCCACCTTTGGGCATGCGTATCAAGGAACTTGATCACTACCGGTCTTGGCCGATCAGCTAGGCGTGAAGTCGGGCCCACGGTGGTCATGCTAGCATGCTCGGTTCCCTTTAAGTCTCCATCTTTGCCTTCCATCCAAGCCTGGGAAGATGGACGCTCGAGATGTTTCTGCGACTTATGCGCCGCAAACCCTAATTAGGATTTCGGACCGGCCACTTTGGGCGATCGGTTTTGGGTTGCGTGCGCCTCCTTTGGGGAGACCGACCATGTATGAAACATCTTGGGCCGACAGTGAGCATGTACATGCTTGCTCTATGACCCTGGGCTCAATCTAAGCCATCCAACTATGCCTGCGAAGTTGGATGGTCGTGATCGTTTTGGATCTTCTCAACCTGCATAAGGTGTTAACTTAGCCTTGTTTGGGCAATCGTTTCTTGCACCACGGCTTGCCTATGAGGGAGTCGGTCATGTAGGTAGAAAGTGGGTCCTCCAATGGTGTACCATCACTTCACTACTTTTTTTAGGGTATAATCTAAGCCTTCCAACTATGCCTGCGAAGTTGGACGTTCATGATTAAAAGGAACCCTAGCCGTGCGTCATGCTCACTTTGAGCGCATGTTTTGGAAGGACCAACTGTAGTTGGTCTTGACCATTCGGTCATGCATGAAGGTGGGTCCGAGGTGATCATGGTATCATGCTCAGGACCCCCTGAATCTATATCTACACCCTCCATCTATGCCTGTGAAGTTGGACGGATGAGATCTATTTTTGGGTTTGTTTTCAGCATATGAGACTAACATGGGTAGTCTTGCATGCGTTCGACGGGGCTAATATAACCCGCCGTCAGGTAGCCTACGGGTGTTTGCATGTCGAACACAAGGCTTTAATTAAAGCATTAATAGTAATGCTGCAAACCTACATAAAATCGGGATGGTTGCTACATGTTCCGCTATGGGTAGGTTTTAATTCTCAGGGATGGTAGCACATGCTCCAATGAATTATCATGGCGAGAAATATTCATCACCTGAAGGCTTTATCCTTTGCAGGACGTCAGCTTACAAAAATTGGCTTTTTACAATTTTAGCCTTTAAATAGAAATCCACCATCAACAGCGAGATAGTTTATCTTTATTAACATGACCCAATCTCATATGCCACATAAGAAAATCCGAAAAATCAAGAGAATTAGAACACTCGTAAGAATAAGCAGAAGAATTAACAACTTTATTAAAATCGGAAGATTTCTAGTTCAAGCGATACAGACCATCAACTTTAGTGCCCCAAAATAAAATTCTACCATGCTTACCTACAGACACCTTTCCGGATCGAATTCTAACTTCAAAACCCTTATCATCAAGACATGGTACAGACACTAAGTTTCGCCTCATATTAGGAGCGAACAATACATCAGTAAGGACCAGGTTATTTTGACCAGGAAAAGACAATTTCACAGTTCCAATGCCTAAGACATCACAGTAGGTATTACCAACCATATAAACTCTGTGCTCGCGGGTTTTGATCTCCTTAATGTTAACAAAACATTCACTAGACTTTGTCACATGTCTTGATGAAGCTGAATCGATCCACCATGCATCTATATCACAATCAGCTAGAAGAGATTCTGAGACAACACAAACAATATCCTTAGACCCACTACCACTAGACTTAGAGTTGTTCTTCTTTTCTGGGAAGTTGGATTGGTAATGGCATGTCTTCTTACAGTGATAACAAGTAATATTATTTGCATTAGAATTCTTCTTATTGTTAAAGTTATTCTTAAAAGGCTTCTTATTAGGTCCAGAATTCTTGCTCTTGTTAGGTTTGGGTACTTCTTCAGTAACATAGGATTGAGATGATTCACCTATTTTTTCACGATGTTGAGCTTCAACACCCAGCAACGTTGGAAAAGTAATCATATTAATATCTCTATCAGACATATTAAGAGCTACCACTACAGATTCCCATGAACGAGGAAGACTATGCAACAGAGTAGAGACTTGCATCCTACCAGGTATGAGTTTCCTTTAGTAGCTAGTTCTTTTGCAATCACAGTGATACGGCTACAATGATCAATGACAGACTCATTTTCTTTCATACGGGTAGTATTAAACTTATCAATCAGCAAATGAATATACGTCTCAGACTATCACCCATAGGATTGAGTGACAGCCTCAAACATAGCTTTTGCTGTTTGATAACCTTCATAGATAATTTCTAAATCCAGATCCATAAATGTTAACATGGTTGATCTAGCTATCTTATCATCCTCCAAAAAACGATCATAACTACGTCTAACAGCAGGACTGGGATTAGCAGGTTCTTCAGGGGTAGGAACATCAATCACATATTCTACTTTTTCATGAAACAGTATATGCCTAATACGTCATTTCCAAGTAGAAAAATTAGAACCATTCAAACACTCAGTTTTGCTCAATTCATGACTTACTGCCTTAGATGCCATTGAACACTAAACATGTAACAAAGCAGCACAAAAAATTCATCCAAACCAACAATCTTAATCACCGATAAAGTTTCCAAGCGGTACCGACCTTTAATTTGGTAGTAAACGAATAAGAGAAGAAAACCCCAAAATTGGATCTTACTGTGAAGTGATAAGTGAGCAAGCATCAGGTCGGACTCCTCTAATCGATCAGCAATAGAACAATTTTGTGAAAGAATCAAATAAGCAGGGACCAAATTGATTCAATTAAGTAGATTAACAAAATCCCCAAATTGAAGTAGCCCACGTCTCCAATTAAATGAACAGCCTTGATATGAAAAAGATTAATAAAATCCCAAATTGCAGTAGCTCACGTACGTTTTTAATTAATTGATTGAGTCATCTTTGATTTGCTTTTTCCTCTTTGAAAATCAACGAACCAAAACAAAATATTATATTGAGAATAATTGCGAGATTCACTTTCACAACTTGATTTCACTCTGACTACTCTCACAGATTAATTAGATTTAATAATTAATTTCACTCAAACCTCACCTAATCTGACCTAGCTCATGATACCAATATTGGATCTGCAATATTGATTATGGAAGAATACAGTGAAACTAAATAGAGATATAACAAAGAAAATAATAAATAAGAGAATATTATTAATGGTGGATAAGTCGGTTCTCTGATAAGCATGGAATGAATTAGCCAGGTGTAAGAATAAGTATTTATAGTTTAGGTTCAACGGACCACTACCGGTCCTATTCTTACTTAACCATGATTACTGATCAACAACTTTGAACGTGGTTTACTAATTCCAACCCTAACCTATCCACCACTAAAGTCTGTTATATGAATGGGTTTAAGTCTCGTTGGATACCAAGACTATTTCTTCCCACATCCATTGATGCACCCAAACTAAGTACCCATATGTACTAACTTGGCAGCATCTTGATCAAGTCTTGACCATTCAAAACAGTTGTACCACAACATGATAATATGCACATGCCAAAAGATAATGCAGGTAGGTTGTATATATATATAGTATAGATAAAACAATGTAAGTGGTGTGTGATGACAGTGTAACAACATTTGTGGTACTTTACCCGATGGTGTGAGGCTTGACATTGATAGACGGCTTTGTCCATCAACACCATGGTTATCTACCGTTAGTACGATTGGCCACTCGGTCCAACAGGTGCAACAATATCTGAATGTTATTTCTATTGGTTAACAAGGTTGTCTCAAGAGTTCCCGATCTAATGGAGCGCCAATCCCCTCAATTTCACAATCTCCGACATTTGGAGCTGGAGATGTATTTTATCAGACGTTTCTTGTGAACATTGACTTGGTTGCTCGGGACCTCTCCTACTGTGGAAACTCTTTTTATTACATCAGAGGAGGTAACAAAATTCCAACTTCTATTTTGTTTGATATCTGTGTATGTATAATAAACCCCCCTTGTAGACCCCAAGGCTATCTATAAATGCTTCACACACTACAAGAAACTTAATATATTGCAACACCCAATGGTTATGGCATAAACCCCTACTAGTGTCGCGATAACTTATGTAGCAAGAACTCTATTGCTGCACCCAATCTTTATTGCTGCAGCAAGAGATTATACTTTTTTCCGCACTCTTTTCATATTGTTGCTATATTTGTGTGGCAAAAGTTTCATTTTGCAGCAGTAAATTATAGGTTTTAGCTGCAGTTGAAAAGTACTATTACTAGAAATTTACTTTTGCAACACCTATATTGAAGATGTGGCACTATATGGTGTAGCAATAGCTAGATTTTCTTGTAGTGACAAATCATCCGGTTACGGAGTTCGCTCTTGTTTTACTATTATTTTTTGTAATTGTGAATGCAGTCCAATGATGTGGAAGACGATGAAGCGGGTTCATTAGTGCCCTGCCATTTTCCTCATCTAAGGTTCATAAAGATCAGAAAGTTTAGAGGATCTGACAAGGAGATCGAGTTACTGGTATTTGTATTGAAGCATGATGCAGTTTTGGAAAAGATGAAATTATTTTGCTGTGATGATGAAAACTTATGAACATTAGTGGGTTTATCTGCTCGAAATGAGATAAGTAGGAAGTTAAAAGCAATTCCAAGAGTTTCTTCAAGTTTGAAAATCATATTTCGTAATTGAACTTTTTAACTTATTAGTTAGTTCAAGGATACTCTTGTTATTTTCTTTTGAACTTTCAAGTTTATGTGTTTTGGTTGGTTACCAAAACCTTAATTACGTGTTTTGAACCTTAGTGAAATCTCACTATATCTAGTTTTGTTCTTTAATGTGATTGGGTTTTTGATTTTCTTTACACTCCTGCTCGCAAAATTTGTAAGCTTAAAGGGAATGACAGAAGTAAGTGATTATTCTTTGCCATATTAATAGAGACAACACTTGGAAAAATATTTGTTTGTCAACTTATAATATGAATAGCTTCATAATATTAATACATGCGGGTAATTATAACTGGAAATTATAACTCTCATAGTAATTCTAAGATTTATACCATGTCTTAGCTAATTAAAAAAGTATAGATATTTTTTCTTTCAAGGAAAAGAGAAATTTGAGTTTGTCTCATAAGATGCATAGCTGAGTTTTCCTGGTTGTCAAGCTTACTTCTTTTTTGTTAAGATGTTTTTGTGGAATTATATTGTTGCTTGTTTTCTTTTCAAGAAATTTTGATGTTGAGAGATGTTGTAACAATATTTTACCATTTTCTCTAATGCTTGCAAATTTTGCAGGCTGGGAACAAGGTACAGTGTTGATGATACAATGTCCTTTCGATTCAATCTCTATAAAGAACCACCAGTAACTGACCACAAAATCTGATGGTTGTTAGGCCTATTCCTATGCACATGCCAAAAAATGGCGTTTGGCATACCAGGTGGCATGGAAAACCATTTGTGCCACAATTGGAAAACCACGGAGCCCGATCGAATTTCTAGCGAGCGATATTAAGAATATCTCCAGCGATAAAGTCTTTATCGCTGGAGATATTCTTAATATCGCTCCACCGTTCGAGTTTCTGACGCCTATAAATACCGCACCTATCTTCTAAACTCTTCTCAATTTTTCTTCTCAAAACTTATAAATTCTTAAACTTATGTTCTAAACCTAAACGAGTATCTTTTGATTTTTCTTAAACAGAAATGGAGAGAAAAAAAAAGAAACAGAAGAACGAAAGGATGTACTAATACCCCCGGCAGTGGAGTAAGTTTCTTTGTGGATACAAATTATGAGTTTAATAATGTTAGACAAGTAGCAGGTGAAGGTGTATTCTCTAATCACCTTTCTGATCATAAGGAGCAATGTAACATGATAACTCTAAGAGGTGGATGGACTGAGTTACGTACAATTTATCAATTACTTCCCTCTGCTGTTCAAGAGAGAGTTAGAAGGTATCCTTGGCAACATCCATATCTAATATAACCTAGAAACCACAGGACTCAAGGTGTTTAAGTTATATTAGAACGATAGTGGAAGACTACAAACACGTTCTTTTTCTAGGACTTTGAATATGGTAAGTCAGTCTTTCCTAGAAATTTAATTTTTAGATTGTGTGTTTTGTTTCATAAAAATCAACAAATTCTAATTATGAAGAATTATTGTTAATAGGAGTTACACCGATATATTTATACATGTTAACGGGAATTCCATGCCAAGGAAACTTACTTCCATTTAACAAACTAAATTGGTTATCAGAAGATAGATGGAAGCAAAGACTTCCTTTAAACTCGAATGAATTAGGAGGAAATCCCACACATAGACAAATTAAAGCGCATGGGTTAAGGGTATCTGGGTTGAAAAGTTTTTTTGCAGCATTATGCTATAAAAATGAATGAAAACAGGGCAGCTGGTAATCAATATTTGATCCCCGACCATTTTGAGGAGCTAGAACATCTGTTTGTATTGTGGTCACTAGGCCAATGTCTATTTCCAAATGATAGCTCAGTAGTTTTAATTGGGTTTCTCGAAGCATTATAAGATTTAGAGCAAGAACCAACATATGATTGGGGGTCTGCGATTTTATCAGAGATTTACATGTCCCTCGGTGATAACTCGACGTGTGGTAAAGATAGTTTTAATGTTTTTTGGGGAGTTCTGGAGGTAAGAACCAATATTGTTCACATTATGTATGTATTTGTCATTTTCATATGGAAAACTTATTAACCTGCTGAATGTGATTATTTTTAGTATTGGTGGTATACATATTTCCGTGTTTCGGAACCTCGTCTAAAGAATCATACCAATGTATTTCCGATCATACGAAAGTATGATTCCGAGAATTGGGAAGCTCAACAAATTGAAGATAGTCAACATGCTTCTATTGTTCATAAGATTCAGCAGTTGAGTAGCCATAACCTTGTCTACCAGCCATATGAAGCAGTACCTGAGTTCCAAGAAGAATTAGGTCAAAGAATGGTACAGTTAAGCCTTACAAGGATGGTGTTATACATCCCTATTTCTGAGAAGGGTGTTTGGTATTATGGTGAAAGACATCTTCTTCTGTTGCAAGGAAGATCAGTGATAGTTGTCAACCCTTATCCCAGTTCAGATATTTCAACAGACGATTACTTCAAATTGATAAGGGAAGGTCATCATTAGCAAGAAGCGGATGCATTGTTCAAGGAGACGGTGGACAGAAATGAGTACCTATCTTGGTATAACACTATTTTCAAGGAAAATATTTCTATGCAACCGCAAAGTTTGGGTTGGATGGATTTCCCATCTTTAGGTAGGTTGCCACTTGACAATGAATTTCTTCCTTCCCAACCTCCACCAGAGACGGGTGACGCATTTTCATATCCTACTCAAAGTTCATCGTCAAACATGCCACCATTTTCTTGGGAAGTAAAGACTATATCCAGCACATCTGGAGAGATTATTACTTATCCAATTGTTTCTAATGCACCTACTCGAACTTATCCATACTTGGGGGTCAATGCTACATATTTGCAGTATCAGACCCGGTTGAACGATTATGAGGCTCTATTTTAGGGATTTCAGAATATGCACTTGGAAGACATGAAAAAATTGAGGGAAAACATGATGTTTGAGATGATTCAAGGACTAGAGGGTAATGATGGTTCAGGTAGTAGTAGGGGAATGAGTCCCGGTGTTACAGGAGATGATATAGGAATGACTCATTTGAGTCCCAGTGTTACAGGAGCTGGCAGTGGAATGAGTCCAAGCGGAAGTCAGCAAAGTCGTGGAAGTCAGCATAAGCGTAGAAGTCAACAAAGTCATGGAATTTAACAAAGTGGTGAAAGAAGTAAAAAAAGATTGAGACGTCATCCTATGGAGGAGGACCCATAAAGTTTAACCCCAAACATGGTGTTAGATACTAAAGGAGTACGTGGAGGTGAAGAAAACATTAGCTTGGATACAACTCCTACACGTATGTTTAGTCATTCGCAAACTGACATACTTACTCCAGGTGGTGGTGTGAACATGGAAGTAGTTAGGCAAACAAATATGTATACCCCAATTGCCTCAACCTCATTAGCATTTCAACCATTCCATCAACAATTTAAATCACACGTATTTAAAGATTTGTATCGTATTCCCATACCCCTTACTCCCATTACTTATCAAGGTTATGGTGATTCTAATGAGACTCAAGCACCAAGCTAGTCTTAAACCGGCATCATAACTAATTTGTTGAACAACTCTATGGATCCAGAAAATGCAGGCAATTGGATCTTTGGTCCGGGAGGAAATGGACAAGGAAATGAGTAGTTTAAATATTTTATTTTAAATGGACAAGGAAATGAAGTTGTAATTTTGTTTTTGTTTTTTTAATTAATGGAAACTATATTTTAAATTAATATTCATATTGAAACTAGTTTTACATTTCATTAAAAATTAACCTTGATTGCATAACACGATACTTATAATTTGAATCCCTACACATGAATATTGTAGAGTTCATAACATTCGTCATGACTAAACCATCTTCCATTGTCTTCGGAAAATTTAGTACGAGCTCTAATTTTTAGTTCTTCATTTGATAACCCAGGATTATCCCCTTTTATCAACCACATAATTTGTTGATACTTTCTAACATTGTCATTGATGAAACAATAACAATTTTGAAGACACTCATTTGTTCTTATTGGATTTACATGACTTAATGCCGTAAACCTTTGAAACACAGTGTCCCATAAGTTAAAAGTCTCTAAAGTGAAATCTCTATCGCTTGCAACTAAAACCCAACATCGAATTAGAGAAACATCTTCCTATGGAGTAAAATCCACTTCTCTTATTCGAGCACTAGGCATGGTGAAATGAATTTGAAGTTGGGTTGGAATTGGTACAAAACAGGTATTTATAGGGAGGAAATGGTAGCCGTTAGATGAAGATATGATGAGCGATTATCATAGTATCGAGCGACAGCTTGACTAATGCTGGCGATTTCAAGACCAACGAGCGATTTCAAGGCCATCGAGCGATGGACACTCTATCGTGTATGCCTATATGCTAGGAAAAACATATTGGCATATGAGTTTGGAAGTTTGGCATACCCATAGTGGGTGCATATATGCCAAATATCAACGTTTTGGCATGTGCATAGGAATAGACCTTATAATGTTCTTGTGAAATGAATAAACGCATGCATATATAGTAAGATATAAGACTCCGTCGGAAATGATTTGAATATATAAACAACACTTGGGCTTCATCATTTAATTCACGGAGCCGGTAAGAGCACAAAGCGAACTATTCTTTCGCCTTTTACTAGAAAATACAGTGTGCTTGCCGCTTACAAGAGGCATACACCTATTTTTTTTAAGAGATTTCTCTTTTTAAAGAGAAACCCAGCATGACTTGAAATCAAACATTTTCTTTTCTGAGTAATCCTTTTCTCAAGTCACTAGCGCTGACGAAAAGAGAAGCCAAACATGACTTGACAAAAAGAGAAATCCCTGACAAAAAACTTGGCGCAAGTCCAAGGTGGCAATAGGTTTGAGGATGATCTATCAATGGTAAGGAAGGCATTATGGTAGGAGAAACACCTAGCTTCTTTTTTAATTAAGAAACATGGAAGATTAGGTGAACATTGGAGCTAAATGGTAGTTCCAGTTTGTAAGCAACTTGACCAATCTTATGAATGACAGGAAAAGGCCCATAATATCTAGCAGATAACTTGAAATTTTTCCGCAATGCCATGGAATTCTGTCAATATGGTTGTAGCTTTAAGTAAACCAGATCACTAACTTCAAATGACTTATCAGTCCTTTTCTTGTCAGCAAACAACTTCATCCTTTCTTATGTCTTTTGCAAGGTTTCTTTTAGAATCTCTAGGACAACATCTCTCTTTGTAGATATTCTTCTACTGAAGCTACAAAAGTAATGGCTATAGTAGGAAAAACTAAGTAAAGTGGTACATACCCATAAAGAGCTTGAAATAGAGACATCTTCAAGATGGTGTGGTATTATACTACCATTCCGCAAGGGGAAATCAATTGAACTAATATTTTGGATTATGACCTATCATACATATTAAATAGCCCTCGAAACAAGCATTAACTATCTCAGATTGGACATAAGATTGAGGATATTAAGCAGTGCTCATGTGGAGATGGGTACCCAATGTTCTGAAGAGTTCTTGTCAAAAATTGTTGGTGATGACCTTGTCTCTGTTAGAAACAATGGAAGCTGGGAAGCCATGCAACTTAAAGATGTTATTTAAGAACTCTTAAGCCACTATGATTTCTATGTAAGGATGAGTAAGTCCTATAAAATGATTGTACTTAGAAAATATGTCTACTACCACCATAATAACATCCTAGTTGTTAGATTTAGGGAGTCCTTCAATAAAATCCATGCCGATGTGTTTCCAGGCTTGATATGGTATTGGTAGAGGTTGGAGAAGACCATGAGGATGATTATGCTCTAACTTGTTTCTTTGACAAGTGTCACATTGGCTGACTAAGAGCAAGTTGTCTTGCTTTAACCCTTCCCAATAAAAGTAAGTTTTTGCTCTAATATAACTTCCATGAATACCTGAGTGTCATCCAATTGCAGAAGAGTGACCGGAAGCTAAAATATGTTGCATCAGATTTGTAGTAGTACCCACATAGATCCTGCATTTGAATCTAAGAATGCCCTCAATGTAGGTGTAATGCGGAACTGCAGAAGCATTCACCAATAGCTAGGGATGAGTTTAGATGTCACAACATCATTTGTATAGATTTGAATGATGTTTTGAATCCATGTGGGAGTAGATATATCTATGACACTACATGAAGAAGCAGAAGTATTAGCAGGAAGTCTAGAGAGAGCATCTGCAACTTTGTTTTCTAGTCCTTTCTTGTAATTAATTATGTAATCAAACCCCAAAAAAGATTTATTAACCGTCTTTGTTGTAATCTTCTGCTCCATGAAGTATCTTATGATATGTTGATCAGTATTGATGATGAAACAATGTCTAGTGAGATGATATCTTCATTAATGACTGCATTGACTTCAGCCAAGAGTCCTTTCTCATAAGTAGACAATCCCAAGGCTTTTGGTTCAAGTTGTTTACTGTAGTAGGCAATGACTCTTCCTTCCTGCATTATTACAACCCCAATTGCTCTAGAACAGACACTAGTTTCCACCACAAAGTGCTTTGAAAAATCAGGAAGAGAAAGCACATGAGTAGTACACGTAGCAGCCTTGAGAGTAGAGAAAACTTCCTCTGCTAATGGTGGACATATGAAGGCATTCTTCTTCAATAAATATGTAACTGGTTTACTAATAGTCTCATAACCTTTAACAAACTTCTTGTAGTAACCTGTAAGACCTGAGAAACCTATTAACTGCTTAAGATATGTAGGAATGTGCCAAGATATCATACAAGCAATCTTTTCTAGGTCAGCAGCCACCCCATCGGTTGTAATATTACGTCATAACCACTCTAAAGAAGGTTATGCAAAATAACATTTAGAGTACTTGACATGAAGTTTGTGTTCTCTAAGTAATGAAAGGACTAATGAGAGATGATGCACATGCTCTTTGATAGTAGGACTATAAACTAGAATGTCATACAAAAACACAAACACAAATTTTCTTAAATATGGACCAAAAACAGAATTCATGGGTGCTTGAAAATCTATATGGGAACTTGTTAGGCCAAATGGCATGACCTTGAATTTATAATGACCATGATGAGTTATATATGTTGTCTTATGAATGTTAGGTAGATGCACTCTAATTTGATGATGACCAGCTCTTAAATCTAGTTTAGTAAAAACTTTAGACCCATGAAGTTCATCTAAGAGTTCATCAATAATAGGGATGCGAAACTTATCTTTAATTGTAATGGAATTGAGTTTCTTGTAATTAACATAAAACCTCCAAGTGTTGGCTCCTCAAAAATATCAGAAAAGTCATTGAGTAGTTCTTGCACATGTATGGGAATTTTTGATTTTATAGAGGATACCAAAATGGAAAAGAATTGACCTACTAAAGTAGGAGTATTCTTTATGATAAAAAATTTCATGGCATTGCTACTTATCATCATGAGAGATTTCTTAGTGGAAGTACCTTGCAAGGTGAGCTTCTTACCATTGTGAATGAAAAAGATGTACAATTTGGCCAAATTGAAGGTTAATTACATCACCTAAAGTTCTTAGCAAATCATCCCTCAAAACTAGTTCACAGCCTCCCAATGGAAGTAATCTCAAGTTAGTAGAGAATTTTTGATATTGAACTGTCCATTTAAGTTGTTGGAAAACCCCTGTAATGGTAATTATAGCACCATTAGCTACAATTACTAGCATGTGAGTAGTATGTTGTACTTCACAACTCAATTCAGTAGCAAGAGAAAAGTCAATAAAGCTATGGGCACTTCACCATTAGCTATAGTTACAAGCATGAATCCTGGTATTCGAATGGTCTCGGTATTTTAATTTCCAGTAAGGGAATGAAGAGAAATCTTCATATCAGATTCAATTAAGTTATCTTAAAGAATATCTTATGCAGGTAGTGGATCTATTTCATCTGCTTCATTTTTATCCACAATCATAAATAGATATTGAGTTTTACATCTATGGCCAGGTTGATATTTTTTATTACAATTAAAACAAAGTCCTTGGGCTCTTCTTTTATAGTTGCTCATAAGTCAATCTTATGATTTGTAGTATGTAAAGAGATTTAGTTGGTGAGTTGGAAGGAGTATGATTAAATGAATATATAGAACCCCCAATAGTGGAAGGAGGAATATTAGGTTTTAGTGTAGAGAATCTACTAAAGATGGAAGTAGTAGGTTGTTTGAGTTGGGGTTGTTTTGAAGGTTGGTTCTGAGAAGAAAGAGCTATCTCTTGTAATCTGGCTAAATAAAAGGCTTGAGATAGATTTGTAGGTTTGTGCATCTGAACTGAACTCTTCAAAACCCCCTTTAAACCATTAATAAAACTTAGAACAAAACATTCCTTAGTAAGATAAGGGGTTTTACTCAATATTAAAGCTTTGAGTAGCTCAAACTGCTCAAAATACTCATCAACAGAAGTAAGCTGAGATAATTTATTAAAACATCACATAATTGTCATTAGCTAGATCCTCAAAAAGACTACATATATATTCAACAAAAACATGCCAAGAGATAGTTGTTTTACCAGTTTGAAAATCTAGAAATAAAGTATCTACTTTGCCATCTAAGTGTAGAAAAGCAAACTTTGTTTTTCGGTCTTCAAGATTAGAGTGGATCTGAAAATACCTTTCATATTTTCTTACCCAGCTACGAGGGTTATCTCCACTGAATCTAGGAAAGTCTATTCCGGGTATTTGGGGGTGATTGGAAGAGAACCCAAGGGTATGTTTGAATGAAAGATACTATGAGCTGAAGGTGGAGTGTCAGAATGAGATGGAATATTTGTATGTGGTGGGTCATATCTAGAAAATGCCTCAAATAACTTATCAAAGTTTACTTGATATGCATCATAGTTTGCTAGCAGTGAAGTAAGAAGAGATTCCCGACGTTGAGCAGCAACAGGTCGATCTGAAGCTTCACGTGTATGAAGATTTGTAACGTTTTGGATCACTTGAGTGATCTTACTAATGGTGTTATCCACATATTTGATGGTTATTCCTGTCATGACGTTAAAAATAAAATATGTAACCTGGGTGATACCAAATGTAATGATCCTGATATCGATAACAACAGTAGAGATAATAATGGAGATATAACTAGTAAGTATGAGTAACCTCAGTACCACTGTACTGCCTCTTATTTTCTATTTTCATGTCCTCTCTTCAATTCAGATATAGACGTATTGAAGGAGAAGAATACCTAACATGAAACCCTAATACATCACAGACCATACACGTGGTTGAATCACCAAAGTATAAAGTTAATAGACTCTTAAAACGTAAAACAGAATTAACTGCTAATAGGACGGCTAATTAAAACAAATAATAGATAAATTACACCCCTCAAATGGTTGCAGGGCACCACAGGATCATGACATGTGGTGTCATATTTTCTACAACATTTTGTTATAACCTAAGATGAACGCCGACAAAGAGAAACCAGAAGAATTATTTTTACAACTAATGATGAGCAACCTCGATCAATTAAAAAGAAACATATTTGAATCTACGATGAAAACCAAAACTTACAGTTTGCAGTAATCTTATAATTACTATGCAAATTATAACTTCCTGTTATGAAGTTTCTTGGAAAATGTATATGTTCCTCAACTTACAAAAGATCGTTTCATTTTTCCTATTTAGCATTCCATTATGATGTTATTTATGTTTCTTTTTCCATGTCTTGTAGGTGCTTCTTGAGAAGGGTAAGAAATGATTTTGTATTAATTGTTAAAGATAAGAATGAAAAGAACAGGACTTGGTCCCTTTATATACAGGAAACTTGACAATGAGAAGTTATAGGTAACGGAAAAGGAAAAAAATGGAACGAAAAGAGGTTAAGAAAGAGTAACCTCCTGTTACAGAAAACAGGTAAGACTACTGCCCGTAATATGTGCAGTAGTAACTAGCCGTAAACTATCTGAAAACATCGGATGGTTCTACCCCCCCTCCCCCCAAACTGATGTCTTCACAGTAGACATTAGTTTATCACTCAAAACAATAAACTATGACTTAGATAAACCATTTTATTTGGCAGTAATTATGGTTTTCACTTATGTTTTATTATAAGTTATCCTTTTGTTTGTTTCCTACTAGGTTTATTCCTCTAGGGTTTGTCTATGCATGGTCCCTATTATTGGCTATAAATGCTATGATGTAATATTCCTTTCATCTCTTATCACTTAATACAAAAAACTATCTTATTCAATATGTGTCTCTTACATCATCAAAAACTCTGTCCAATCGATATCTCTGCATAATTGATACTTCAACATCATTAATACATTTATTTCAGTTATCTCACATGGTATCAATGGAAAATCTTTGAGAATATTTCATGGGATCTGTATCCACCTTCCACCATCACTATCATCACCTGTTGTATAATGTCTACGCTTCTGTTATTACCTCATATGGAAGAACCAGATGAAATTAATCTTGATATGCACATATATATTTGGGTTCATAGAGAAGCATCACACCTCCTCCTACATCAATAATGGTTGGATATGCTGATGTTTTTAACCCTAAGTATCTTAAATGGAGAAAATGAGACATATTTGTGATGAGTTGTTTAAATGCCACCTTTACTTCTTCTGTTTCATTTCCTATTATTGGTTTATCCACATCTAAGCAAGTACGTTTGTCTCTTGCTAAAACCTTTTATGATCAATTTGTTTCAATAAAAAATATGCTTAGAAATCAACTACATGCTATAAAATGGGGTTCTTCTTATATGTCCGATTATTTACTTTGTTTTAAAGAGATTATTGATTCTCTGGCCGCTACAAATGAGCATGTTCATTAGTCTGATCTGGTAATGTATACTCTAAATGGTGTTGGTAGAGAGTATGAAAATTTTGGCATCTCTACTCAAAATAAAGATGTACCCTTTACTTTTAATGAACTCATATCTAGACTCATCCATCATGTGCTATGGTTATCTACTCAAGAAGATGAATTTACCAAGAGTCTGGATTCTGCTATGAACTCAACCTTCTTTACTAAAAATACTTTTAACCCATCTACATCTAAATATATATCTCAAAAACCTCATAAAGATAACTCTTTCAACACACCTTTCAAAACAAACAAATATATCTCTCAACCATTCAAAATAACTGATTTCAGTAACATTACTTGCCATCTTTGTAAAAAGAATGTCCATATAGCCAACAAGTGCTTCCATCGATATACAACTTTAAAATCCAACACAAACAATATCCATCAAGCTAATATGTGTCTTCAAGTTCATACAACTTCTATTTCTGAAGATTCCACCTATCCTGCATCTATGAATCCAGTGTTTCATGCTAGATCAAAGCATATAAAGCTGACCTACCACTATATATGTGATCTAGTTCAAGATGGAACTATGATGTCGAGTTCATTTCTTATGCCCTACAAATCGCAGATGTCTTCACCAATGGTCTCCCTCTTTCAATCCTTGATGGCCTTAAAGACAAGTTTGTAGTTGCATAATAACCTACAACTACACCCTCAGTAGGATTAGTAAAACTTGAGAAGTTCTTGATATTGAATGACAATTTTCTTATTAATTCTCTCAATTGATTACAAAGAAGTATCTAAATGGAACTAGAATAGTTACAACTTTCTCTATTCTCTTTCCTAAGATAATTTCTAATACTCACTAAAAGAACCTCCCGAATTTTACATTTGAACTCCTATTTATAGTGAAATTTGTACAGCTGTATATGAATTGCGAAGTATCGCAATTCATCTTCACAAGATTATTCTATCTTCGCAAATCTTCATACTTCCCCGTGCTTCTTCTATCTTCGTATTGTTTTGTAACCCTTTCCTCTTATATTTGTCACGATGTTCGTAAGTTAATGCCTTGTGATATTTGGTACCTACATCTTGCCTCTTCTCATGTCAATATTGCGAAGAAGAAATGATCGTGAGAACATAATCGTTACTTAGTCTTTTAGAATTTGGACACCTCTTTTGTAACCGTCCTTTTCTAGTTATTCCCTTATATAAACTCTTTTATATTCTTTTCCTTTTCTTCTTCTTATTTTCTCTTTTTACTTCTGCAATTTTGTCTTCTTATCACACTCTCCGCTACCATTTTCTCCTCCTGGTCATATCATCATGAGTTCTCCAAGGTAATTTTCTTCTATCTTCACGTTTTTCACTTGTTTTCCTCTTTGATTTTTGTATAATTTATTGTTTGATTTTGGTTTATTTCAGCAAAACTATTCCTCAGGTGAAATCTCCACCCAGAAATCCAAGCCCTAATCTTCGTAGAAGAAAATCCGAGAATCAAAAGGTAGTTAAAATACTCTGTCTTCTTTTTTGAACAATATATTGTTGCCTCAGTTTTTAATCTACATTTTGATTCGTAGGCTGGTGAAAAATCCAATCCCAACAAGAGATCTCGAGTGATTAAACCTACACCAATAATTTCAATTGATGACTTCCTTCCTGAGATGGATAAGGAATTTCCCTCTCCTCCTCGTGAAAATGCTTCTTCGCAAACTCCTGCCTCTACTCCATTACCCAGTTTTCAATCTCCCACCAATGTCAATTTATCAACACTTCTTCAAGATCAACCCTCGCAAAATACTTCTTCAACATCTTCTTTTGAAAAGCCTATATTGACTCCTAATCCTTTGAGTGCTATTGCTCCAGATAATTTACAACTTGCTCTTATTCCTTCAAATTCTTCTCCTCTTCCTCAAGAAATTCGAGATGGAATTTACTCAAATTTTCGAAAGTTATCTGAGGTTTTGAATAATACTGCGAAGTCTACTAATGTTCGTTCGCAATATGAGTTTTGCGAAGCACTAAATAGTTTCATCAATCCTGATATTTCTACTTCACGCCAATCCTTGGAAAAAGAAGTTGAATTGCTTCGCCAATCTCTGAAGTCTTCAAGAGCAGAATGTGAGAATCTCCGCAAAGAGAATTATCAACTTCAGAATGATTCTCTTGATTGTGCGATCCTTCGCAAAAGGAATGATGAATTGAAAGGTATGATTACTATCTTCATATTTTCCCCTTTTGTTTACTTTTGTTCTTCATATGTTTGAAACACCCATTAAAACCCATTCCCCTTTATAGAATCCATCCGAAATGTAGAAGATTGGTACTTCGCCATGAATCGATGCAACAGAATATCAAGCCAAGCATGAAAGCCTCTTGAACCAATTCTCCCATTTATCTAATCTTTATTCGTGTGCTCTTGATAATTTTGATGCCCTTTTTCAAGAGAATACCCAACTGATTTACGACAGAAAATTTTTGAATGATGACATATCTCAACTTACTTCTTCTTTAACTAAAGCCGGCTTGAGAGTAGAAACCTTATTAGAAGAGAACAAAACCTTATCAGAAGAGAAATGCTCGTATTTGAATACAATGATCATTTCTTCGCAAAAATTAGATACTCTTCAGAATAAATGTTGCGATCAAGAAAATCTTCTTTCTTTGTTAAAAGGTGAACTTGAGGAATTGAAGAAGTCTTCAGATGCGGAGAGAAGCTCTTTTGCCGTTGAGAAGAAGTCCCTTATTAATAAGAATATAATCTTAAGTACTAAGAAGAATCAACTTGAAGAAGATTATTCTGAACTAAAAAGTCTTAATACCAAACTTGCGAAGGATAAAAATTTTCTTCTTTCTAAAGATCAGAAGCTTCAATCTAGACTTAAAGGATTAGTTGGTGATGGTTTTGATAATGCGATGGATCAAATGAAGAATTGTTGTCTATCTTTAGCTCAATCTCTTATTTCTCAAAGAGAAGGTAGTCATTAAAATTTGACTGCCTTTGATGTATCTTTAAATTTTGTTATATTCGCAATTTTGACTCTTTAAATTTTGTTTTACTCGCAGAATCTGAGAACAACCTTCGCAATGCTAAGGCTGGATTAGAAGCCTCCTGTTCTGAGCTTCGTAAGAAAAATGCTTTGCTTTCTACTCGCTTAATCAACTCTCGTGATCGTGCTACTCGGAGATTCAACTATCTTGCTTATTCCAAAGATATCGAAGATACCAACCATCAGAAAGATATACTTCGTGAAAGTCATCTAAAATCTCAAGTCTTTGTGAATAACATTCTCTTATCAAGATCCTTGCCTCCTGTGAAGATTACTCCTCTGGAAATATTTGATGATGAAGTTGTTCGTGATCCTGATTATGAGAGTGATGATGAAGGATTTGATGGTGAAAAGGAATATGTTCCTCAAAGAGATGTTACTGTTGCAGACTCTACAAAGGATGATATTTTGCAAAAGTCGAATGTTGCTAATGACCCTGCTCATCTTAAAGACCCAGCACAAAGTGTTGATGAAGCATAATAATATTCTTTCTCAAATTATCATTGATTCTCTTGTTTTCCTTTCTTTTGAATTTTTTCTCTTAGCTACTGTTGGTTCTCTTTTTGCAAACAATTTTAAGAAGTACATTTGATATTTTGCGAAGATGATTTGGCCTTTCTTAAATTGAATGCTTTCCTTCTTTGCATCATTTGATCATATGAATTGATATTTTGCGAAGATGATTTGGCCTTTCTTAAATTGAATGCTTTCCTTCTTTGCATCATTTGATCATATGAAGAGAAATAATATAACTTAAAGACTTAGCTTAGTATCTCCTTTCCCCCTATTATTGCTCTTCAGATGATTAAACATTGTTGGAAGTTTTAGAATATCTGCTCCAATTTAACCTACGAAGCTTCTGTTTGTTGCGATTGTGAATAAGAAATCCTCCCTTTGAAATATAAGAATAGATTCTTATGAAATATCCTTAAGAAGTATAAGAAGTATAAAATATCTTTGAAGAAGTATTAGAAGTATTCAATACGTAAAGAATTATCCAATGTATGAAGAAGTATAAGAATTATTCAATCTATGAAGAATTACTCAATGTATGAAGAAGTATAATAAGTACTTTAACCTTCGCAAAATGAAGTATCCATTTAAGAAGTATAATAAATATGGGACGTTCTTGAAGAATTATAAGAAGTATTCAAGTTGTGAAGAAATATTCAGTATATGAAGAAGTATAAGAAGTATGTAATTCTCGTAAAATTTAATGGAATATGAACTATCTGTTTTTGATTGCGAGCAAAATCGCATCTTTTGTTATATCTTCATGAAAAATTCTTCAATAGGGCTGTCTTATTTTTTAGGACTTCATGATTTATATTCTTGCAAAAATTCTTCAATGATATTGACGGAGCTGTCTTCTTTGTCAGAACTTCATGATATATATATTCTTGTAAAAATTCTCCAATGATATTGATGGAATAATTTTCATTAATTGTTGTGGTCTTATCATGCCTTCCTAAGTAAAGGTCTTATTTTTCCACCTCTTTTGTGATAATATTTTTGTATTTGCGATAATATGACAAGTTTGAACATTCTTGCGAATATACAACCTCGTGACATTATCATCTTGCGATGAAATCGCAGGACGTTTTTACACTTTCATGTAATAACCCATTGATCTCATCTTAACTTCCTTGTTATGTTCTGCGAGTTCTCTTTGTATATATATATATATATATTGTTTTTATTATTTTTTTTTATTTTTTTTATTTTTATTTTTAGAATGCTCGCAGAAATTCAGTTGTTGCACAAATATGACAAGCCTTTATGTTTTTGAAAACAAGAAGCCACGTGACATTTGCGTCTTATAGCACATATCAGCTCCCTAATGGAGGGTGCTGCCCTTTATCTTCCCCTTGTCTGCCCCTTCAAGGAAGCGTACATCGACCATACAAGGTTAGCTCTTCCCATCCGGTTCTGCAAACAACCAGCTTTTGATCGCAACCTCTTATCCTTTTTGCCTATAGGGCTTATAGTTACGAGGTTTCACCCTATGGGGTATCTTTGGGCCAAATGCATCATTTTCCAAGACTTGTCAAAAATGGCAGATGTGCTTCAATCTCACCCGGCACTCTTGACTCAACCGTGTACCTCGGCGCTTTAATCGTTTTCTGCACTTCTTGGGAAAGACAGTATGCCTTAGTCGCCCAACCTAAATCATGTTACACCGCATAATATTGCGTAATGTTGCAAGATTAGGTGAGAATCCAAGGTGTCTAACCCGGATAGGTACCCCGTTATTGGGTTGTACCCCGTAAAGTTCCATGTACTCAGGTGCCTTGGTGGTGTTCCGGTGTCCCTGAGCCATGCTTATAGGTACCCCCTTAAATGACGTACTTTAGGACTTTGCCTCTTACGAAATGTTGTTTCGCGAACTAGATTGTACGCCACAAAGGTTTGCCTGTGTAATATTTCTGCGGCTTTCTTTATTTTTTGAAAGCTGATCACAGATTGCGGTCTTTTATTCGCAAATTGCGGTTTTTTATTCGCAAGTTAATGTGTGTGTCTTTCTTTAATGAAAGTTAATCGCAATAAAATTTTGAAACTCGTAACTTTTGCAAATTTCCTGTGAGTAAACAATATTCGTAAAATTTATCAAAAAAAATTTTTTTTTGTGTTGCAACATACCTCATTCCAACTTCTTTTTTCTGAATGGATATCTTGATATACTTCACGAGCAAACATATTGATTACCTTCTTGTTTCATTACTTTCTTTCTTCTTTCTTCGCAAATCACAACCCTTTGTTATCATCGTAAATTTCCTTCATGATTAATATCATAATTTTATTCTTTCCTGTCTTAATCCTCTGCCATTAAATTTTCACTTCTTTTCACATCCTTTGCTCTTTTTCTCCAATTTTCTTTCTCAGTAGTTTTTCCTTCGCAAACTTCTACCTCTGTATCGTAACATTTCTTTCCTTCAGCCCAATCACCCTTGATAACTCCAACACCCTTCATATGAGGAAATTTTATGCATTGATGTAGAGTGGAAGCTACGCCCAGAATTCCATGGAGCCAGGGTCTTCCTATCAAAGCATTATACGGTGATTCGACATCAACAACGCAAAACAGAATTTCAGTTCGCTTTCCACTTAATGGAATTCTCATGCTTATTTCTCCTTTAGGCTTATTAGCAGTTCCATTAAAACCATAAATCCTTTAGGTTGAAGGTATTAAATCTGCGTCTTTTCCCCCCATAGTTTTGTAAGCAGAATAGAACAGGATATTGACAGAACTTCCCGTATCAATCAAAATTCTATTAAGACCAATTGATTCTTCCTCCATATCATCTTCGCTTTCTTCCATATTCATATAAATTTCTAATTTTACTACCAATGGATTATCATGTGCTTCACAACCTTCTGGAATTTCAGTGGCTTCAAAAGAAATTTCACGTTTCTGCCAATCTTCAAGTCGTGAAAATTTTGCGATGTTCATTACTTCCTTTCCTTCACCATCCTCTTGAAATATACCGCTTAACACATTATCATGAAAATCCTCTATGGTTTTATATGAGTGAACAATAGAATTACAGAAAACATTCCTTGCTTTTGATCCCACTTCTATATGTAGGGTTTCTTCTCCCTTTTCTTGTGTTGTGTTCTCCTTGCGAGTTATGACTGGAGCCTGTGGTAATTGTTGCGACTGTGTTTGCTTAAGTAAAAAGTGATTCAGTTTTCCTTGATCAATCATTCGCAAGATTATCCTCTTGATATTATTGCAGTTATTTGTAGAATGTCCATGAAAATGATGATATGAACAAAATTCATGACTTCTTGGACCCATTGGTGGTTCCTTTCCCATATTCCATGGAGTTGGTATATGTTCTATCAGAATAATTTCCTGCCATATCTTCTCTACACTTGTATTCAAAGGTGGCAACTTTATTTCTTCCCTTATCATTCTTTGACTTCCTTGACCATTGTTATAATTTTTTATCTGATTTCCTTGTCCAAAATAATTTTGTCTTTGTCCCCCATAATTTTCTTGCGGTTGATCTAATCTTGGGATCTGGTTATTTCCTCCTCGATTATAGAAATTCCTCTCTCTATCATACTCTTCTTGATCTTTACTACCCATTGCTACTATTTTTGGCTGGCTATTATTGATTTTCTTCTCTTCTGAAATTTGCGAAGAAGTTTGTGAGGATGTTTTCGAAGTACCTGCTACGACGTTAATTATTTTGGGAAGTAAATTTGCTCCTGCGTCTTGATTGTTAGTGTTTGCTACTGGATATGACTCCATATTGTTTTTCTTTTCCTCTAGTGTAATATACTCTCCTTGCAATTCTCGTAACTCTGTCATCATTATGGAATTCTTTCTTCTGAAGATTTGAACATACAGTTGTTCAGTTGCGAACATCGCATTTATGAAAGACAGAATCAAATATCTCTCATCCACGCGCCCTGCCATATCACTGCACATAGTCTTCCATCTTATTACCAAATGCTTCAAACTTTCACCAATTATTTGTTTTAAACCAAACACATCTTCAATACCAAGCCGTGAGGAATGATTTGTGATATATGCTCCAAGGAAAGTTGCTTGTAAATGATTAAATGACGTAATAGTGTTCTTAGGAAGTCCTTCGAACCACTTTAGAGCTTCCCCTGTTAAGCTTGATGCAAAGTACTTGCATAATACAGCATCATGATTCTCCCATTGTAACATGCATCTTATGTATGCTTTAATGTGCTGAATAGCACATGAAGTCCCATCAAAGATACTGGTAAGTGTAGGCAAATTGCATTTTGGTGGAATCCCTCCCAATTGTACTTCTCTAGCAAATGGAGTCCTTGAAGCTTCTTCTATTGCTTCATCTAATTGCCTTCTATCTCCTCCTCTTCTATTGTTTATCATCCCTCTCATTTCCGCTAATTCTCGAAATATCCGTGCATTTGCTTCAGAATTCTCATCCATTGGCCTCTTCAACGCAGCCTCTCTTCTTCTACGTTCTTGCGTCTCTTCTCTTGCGATCCTTCGCATTCTATCATATTCTTCATTAATGTTTTCATTTGTACAATTTTGCAAATATCTTCTTTCTAAATTATCACAATTGTTTTGTTGCAGAGCATCTTGAAATTCTTGTTCTTCCCTTTCTATTCTTCTCATCCTTCTCATGCGAATATCGGGAATTTCTTCTTCTTCATTTCTCCTTCTTCTGTGATTTATTTCTTCTTGATTTGCCTGTATTTTAGTTCAAAATTTTGGTTCATTCCTCGCTGTTTTTGTTCGTTGATTTCCAATTCTTCTCTGAATTCTTTCATACTCAACATTTTGATTATTACGAGCCTCTTCACGTCTTCTTACTCCACTCTCGTAATTGTTTTGATGTATTGCTTGTTGTCTCTTAGCTGACTCTTCTTCTTGATTTTCTTCACCATTCTGATTTTTTTCTCTAGGATTTGGCCTAGTTCGTAAATTCTCCATGTTTTGTTCATGGTTTGGTATTAAAATGAAGCGATTCTCTTGATTTCTTTCAACTTGAGTCTGTGCTTGTCCTTGCATAGTACTTTTATCATTGATTGTTGGTGAATTCTGCCCTTCTCTCTCTGGTCTAGCATTTGATCTTGCAACACTTTGAGATTTCCTCCTTTGTAACATCTCATTCTCCATCCTCAATTATTGATTCCGTCTTGTTAGATTAGCACGTTCTTCAGCTTCTAACCTTCGTTCTTCTTGAATTCCTTGTCTCAATGTTTCTAACATCTCCCTTTCTCTTTCAAGAATTGTTCCTCCCATCAACCTCCCATTTTCTCTGATTTGTGGTTCTCTATATTCTTCTGTTGGTGTATCAGTTCTCCAAGTGTGTATACTCACTCGATCATGATCTATTGTTTGTTGAGCTTGATTTCTTCGATTACTCCCTCTCCTACTAGGTTCTCCTGTTATATTTTCTTCTCCTCCTGCGAGTCTCACACTTCTTCTTACTGCAGTTAATGGTTCTGATATATTTCTTCCTCTTGCCATTTTTTCTGATACAGGAATCCTTCAAATCCCTGTTTCTAGCGCCAATTATGTAGTTGCAGAATAACCTACAACTACACCCTCAGTAGAATTAGTAAAACTTGAGAAGTTCTTGATGTTGAATGACAATTTTCTTATTAATTCTCTTAATTGATTACAAAGAAGTATCTAAATGGAACTAGAATAGTTACAACTTTCTCTATTCTCTTTCCTAAGATAATTTCTAATACTCACTAAAAGAACCTCCCGAATTTTACATTTGAACTCCTATTTATAGTGAAATTTGTACAGTTGTATATGAATTACGAAGTATCGCAATTCATCTTCGCAAGATTATTCTATCTTCGCAAATCTTCATACTTCCCCGTGCTTCTTCTATCTTCGTATTGTTTTGTAACCCTTTCCTCTTATATTTGTCACGATGTTCGTAAGTTAATGCCTTGTGATATTCGGTACCTACAAAGTTGATGCATTTTTGTGACTCTCTTATCTCAGTTTGAGGCGAAGTATTAGACAGTAATTATGGTTTTCACTTATGTTTTATTACAAGTTACTAGGGATTAACTCGTGCCGTAACGGCACGTGCATAATTTTTATTTAGTCATGCATTTTGCTACATAGTAATATTAAATATAATATGTATTAATATCAAGTTTACCCTTCTTATCATTGCAAAAGTAAAGGAAAACCCGATAGATATTTTTATTCTTCACTTCACAAATCCTTTCTAGCAATTTCCGCCTTGACATCCTCCCATACTATGCCTCTTCTTTCTCGAGTTGTATCCTCAAGCCAGCAATGAAATTATATCGAAATTATTTTTTACATATTTTTCCCCTAAAAAAAAACATTATCTGATATGTTTTTTTAGTTTATGTAGATATATTATTGATCCTTTGAAATGGTATTACCTTTCTGCATCTTCCTTATTTTAGTGAACGATAATATTAATTTTTCGTTTACAAATATATTTTATCGATCATTTGAGATGGTATTACCTTTCTGCATCTTCCTTATTTTAGTGAAGGATGTTAGGGTCTTCATGGACCATACGAACCTATTATGGGCTTGACCACCTTGGGATAATAGGTGTGCGGTTTTAATTTACATGCCTTGGTGCTACGTAAGGAGATGTCCAAGCTTATTAACCTCCATATGTACTCATTTTTCTTCCATGTGGGAGTATCCCTAGCTATACTTATGTGGTTTATCGCGCCACATACTCCAACTATTTCCACCTTGGCGAGATCAAACCACTTCACCAATCCAATCATACTCCACCATATGACTACCATCTGTATATGCTACCCATCGATCATGATTATTGTCACTATGCACCCTAGAATCATACTCCACCTTGAATTAATGAGAAGGAAAGCAATAACTCCACATTGAGCATTTCCTTGCCCACTTAGAACCCTGCTCAGAGTTAATGTGTGAGACACTAAATCCACCTTAGGCTCCAGTTCAACCTTGAGCATTGCCTTGCCGATATAAAACCTTGCTCCACCTGAGTTAATGGGTGAGACACTAACTCCACCTTGAGCGCCAGTTCAATTTTGGGCCTTTCCCACCTTGAGTATGATTCCACTTACGCCCTAAACCGGGTGACATCCACAACCAATTCTACGTTCAGACAGTAGTCCCAACCATGGGATCTGATACCAATTGTTATGATCTTAATGGACCATCAGATACTACTCAGGGACCGACCACATAACCCCAAACCCCACTTGACCACCTTGGTATAAGAGGTGTGGGGTTTTTAACTAAAAGGTATCAGTTCTATGTATGAAGATTCCCAAGCTTATTAACCTCCACATGTATTCCTATTTATTCCATAAAGGACTATCTCTAGATATACATATGTGGTTTATCACACCACATACTCCAACAACCGAGCAGAACCAGAACATTAAACTATGTAAGCTATAAAAAAATTACAACACCTGAAATCATTTGTCTCAAGAATAATTGTGCATATATTAACAATGTTCGGATCCTTGTTGACTTTTCCCCCTTTAAGAATAGTCTAAAAAGAGTAAAACTCATATTTGACTCAATAGTACATATCGTATTGTATGTTCTTAATATTTCAATGAAATAATGAAAATCTAATTCATACACTTAAGCTATTATATTTTAAAATGTTAAGTCATTTTCGGTGGAAACCATTTTACTCACATAAAATGTATTTTTAATTTTTCAAATTTACCATATATATTATGTACGTAATTCAATTCGGCTGGAAGAGTTCACTAAACAGAATATAGGTAATGGTTTGTCCTTTCGTAATATTGTGGTCTTTTCTACATAGTTTGATCCATAGTTGGTAAAAATCACTGAATTTATGCGTTCTGGGGCGAGAGTAATCTAGGGATGGGCTAGAAAATTACTGATGGATGACCGCATCAGTTTCAGTTAAAAATCCCACAATGTCGGATAACCGCAGTGACTAAGTGGGGACAGTATTGGCGGAGGATCGGGTCCTTACAAATGGTATTAGAGTCGACCACGGGTTATCTGTCGAGGGTGAAAGAGTATGCTTGACAAATTGTGTCGGGAAAGGGTCGTGATAAAAAATGCCAGACTCTATGATTGAACATTTTCCGGAGCCGAAGACGGCTCCAAATTAAGTTGGTGGTATTATAGCGAAAAACGGTGGTTTACTATTGATTAGGATTAATAGAAATTACAAAGCGCTCTTCGTATTAGACTTTGTAACTCCCCGAGATTGATATCTAAAACTATTTTAGATTGATCTTGTGAGGTGTGATCGAGCGGGAATATCTACAACCCTTTTAAAGAGAGTATTCCATCATATTTGTTGAGGTTTTACTTGATATACTTCCTGAAATTAGAAAAGATCTAATATTTTTCAACTCATAATCGATTTCTCTCATAGTATAACAACTAAGATTAGATAGCATACATCCATGTACTTGACTAACATAGCCGCTTTAGATATGCATATGGGGCCGAAAAGCATATAATTTCAATACCATAAATGATATTGAAAATTGATAGTGCGGGATCTTTCCTTGAGTATCAAGGGAATATACTTGAACATTAAGATATAAGATTTTTGCACATGTTCAAACATTATGTCAAAATTTATGAACATTCTCAATCCAACTCGTATACATCTCGATGTCTGCAGAACCCAGTGAGGGTAACAAACAAACTGAAAATGTTAAACATGTCATACGTAGTTAGGATCGATCCTTTCCACTAGGGATCGGTCCGAGGATTGATCTTGAAACCTTTTAAAACTATGAAACAACTTTTGCAAGTCAACTACTTCAATCATATGTTTCTGAAATTGTTTTCTAACATATTTATTAAAGTAAGGATTCATCCCAAAATTCAATACAGTAAATAATAAAAAGTTACCAATTAGTGCAATATCAAAAATACGAAGTCCATAGATAAAATATACTTCATAACTTCATTTTCCTTAAGCTTTCTATACATATATTGTATATATTTCCTTTTGATACTTTGATCATATATAGTAAAGTGACTGAGTCACCGACAGTAAATTCATTGCAACAAACTTAACTTCGCATGTTATGTTTTCAATGGATAAAGACTTGTAAGAACACAAATGAAAATGAAACAAGTCAAGTATGTAGTTATTAACCTCGAAATGAAGGATGATATCTTCGATATATCTTCAGGTATTCATGAGTAATTAGAGCAGGTTTCAACATTTCTTTGTTGATAAACTAACCTATAATGAAGTTGACTTAAGTAATCTACTCAAGAGACTTGAATTTTGGAACTAAACTTGACGTATCAACCGAATAATGCTCTAACATATCAAACAAGTGATAATGCTACTCACAACATGATATGTGCCCCCACCCCCCTTATGTCACAAAAATAACAAAGTCAAAAAATACATGCACTACGGTATTCTAAAAGTACCATCAAGTTTGAAGAACTCGATACAACTTATAAGAGACAAGAAAGAGGAAAAACATATCATCAATTCGAAAAGCCTATTCAGAATAAAAATTAACTTAACTTCTCACCAGGAAAGAAATTAACCAGATCAATAACTCCTTAGATTCGATAAGACAACTAAGATCCGAACTAGCTTACCTACTTATCATGAAAGTGATTAACTAGAGTAATACTTCCTCATATTCGATAAACCTACTAAGATTAAAACTAGTTCTAGTTTTTTACCAGAAAGCAATTATAAGAAATCTAGATTCGACGACCCCATTGTTTCCTTAACTTATGTTCTTATTCTTTGGTTTATTTGGGAAAAGGAACTTGCCATTTTTCTAAGTACGGAACCCATTGTTATAAGAGTCTCGTTATTACCATTTAGCGAAAATTCAAAACATATGCGTGTATTGTTGTATCAAACCAACACATTATTATTGTTCTACCAATACCAATAAATATACAAATATTTAGATTATGAATTCAGTTTCGTTCTTGCAGATATAAGTATAGTGAAATAGAATGCATTCCATAAGCATCAGTTGCCAGAATATTTCTTGCAAACATAATGGCCAATCCTAATAACATCAAATGTCAAACTAGATGTTAGCAAAAAATAACTTCTTACAATGTCTATCGATATCAGATCTTAAAACGTACCAAGTCTTTTTCCCTTTAAAAAAAAAAAAGAATCAAAAATTATATTAAGCAGCTAAAGATTCCATGAAAATCTCTTACGTTTATGGAAATATTTCGATAACTTTTTAATATTTCATATGAGATTATATGCTTTGAATATAATTTGGGAGATTATTCTTTATGTTGGTTCCTTTGATTTGTTTCTTCTTAGGTCTTCTTTATAATGAATATGTTTCATTCTCTATTATAATAATATTTCCTATTTTTCTCGTTATTTGATAGATTTAATTTTGTCATTCTATTCTCGTTATTCTTCCATGTTATGTTTTAGGTTGATTTTCTTTCAATATTTTGACTTTATTTTGTCTTATTTTTTTCCTGTTATATCGCGATCACCATGATATATTATATTTTCTTTGATGTGCACATTCCATTGTTGAAGGTAATACGTATGGTAGATTATATTTTCTGGCAAATTTGTCAAAGAACAAATTTACTTCAGCTAACAAGATTGCACTTAATTGATCAAACATACATCATTGTGGTTTCTAAAGACGATGGACATATTCCGCCATATAAAATTTATTTTACTGAACTATGTAAAGTAAATTCATATGCACTATGCTGGTAATTTCTCATAATTATCTCTATGTTTTAATCGAATTATATATTTCATTTTATTTTTTCTATGTACAATTTTTAACTTATTTTATGTTTAATGATTTTCATATGTAAAAATACATATATAATTGCAGTGTTAGCAAAAAGAAATTTTTTAATGATTTCCATATGTAAAAACACATATATAGTTTCCATATTTAACTTTTAACTTATATTTTCTAGAGAAAGAAAACTAAAAGAAGTCTTGTTGATTTATAAAAGAGGCACTGTTAGCGTCTAGTTAGTAAATCATATATGTACTAGATGATTAGTGTTGATGATAGATGATTAGTGTTAAAAGAGGCAACTTCTGATTGTGTTAATGCTAGATGACATATATACTAGTGATTAATGTTCTTCAATTGGTGTTTTAATTTCTTCCCGTCGGGTTCTTATCATCTTAATTAATTTGGATTTGTGTTATTAGTTTTTTTTATTGTTTTTTTTTATTTAAGAGATGTGGAATGATAAAGTAGGTATGTTGTAGGTGTACATGTGGTACCAGTAATTGTAAACTGGGTCAAGTGGAGGAAAATCATTTTTTATGTAAAACTAATGTTGATTTTGGGAGTATAAGATCATGATAATTACTTTTGACCTAATTGTGCAGTGACACCATCCACTAGAAACAAGGGGTGAATTTGACCCAAGTGCCTTTCAACAAGCCATATAATAAACCTCCCACTCCCTTGAGCAAAAAGATGCATTACATTGTTAATCAAGAGAAGTGGTAGAGGATATCTCAAATAAAATTGGGAGCTATGACAAGATTGAATATTTGGATAGCTTTTTTAATCTGTTAAATGGGATAACTCTTCCCAATGGTGAATCTTTTGAAGGTGGTTGTATGGATGTTGAAGCTTTGAGAACCCTTCAGGTTTGTTGTTCTTTAATTGAAGGTTTCTGGAATTTATTATTGTCTAGTGTTTCTTTTGCGGTTTCATACCATTTCAAAATACCTAAAATAAACTAGATGGTAAGCTCAGCATTCGCACGACACCCCGACGCATGATGGGAGCATAATAGTTTAGCCAAAAAGAGGTTACTTGGCAACTATTCATATGCAAAAAGTAAAATTTATATCATGAGACATTGTATTATTATCCCATGAGACACATTTCCATAAACAATGAACATTAGTGCACAAAATAAAAATACATTAACATAATATGAATACACTGTGGAGTTTCCCATGCATGAATACTTCTATGATATCGAGTTTTAGATCACAAAAGAACATTTATATACAAAAAAGGATATGTTCATTTGGAAATATTCATACGTGAAAATATTAAAGGAATCATACAATAATTTTTTTCATATATAAACTAAAATTTGACACATCATTTTTCTTTAAAAGTTTGAAAATGACAATATCGGTAAATATATAAAAAAAATTAGGTTTCCACGAATACTGAATTAAATATCAGTATATGTTTCTGAAAATATAGGTAAATATTAACTAAAAAGTTTAATTAATAAAAACAAACAAATTATTTGTAATATGGGTAAACAAATGTTCCCTCAAATTATAATTGTTAATGTTTGTGAAAAATTAAACAAATTATAGGGAAACTTTTTTCTTTTTCGTTCCGGGGTAAGGGATTCTTAAGGCCGTCCATGATATCATCATTTCGATTTCTTTTTTGTGCAAAAATAAATTACATGATAGAAATTGTTGCATAACATATTGAGAACAATTTATTGTCCGAAATATCACAATTTCATAATAGGTTCATAAGGAGTTGTCAAGTTAGTTCTTATGTTCACAAACTGATTTTCTCAATTCACGAGCTTGAACTTCTAAACTAAAAGGCTAGGTGAACTAAATCTCAACTAACTCGCGAACACGAATCGATTTTGTTAGCTCGCCAACTGGTCGATTTTGAAATGTTCCTAGATAACCTCTCTTTCTATAGTACACTAAATGATTTATATAGTTCTCGTACTGGTTGATTTTGAAATTTTCCTAAAAAAAAATTGTATTTGAATGCACAAACTATTTTGGACAGTTCGCAAACTTATCAGACACAAAAGGGCTATGAGTTGCGAGAAAACTGATTATTCGTGAACTGTTTTGGACAGTCACAAACTAATATTGGTCTTGTAATACTAAACTCCAATTAATGCTTGTCAGTTCCGGAACTAATTAACCATTAGTCTTTGGAAAACCACTTGGTGCATAACGTATCCAAAACTCTATTGTATGAACTAGAACACATCCTTTATTAGGTAATATAACAACATCTAATAAAACATATTCAGATATTTACATTCTCAACCAAACATCCACCTGTACTCATCTTTGATTCAACTAATAACCCACTTCAAAAGTCGTGGTGAACCAAACTAACAAACAACCCCTGACTTTATAGGAACAAATGAAAACATTAATATGTGGATCGCACCGAATCCAATTCACATGCTTAAATTTTACACTATACACGCATTTGAACTCACAATTAATAAAAAGGCTGAATAAAACTTTGTGGAACTACTTTGTTTACAAAATTAAAGCTACCAGAGACCTCAAATCAACATAGTATAATCTACCCCAACTCATCTTTACAGAAGTAAATTATGCAAGTGGCTAGGTACAAATTATGCTTTGTTACCTATAAAATCTCAAAAACTAATAATTGAATCATCATGTCTAGAACTTCTTATTATTTAACATAGTTGATGTTAGTCCAAGTAACCGAGCTCAATATAATCGTATGCATTGCACTTATTGTCAAGTATAATGTACCACAAAATAAATTGCATAATCAACTATATAACCTAGGACACAATTTAGTTTGATAATTGTGCAAACAAGGAGCATAAAATTAAATAAGATATCATTGGAAATAGAAACACTACAATATGCTAAGGTTGTCAATAAATAGAAAATTATCCTGTCATAACACGATTATCATGTACAAACAAAAACATAAATAATAAAATAAGAATTTTTAGGTACCAAGTTTGTTTTTTTATAAACCCTAGATATTATCTCTAAATTCTCATTTAGTGTCTAAATAGTTGTCTTGATTCTTAAATCTCTCACAATGAAGAGAGTCTGTAGAAAACTTGGCTCAATTTTCGGAACCCAGCAAAATCTGTCATCTTATGTTGAAATTCATTCACCTATCAAATACTGATTATAGTCAAACAAAAACCAGCCACAAATATTTAACATCCCATGATTAACATGAATTGAACAAAAGATAAAAACTCACTTCCACGGACACTGTTGTAGGAACTAATTTTTTATTTTATTTTCCTCCACGATTGTCATAAATCCCTTTCTCTTATTTTCTCTAGCATGCCACGATCAGGAAGTGAATTTGTTTAGGTTTTTTGTTCATTTTTATTTAGAACAAACCCTAATGATAAGGCTAAGCGAAGC
Organism: Papaver bracteatum; assembly: GCA_023529315.1. Taxonomy (NCBI): domain Eukaryota; kingdom Viridiplantae; phylum Streptophyta; class Magnoliopsida; order Ranunculales; family Papaveraceae; genus Papaver; species Papaver bracteatum. Next base: position 115,144 of record JAJJWX010005194.1, read on the forward strand.
ACCAATATTTGATACGGGGCACCCACACAATCCTAAAATTATGTTAATTCCAAGGGAAAAAATAATTGTAGGATATTTCAAGCGATTGGATTATCCTTCGGAGTAACTATTTTAGGTGGTTTACAATATTTGACACACGCTGAACCTGATATTTCTTTTGGTGTGAATTATGTCATCAATTTATTCATGCTCCTATAGATGTTCATTTTCTTTTGGTTAAAACTTCAAAGAATTTTGAGGTATCTCAAGGGCACAATTAGTCTAGGTCTTACACTTACAGAGCTTATACAGATTCAGATTGGGTTGGGTTCTCTGACACAAGAATATGTACTTCAGGATTTGTCGTCTTTCGGGGGATTTTCTTAATATATTTCCCCCAGTAAGCATCTCATTTTATCAAAATCTTCAGCTGGGATGAATAAAAGTGTTTATATGTTGTTAGTGCTGAAATTCAATGGATTTATTATTTTCTGCAGGAGTTACATATTTTATGTTGCTTTATTAGTGATGCTAGGACCAAAAATATAAATTGATTACCATGCAATGAGGTAGGTGGAGTCAAATTTTCTGAATTCAAGCACATATGCAGTGAGGATCAGTTATCTGACATGTATACAAATGTCTTGTTTTTTCCAATCTTATCCACGCTTCTATGTCAGCCGCTGGGGAGTGTTGTTGCTTAGTTTCTTTCACTCTTTTCTTTTCCCATAGATATGTGTTCTTCTTGTTCTTTTTGTTTTCTGAATCTCAAACTTCTACAAATTGCCATGTTTATGCTTTTCTTTTTTATTCCATACACCTCTTTGGTTGTCTGTATCATTTTGCAGCGTCTATTAGAGTTTAGGAGTCAGTTATAGTCAGTCTTCTCTGACTTTACCATTGACTTAGTCTTATCGTTACAATTGTCAATATTTTTCTCTCTCTGCATGAGTATTTTCCAAGCAACATCTGTAATTCTACCTGAAACATTTTACTCCAAATATCATCTCATCCTTCTATACCAATTTTCAAACTATAAGTTTTACTAATCGTAATTGGCTTATGTTTCTCGCCTCTTGATCCTTTATAATTAAACAAATAATTAAGAGTCAAAGACTTATAGACATCATAGTGAACTTGAACTTGAAGAAAGGAAGATATTGGACAAATTGTCTGTTTGTTATTTTACTAGGAGTGAAAGGGTGAAAGGATCATGACATGAGATGGGAAATAAGAAAGCAGAAGAAAACAGGAAAAGGAATTTTACGGGTCCCGGGACATTGAAGTATCCAGATGGTAGTGATTTACTCTAATAAATCGTGACCATTTTTTTGTTTGAATCCAGCGATTTCCAGACCCTTTTAGTTGAGAGGCTGTCAATGGATCCTTCCTCAAATCTTAAATGGGATGCTAAAATTTTGATATATGAATGCAAATAGCTTTGTTCAGCGACGGAGGTGGGGGAGGCTAAGGTGGGCATTAGCCCACCCCAAAATTTCAAAATACTTTTTGGGGCCTTAAAATTTCCATAAAATTATAGTTAGCCCACCTATGAATAATTTAGATTAGGCCTTATATTTATATTTATATTTATAAGTACAATATTTAATTATGAATTTAAATTATATTTAGAAAACATCCTTTTCGATCCACTTACATATATAGCACAGCGTCTTCATCTTTTTGTATGTTTCTTTTTTTAATAGCTAGAATTCGATATCGAGGTGCCTTCCAAAAGCTAAAAGAAATATCAAAGATTTATTAGTTGTTGTGGCAAGTTTTCTACTCTCCCACACTGATTGTGTATAATAGTTTTGTTTGCTTGCTTATTTTAGAATGTGCAATATAGGAAAAGGAGAAAAATGGGATTTAAAACAATAAAACAAGGTCACCCCCTTCCGGATAATTTATATAATCCATAATCTACCTCTCACTAATCATGTTTAGTGGTTATTAAATATAATTAGTTAAGTTAATTGATTAGTTTGATAATGATTAGTATAAATCATTAGTATTGAATTTGTTGATGCAACAACATTAAATCAAGTTATTTATGATCATGAAGGTTTACGTGAAGAACCAACCCATAAAAATAAACAAGTTGAACATACAGGTGCTCCAATTACTCATGTATAGGTATTAATGCATTGAAAATTGATTTTTTTTTCTTTGAATTCGCCATTGTTACACCTGAAAAACTCAGTGTTGGCATGGTAAAAGTATGAATACCATGTCGGCGGGGATCAAATCGGCATGGTATTCATACTTTTACCATGCCGATATACAATATCCCCAATTTTGAAATTGTAGCCGATATTTTAATTATAAAGAATGCTCCTTAAGTACACTGCCGGCACATAAAGTTAATTATCGAGCATGTCGGTAGTAGTGCCGGCATGGTACATTGCGTAACTTGATGTGCCGACACATGATGCAAATTTCCCAGAAACTTGAGTGTTTTTTCACTTGCCTATCGGTATTGATACATTTCTATCGAGCATGCCGTCAATTAATAATTTAGGCATGATATTCATACTAAAAACAATGTTTGTATAGTAAAACGGCATGGTGTTCATACTAAAATTATGCCGGTACACAAAACCGGAATACAATGCCGGTATTAACAGAAACTAAAAAAATTCAGTTACAAATTTTGATTCTAACCTAAACGAACTCTTTTAAAACAAATCGATAATTAGGTTTCTTTCAAGAATGCAAATTTATATAATAAATTAATTTCCGAAGAAGTTTTTGAAACAACAATGAAATCGTTTTGAAATTGATGATGGAGAAAATAAAAAATCAAAGAGAGGAGCCGGCAGAGAAGGAAAAGAGAATAGAAGAGAAGAAGAAAAAAAGTTAAAATAGTAAAGGGTATTTTAGTATTTCCATACCCAAAAATCACCCATTAGCAGAAACTATTAGATGGAGATATAAATTCATATCACCCAATTAGTTCATATATCCCCCAATTGCGCTTTCTTATTTTAGGCGTGACACGTGAACAGCGACGGAGCCAAGGCTCGTTCCAAGTGGGGTCTAAAATTTTTTCTTTCTCACTTGTACGCATTTAACCTTAGAAAACAGCATAATTATCAACCTAACCATTCATTTTTGCCCCCATAAGAGACCGAATTTTCAAGAAAACCATACAATTTTACACTAGGAACCAGAAACCAGTGGGGGCTTGAGACCCCATTTGTCTCTATATGCCTCTGTCGCTGCGCGTGAAAACCGATCCCTATTATTTTTTTAAAGACACCGTACTTTTCCTAAACGACAAATTTAGTTTTCCGTTATTTTTAAATCTTGTTATTTTCATCTTGATAATTATTGAAATAATCCTGACATGTTAGTCGGTTTAACTATATAATTTAAGGATAGTGCCGGATACATTAGTGAAGTTCATTTTCGAGTGCGACAGTGTTATTTAGCTCTAAAAAATAGATGAAACTTCCAAAATTTGAAGCGGATCTATGCTTTGTACAAAACCTTCATTGTTGAAATGTGCTCCCATCAAGATAAATGTTTGTTCCATTCCCGACTTTAGGTATTTTTATGACTTTACCGCACCTATTATATTTTCAGCTGAGTACTCACGGATTTTTTATTTTAGCCCACCCATACTCAGGTTTCTGGTTCCGTCGCTGGCTGTGTCTCTCAATAGTATTCTTCTTTATCCATAAAAGATTCAAATTTTATTCCTAGCTCGAGGGCGGAAGCATAAATACTATAAAAAAATATTAGATGCCAACGTACTTTCAAACTAAGTGAAGGTTTATTTTACCATTGTACTACGAAGACATTAACTTGTTTTTCTCACTTTTTTTTGCCACCTAAGAGCAAAACTGAAACAAAAATGCTAAAAATACCGAGAGAAACACACAAAAGAAAAAGTGATGATAAATTTCCCGTAATTGATTCTAATAGGGGAATTCAACGGCCAAAAAAGCGTTCTCAATATTGGAATGAAAAGTGGTTAAAAATGGGTTACAATTTCCTCTTAGTATGGATTTTAGGTCGGGAGCAATTGTCGGTCAATTTAGCATTTTCGCAGAACAAATCGCGGGAGAGAGAGTGTGATGGACCCATTTACGACGCACATATTGATTTTCTTTCCACGTAAGATTATAGAGACCAAATTTCTCTTGGGTTTAATTTTAAAAGGATGCATGTGTAGTGACGTAGTGTACTTCACCTATTCTTGAATTCTACTGTTAAAAGGGCAAACACCATTGGTCACTCTTCGGATCTTCCCTTGCATTTCCCCAAGAAAGGTCAGTTATCCAAATGCTTTAAAGTCTAAACAACCCATACAGTTGGAAGTTATTCAAAGATTCTCCAGACCGTGGAAGATAACATACATAAATGTGAAACCAACTTCAACTAATAATTGCAATGGATTAAATACATCAGTAAATGAAAACAAAACTGAAAAATGTAATTGATTGTCCAACAGCCGAGTACAATGAGTTTATTCGATTTCGAAAAGACCGTCTTCCTCGTGGTCTGGGAAGCATTTTGAAGTGATTCTTTACTCAATGTCCAAGTAACAACAGATCATTTTGATGCTTTTACCTGTGCAAGAACGTTACTTATCATCTTAAGAAGACAGTTCTTTGCTTTTCTCTACTATACTGCAGGTACTTATACTGTAAAAGCAAAAAGTAAAGGAACAAAGAAGAAAAAAAGAAAAAGCTCAAAATCAAAATCATCATGAGCATCATCAACAAACATTCCTTCTTTTTAATAATTTAACAAACTTTCTCTCTTTTGAATGGACACTACTTATAATAATCTTGCCCACTAACTTCTTTCTATCCACACTCAAAAATGGTGATAAAAAAACTCTTATGGATCATTATCAGTGTCATGTTCATTTTCATTACAGTGGCAGAGTGCAAGGGGAAGATGGGGTTATGTCACAAAAGAGACTTGCTGGGTCTGAATGGATTCAAGGCTGCAATTCATGTTGATACTTCTGGCAGATTAGAAAAATGGGTCGGCCGCGATTGCTGCAAATGGGATGGTATTTCTTGCAATAATAAGACTGGGAGAGTGACTGAAATTAATCTTCCTGGTTTGATGTCTAGTAGTGATTTCATCTTCCAGAGCAAAATGGAAGGAAATTTATCACCTTCCATTACACTTATCTCATATTTAGAAGTCATTGATCTTGGTGGGCTCATTGGTTTAACAGGAAACATCCCAGCTTTAGTCGGCAACCGTCTTTTGAATCTTCGTAAGCTTTATCTGTATGGCAACAATCTCAGTGGTGCATTACCAGCAAGTATTGGTAAGCTCTCAAAACTAGAAGAACTTCAATTGCATGAGAACTCTTTATCTGGGTTACTTCCTTACGGTCTTGGAATGCTTCTAAATCTCAATAGACTGCTTTTACACACAAATCAGTTTACGGGTTTAATCCCTGAATCTCTGACAAAATTATCAAATTTACAAAGTTTGGATATACATGGGAATCGTCTGACAGGACGTATACCAGAGAATATAGGTGCATTGCAAGTTCTGAAAGAACTTGATCTTTCAAACAATTCTCTTACAGGAAAACTGCCTCAATCTTTGTCAAATTTAACTTCCATTTCAGTTCTGTACCTGGACACAAATTTACTTGAAGGAAATATAAACTTCCCTGCGAGTTCTCGTCAGATGATGTCGCTAAGTTTTCTCAGACTCCATGATAATCATCTAACTGGAAACATTCCTACTACTTTCACTAATCTAGTGTCCCTTCAAAGATTTTCTGTAGCTAATAATATGCTTGAAGGAGAAATTCCTTCGACTTTTGGAAATCTACTGTCAGTTACAGAGATTTACCTCAGTGGAAACAGGTTATCCGGTGTCATACCTAAATCGATCGGAAAACTGTCAGTTCTTTTGCATCTGAGCATCTCTAACAACCTAATAGAAAGTCCATTACCATCAGAAATTTCTTCCCTCCAAAATCTTCAAACCCTTGATCTGTCGAACAATCATTTGAATCTGTTAACAATTCCTAAATGGCTAGGAGGAATGCCTTCACTTTCTCGGATTTTCCTGGCTGATTCTGGGATCAAAGGAGAAATTCCTGACTTATTACGAACAACTCCAAGTCCTATACTCGAACTAGACTTATCAGCTAATCATCTAACCGGAAGCATACCAACATGGTTGGGAAGTCTCAGCATGCTCTACTCATTAAACCTCTCAAGGAATTCACTGGTGTCAACACTACCTGATTCACTCACAAAGTTGCAGGACTTGGGTGTGCTAGATCTTCACTCGAATCAGCTTTCTGGACCTGTTAGTAAGATCTTCAACATAGAGAGCAGGTTTGATGGTGGATCACTATTATATATCGACCTTTCTACAAACAGTTTGTCAGGTGGCATCGAGGAAATGGCAATAGGAAAGCAAAAACAAATCAGCTACCTTAACTTATCTCATAATCATCTGACGGGCAGATTACCATCTTCAATTGGAGAATTAGAAGCCATGAAGATTTTGGATGTGAGCTACAATGGGCTAGGCTTCAACTTGCCAGGATCACTAGCTAATGTAAGTTCACTAGAGACACTGAAGCTTCAAGAGAACAAGTTTACAGGTGAAATACCAACAGGGTTCCTGAAGTTGAGAAACCTGAAGGAATTAGATATATCAGACAATCTTCTAGTTGGAAGAATACCTGTTGGCAAACCTATGAGTGATTTTCCAAAGAGTTCATATTCTGGAAATAAAGGGTTGTGTGGAAAGCCACTTTTCCCATGCAAGTTTTGAATTCGAAGTTTTTCTATGATCACTGTAATACTAGAATAGCCAAGTTTTCTTTGTTTTGGCCAGATGTTCATGTATACATTCAAAAAATTACATGGAAGTTTTTTACATTCAAAATTGACATGGAATGCCGTAATACTTTTAAACCTTAAGATTTGGACACTGAATTATTTGGAATCGTTAGCAAATTGTTGGTTTAATCAAAAGAAAAGAATTAACCAACCAATCAAGCAAGAAAAAATTCAAAACCGGAAATTTTATTAAAAAAAGAATGTTTACACAACCTTCATGACTTAGTTGCATTCAAAAAGGCTCTTCATTCGAACCCAGTTGATGGTATTTCGTATGGTCGATCCCGTTCAGTCTTACACAACATAAAATCTGCTCTGGCAGTTCTTCGGGCTTGTTTCCCTGATTCACCCAAATATTAACATGTAAGATACTCAACAAACAATCCAGGACAACAGTAGATAAATATCCTGATGCAATATAACATTTTTGTTATAGGAGTGAATAAAAACTTTACCTGAATTGTGAGTCCAACATCCAATATACATATCTTCAATTTATCTTGAAATGCTTGGAACCCTTTCCTAGAGATGTAACTGAATCTGTGCATATCAATATCAATCTCGAAGTAATTTTCTCCCTGTAAAACATTTCAAAGCAAGAATGTGTTATATGCAATATATTATCAGCTAATGTTTCAACTAACGATGAACCCCTAGAGAAATGCAATTAGTCTATTAACTGCATACCAAGTAAAATTCATGTTGAGGACGTGAAAGAACAGGTTTTTCGTTGTATGCATGCATAAGCTTTCTTTCTGCTGCATTTAACTGAAGGTCGTCTACATTGGCCACGCGACCCAAGATTTTTACTCTCTCCCTGACGGGTAAAATTGTATCTACAGGGAAACCTCTGACCTTTTCGACTTCGTCATCTATTATCCTCTGCAATGAAGGAAAATGAAGAATATTAATCATGAATTATGTTAGTCAGAGAAAAAAAATCATCATGAACTATGTTACTTCTGCACAGAAATTATTTAAACATTACGGCCATGGTACCCTGAGATTTTCTTGGAAATGAAGAGGAAGCTCTTTTGAGTAATTTTCGGAGAGCGTAAAATACAAAACAAAATTCATCCCTTCCCCGTCAGTTTCCCCCTGAAAGATGGCGGCAGGATATAATGGAACCTGAAGAAACACAGAGAAATTAGTACGAGTAGTAGTACATAAATATCAACAGGATATGTGTATAGACCAGGCAATCATCAATAGTATATAGGTGGCGCAAGTTTAATTGCATCACTGTTCAACCCTATTTTGACATGTAATGAATAATAAGAGTTTAGAGAAACACCTGAACATTTACAACAAGAAGAGGTGGGAGCTTTCCAGATGATGATTTCATAAGTGGAAGTTGCACAAAGCGAGCTATGTGATCAATTTTTCGTGGAGATAAGAAGACATCAACACCAATGGGATAATATGCTGCATATCCGGGAGCAAAATCTTTCTTTTTATCCCTGCATTGCAAAAAAAAATTAAGATATAGCTAGTCTGACTGATCATATGAGTAGATAAAACGAGTTTAACATTGTTCGCTTACCTAAGATAATTCTCTGCACGGACTTTGAAAGAACTAGACTCGATAGCAGACCAACTATCAAACATTTTCTTCTCTATTGGGCATCGTGGAACTTGGTCGCCTGCTTTCGGTCTATGCAGAATTGTCTTTGTAGACACTGCGACATAACAAAGTATGATAAGCCGAAAGCATACATTTTTCCTACCAAGATAACGGAATAAGAAACGCTCTAGCTATAACTTTTCTAACAAATTATGGTGATTGTTACTCACTTGATGTGGGATTAGAATGTCCTTCTCTCCATCTAAAGGAATGTTTACTGGATGTTTTCTTCCTTGTGCCCGGGGAAAGAGGATCCATAGGTTTTCTCTTCTCAATTGAGGGGACGGTAGAGGCAAGACAGGGTAAACAAACATGTGGAAGAATCCCACAATGGTCAAGTACTTCCTTGTCCTTCTCTCCAGCATGTGTATCCCCTGAGTCACCAGAGTGCTCATCAGGGCAAACTGGAAGTTTACTATTTGGTAAAGTGACGGCAGAGTTTGGTTGTGTATCAGCATCATTCGAAGGTGACACCTTGCTGATTGATTTTCTAGAGACATCAAATAAATAATCCAATGCTGAATTTCCCGTTGATTGTTCCTTTAGTTTCGGTCGCAGGTCTGGAGAAGGCATAGATGGAACATTATCATGCTGATCTTCATGGTTGCCATTTCTCGTTGATGATAAACTTGACAAAGATGCCCTTCCGGAACCACTTGAAGACAACGAATCTGTAAGGACAAAAAACAATTGTCAATAAGATTACACACACCACAAAAATAACTGCATATTCCAGAACCAAAATGAAACACACCAATCCACTTTACCTTCCTGAACACTATGAAAATCCTCATCGCAATCAGACTCAAACATCGGAATAGAATCGAACCATGCCTCTTCTGTATTTCCTGCCATACACACCCCACATTCCCAAAATTAACCATCTAAGGAAGACAATCAAATAGGTTAATCAACAGCATCTCCAATACACATATCTAGTTTCATCCACCAAAACAAATTTTGCTCAATTTTTTTCTAAAGAGTACTAAAATCACACAAACCCTAATAACCTCTCCATTGGGTCAACTAAAACCCCCCAAAAATTTCTTCTCCCAGTCTAAAAATATCCAACATTGAAAAACCCTTCATTTCCCTTCACTAATCAACAATCATAAAAATAATGAAATTTCTAACAAAATGATCAATCAATCAATCATAGAAAAGAAACTAAGAATTAACCATCAAAAATTGAATCTTTTCATACCTTGAAAAGTAGGGTTACTAATAGAATGATGATCAGGAACAGCAATAACTTTATTATGTTGTTCAGATGAAACCCTTCTTCTTGTACCTCTTCTTCTTTTCCTAGTCCACTTTGTTGATCTTCTTTTAACTCTTATACATCCTTCTTGTGTAGATACACAACCCCCCATTGAATTTTTTCCCCCTTCCCCTCTCCAAAAAAAAATAAATTCTTCTCCTCTCTAAACCATAAACATAATCAAAACCTTGAACCCTGTTTTTGCTTTGTCTTCAATCTTCTTTTCTTTGATAATATCAACAAATAAAATAATTTAGAGAAAACAAGAGTTTTTCAAACCTTATAAATTACTACAGGAACTGGTACTACTGTGTTTTACTTAAACCTCTGTGAAATTAAAATACGATGAATTCAGGGTTCCATACACACTACTTACGAGGGACTTTTACTCCTCTCTCTACTTCATAAATAGCTGAATTTGATGATTAATAATAATTAAAAAAAAAAACGATCTTTTATTTTTTCGCCTAAAAAATAAGGATTTTGGAGAATAAAGAAAAAGAAAGTAGTTGTATAAGCACGGCAACTGAAAGTGGGTCTGTATGACACGTGGGAGGATGTGACTGGTTAGGTGTGTGTATGCTGTTGGATTTGGTAGGAAACCGTGTTTTGTTTGCTTTTGTTTGTTTTCTAAACCGACTCGAACAAAAGATATCTCTATTCTCTAGTCACTCGCTTGGAATTACTTGGAAGAGCATGAATGGTTCCTGTGCCGATCAGTGTTTTAAGAACCGGATAGGACCTGCCGGTTGGACCGGTGAACCAGTAAGAAAAACGAACCGGTTCAACAATGATCCAATAACATGTTAAAAAAAATAGTAACACCAGTAAACCGGATGGTTTGGCCGGTAACCAGTGAGATCCAGTCCGGTCTAAAACTGGTTTTACCCAGACATTCATTCCATTAAAATCTCTGAAGTTTCATGAAAATATGAAAGTTATTTTTTTCTTTTTTTCAATTTGCATCCGGTTTTTCTAAATCTCAATCTCAAGTCTTCTTTAACCTGCAATTATGAAATCCCTTTTTTATTCACTTTAATTGAAGAGATTATAACAAAAAGTATGAGATGAAGAACAAATAAGAAGACTAATTTGAAAAGTCACCGTTAGGTCTTATAGATCGAGAAAATCTTTATAACATTTTATATCGGCAAATCTTCGATTCGGATAAAGGTATGGTTAGTTTTGATGGAGATGGAGATGGAGTGGTAGTGGGTGTTGATCGTGAAATAGAGGAGGCAGTAGCAAAGATTAATTTAGATGTGGAGTTGCCGTTGGTGTCAATCGTGAAAGAGGAGGAACAGGGAGTTAACTAGGTTATGGAGGAAAACAATGTATGTTTGATAATTAATAATTAAAAGGCACTAACGTAAATTGGATCTCAAACAATCAAAGTTATTATTCCAAGCTCAACTAATTTGTCACGCCTGTACTTGTCACTTGTCAGGACCATATTCAACAGTTAGTAAAATAGTCTGCATATATATTATATGACTTCAGATAGCTATATTGTCTCTCGTATATACCATGTATTTACCCAGTGAACCTTTGGTTTAACCAGTGGTTAAACCAGTTAACTCTGACCCGGTGACTTTTCCGGTTTGGTGTCTGATCCGAGTCTCAAAACATTGGTGCCGATACGAGCCTGTCTCGTCTTGTTTGTTTGTATTTGTATTTGTTTCCAACATTCAGGTTGAGTTATTATAAGCAGGGCGGAGCTAGGATTTAAAAAATGGGTAGACAAGTTACCAATGGATATATAAGTGTGAGGGAGCAAAAGGGTTGAAATGGCTAAAAGTAAGTTAGAATAGTTCAAATTGGGTTTGAGAGCTCACATTTGAGAGTGTGCAACTGGAAAACCTATAATTATATTTATTGAACGTTTTACATAACTCAATATTATATATAAGCAAATATATGATTCGATAAATCTTCGCTTCACGATTCAGCATACGATCTGATTCTTATAAATCAAAAGCGAGTCACGATTCGCTTCAGACTTTAAAAACATTGACTGAAATTCTTAGTTTTCATAGCTTAAGTGAAGACCAATATGATACTGATAAAGTCAATGTCGTTAGGTTAGATTAGGAAGTCTATAAATGTTGAGACGTACAAGTATTACTCTAAAGACCAGCAGATTCCCGAAGATGTATCGAAATCAACGATAACATCATCCTTCCACTTGAGGTTAGTAATATATGACTTGACTTATTTTCATTTCTATATCGTAAGCATTCAAGTCGTTTCTGATAGAAAACATAACATGCAAAGTTATATACATGAAACTCTAGTATGAGAGATTTGATCATCATATTATGATCAAAGTGTCGAGGAAAAAAAATATATATATATATATATATATATATATCAATAGTGATAAGTAATGTATATATTGGTATATTGAATTACGAAGTATGATGCTTATCTTTTGAATTTCGTAATTACGACCTCAACATAATCTTTGTAACTCGTTACTAGATTATGTATTGAACATAGGTTTGATTTCATACCTAGAAAACTATGTTTAATTACATGAATTAAGGAATTAGATGTATGAACTTGTTTTGTAGTCGAAAGGAAATCAAAAGGATTGATGGTCCGGATTTCATTGAAGATCTTAAGGTTGGACCGATCCTAATCTATATAGGGAATCAAGGTAGCACAGATCCTAGCTTATGTTTGGAGTCAAGGTATAACAGATCCCTACCTATATTGGGAGTCAAGGTAGAACCGATCCTAACTTGTTTTATGAGTCATGGTAGAACTGGTCCCAATATGTAAATTGATTTCTCTAAGTCACGTACACTTTAGGGTTTACGTGATTTGGAAAGTGGGTTTGAAAAATAGGGAAGTTCAATATGTCAACATAATGAGTAATTTGAACATGTACTGAAATATTATTTCTTAATTGTTCAAAGATAATCCTTGATACTCAAGATGAGATCCCAAACCGAAATAGGAGAGAATATTTCTGAGATTTTCGAAATTAATATGTTTTATTTTACCAACAATTAAAACATATCTCTGGAAAGATATATTATTTAAGTCCTAGTTAATATTGAGTTGTCCATGAAGATTTCGGTTATACGGTTGGATATTAGTTGGAATTAGACAAAACTGAATTTAGATGCTTTATTACAAATGTATCTTGAGGCAGGCACTTTGTTTTCAAATCCATGTTGTAACCGACCAATAGTATTCTCATAATACTATCTTGGAGTGGAGAGTAACCTAATTAGGCGGGATCTCTTACGTCCGCTAGTTTGAAGACTTCTATAGGATCAAGAAGTGTCTACTAATATTGGCTGCGGGAAACTAGAATTATATTGTTAATTTAGTTTTCAATTATTAAACTAGATCCAAAGATTAGCGGTAATTCAGATTTGTCTTTAGATCTAACGTTGACTTGTGATCATCCATTGAAAACAAACTCAATTCTTTGCGTGATCGATCATAAGTCAAAATCAAGTTTATTATTCTGCAGGTACAAAAGACTATTGAAGATTTACTATAAGGTTTTTCTTATTGGTTTCGTATCTTTGTGATTTACTTCGTGCACAAACTTGATCGGAAAGCATCCGACTAGATCTAGTTTATCTTTTGATTAGAATTGTTATTGATAGTCGTATTTAGATCGACAAGCTATTATTTGGTGGCACTCTTCAGTATCTGAATTCGGTAGTTATATTTGACTTGATCTAGTTAACTTGTTAATCCAGATCTTAGAAAATCTAAACCCGACAAAGGAGTTTAATTGATTTCAAACAAAAAAGCTTTTGTCACACTCAACAAACATATCTCTGATTAATCACCCGGGATATGAGAGTGGTTATCAAACAGATTAGTCATTTATTGTTTGGAAGACAATCAGAAGAGTTGAGTGCTTAAAGTATTTAAAGAGACTTAAGCAACTTAAGATAGTGGACTCTATCTCAGGATTCATGTGTGTTAGCCAAATTGGTTAAAGGCGCAGGGATACATAGGAAACTTGGTAACTAGGGGTAGTTTACTTGATCTCAACTGCACGAAGTTGGTAATGTCTTTGTATAGCGGCATAATTCCGAGAGTATTCAAAACTGAACTAGGTCCCATAGTTTTTTCTGCATTTGCGGTTTCCTCGTTAACAAAATCTTGATGTGTCAATACTTTTACTTTCCACAATTATAATTATTGTTATAGTCATAACTAAAAGTAAATACATTATACATTAATCCCAAACACTTGGGTTGATCCCTATAGTTAGGTTCGGTTTCGAATTAGTAACTATATGCTAAGTGTATACCTTGTAGTTGATATCTTCTTGGCAATCTCTCTCTATATTAGATCACGCAAGCTATCTGACTTATAGGTTGACATTGAAAAGATTGTGGTATACTTGGTACCCTCGTCATTTCAATTGGTATCATAGCAGGCAAACACGGAAAAAAAACTAATAATCTGCGTTCGTGCGATCTTTATGTCAAAATCAAGTACGTAGTCTTGCTCAGAAAAATTCTTGAATGAGTCTTTCTATCACGGCAAAGGAAATGTATGCCCAAAACAAAAGAAGCAAATTTCATGTTCAGAATCTGTTATGAGGCCGGTTCCAATAAATGGACTTGGAGATTTCTCGGTTCATATTACTCTACTACGTGTGGAATACATGGATTTTACTTCCTGCTCTCATACCAAAGGCTTGCCTAGTCTGCAGGCCTTTTTAAATAAAGTATGTTAGAGCATTGCTCGGTCTAATTTATTTGTCAAAACTATATTTTGATTTCTAGTCTTCAATTAGTTAAGTCTCGGACTAGGATAGAAATGTAGTTGAGAAATAGTGGATCACGGCAGTCATCACTGCGTTCTACCGTTTGAAGGCGAAGATCAACCGAAGCTTTTGGATAACTTCATCAACAAAAAGTAAGTGAAGACTGAACCACCTATATCTCAAGTTAGATTCACTTTTCTATCAGTTGAGATGATGTCGCATAACTAATTGGGCTATTATGCATAAACAAGAATTTCGAGTCGAAAACTATTTATCTAGATAACGAATTTCTCGAAATATAATGACTAAGCTTAATGAACATTTGTTCATACTTGATGAATTTCGGTTAAGGAAAATTTATTGTTCGGAATCAAAATCATGATTCTAGATTATCATTCGGAAATAGCATGGAACAGTGATATGTGTCATTGATGTTATTCATGAATATCGCGTATCAATTTAGAGAGAAATATAGATTATTGGTACACATGGTTATGTATATCATATAAAAATATGTGTGACTCGTGAACTGGATCGGTATGCAAACTGTTTTTGAACCGTGGTTACACATCCAAGTTTGTTTCCAAACTGGTACGCAAACTGAAACAGTTATGTGTTCCTGAACTCGACAGCGTTTTTAAACTGGTACGCAAACTATTTTTGTTCTGTAAACTCCAGAACCGGAGACAGTCTTAAGGTTTCCAAACCAGTACGCAAACTTAAATAGTTTTGAACTACGGAACTCGGTTCTGTTTAAGTGTTTACAAACGGGTATGCGTACTATGGCTGAATCGAGTTACGAACTGCTATGCATTTGTACTCGTACATCTACTAATCATATTAATTGTATTTTCAAGTGCGTTTAAATTATTTATATGAGATAATTAGTATTTGATTAATCTCTAAAATACTATACTTAATTGATCACATGTTTGTGACTCAGAGTCAATGTCTTATGTGTTCATGATAATGAATATTAAGCTTTTAAGTTCAAACCGACTAGTTTCTTCTAACCATGTTATAAATAGTCTCTGTACAGGATTCGGTTACACTTTTACTTAACCAGAGTGTATATCTTGTTTATGTGAATCAGATTCATCTAACGGTGGATATTGTTTGCTTGGTTCCAAATCTATCTTATCTTAAAACTAAAGCAATATATGCTTTGAAAGTCTATAAAAGGGGAACTTCAGGCAACTGGGATCTTTGAATCCCGACACTACTTTTTGGTGTGTCCTAGTTGTATCTAGATTTGTCTAGGGTTTAGCGACTACAAAGTCTTCACAAGGATTTATGAAGCCAGGTCTAGTTATCTTTCCTTGATAACTCGTGTATCTAGTATCTTGATCGATTATCGAGTTTACTCACTTGATCAAGATAGATAAAAATCACAAATTTCTCTTCGTCTCAAACTTTGTGATTCCACAGGTTTTATACTTATGACGTGAATAATAATCTAGGCTGCACTTCGGGTTGCATAAGTCCGAATATTGAGGTTAGCTAGACTTTGTCTATTGCTATCGATTTCCACACCTTTAATCATACGATTTGATTGTATGAGGAAATCATATAAGCTTAATCTGTGGAAGGCAAATTTGGTTTAAAGTCTTCTATTGAGTTGAAGAAACTCTTAGTTGGTGTGATGTCACCCAAGGGAATCAATTACGCGGAGTCCTGCTGGGATTCAAGAGGCGTACGGAGCGCGATTGTACCTTGATCGATGGGATACCTTTTAGGGCTCAACTACATTCCAGTCCAAAGTTAATTGGTAGTAGAATAGTATCTGTAGTGGCTTAATATAGTTTTGTTTTCAATCTGGACTATGTCCCATGGTTTTTCTGCATTTTCGGTTTCCTCGCTAACAAAAATTCTGGTGTATGTGTTTTTTTTTCCCGCATTATAAGGTTTATCTTTATAATTGAAATATCACAGGTTGTGTGTTGATCAATCATAGTAGAGACATCTGACCTAGTTAGTTGGATACGACTTGATTGATTCTTGGACATTGGTCTTTGTTACCGTCCAAGTCATCTCTTTGTGATTAAGTTCACGAATTTATTTATGTAAATGTTTTAATCGCACGAGAGATAGATATAACTCTAAGATATTATTCCTTAATTGAGTTTAACTCTCGGAGTTGTATTGAGTTTGTCCATACATATTACCTAAGAAAAAAGTGGTGGTGTATTTTGGACCCCCATGTTTTCAAAGTCAATCTGTGTTCAGAACCAAGAAAAACCATCAGTTGTTTGAAGATGTTTTACAACTTGTTGTTTTACAGCAAGTCAGAATGTGTGAATCAAGGAGAGAAACACTCCGTTCTTAGAATATTCCTACTGACTATTTGGAACAAAAAATCTCTCCGTGTAAGGAAGTAAATCAAAAAACTTCAGAGTGTGAGAAACTTACACAGTCGCTAAACAGCTCACAAGAAGAGTACAAAATTCGTGATAGAAACTTTCTAACCGAATTGTATCAAGATTTATCTTTGTGGAAATTTCTAAGGAACCCACTTCTGGTTCATCTCTCTTTAAAAAGCCCGTCATTAAGATTGCATATATATCTAGCCCAAAAACATTTAATCTACGGCTAAAAATAACAGTTTAGATTGAATTTAAGTTTTCACTTTCTAGATGGACTAAATTAGCCTTTACACAAACAATATTCTTAAAATAAAATTCCATTAATAATCGGTCATTACTGTGTTTTTTTGGGCGTTTTTGTAGGGCTTCTAAGATGCAACTTTGTAGGATCTAATTAAACGCGTAAAAAGTGGATAATCTGCTTCAATGATCTAAAATTTTATGCTTCATTCTCTCTCTTGGTTAGTTTCCACTTTTTAATCTCTCTCTCAAAATAATTTTCTCTATTACTCACCATCATGAAGGGAAAAACCTAATAACCAACATGGAAGAGCATCTAGGCATAAGGTCACCTGTTTACAAAAAAACAGACAACAATTCCATTAAAACCTTTGTAGTAGTTAGTAAAAATCCCTTCTTCCAATTAATCAAATCTACTACAAGAGATCATGCTTCTTTCTCCACCTCCCCATTGAAATCCAAAGCTAGACTTATCGGAAGAATATTAACAGTAGAAGAACCTATCGATTTGGTGTTGTTTGGTCGTAAATGAGATTGTTAAGACGGAGTATAAGTCGATGCATATTCTTAGATCATTACCTTTTCAATGAATATTATTGTCTAAACGTTCTTGTCGTTAATGTTAGTACATGATTGTGAATTTGTGATTATTATTTTAGTTTGTAACCACAATAGTTTTTGTGGAAGTTTGATTTAAGGTTCACTGGTGGGTTATAAAGTTTTCATGTTTCATATACGAGACAATAGAAAACGATGTATACAACATACAAGATGATAAAAAATGACAGTTCTAATAAGTATCCCTGGTTCTTCATTCATGTTTGTATCGCTAAAATAAGGTTATTAAGACTAAAAGTATTACAGTGAAAATATGTCAAAGTACTTTTACCTTTTAAATCTTGTGAAAACTCCAATTATCATTGGTTCTTAAGTGAAAAATCAAATTGTCACCTTTTATTTCATGTGAAAACTCCAACTATTACCTAGTTTTCAAGGTGAAAAATCAAATTATCATCCATTTGTAAGGTGAAAAATCACATTTTCACTTTTGCCTCATCTAAAACTCCCATTATCATCTAATTCCCAGGTGAAAATCCATTTTTAAAATGAAAGATGAAACTTTCACTTTAGTCTTTGAATTTATATCAAACATTTTTATTTTTTTTGCATATATTTTATTTTAAATGTGATGGTTACCAAACATCGCATTCGCCACTGGTTTAAATTGGTCGTTCAAGTTGAACCCCTTAAATCAAGGGTGATAAATTGAGTTTTGATATGGAAAAAACTTGAAAAGGGAAACAAGTGAATACCACGTTATTTAAGGGTGTGATTTGTGATAGTCAAAACAGTTAATTTATGATAGTCAAAACCGTTAATATATGAGTGTTTGAAGGGATTATGATTTCACGTTAATTTTGAACAAAACCAGAAAATATTATTAATTTCCGTTTTTAAATAAAAGGTTATTTTTGGAATGAATTGTTATTATGGTTAATTATGGGTTCCTCATATAGGGAATCTTATTGACGGGTTTCTTATTAAAAAGATAATTGAATTGGGCTACATATATCTTTCCCCATTTATATTTTGATAAAGCTCTAGAAAAACATCTTTATCATGAATTACCCATCATGAACATATATATGGTGGAACTTGAATCAAGGATACTTATTGTACAATAAGATTTCAGAACGCAAATTAGAAGAGTCATTCAAACTGATACTTCATCGATGGATTCAGAAAAACATCACTAATACAGCTTCTCATAACCATATTTATGTGGATGATAAATCTACTTCAAGATGTACAAGGATTCAAGTTCAAATCCCTAAAGATGAGAAAAATACTACTCCAGTAGTGCTTGGTGAGAAATATTTATCTCACCCCCAACACTAACTAAAAGTGTTGGAATGTGCATCCTTACAGTGCCCAATCTTTTGATGTAAGGAACCACAAGCATCTGGGCATCTGAAATCCTGTTAGTGTCTCTTATTCAACATAGAGAGAGTACTCAATCTACTTAAGGATTTGTCATAATTCTTAAAGTGTAGAAAATTTATATTGCGGTAAATTGTATAAACATGATGATTTTTATTATCAAAAGATTCATACATCTGTTAATTTTTATTTATTTATTTTGTTGTAATTTATGTGATTTTGATGTAAAACAAAAATCATACAGAGCTTTTTTTTGAAGTCGATTCTCTTAAAAAAATAATATTTTCCTTATATCCTCATGCTCATCTGCTTGAACATCTTTTAGTTTGGAAAATTAAAAGTAGTAATTGTTTTTATTATCTTTGTTGAGGATATGTACACATAAGAAACAAATTTATTTTTGGAACTGATTAGACTTATTTATATAAGGTTGGTACCTATGTTTGGTATGTGTTGAAATCTGTTAGTATTTGTACTCATCTTTTGTTTGAGAAGGAATACTAAGGATGCATTCTCAAACCAGATCTCAAGTTAAACTCTTAAAAGCCTTGAGTGAAAATGTTTCCAACGAAACTGTCATTCTTGATGATACCGCCAAGAAATATGGTTGTGGGAATAAGGGAAAAGAATACAGAAGTTTAAATGAAGATGTGTCTTCTCATGCCGGAGTGACTGATCTACTTGTCCAAAACAGTTTGGATACTAAGATTGATATCTTCAATCTTCGTCATATCATCCTCAGTATGGTTGAAACTCATCATAAAGAGGGAGCATTACTAAATTGTTATTTGTAACCAAAGGAAGCTGATTAAACTTCAAATCGGTAATAGGGAGTATGCACACAATATAAATCGATCAAAAAGGTTAATGCTTTAGCCTGTGAACATAATCAAGGTACTGTTTATCGAATTCGAGAAATCAGTCATGATGTTGTAGATGAGGATCCCGAAAAATTTGAGGATATTGAAGATGATATTTAAATGAGATGACTCAAATATCCAAAAATATGAATAACCTAATCGATTGTTGATTTATGTCAATGTTCATGGTGTATATATATAGTGGTAGTTCATATTAAAGGTCATGTTTTTATTATCAGGGTTAGACTATTTTTTCTCTTGTGACCAACCAAAAATATCTCTTTTCTTTATATTATATTATATTAGATTAGATTAGATTAGATTAAACAACTTTGGAGAACAAAAATTAGTTTATATAAACTAGTTGGCAACCATATACATAGTCTAACCTCTTTGCTTCTAAAACTCATTCTGAAATTTGATTCTCAAGCTAGCTTTTAATTTTTTGGCCTAATAATTAAGTCTTAGAACTACTTTGTATGTGGTATCCTTCAACTTGTATTTTAAGAATGTAAAAAACTTAACAAGTACTTTTTATTTACTACCAGAAACGTCGACTCAACCTCTTTTAGAATCTTCATTAACTTAATGCAATATTAAATGTGGACGATATTATATCGTAATTTATTTTATTTAAATGTTTTGCACATGATTGATTGAACTAAGAGGTGAGTAATTATGCACTTAAGACTATCTTAAGTTTAATAATACAAGTTATATTTAATTAGTAGGTTACCTTATAAGCTGCCTCTCTACTCATAATGAAAAGGTTAAAGGGACATGAGGAAAGTAGACTCTATTCTACCCTCTTACAACAAAAGTATAACAAGTTTTATCCATCATTTAATCATGAGTAATAAGAAGTAAAAAGTCCAAATCAAACCTAGCCTAATATGATATATACATGTTAATCCATACAAAAAGGGTATATAATTGTTACTTTAAGTTGATCTCATTCTATCTCTCTCTCTTATATATATATTGAACCTTCGATTTGAACATTAATAAAAAGAAAAATAGCAATAAATTTATATTAAATAAGTTGGTTTTAGACAAATGTGAGGAAGATTTACAGATATTTTCAGAAAATCGAAAACGTTTGGAAACAATAAATGGTTACTCGGATACGAAGATAGCTAATATTTTACTGGTTTTGATTCTACTAATTTTAGAATAGATACCAAAATTGCAATTGACCAAATCCGATTCAAATAACCAGTATGATTCCAGTAGTTTTCAAATGGAACCAGCCCTTTGACATTGTTACCTTATGATAATCTTTAGCATTATGTGAAAATTATATTTTTCCAGTAATTATGATCATATGAGAAAAAATTATCCACTTGTGTGGTCCAACAATAATTGAGCTAATTTATAATGGTGATTCTATTTTTCAACCGATTACGGTCGTCGGCTGCATCGGTTTGCATGTACATGCAATGCGAGTGTACACGAACTTGAGAAACTACCTACTTTGCCTTACGCCCATTTTTAAAATTCCCATTGTTGTCTCCAATAGGGTCTAGGTTGTGTTCTATTCCCAGTGTGATAGATCATTCTCCCATATAGACACGGACCTGTGAAGGGTTAGCCCCCTCACAGATCGAGAATTTTTTTCAGTATCTGAATTTCCTATAGATTTTATTTGTAGCCCAGTGTAAACTGTGAGTACCCTGCTACCTAGTCTAGCAAATCCTTTTCAATTCTTTAGGTACCTCAATTTGAAAAATGAAAACAACTAGTTTCAGTTGCTCACCGCTATGGATAGAGACGAGAGCTGGGAGTTTAAATTGGATCTGGAGATATCTCAAACCCTTGATTTGATTTGGAACAAAACTTGTTAAAAGTTTTGGGTGATTCACCTGATTGATGATCTTATATATCAGATTGATGCATTGAGATCCCTTCAGTATCCACATTGGATGACCACCTTAAATCTGATGTATATGTTTCTCATACCTATGCCCCTTTGTTTATATATGCTTGTTGTTTTTGTACAGTACTTAGGTTTTTTAGCCATATTTCTGGTAAATATTGTTTGTTTTTTCTTTGTTTTCAGGGTCCTTTTTTCAGTGGCGATAAAGTCTCTACCAGATAGCCACTGGTTTGAGTTTGGCACTTAGATTTTTCCACCTCGGGGTTTCTCTTTAACATTTAAAGAGTTGGAGTGTTCCAAAGAACTTGGGTCATGACAGAAACTATATCAAGGTGTGCAAAAGTCTTGTTTGCATATGTAGTTGGATAGTACAGTGTGATCTTCGTACATATGTGCTAAGCATGAAGCAAGTTTCTCCATAGTTGTTTGAACATTAAGGAAAAGATACTGGTTTAAAATTTCTCTTATATAAATTTGCAATATCTCATGCAATATTTTATTTTTATACAGTTTCCCTTCACTTGAGTTCGTCAATAATTTAGCCCCATCTAACAATAATTATGGGTTCGTCCCTGCTCTCATACCAGTTATTAGTCGTCGCCTTTATAAGTTATTTTATCACATGTTGGTGAGTTTACTTTTTAAATTACGTACAGTTAGTGTTTATTATTGTAAAAATATCATTATATATCAATAGATAGTTGTATATATACAAAAAGAGGGAGGATCCCTTCACACTCTTAAAATTCACACAATCTCATGTTCTCAGAGATATTTTCTTGATAAATATTAAACTAACTGTAGATGCATTTTACTACAAACTACATCCAAAGGATAGAAACACAATGCTCATCTCAAATGAAAGTAAACACTCCACAATGAACACAAGATTTACGTGGTTCGGTATGATTACCTACGTCCACGGGGGTGAAAGGATGAATCTTATTACTTAGAAGTGTTACAAAGGTGTTGCTCTTCGTGGCATTTCCTTACAAGATGCACTTACTACTCACTTTTCTTCTTCTTTGTGCTTACTCGAGTTTTTCTCCTCTCTCTCTCTCAAAATACAACCTACCTCTCTCGAAATACAAGTCCCTTTATTTATAGGAGAAGTTCTATACAACGAAATTAAGGTTTTGGTCATGTTACATCTATTTATCAGTTCTGTGATCGGGGCGGTTCTCTTCGTCTCATGTGGACGATGTATCCTGGCTCCTCGCCTATCCTCCGTTCGGGCCGATCTTTTTAGGTGCATTATTAACGCGATGTCGCCCATCTTTTCTGTCGTCCTTATGGTTACCCGATATGACCCGTTCTTCTTTATTCGTTTGACCATCGTTCCTCGTTTGACCCACCACGCCTTATCCTGTCAGCTTTATCAGAAGTCTGGGTCAAGTCTTGTCCGACATTATTACGCCCGATCCACGTGGCTCCTTAAATCTCGCGCCCGATAATCTTCTCTCTATACTTCGCGTCTCTTCGTATTTGGGTACACCGGTTCTAGGATGTTGCCACCTGGATCTGTAGATAATTTACACCTACATTTATGCCCCTTCTTTCGCTCATGTAGAAGACACGAGTGGAAGAAAGTCGTTTCAACCGCCACGTCCTCGTCCATGCCGCAGATCTCTCCATGCAGCGTCCCAGTAACTCCACTTTATGACTGGTAACCGTCGGCGTCGGTTACAATTCTTCTTCTTTAAATAGCCCGCTCCTTTCTTCCTTATTCTTCTTCTTTGCCCTTTCTTTCTCTGTTCTTCTACTGTGGTTTTCTCCCAAGTTTCTTCATATTTTGCGCTTCTCAAAAAACCCTAGCTCTCTTGGTTTTCTTTCATCATCTTCTCCTCATCGATTGATATAGTAGCTGCCATCGCCTCATATTTCTTTGTTGAAAACTGAGTTCTGCATTATCTTTGTTAATGGCTTCTTCTCCTTCCATGGATGAAAAGAGGTCTGTTGATGACGTTTTTTCCGAGTTTGATGTTCCTCCCCTTGCTTCTCTGTTTTTGCTTGAAAGCCCTTCCAGGTATGATGATCGAGCGATGAGATCTATTTTTGCTGATAGCTCTTCTTCTATTTCGTGCAGGTCCGAGAAAAGGGTGAAGGATCTCTATGATGAAGAGTTCATTGAGCATCTAAAGGCGAAGTACGATCTTCAAAATTACGAAGTGACCCTTCTCTCGGGCCGAAACGGTATCTTGAAGAAAACTTATATGAAGAAGCACGAGCAATCGGCTGATTGTGTGGTCATCACCTTGGGTCAACTGGAGATGGGCCTTCGTCTTCCCTTGTACAACCCTGATAGCCCATTTTATTACGAGATTTTGTCCCAGATTCGGCCTTCTCGTGCTTTAGCTCAATGGACTGGCAATACTTTTCGAATTATGAACGAGTGGAGGGATCGCCG
This sequence comes from Papaver bracteatum, assembly GCA_023529315.1. Classification (NCBI taxonomy): domain Eukaryota; kingdom Viridiplantae; phylum Streptophyta; class Magnoliopsida; order Ranunculales; family Papaveraceae; genus Papaver; species Papaver bracteatum. The sequence continues at coordinate 139,284 of JAJJWX010005194.1, forward strand.
CGATGGTCGTGGTTCTACCGCCGAATGGTCGACCTACAAGCCCGAGGACGCTCCTGAGTATACCTTTGACAATTTCCTTGTCAACTATCGAGCTGGTACTTCAACCTTAGGAGATCTTGCATGTTTTGCTGCTAGTCCTCATCGGGTCAAAACTATGCCCGAGGGTGTTGAAAGGATGATGCTGGATGCCGATCCCATCGTCCAGGGTTCCAACAAGCGAGCCCGTCATTTTAATGACCCGATTTATCCCCGAGTTCCGCTTCTAGTCCGAGGTCCGATCCTTCATGGTGACTTCCCGTTGCCTACTTTTCCCGTCGAGCCCTATTCTTTTTGGGTGGTTAATGATGACAAGGATGATAAGGTATGCGATTTTCTTGATTTTTATCTTGCTAGCTTCGGGCGTCAGTTAGTCATTTGTTGTTGTTTAAAAATCTCTGGTCGGCTCCACCAAAACTATCGGGTCTAGGAAAAGAGGTGTTGGCACAAGGGTTGAGGAAGACCAGGGGAAGGTAACAAACATAATGATTTTCTTATAAGTACATGTACTTGCCCCTGTTTTTTGCCTTCACATGTTCTGACGAGACACTTGTGCAGAAACACCCAAGGCACGATGATGATGAAGCGGGCGATGTTGACCCTACTCCGCTGAGGCGTAATCCTGGTAGAGGTAAGCAAATTGCTAAGCCACCGCCGAAAACGGGCCCCATAATTGATCTTTCCGATGAGGATGAGCTGTTTGGAGAGAATGTGTTGGGCGACAAAGGCGATGAAAAAGGTATGGGCGACCAACAGGAGCCCTCGGAGACGCCTGTCGTATAGAAGATCGTTACCGATGTACCGTTAGAGCTTCCTTGTGTGCCCCGGATTACTGAGGGATCGTCTTCTAGTGCTGAAACTTCCTTTACTGTCTCTGGACCAATCATGAACTCCTTGGGTGCGCTTACTTCCTCCAACTTTGTGAAGTATACAGATGAGGAAATGTTGAATGATGTGCCCCGTTATGGCGACATCGCCATGACACTTGACACTGTGGTGAGCAAGTCGTTTCTGTATGGTTATGATCCGCTTCCGATTTCTTTTTCGTAGTGTCGCTTATGAGTCAAACTATTTGTGTTATATTATGAACCGCGTACGCTTGGATGCTGCCAATCGCCTTCGAGATAAGCAGTTGATAGAATCTCTCCAACTTCAACTTCAGAATGAGAAGGGTCGCGCGAATGAGTTGGAGATCAATCTTGCCGACGCTCAAGGTATATGATCCTTATTAACTTGTGTTGATTGAGTTTATCGTGCCAGTATACTGAGTCGGGTATCCTTCTTGCTAGCCGAGGTATCTAGCATAGGTATAGACGCTACTTCGGAGTTTAGGATTATGAAGAGAAAATGGGATATTGAGAAGGATCTTGTGGAAAATATTCGTCAACGAATGGCAAACAAAGACGACAAAATAGACCGTCAAACTGAGGAGATTGCAAGACTTGAGGACGAGTTAGAACGACGTCGCCGGTTTGATTATGATCCTACCGAGATGGACAACTTACGGGCTCACTTGGGGTCTTCTCAGTGCCTTGCTGCTGAAAAATCTGCACTAGCCACAAGTTTGGAGCAAAGGGTAGACGTTCTGCAATTGCAGAATCGAGACCTTCACGAGGACCGCCGACGAATATTGAGAGATAATGATGTGGTGGAGCGAGCTAATAGCGATTTTCTGGGCCGAGTGAGTGAATTTGATAAGGTTATGGGCGATTTAGAGTGGATTAGATCGCAGGTTGCAGTGCTCCAAGCGTCGCGCAATCGGTTAATGGACGATTGGGCCGATCATAAGAAGTATTGCCCTAGTAACGAGTTCAACGAGCAACATTATAACGAATTAACCATGAAGTTGTCCAGGGACGAGGATGAGTTGTCCAAGTCGGTATAGTCGCTTCAGTCGGTGTTACCCGCCTTGTCAGGTCTCTTAGACGATGTGTTGAGGCCGCTCTTTTAGATCTAGATTGCGCTTTATTCTTGCAAAAATGCACCCGATGAATAACATTCTATTTTTGTGATCTTGTAGCCGATCAACAACGCTCTAGGGAGCTGGATCTGGAGGTTCGCCGATTGAAACAGGCCGAGGTCGATTTGGGCTCCAAGTTAGCTGAAGCTGAGGAAAACGCTTCCCAGATTACCCAACAACTCGAGGATGAACACGTCGCCCATGCGGAAGAGTTATATCAGAAGGTTCAGGCTGGCATTATGGACTGGGTGGAGAAGAAGCGGCTAGAGGTCGCGCAGAGGAAGGCCGGCGCGGCTCCTCCCAAGGCTTAAACTTTCTTTTTGTGGTGTTGCGTCACTATGTTGCCCCTTCCATCGGGTTTTAAATCGCTCTAAACACTTCTCCCCTTTTTTAATTTCCGCTACCTTGCTTGTTTGTTTTAATGGGGGTGCTGCGTCACCGATGGTGTTTGTTTTATTTTCGTTAGACGCTTCGTTTCTCTTGGTCACATGACGCTTTCCGTATTTTCTTAATAGTCGCATGACGTAATCGAGTTCTTCTTTGTTTCATATGTTATTCCTGCAATCATTGTTCAAGTAAGTCATTATTCTAACCATTTCTGTCGAACACACCCAACAAGGAGGGTCATCGGGCCCTATGCCATGTCCTGATTGGGGTATCTCATCACTATCTCTTTGGATTCAGTGGAAGGGTACCAGTCATCCTATTTCTAGGCCCGACAATCCCGAGTGGTTATCAACCAACCGATCTAGGGCAAGTGTACACGCCCACTTGCGATGGTGGTGACCTTTCAGATGTAAGTAGGCCACATAGCTGAGTAGACCTCGTGTCTAAACAACCTTTGGAATTGGTTTCCAACCACCAGAACCCTTAGGCTACCTCGGCACTTGCACACTGCCACTTCCCCGAGTTCGAATAGCAAGGCGACTGTAAGGAACCTCAACACTTCCACACTGGCGTTGCCCCAAGTACGAATGCCCATTCGAGTGTAAGTCACCTCGGCACTTCCACACTGGCTTTGCCCCGAGTACGAATGACCATTCGAGTGTAAGTCACCTCGGCACTTCCACACTGGCATTGCCCCGAGTACGAATGACCATTAGTCGCTCATGCCCTATCCCATACCCCTCACGGTTTCACAGAGATAGAGGACACGTTTGCTTACCGTTTTTCCGCGTCGCTTATCAAGGATGGTAGAGTTTCAGAATCGGATGTTCCATGGTTTGAGCTCTCTTGTTCCGTCGAGTCGCAATGAGTCGATATGATCCTCGCCCGCCTTAGATTCGATTATATATGGCCCACCCCACTTTGGTGCTAATTTTCCGCCTTTTTTTCGCGCTCCCATTCAGCCAGAATTTCAATACCTGCTTCCCGGGATGGAATTCTCTTGGTCGAACGCGCTTGTTGTATTCCCGTTGTAACCTCCTTTGATAATTTTCCATTTTTTGTAACGCCATTTCTCTTGTTTCTTCCAAGTCGTCGAGTTTAGCCAAGATCAGATCGGATGACACGTTGCGCCTCCAAGCTTCGGTTCTTGTGGTAGGAATCATCCCTTCTGTTGGTAGAATCGCCTCGGTTCCGTAGGTAAGCATGAATGGAGAGAATCCCGTAGCCTCCCTTCGTGTGGTCCTGTATGCCCATAGGACGTTATATAGCTCCTCTCACCAGTTGCCATATTCCCCGTCCATTTTTTTCTTCATGTTATCGGCGATTGTCTTATTAGTGATCTCGGCCTGCCCATTGCACTGGGGGTAAATCGGGGTAGCTTTGCTCTTCCTGATGTTATAAGTGTTGAATAGAAGATCGATGTTCTCGCCCTGTAGTTGTTTTCCATTATCAGAGACGATTGCAGCCGGAACCCCGAAGCGACAAATGATATGTTCCCAAATAAACTTAAAAACATCCTTGTCCCGAATATGCCTTAACGGCGCCGCCTCTACCCACTTGGTAAAATAGTCAGTGGTCACGATCAAATACTTCCTTTGTCCCGTTCCGACATGTAATGGCCCGACAATGTCCACTCCCCATTTAGCGAAGGTCCACGGACTTATGATTGAGTTTAAAGGTACGCCGGGAGCATGGATTTTCTTCCCAAAACGCTGACACTCTTCGCAAACTTTCGCCATTTGCTTTGCGTCCTCGTTCATATACATCCAAAAGTAACCCATTGTTTTTGCTTTAACCGACAAACTTCTTCCCGAGCTGTGATTTCCAGCCACCCCATAGTGTAGCTCGTGTAGGATTATATGGCCTTCTTCCCTGCTTAAGCATCGTAGGAGTGGTCCTAGGTAATATTTCCGATATAAGATCCCTTCTATTAATTCGTAGGCGCCCGATTTGCTTTTGATCTTGTTCATGTCGGGTCGACTCTTAGGTAGATCACCCGTTTCTAAGTATTGATGTATTGGATTTCTCCAGTCGCCTTCTTTGTATCTCTCGACCGTGCTAACGGCCGCCTCGATCCGTACGTCTGGTGTTTCCGGGATAGATGGGTTAAGAAGCCCCATAACGCGTATCCCTTCGATGCTCGGGTCTACTAGTTGTGAGGCAATGTACGATAGAGCGTCCGAGTGTCTGTTATCCTTTCGGCAGATATGGCGGAATTTTATATCTGGTATTTGCTTGATGTAAAATTGGGCGAGCTCCCAATATTTTTGCAGCACCGGGTCGTGCGTAGCGTATTGGCCCATAATTTTCCGGATCACTAGCTGTGAGTCTCTAGTCAATCGAACCTCATGCAGCCTCATTTCCACAATTATTCTTAAGGCATGGATCACCGCCTCATACTCGGTGACATTGTTTGTCGCCTTGAATTCTAACCTGAAAGAATGCACGATTTTCCTCCCCTTTGGCGTGGTAAACACCAGCCCAAGACCCGATCCGTCTTTGTTTGATGCCCCATCAACAAATACTTCCCATCGTGTTGAGCTACTGGCGGCTAGTAGGTCCGATGGCTCCTCTTGTTCTTCTGCCATTCACGGTATATCTTCTACCTCATCCTCATCACTGAGGGGGAAATCTGCCAAGAAATCGGCCACTACTTGTCATTTGATCGCGGTTCTTGTCTCGTATGTCACGTCATATTGTTTAATTATGGCTCCCCACTTGGAGATTCTCCCCGATCTCCCAGCACTATCCAAGACCGCTTCGATAGGAGATTTTTTGAGCACCCGTATTCGATGAGCTTGAAAATATGTTCGTAATTTAGAGGCAGCAAAGGCTAGTGCGAGCACCATTTGCTCTATTCTGGTGTAATTCTTCTCGGCCGGATTTAAGGTCTTGCTAGCGAAGTATACCGGCTTCTCCACGCCTATCTCTGTTTTGACCAATACCGCACTGATAGCATAGGGTGTCGCGCCTAAGTATAAAGTAATAATTTCTGACGGCTCGGGCCTTTGAAGAACCGGGAGGCTAGATAGATGTAGCTTGATATTTTGAAAGGCCTCTTCGCTGGCGTCCGTCCATCAGAATTTTTCTCCTTTCTTCAAGATGTCGTAAAATGCCTTGCATTTATCCGATGACCGTGATACGAATCGCCCCAATGCGGCTATGCAACCGTTTAGTTTTTGCACGTCTTTTACCATTGCGGGGGATGTAATTTCAAGGACGGATCGTACCTTCTCGGGATCTGCTTATATTCCCATGGGGGTGATGATGTAGCCTAGGAATTTCCCCGGCGTGACCCAGAAGTCGCACTTGGCCGGATTAATTTTCATTTTGTGTTTCCTCATTGTCTGAAAAATCTCTCGAAGGTCTCGGACGTGGTTTTTTGATTTCCGACTCTTGACTAACATGTCGTCCACGTAAACTTCTATGGTATCGTGAATCTTGTCTTCAAACATGTCGTCTACCAATCTCTGGTACGTAGCCCCGGAATTCCTAAGTCCGAATGGCATCTTGGTGTAACAATACAATCCTCTTGGTGTGAAGAAGGAAGTGTGTTCCTGGTCCTCGGCGCCAATGGTATTTGGTTGTAGCCCATGTATCCGTCCATTAAGGTCATCGCTTCATATCCCACTATTGATTCTACTAGTTGATCTATGTTGGGAAGGGGGAAACTGTCCTTCAGGCAGGCCTTGTTCAAGTCGCTGAAATCAATACAAATTCTGACTCCCCATTTCTTTTTCGGTACCACGACCATGTTTGATATCCACTGTGGGTAGTGGGACTTCCTTATTATTCCGGATTATTTTAACTTCTTCAGCTCGACCTCGACCGCCGCTTGTAACTCTGGCACGACGCGCCTCATTTTTTGTCTAACCGGTTTGAACCTCGGATCAATTTTTAAGTGGTGACAGCAGACCTTCGGGTCAATACCCTCCAAATCATGCACTTCCCAAGCGAATGCATCCAAGTTTTCTTTTAATAGCATCGTGAGTTTACTTGCTTGTTCGTCCGATAGTAATGCCCCGATCCTCACTATTTTGGGTTCTTCTATCGTTCCCAAGTTTACTTCTTTAGTCGGATCGACTGTCGAGAAGTTTGATTTGGTCTCCCTGACTGGGGACGCTTCCTTTAATTGCTATAAAGGGTCTTGTTCTCGAGTTTCGTGTGCCAGGACCGCTTGTGAAATCGCCTCCTCCAATTATTTTGCCGCCTTCACTTCCTTTGCTTTGTTCTTTTCTTGCCTTTTCCGAGCTCGCCGTTCTTCATTTATTTCTATATAAACTTTCATGCATTGTCGTGCCGCCTGGGAGTCGCCCATAACTTCCGCTATTCCCTTGCAAGTCGGGAATCTTAACCTTTGATGGTACGCCGATGCTACTCCCTTAATCCCAGCAATCCATGGGCGCCCGATAATGGCCTCATAAGGTGAGGCGACGTCGACTATACAAAAGGTGGTTAGTGTGTCGAGGTAGCCACCACCATCTGAAACCCTCAAAGTTACTTCGCCCTTTGGGATGGTTACTGTGTCTTTAAAGCCGTAGATGCGATATGTTGATGGGACGAGCATGTCGTCTGAGAGTTACATTCTTCGGAATGTGTCGTAGAATAGCACCTCGACTAAACTTCCGCTATCCACGAGAATCCTTCTTACTCCCCACTTCTCAATCAATAGCGTGATGACCAGCGGATCACTGTGTGCCTGTCCGTTTGCTGGGACATCCTTAGCCGAGAACGAAATGGGTAGTGTCATCCAAGGTTCCATTGGAAGGGACTTGGCTACGCTAAATATCTCTTTACCCTCACGATCCCTTTTATGGATCCTGGTGTTGACTACTGGGCTGAGAGTGTAGTTTTGCATAGTCGAATGTGAAATGGTGCTTACGAACTGACTCTCCCTATCGATGCGGACTTGATGAACTGGTGCATCGGGTGTTGCTTCCGGCCGAGGGGGGTGTCGGACATACTGCCTCAAATATCCATCACGGATGAGGTGTTGAACAATATCTCTCACTTCTCGAAAGTTATTGGTGGAATGGCCCCTATACTGATGGTAGTGACAGTATTCGGGATGATCTCGGGTCTCTTGGAACTGTACTCCCCTCGATGCTGGGTAGTTGATGTCGTTTCTCTTCTCAACTTCCTTGAACACCTATTCCAAAGAAGCGTTTAGAGGGGTATACGATCGGTTTCTCGCTTTGGCTTCTTCCCTTTGGCCATCCATTCCCTCTTCTCACTGCTCCTTGGGGGCGGGTCCGATCTATTTTCTGATCGCCTGATATGGTCGTCCATGACCGTTTTAGTTTCGGTACCAACTTCAGCGCTGGCTTCTTGTACTCCTCTATCTCTTGATTCGGCCTGAATTTCTTCCAAGGCGATATAGTGCTCTTGCATTCTTCTCATCTCCTTTAAGGTTTTAGGTTTTTCAGAAAACATGGAAATCCAGATGGGGTCCGACCTCCCCAACGCGTTTTCAAACCCAAAGATGGCTTGATCCACCGGTACCTTCCCAATTTCAATACACAATTTCCTCCATCTGTCGGTCAGGGTTCTCAGGGGCTCTCTGAATCATCGGGCGAGAGTAAACAGCTTGTTCATTCTTGGCCGAGGTCGGATGTTATGCATGTAGGTCTCAAGGAATGCCTCGACTAGCGCATCGTACCCGTTAATCGAACTAGGTGTGAGTGAATAAAACCAATCTCGCGCCTCTCCCTCCAAACTAGCTGGAAAGAATTTGCACATGACTACCGGGTTGTTTCTCCATTGGATTAGTGACATTGTATACATCTTAAGATGTTCGATCGCATCGCCCATTCCGTCAAATCTAGAGGGGAATGAAGGTAAAGTACATTTGGGTGGGAACGGCATTTGTTCCACTTCTTGAGAGAAAGGCGTTTTCTCGGCTTCACTCATAATCTCGGCCAACTTATTCTCCTCGCTTCCACCCGAGAGTTCCTTGATTTTTTCTTCCAACTCCTTAAGCTTAGCTTTAGTTGACCGATCTTGTCGCTCGTCCCTTCCTCTCCTTTCTTCGTCGGTGGACGAATCCTTAGGTGGTCCATATCTCTGCGTGGGGGTATCAGAGGTAATGGTGGCTGACCTGACTGATTGGGCTGATTAAGGTTACTTGGCCCCATCATGGGTGGTGAGTGACCGGATCGGCCGCGATAACCCGATGTCCCTCGACTGGAAGACCCTCTTGATCTAGTCCGTAGGTTCCTCAGCTAGTAATTCTCATACTCCAAGGCTAAATTCCTCTGCTGGAGTTCCCTTAGTGCCGCCTCTTGCCTCCTATGACTCTCCAAAATGGCCAACAACATCGGGTCCGTACTTTCATGACTGGAGTGTCCATTGGGTTGGTGTGGCCGAGGTTGTAATGGTGATGATGTGGGTGGTGGGGGCGGTATCGGGTTGGATACACGATCGACCGCGTGAACGGTTGTCGGGCCGATGTTACTTGTTGTTGCTCGCTTGCGCTGAATCTGTCTAAGACGCTCTTGTTCCCTTCCCAAAGCTTCCTGGTGTTCGACTTGCTGCCTCGTCCATTGCCTCTGAGCTCGCGCTGCAAGTGCTTCCTCATCGTCATCGGTGTCTGAAGCTGTGAGTCCATCGATTTGGTCAACTCTCTTCTGAGTCAATATAACCTGGTCCAGAGGTAAGGTGTTATCGTCTCACCCCAAATCTATTTCTTCGTCTACAATAGGCATCCTTCGCGCAGCTGCATGAGATTCCTCGGGCGGTGGTTGTCGACTGTCCTCTTGCCTCGGCCCTGTTATCCCCCGCCGCATGCTTCTTGCTAGTGACTGTACGATTCCTTAACATCATAATTGTCCCTGAAGTGCTAGCCATCGATCACGTTGCGTGATAAGCCGAGTATCGCCCGTCCCTATGTCAGCAAATACGAAAAAGAACCCCTTACTTTGACCTAATTTTCAAAATAAAAAATTTAGATAAAAGGGCAAAAAGTTCGACTGTACGACTATTGTCTCTGTGTAAGATCTACTTCAGTTGTTAGGTGGGCACTGTCCCTCTACCCTATTTTGTCCCTATGCTGAATATGTGGTTGTCCTTATTTTGTTGTCGCTATCACTCCGTACGATGTCGCTCTCTGTACTCGACCTATGAATTTAAGTTAGTTTTGTCCTTTATTCTACATGTTCCAAATCATAGATCTTATGCACATGATGCTTAAAAAGTACGGCAAGTAACCCCTAGAATCAAATCAAACTTGTACCAACTCCACTTTCTCGAGATTTAATGGTGACCTTTCCGACGACTTATGCTACACCGCCGGCTAAAAATTCTATATGGTCGAAAATTTATTATATGATAAAACATCTAAAAACGCTAACTTTTGGTAACTCCAAGCACTCGACTTCACACCGCTGCTAGAAAGAACTCGCTTAATGCTAACAATCATACAACTATCAAGAGCAAACAGTCGTCCTTTCAACAGATTCTTCACGTAGCTTCTAACCCGAACTGTTAGCCGCTGGTGAGCTCGTGAAGTTTCTCTGCCGATCAAACTGTTGAGAGGACGCTAAGAAGACGCTGCTCGCTTCCGACTTTAAATGCTCAGTAAATGACTCAAAACAACCATTACTTCGGCCAACAGAGTTCATCGTAGCTTCTACTCCAACACATTAACGTGTATTGAGGAGATGTTTATCGTCTCTGAAGGCTTTAACGGCAAGGTATCCGGAGATCTTAGTCGTGTCCCCTTAGTCGGCGCCAGAATGTAGATGCATTTTACTACAAACTACATCCAAAGGATAGAAACACAATGCTCATCTAAAATGAAAGTAAACACTCCACAATGAACACAAGATTTACGTGGTTCGGTATGATTACCTACGTCCATGGGGATGAAAGGATGAATCTTATTACTTAGAAGTGTTACAAAGGTGTTGATCTTCGTTGGATTTCCTTACAAGATGCACTTACTACTCACTTTTCTTCTTCTTTGTGCTTACTCGAGTTTTTCTCCTCTCTCTCTCTCTCTCAAAATACAACCTACCTCACTCTAAATACAAGTCCCTTTATTTATAGGAGAAGTTCTATACAACGAAATTAAGGTGTTGGTCATGTTACATCTATTTATCAGTTCTGTGATCGGGCCGGTTCTCTTCGTCTCATGTGGCCGATGTATCCTGGCTCCTCGCCTATCCTCCGTTTGGGCCGATCTTTTTAGGTGCATTATTAACGCGATGTCGCCCATCTTTTCTGTCGTCCTTATGGTTACCCGATGTGACCCGTTCTTCTTTATTCGTTTGACCATCGTTCCTCGTTTGACCCACCACGCCTTATCCTGTCAGCTTTATCAGAAGTCTGGGTCAATTCTTGTCCGACATTATTACGCCCGATCCACGTGGCTCCTTAAATCTCGCGCCCGATAATCTTCGCTCTATACTTCGCGTCTCTTCGTATTTGGGTACACCGGTTCTAGGATGTTGCCACCTGGATCTGTAGATAATTTACACCTACACTAACATTTTTAGGGGCCACCCGAAAGGAATTAGGGGCCACTAATAAGACAAAATTGGATCACCCAAACCTAAATTGAAGCTAGCCCTTATCTCGCGTATTTCATAATGACAAAATTTCCCTTCCACAATCGGTAGTAAATTGACATACTTTAACCTCCAAATATATTCAGTTTTCGAATTTTAGTACTACAATAATCGGTAGTAAATTTAACTTCCGAATATATAGTGGCCCCAAAATTGAAATTTTCCCCAAATCCTTTAATTTTTGAACTTTGGTACTACCATAATCGGTAGTAAATTGTGTTCATTTAACCTCCGAATATATTCAATTTTCAAATTTTAGTACTACTATAATCGGTAGTAAATTTAACTTCCGAACGTATATTGGCCCCAAAATAAGATTTTGCCAGAATCCTTTAATTTTCGAACTTTGGTACTACCATATCGGTAGTAAATTGTGTTCATTTAACCTCCGAATGTATTCAATTTTCGAATTTTAGTACTACCATAGTCGGTAGTAAATTGTGTTACTTTAACCTCCGAATGTAATCAATTTTCGAATTTTGGTACTACCATAATCGGTGGTAAATTGTGTTAATTTTAACTTCCGAATATATAATGGCCCCAAAATGAGAATTTTCCAAAATTCTTTAATTTTCGAATTTTGGTACTACCATAATCGGTAGTAAATTGTGTAAATTGAACTTCCGAATGTGTAGTGGCCCAAAATGAGATTTTGTCAAAATCCTTTAATTTTTGAACTTTGGTACTACCATAATCGGTAATAAATTTTGTTAATAAGTGATGCTCATTATCTACCGATTGTGTTCATGGCCCCAAATTCAAATTTTCAAAACTTAAGAAAATTTCGGAATTTTCTACTTTCACAATCGGTAGTTAATGGTGTTCATTATCTACCGATTGTGCTTAATTTTTAGTAAAAAAAAATTGAATTTTTTGAATCAAGAACAATGGGTAGATAAAAATCAATTTAATTACCTATTATGGCTGATATTCTTCATTTACAGTAGCAGAAACATAATCGGTAGATAACTATCCATTTTACCTACCGATTATGTTTGATGTTCTTCAGAAACATCAACCATAATCGGTAGGTAAAATAGATTTTTATCTACCTATTATGTTTATGCTACTGCAAATCCTAGAAAATTTTCGGATCAATTTTTTGATTTCAAGCAATCAAATCCTAATTTTGGATCACAACTACTATCATATATTCGTTTTTTTTGTTTAACTCATTTTTTTTTTTTTGATGTTCTAAGTTTCAACTTTAAGGTTAATGAATTTTGGGTTTAATTTTAAACAATTCGTTTGATCGACGATATTTGGTTTCAATCAAAATTAAAACACTCAAAACAAAATTCAATGGGTAGAAAAGAGAAGAAGAAGAGGAATGATATGATTATGAAAATAGAGGATATAGGTTTAGATTTAGTATAAAGGTGAAGGACAATATAGAATATTTATGTTTTTAAGACACCCCATAGCCATCTTCAATGGATAGGATCATAGGAATAAAAAGGTGGCCCCTAATTCCTTTCGGGTGCCCCTTAAAAATACTAGGAAAATTAAATGGAAACGTATAATTGAAGTTATTTTTTTGGGATGCTTTTTCTTACACAGCTCTACATACCCACAAAAAATGAGCACATTCCGAACTTGATTTTCAAAGCAGTAGATGGTGGAGTTATATGTTTCAGAATGTGTCCAGTTTTTATGGATATGTAAAGCTTGTTGGGCGCACTCATGGTTTTTAAACTCATTCGAGTCAAATATTATCAACTCGATTTGAATCGAGTCCCTGAATCATTTCCTTTAAGAATCGTATTTTGACCAACGTTAACTTACGATTTGGACAGTTTCGAACCTGGGACATCAGGCCTATGGGACTAACCATTCTACCGATGTGCCAACTCGGCTGTTGGTGATTATATTTAACGATATATACTACTTCTAAGATCATAAGTTATGATTATTGTCAAATGTATTCTATAAATCTATATTATTTGTAACCAAAATACGATTCAAAAATAAACAACGAATCTATGATTCACGATTCAAGATTCAACATACGATTCGATTCGTAAAAATAAAAAAACGATTCACGTTTCGATTCACAATTTAAAAACCTTGGGTGCAATAATCAAAAACAAGGAAAAATCAAATAAGCAAAAGTTATTGATACTTAGCTCCTTTATAATGGAAGTGATCGATTTGAAGAAACCAAGGTAGTTAATATCGTGTATCTGTATCGTATCGGTCGGGTCCTATACACCTATACAAATGATAATATCTGTTTTTGCAGGCGATACATCATTTAATATAGAATTTCAAAAGTAAAAAATAATAAGAATCATACACATATCTCAAATTTCCAAAATACAAGGTGGTTTATTAGAGCCTCTCCAATGGTCATTATGTGTGTTTCCTATGTGGCAACACAAATAAGATATCCTCAATCTATTTTTCCTTAAAATTAGGGAGAGAAAAAAAATCCATCTCCAACACTATTGCATGTAACATCTTCTTTTAATTAGTATAAATTTTATTTTCCATAATTAATATTTTATTAGAGCTAAAAATAGTTAGTCAATATATTAAAGTCAATTCAATTAAGTAAAAGCTGACTAGAATGGTCAACAATGTCAATGGGAATGTATAAAACTAAACATTCACCTTGAAAATGTCTACCCAAATCCATCTATCCATTGGTTAAAGACATCAGGGTTGGAGAATGATTTTAGAAAAAATGGATATGTATCCTAGGTGGATTTTGACATTTATCTCCACACACATGCCATTGGAGAAGCTTTTAGCCAACGTTGTGATTGTTGTCCCATTATGCCAGTAAAGTTTTTTTGTTATCCTTCATATTTATCTTTTATATTTCTCTGCCTTGCAATCGAAATATGGTTTCCATCTTATATCCTACCATATGGTCATTGATTTATATTATAAATATATTAGGGATTTTTACCTTCTCCAATTGACATTGTACTTGTCTGTAAATACTAGATGCATGTTGATAAAAAGTTTATTCATGAAACTGATATTATCGGTGTACAAGTAAAACCGATATATGGGTCTGTACCGGCCTATACAACCGATAATATCATTTCATCTTTGTATCGCCGATATTTTCGATATCGTATAGTTATTTTCCGATATCCGATAAAAACCTGTAATATCGGCATGTACAACCGATATTGACTACCTTAGACGAAACATACGAGATCCCCAAATCTCTGCAACAGCAACAAGGAAAAACTTTGGAAAAACATAGTGAGTCACGAGTTCAACACGCTGTCCTTAAGACATTAGCGCCCGGCTACACTCAATAGTGATGCTATAGCCCTCACATGATGAATATCTCCAGGATAAAACACCCTACTACACCTACTACTATCATATGTAGTAGATGCTCAACTTGAGCTTGGCAACTCCGAAAAAAACCTTAAGGATAATCGCGAATGCTAAAGAAAACAATATAAAATATTTTTCCTTGGGGGTCTCTCTAAAATATAGAGAAACCTCTTTCACATTGATTTTACAAAAGTAAAGAATTTGTTTATATAATGGAATAATACAAATTAAAAGAGGAACTCCCCCATGTGGACTAAAAAGTTTCATTCACAAAGAAAACAATAAGTTATTATTTTTCTTAAAAACTTTAAAAATCAATTTTCTATTAATTGTTTTCCAACAAAGCTTTGTAAGACAAAAGCATCCCAAAATACAAGCTTCCAATATGTTACCCTGGCTTGATTGGGGTATACCCAATTTTAAGGGGACCTAGTCAGCATTTTCATAAAAGGGTGATTTTACTTTAATACCCTTGAACTAATTAAATCTTAAAAATAAACTCATTTCTTAATTTCATTAACCCTAAAATTAAAAAACTAAACAACTCTTAATCTTTTCTTCTTCTTCTTCTTCTTCTTCTTCTTCTTCTTCTTCTTCTTCTTTCTCCTCCATCAACCAAAGCCATATAAAAATCTTCAACTTTAATTTTCCAAAAAAAATGTTGACTCTACCGGCGAAAAGAAGACTATAAATGATGTTTAAACTCAAACCCATCATTGTGTTGTGTGATTTGATTGTTATATTAGGTTAGAAATCGAAAATTATGATTTTTGTGTTTTTGGTCGGCAAGGTTGTAACATGCATATCTTGCCGACTTTTCATAACAGCCATGGCGACTGTAAAAAATTTCAACAGCCGACGGTTTTTTTTTTTGTAGACCTTGCCGACTAATATTTTTCAATAGCCGTCTCCTGTGTGTCAAAAAAAAAAAGTTGGCATCTTCTTCATTTAAATACCCTGCCGTCCAAAGCTAGTCGGCATTTTCTTCATTCATATACCTTACCTGCCAAATATAGTCGGCATGGTATTCATTCGTCGACCTTGCCGACTTTTCATGCTTTCAAAACTGAAAGTGTTGATTTCTAATCTAATTTTGAGCATGATTTCATACAACAGCTTTGCAATCCCCTTTTTAGAAGTGTTTGGGTTGTGTGCTTTCATTTCCGTTGCAAAAGATTTTCTCAAAACAATTTTTTTTCATCAAAAATCTTCCCAAATAAGTTCAATCAAAAACAAAATTTCATTTCATACTCAATTGATCAATTTAAACTCAATTAATTAACCTAATCAGAATTTTTAGTGTTAATTAAACAAGGATATATTAGCCATTTAGAAAATATATGGTTAAGGGGTGGCTTGTTTACTTCCAAATGACCCTATTTTGTCTTATTGGGTATACCCGTATTAATCTCGGTATATCCCAATCAAGACAAGTATGTTACCACCTGGTATTTATTAAAAACAATTTGGGTAAAGAATATTACATTAACTAGTTGGAAGCCTAACAAGCTAAGCTCCAACAACATACTACTACATTAATTGAACAAGTTGCTGTGCTAACCTACCAGCGAGCCTCATGGGTAACCTAGCCAAGGGAGCCGAAACGGATGGGGGCTGAGATTGTGTCACATGGGGGGCAAATTAACACTACCTTTCATGTTAATTCCTGCAATATTACGCCATTGGATGTTTGAACCTGGGACCTCCTGAAACGCATGAAACTTTGGGAATCGGGGATGACCAGCTGAGCTAGGACCCGTTCTAAATATTAGGAAATTTTCCTCCGGCAAAAATTCTAAATATACTTTTTCCTTTTGCAGGGGAAATTCTAAATATACCACAAGTTCACAACGACACCGGGATCATCTTTCTTGCAAACCAATTTCCTGTTGGAGAAGCTCCACAACTTTCGCTAGGGATTTAGCATTCGCTAGCATAAATTTAGTACTCAGTTCCATTATCACAAACATATGGCGCGGCACTCCAGCCTGCCTCATCCCTCCATGCGCAATGGATGGGTTTTTGCATAATTCAAAATACATGTATTCCTCCTCCGTCTAATCGAGATGCTGCTTCCCACGACCACTGTCAGACCTTTTCTTAAAACTTCTTTTCTTAACACGACTTACTGTCAAGAGGAACTTTTCCTTAAACCTTTGATGTCAAGAATGAGGCACCAATATCCAAGTGGGTCCCACTAAATCTAGATCTAATGATTATTGTGTTGGACATCGGACACAGCCGTCAGATTTGAAAATTTTCTACTGTGGGTTCATGGTCGTCAAAAGAGATTTTAGTTTTCGTGATTGGCGTTTGCGTTTCCAGTTTTGCCACGTCTATGATGGATTAGTGTTGTTCTGATTAGTGTACCGACTCCCGTTCTACTCGTAAGTGTCTTTATGGCTGCATTGACCGTTGATTTTATTCGAGCAGACACGTGTTAGTCGATTTTGTGCAGAACAGAAGGGTTAACTAGGAGAGGACAAGAATTTAATTTCTCTTAATTTGATGTTAACACTACACTAATACAAGTAAGGGTATTGTTAACTTGTATACCCGTATACACGTTAAGGTTCACTAAAATAATAGTTTTTTGCATTGGAAATAAGATTTGTTTGTTTTGTTGTACTGAAAATAATAATTATTTGCATTGGAACAAGATTTGTTATTTTCGGTGCAAGAAAAATCAATTTCTAATAGAATAAGACAAAAAAACACAATTTCCAAATAAATAAAATAATTCTTAATTAAACCTTAACATGTATACGGATATACAAGTTAACAAAAACTACGAGTAAATAGTAATACTAAATGAGTAGTATATAAAATGATGATCTGAATATGTTGTCAAGTTGTCAACAGCTTTCAAGATATTTTTAGTATTTAAATTCCAACTTTATCACCTTTCAAAAAATTGATAATTGATAGTGCTAACTACTACTAGTAAACAAAACTTCTTTCTTTGGTGATCTTGACATGCACAAGAACAAGATACATTGTTTGCATCCTTTTGGATGGACTCTTTGGTAGCTTTAAACTTGGAATCAGTGTGTTTTTTTAATTTTGTTTTATGGACAAGGAGATCTTTTATTTTTAATCGGAAAAGAGAAATACTAGTATTTATTTAAGAATTTGAGAAGATAAGCCTGGGTTTTAACGAAATCTTTTACTACTCTATCAAGGACCAAGGTATTTAGTGGTACAAGTAAATTTTGTGGTTTATTGAGCTGTATAACATGGACGAAATTATACAAAATGGACTAGAATCTTCGTGTTTAGTTCATCATTATCCTAGTATTTGACATTTTAATACTCCCTTTTTTGGAAAATGGGTGTTTTTACTTTTTTATTTTATCTTGATATCTCGATAATACATTGGAAAAACGATAATATCTATTTTTCAACGGAAATATTATACCGCACATGATGACAAGTATTTAGAACAGTGGAGTGCGCAGTGGAAACTCATAAGAGAATAGTCATTATCCGGGCTAATTCATAGGCAGTTAGGCACTAATCGGTGATATTCTAAAAAGTAAAGTGTCTAAATGGAATGCTACCGGTTTAGATTCTTTCCAAACTCCATTATAAGGAAATTAACTTTGCGGCAGATTGTTTGGCTAGAAAGGGGGCTTTCTTGGCGGAGAGTGTGCTCAACATTGCACAGTTTTCTGCATAAAATAGAATCACCTGACACTTACTTTAGACCTGTCTAAGTTCGTTTCGTTGCCTATCTATGAGATTGTTTTGGCTACTTGTAATGTTGGAAATTTGACACTAACACAGGGTGAAAAAAAGAATGTTGTATTAGAGTTTAAGGCTTTTCTGAAAGATTCTTTTCGACAATTATTCGACCCTTTCCCAATTGAATTGGCCAATACAGACAGGTCAATGAATATCGCCGCCAGGATACTTGAAGCCCCACAACAGTGTTGGATTCAAAGCCAATAACATACTGGTTTTGTTTCTGATGATGCTTGTAAGAAAGAAAACAGATAGAGTTGAGAGATGTGTTTTGAATGAAAGCAAGTCTCCTATTTAAAGAGGAAATCACACCCTTTGGAGATGACTCTTCATCTCTACAAGCATCTTTTCAGAGTGAACAGGCACGTCTCTTCCTTCAATGCGTCCATTGGTGAACCGAGATTTCTGTTCAGGTTTTCTAACTGACAATAGAAACCTTAGAACAGAAAATATCCAACATGTAATTCCTTTTCTAGTTGTTTTTGCCCCGAAATTTCTGTTCAGGTCGAACCCGGGAACTGACTAAATGCCGACAATTCAAGGGTTTGTTGAAAATATTCAACATGTAATTCCTTTTTTAGCTGTTTTTGCCAAGAACAAATGAATCTTGATACTTAGTGTTTCTTCTTGGCGTCAAAATGAAAACCAAATAGCACAAATTAAATTCCCATGTAATATTCTCTTCATTTTTGTCATGAGAGAAAAAAAACAGCCTAGCTTGTAATTCAAAGATCAAATCATTTCTTATTTTTAATTGAAAGATCAAATCATGTCAAATAATCTACTGCCCTAATCGGAATCGACCATTTTGGTTGGCAATAAGAGAGGCTCGTATGACAAAGCAATTTCGTCAAATATCAAGGTAAATGGTAACTGAATTGATGTTGTGTGCATCCATGACCTGACAACTCTCCAGGATCTAGAAAGTTTGAAAATTCTAACATTTGACAGTGACACTGCTGTCCAAAAGGAAAATCTTTTCTGTTTTTTTTTTTCTAAGCCAAGAAAAACTAAACATTGGTTAGGCTAAAAGGGGACGAAGTCGCGCCTGCTATTTTATAAGGAGCGGATTGGTGTTTACGAAAGCAGCAAATAATGTAATCAAAGTTGTTGGGACAACTACGGAATACGGATGATGTTAACTGTTAAGAGTCATTTACAAAAGCAATAAATAATCTAATCAAAGTTGCTGGGACAACTTCAGAATACGAATATGATAAAGTGCAAAAGAAAGACTCATCATATACCGTATGTCCCAAACTTAGAGACCAGATTATGGCCGTTGACGGATTCTCAGTCTTGATATTTAACATTGACCCTTGGGCTATTACACTAGAGCACGAACATTTCACAGGAAAAAAAATAAAGAAGGAAAAGAGGGCACGAAAGGCACGACGTGAGGGCTTGTTAACATAGTTCAATAGTATAATTAAAATATTTGCTCTTTGGTCGTCACGTTTACCCTGTAAATACAACATCTAGTGATGGCAAGCGACTGAAATTCACTTGTGACTATTGTCAAGGTAACATGTATCTCTGTCCCAAGCGTGCATTATCGCTATCGAGGTGATGCATAACTTGCTCCAGCGTGTCAGTCGTTTAAGAAGGTGTCAGTATAGAGGGGTAAGAAGTTGGGGTATAAATCCGGGATATACCTAGCAGCTTCCCCTTAGAGCAACTGCAGTGGTGTGAGTATAACCAAAGACCAAAGAGGAAAAAAAGACCAAAATTTAGGTTTAGTCTGGTGTGTGACACTACGGGTGGAAGACTAAATTTAGTGGAGCGTACATTATAGTTCGCCTGGTGTGGGGCGTGGAAAATACGTTCGCCTGATGTGTGGGGAGATTCCAAAAACGAAAAAAAATAAAAATGGGGCGAAGGTATAAAGCCCGCCCCATATAAAGAGATTAAAAAACAAACAATAGGGCAGTGGTATAGTCCACGCCCCATACTAAAGAAAATAAAAAATAAAAAATATGGGGCGGAGGTATAAAGCACGCATGGTGTGGTGGAGCGTGGAATATGCCACCGCTCGACTATATTTGGATTTAGTATTTGGTCCAGACCAAATATAGTTTGGGATTTAGTCTATAGTCGGGGTTTAGTCGATAGTACGTCCCACTACATCTCGTTCATTTACTAAATATTTAAGTTTAGTCGCCCAATGTAATTGCTCTCAATCATGACTCTGCTATATACAAATGCTCCCACAAAGATGCACATCCCTAAAATATTTGCTCGTGGATTTAGAGTATGGAATATGGATCCAAATTTCCTGTTATCTTGAATCCGTATAGAGGGACAATTATACTATTCAAAATTCAAGCAGTTTGGTATGTACTCTACGTGTGAAGCACATAAGACTCGCACATATTTCCTGGTAGTGAAGAACACATGATTCCTTAACATGAGTTCCTAGCACAAATGGGCCTCAATGAACCCTTATTTTTTAATGGGCCAATTTTTCCCAACATGAATTCGAAACTAAACTTGACGGAAAAATTAGGCGCATGCCAAAAAAAAAAAAAATTTCTTATTATCAAGCCAGACAATTAATTTTAGCTTCCGTGACACCCAAAGTCATCCAAATTATTAAGAATTAATATATAACTCGTTATGCATATTAATTTTTTCAGGGGTATAATTGTAAAACAAACTTGAATATATAACATATTTAAAAATCCGCACCTTGGAATTTAACAAATTTTATGTCGTTGGAAAGTTTTTAAAGAGAGCTACGTGTTGGTGCAAAATTAATCACCCCAACAATCTTCGAGATGTGTGTATGATGATCAAATCGCCGCCGTTGATTAGATTCTCCAAAGAATTGTTGATTGAAAATGGTGGGGGGTACCTGCAAAGACACTCCGATGCTAAAATCAACAAGAGTTCTATGCAAGTAGGTTGTTAAGAAAAGGAATATAAATTGTGTCCCTTTTGTGCTGAGATTTAGCCTCTATATATAGGCAGATATAGATGTAGCTTTAGGGTTTTGATAGTTATCCTAATAGCTTCCCCCATCTGTATAAATCCCAAAAAGCATCCAGATTCATGATAAACCCTAATATTTATCATAATCCTTATTTATCCTAAATAATAATTATCTTGAATAATTATTAATATTTAAGATAATTATCCCCTTTATTTAGGATCCTGTATTTATCTCAAATAATATTAATAATTATAAATAAATAATTATTTAAGACTCTTGGGCTTCAATAATAAGCCTAGTGGATTTCCTCAATAAACCCACCGGTTTCCCTAACAACCCAAACCAGGCTTCCACAATAAGCCATGTGGGTTTCCACAATAAACCCACCGGTTTCCACAATAAACCGTACCAGGCTTCCACAATAAGCCATGTGGGTCTCCACAATAGACCCACTGGTTTCCACAATAAACCGTACCAGGCTTCCACAATAAGCCATGTGGGTCTCCACAATAGACCCATAGGTTTCCACAATAAACCGTACCAGGCTTCCACAATAAGTCATGTGGGTCTCCATAATAGACCCACCGGTTTCCACAATAAACCATACTAGGCTTCCACAATAAGCCATGTGGGTCTCCACAATAAACCGTACCAGGCTTCCACAATAAGCCATGTGGGTCTCCACAATAGACCCACCGGTTTCGACAATAAACTGTACCAGGCTTCCACAATAAGCCATGTGGGTCTCCACAATAGACCCACCGGTTTCCACAATAAACTGTATTCTTCCCGTTCCAAATAGCTTGTGCGGCACGCGCGTACACTATTTATATAGGGTACAAACACTACGCAACGACCACAAACAACAATATCAAATTTTTGATTTTCACTAAAAAATAAGAGATGATCATCATTTTAGGGAAAATTTTCGAAAACTGACTACATATTCGTTATGCAGCCTCCAAAAAAGATGCATAACAATATGCATACACCATTTTAGTGAAACAGATGCATAACAATATGCCACTAAAACGCTGTATATGCCTGAATCCAACAGAAAAACAGACGCATAACGAATTATGCAACATTTTCTCTACTTCATAACAAGTTATGCATCTATAACAGGTTATATATCCATTGTTTTGGTTGATTTTAGTGCGTACAGATAGAATTGATACATAATGCATTATGCATCCATATTTTCGGATTGATAACTTGTTATGCATTCATTTTCACGACTGCATAACATGTTATGCAAATATTATTGTTGGTGCATGACAAATTATGCAGTCTTTGTTTTTGTTGGTTTCAATAGTGACAAAAAAGTTGTTGCATGACGTGTTAAGCAACTATTTTCTAGATTGCATAACAAGTTATGCAACAAATTTTGTAGATGCATAATAGGTTATGCATCTATTTTCACGACTGCATAACATGTTATGCATCTATTTTATCGACTGCATGACAGGTTCTGCAGTCATAACAACATCATCATCTTCTTTCCTGTTTCAATATCTCCCATACAAACCAAACAACATAAAACACCTTTCACATTTCTCTACAACCAACAACATTTTCACCTTCCTGTAGTCTGAATTCCATACAAAGCAATCAACTTTTGTTGTTTTAGTGCTCAACATAAGACACTTCATGGAATAACACAGTAGTTACACAAAAATTGTGGATCGGAGAATCGACCTTATACCATGGAATAAGCAAGGATTAATTCTATTTTCATCACCATTTGCACAATGAAGTACAATAGACATAATCATGGAATCACAAAAGATTTTAACCTATCTTACATCAATAATTGACAATATAGGCTTAACTTTTGTGTTTGTCAAAAGTCTATTCATTCTTTTATCAATGAGGGCGGATCTGTTGACAGGCTTGTTTTTAACAAGATCTAACAGGGTATCCTAACCGTTAGAATCCAAAATATGAACGTCCTAGATTTTATAAATTAAAACAATTTTTAGATGGGTTCCAATGACCCGGTTAGAATTCTAACTATTTTTTTCCTTCTTCTCGTTTTACTCTTTCTTCTCGTCTTCTCCCTCACTGCTTGATTTTCTTCCTGGTTAGAATACTAGGGTTTGTAAAATTTAATTTTTTGTTTTGTTAATTATATATCTGTATTTCTGTTGTAGCAATTTATTAAAACAAGGTTTAGCTTAAGATCTTTGATTAGTTTATCGTCATAAATCATTGATTCTGTACATATTGGGTTTTATCAAACTGGGGCTTTATGATTTATCACCTTATGAATTCTGGGTAAGCACTGAGATTAATCATTATACAATAACTATTCTTTCCCTTGCTTTGTCAAAAACGCTAAATGATCTAACGTGACCAAATCATTTTTGGTCCTTATAATCAACAAAACCAAAGAAAAGGGAAGAAGACCCTTTATTAATCTCATCTTTACCATTGATAATCGAGATTTTTTGTTCAGGGTTCGTATTGCTAAAGTAATGATTTCTCTGTGAAAGGAAAAAAGAGGTTGGAGATATAACCGATGAGAAGAAAAAGCAGAAATAAGTCAACAACATGGGTTGAAATTCTAACCGGGTCACGAAAACCCATCTAAAAGTAGTTTTAAATTATAAAATCTAGGATGTTCATATCTTGGATTTTAACGGTTAGGATACCCTGTTAGATCTTGTTAAAAACAAGCCTGTCAACGGATCCTCCCTATTAACATATCAATTCACGAACGACTTTCCTTTTGACAAAATATGGGACAATCAAGTTCACGGATGTAAACACACATATCCCATAACAATATTGCAATATATAAAATCAAAAAGATTAATACTTAAAAAATCATCTTCCAAGCAAGTTTAGAATTTAAACCAATAAATATAAAAACAGGAAGATGAAAACTTTGGATATAGCTATGTGTAATCACAATAATGGCTATTCCAAAACACTAGTTATTCTTCTAAATAAAACAAGAAAAAATAAAAGATTTACTAGGCAATAAGACCTTTGAAAAATTCTTTATCGTCCCCGAACTCCTTGTCGTCAACATCCATGGAACATAAGGTTCATTAAGGTAGGAGTTCATACCAATAAACCTTCTTGGCTGCTGTTGTCGAACCAGGACCTTTTAAATCTCATGAGTCTTATACACAAAAGCCTTTATCTGTTGAATCTCCTTTCGCAACTCCTTCATCACTTCAAGAACATCAGAAAACTTCTGAGAATTTGAAGGAACGGCTCTTGGATTCCTTACATTCATTTTTTTTCTTTTCAATGTATGAGGCAATGGAGATTATTCTTTTTCCTTCATGATTGATGGCTTATCAATCATATTACCGTCCATTCTATCTGAAGACATCATTCTTGGAGCGTCCATGAATATATGGGTTTGTGAGAGGAATTCAAAATTAACTCAAGAAGTAGTCTTGATGAGATAAAAAGAGGTTTTAGAGAAGGAAAAGGAATGTAGGGTTCAAAACCTTTAAACAGGTTCGTAAACGTCCAACTCTTAACCCTATGAAGAGTAAAATTGTCGATAGTACCCTTTATTTTATTTGATAGACAAAAAGAAACAAACCTAAGAAAAGAAAGAAGAAACACTTTTCCTAAAGCCTGAGAGGTACAAAATCATTGTCTCTTTTGATCAGGCACATGAGATAAGATTTTAAAAACAACACAATCAAGTTGCGCTGTGGTGAACAAAAATTTGTCCATCCATTTCCTCTTGGGAGGAATTCACAGACCTTTGTCTACCAAAACTATTTGACCATAATTTCTTCTCTAATGGTCTTAGTTTATCATTGGAAACTAACTTCTTAGACGAAGATAAAATCTTACATACCTCAGCGGTCTTATGAGCAAGTTTAAGCTTTCTTGCTAGATGATTTGATCTTTGTTGAAGTTTGTTGACATGCCTTTGTTGGTGTTTGAACTTGTAACACCTTGAGATTTCATGACCCTTTAATGAACAATATGAGCACGTCAGACTTGGATAAAAATCAGGCTTGGGACCTGAAACATTATAAGAAGTGTTTCCAAAGATTGGGTTAACTTTTTCTTCTAGAATTGTTGGATTTTCTTCTGAAAAAATATCAAGATTGATATGTGTATTGCTACAATTATCAAAATCAATATTTTCACCAAAAAGTGAAACACTTGATTTCTCATCTTCATTTGAGTCATAATTGTCAGACATTTCATCTACACTTAAAGCACTGAGGCATATCCTCATCATCAGTTTCATCAATATCCCTGTTTTAGGAGGAACACGATTATGAGGTTTGATTGATGCCTTAGGCTTATCTCTGAAGAACTGTTTACTTCTCTTCATAAGAAGATCCCTAAACTGTCTTGTGATCATCGAGACTAATTTGTCAAGATCTTCATCTGATGAATCTGTCTCAGAGTGATCATCTTCAGAGATATACACTTTTTTACTTTTATCAAGTAATTTAGTGTCCTTTAGTTCTTTAAACGCAACATCCTTAGATTTGGACGAATGTTCATGATCAAAGATCTTAAGCTTTCCAACCGGCGTATTTCTGGAGAGAGTATCAAGGTTATTTCCCTCAACGATGGCATGCTTCTTAGAATCGTATCTAGATGGCAGCGATCTGAGAATTTTTATCACAATGTCCTTTTCAGGAATAGTCTTACCCAATGCAAAAGAAGCATTAACAATTTCAGACATTTTGTGATTAAACTCATCAAATATTTCTTCATATGCCATACGAAGGTTTTTCCAATCAGAATTAAGATTTTGAAGTCTAACTTACTTTTCACTGGAATTACCTTCGAATATGGTTGCTAAGATATCCCAAGATTCTTGCGACGTAGTGCAATTAGACACATGGTGCTGAAGATTTGGGGTAATGGCATGTATGATCGCATTCAAACCGTTGGAGTTTTGCTTTGCAGCAACAATCTCGGCAGGAGTGTATTCACCAATATTCTTTGGAACGTTTACACCTCCAACTGCCTCGACGGGAGCAACATAGCCATTAACAACATAAACCCATAATTGGAAATCACGCGCTTGAAGAAAAGCTCGCATATCAATTTTCATCCAAAAGTAATTAGATCCATCGAAGACTGTGGTACGTTAATTGAGATAGCACCTCTGTCCATAGAGTCATATCGCTACAAACACATACTTGTAAGGTCTTGAACGTGTTTGCCTGCTCTGATACCAATTAAAAAAGAGGGGGTCTAACAACCACACCCAATATTTCGATTAGCAATCTGTATGGACAACTCCGAGTTACTTTCTAGAGAATCAACTAGACTTAATCAATAGAAAATATCTCAAGTAGTTATTATCTCAATCTCACAATTTGATTTACTCAAGCAAATACAATGTGCAAGTATTAATCAAAGAGAGATAACTTGGATGGTACCATAGACCAATATCCAAGTGTCAATCAATTTAAATCAACAACCAATAAGGTCATATATTCTAATTAATTAAACAACGCACAACCTGTATTATTTCAATTATATAACAAAATATAATGTGGAAAAGAAATAACACAGACACCAGAATTTTGTTAACGAGGAAACAACGAATGCAGAAAAATCCCGGGACCTAGTCCAGATTAAACATACACTGTATTAAGCATCTACAGATACTAGCCTACTCCAAGATAACTTCGGTCTGGACTGTAGTTGAACCCCAACCAATCTCACACTGATCCAAGGTACAGTTATCCTCCTATGCCTCTGATACCAGCAGGATACTGCGCACTTGATTCCTTTAGCTGATCTCACCCACAACCAAGAGTTGCTATGACCCAAAGTCGAAGACTTTAATAAACAAATCTGTCTCACACAGAAAAGTCTACACGGATAGATAAATTCGTCTCCCACGAATAAACCTATGAGTTTTGTTCCGTCTTTTGATAAATCAAGGTGAACAGGAACCAATTTATAAAGCCATACTTATTTTCCCGAAGAACAACTCAGCTTTATCAATCACCTCACAATAAACTTAATCGACGCAACGAAGAAGATTATTGAGGAATCACAAATGATGAGACAAATTGTTTGTGACTACTTTTATATCTTGCCTATCGGAGATAGAAATCTCAAGCCAATTATTACAATTGTACTCATATAATAGAAACAACAAGATCAGATCATACAACTACGATAAAAGTAATATCGGTCTAGCTTCACAATCCTAATGAAGTCTTTAAGTCATTAACCTGGTTTTAGAAGAAGAAAACCAAAGGCTAAAGGAGAATCGACTCTAGCTTAGCAAACTAGTATCACACAGAATGTGTGGGGATTAGGTTTCCCAGTTTCTAGAGTTCTCCCTTATATAGTCTTTCAAATCAGGGTTTGCAATCAATGTTATCTTAGTAACAAAGCATTCAATATTCACCGTTAGATGAAAACCTGATTAGATACAAGCTAATACTTATCAACAGTTAGATCGAAAATATAGCTTGTTATACACACATGTACTGCACATTTGTAGGCTTGTGAAAACCGTACCCAAACTTGTACATTAGTTGGTTCAACACTAGTTAACCAAATGGTTAGCCAAATGATAACTTTCATATCAACCATATTCTTCTTCACCATAACTAGTCCAAATGACTCAAATGAACTATTTAGAGAGTTGTTCAATTGCTTAGATCTTTATGTACTACATAAGACATAATTGAAGCAAAAATAATGTGATTCACTTGAATCAATTCATGAACTATAAAGCCACGGTTTGCAATATCATTCCTTAGTTTATTAAGATAAGTTAACAAACATCGTTTTTAGACATAACCTACTCAAGTTCGCGGACTTAAGTTCCCGGATGGAGTTCACAAACTCTAGAAGAAATTCTTTTTCGAGAACTTCCGCCAGTTCGCGGACTGAAGCTCCCGCACTTCTCCGGTTTCAATTGATCAACAAAGTTCGCAAACTTTGGTTCAAGCACTAAGGACTTATACATATATGTGTTGCCACAACAATGCTTATATCCTCCAAGGAGTATGTTGTCTAAATTCTCATTTCAATCATTGAAACATTTTCAGAGGGCGTTATATAGTTGTTATTTCACAAACTATTTTTCGTCAGAGCAATTTCCAAAATGATTGAAACATAACATGACTTTCGTCACTAGGTAAAGATGAACTTGGATAAAGCGAAAGATTTACCAACACATATTTCGAGAAATAGGTAAGCGAGATATACTCAACTCGAAATATCATATGTGTATATTCTTAGTCTTTATAGTAATATGACTTTTGTCTCAAGATAGGAGATAGAATAGATAAACTTTTGAGTGATAGATAAGTTCAAGTCTCCACATACCTTTTAGTCGATGAAAATCCACTGGTTCCTTGAGTAGTCCTTCGTCTTGTATGATGATCACCATAGAGTTCTTGAGCTCAACTACACTTTCTATCCTAGTCCGAGACTTTATCTATAGTAGACTAGAAATCAAAGACTTTATAGTTTTGATCACTAATATTGACAAACATGCTTGCGATAGCAACGCATGCAAGTTCGACCGAGCAATGCTCTAACAAATATCACATTGATCCAAGGTACAGTTGCACTCCTTACGTGTCTGATCCCAGCAGGATACTATGTACTTGATTACCTTAGCTGATCTCACCCATAACTAAGAGTTGCTACGACCCAAAGTCGAAGAATTTAATAAACAAATATGTCTCACACAGAAGTCTACAAGAATAGATAAATTTGTCTCCCACAGAAATACCTATAAATTTTTGTTCCGTCTTTTGATAAATCAAGGTGAATAGGAACCAATCGATAACCCAGACTTATATTCTCGAAGAACAACCTAGAATTATCAATCACCTCACAATAATCTTAATCGACTAGCGAAACAAGATATTGTGGAATCAAAAATGATGAGATGAAGATGTTTGTGATTACTTTTCTATCTTGCCTATCAGAGAAATTAATCTCGAGCCAATTTTACAATTATACTCAATACGATAGAAACAACAAGATCAGATCACGCAACTACATAGAAAATAGTTGGGTTTGGCTTCAAAATCCCAATGAAGTCATAAAGTCGTTAACCTACAGGGTCTCGGTAGAAACTTAAGGTTAAAGGAGAATCGACTATAGCTTATACAACTAGTTTCACACATGAGGTGTGGGGATTAGCTTTCCCAGTTGCTAGAGTTCTCCTTTATATAGTATCCAAATCAGGGTTTGCAATCTAAGTTACCTTGGTAACAAAGCATTCAATATTCACCATTAGATAAAAACCTGATTAGATTCAAGATAATATCCTTCAACATTTAGATCGAACTTAGCTTGTTATACACAAATGAAATATACATCATTTAGGTTTGAGTAACCGTACCTAAACGTGTACAAGTCATTGGTTCAACAGCAGTTAACCAAATGGTTATCCATATGAGCACTTTCATATCAACCTTATTTATCTTCACCATAACTAGTTCAAATGACTCAAATGAACTAGTTCAAGAGTTGTTCAATTGCTTAGATCTCATAGAAGTATACAAGACACAATCGAAACAAAATCGGTTTTGATTCACTCGAATCTATTCATGAACTTTATATCCATCGTTTGCAAATATGCATTCCTTAGTTTATATAAATTTAAGTTCACGAATAAACCAATTTTAGAAAGTAACATACTTAAGTGTGCGTACGGGTATGCGTACTTAAGTAACCTGATTTGGTTTCCAAACCCAGCAGAAATTCACAGACGTGAACTTTCCGCTAATATGGGTATGGTTACGCATACTTATTTAACCGAATTGAGTTGGTTTTGACTTCCAAACTCAGCAGAAATTCACAAACGTGAACTTCCTCTAGTATGCGTACGGGTACGCATACTTACCCAGTCTCCATCAACCATTTAGTACACACACAAGTATGCATATATTTGGTTCCCGTTTTTGGACTTATACACCAATGCGCGAACACAATAAATGCTTATATCCAAAGATGGTTACATGTTCTAAACTCTTTATTTCAATCATTGAAACATTCTTAGAGGATGTTAAATAGAGGTTATTCACACTATTTTTCATCAAAGAAATTTTCAAGATATTGAAATAATCAATATGACTTCCGTCCCTTGTAAAGATGAACTTGGCCAAAGCGAAAGCTTGCCAAGACATATTTCGAGAGCGAGATAAGCTCGGCTTGAAATAACAAATGTATATAACAAAGTCTATATAGTAATACGGTTTTTGTCTCAAGATAGAAGATAAAGTAGATAGACTTTTTGTAAAGCCCACCCCAAATTTCAAGAATATTTGTGTCATTTTACTCTTGAGGGTAATATTGTCTTTTGCTTTAAAAAGGGTAGTTTGGTAAATTTATAGTTTTGGACGAATATTTAAATTATTAGGGTTGATGCCGTGTGCATGTGCTATATTTTAAATTAAATGTAGGTTGATGCTTAAAAAAAATAAAAAAAATAAAGGAAATCAATATGAAATGACTTTGATATATTCCCTTAAGGATTTGAAACGTGTGTTCTATTTTGGAAAATCTGTTTATGGTATTTCTTTAGTATTTTGCACCGTACGCTGTGATTGGTTAGTACTAATCATTTGGGTACATGTCAAGTTTTTATTGGATGTTGACTTGTTTGATTCTTGACTTAGGAAAGTAGCAGATTTTGGGTTGGGTATCTGATTACCCATAGCTCGGTCAAAAGACTTTTAAGCGAACTACGCACCCACCGAATATATATATTAAGGGTTACATTTTTAGGTTTTTCCTTTTTAGTTGTCTTCTCCCTTAGCCGCACAAAAAGAAAAACAGAAGAAGTAGAAAGGCAGCCGTGAACTATATTGGTGATTCATCTTTTCTAAGTAGGATTATTTGCTAGCGTTCGAGGTAGGCGCAACACAATCTAATTTTTTTTTTTTATTATTATTTATGGTTTTGTTAATTAAATTCATATTTACAAGTTTTTATGATACTATTGATGATGATATGAGCATGATGATGATATCGGGCTGCGGTCCATAGGTTGTGATCCTTAAAATTATCTTTGATGGGATACGAGATATCCTTGGGAACGGTTTTGTTTCCCTAAACCCACGTGGGGCTCCCTGGGGCGAGCGGATTTGATTTATTTGATTTATTTTTTTTATGGATGTGGTGTTTCCATGTGCTTGTGATGCTATTAATCATGCTAGTTGTCTTTAAAGGGAATTGAAAATGTTTGATAAAATGTTTTGTTGCTTCTTTTCCTACTGGGTGTCACAACTCATGTCGTTTCATGACAAAAAATTCCAAATTATATGGCACCACAAGGAGATAATGGCGGAAAAGCATGAAGATCGGTTTTGGTGCTTTAATTAGTAGTTGCATAGGATTTATGATATAAAAATTGTAATAAAATATCATCAAACTCTCTTTTAGATGATTAATTGAGTATTGATTATTAACACTTTGGAGATTATTGGGTTAATGTATGAACAATGTTTTATTAAGATAATGAAAATTTCGGAGTCATGTCAGTTTGACTATTAATTATAATTATTATATAGCATATTTATGCCTGATTATTTTGTGGTATACGTAAAACTCACGTTTTATGAAGTGGTAAAAATATTAGAATTTTATGAGTTTTAGAAATATTTTTAAAATAATTGTTTCTCACTATAGGAAATTCAGACGTTTTCTGACAGATTCAACTATATTGAAGATTTTCCTATTTGAGAACTATTCTATGACATTTTTTAGGCTTTGGTGTCTCTGTAAACTTGCATATCTTTCTTTTTAATTTTCAAAATGGTAAAATAAACCTGATTTAGAGTTGTGAGTGATTTTATAAGATTTTTGTAAAATGGACTATCTCTGTTTTTTGTTTCTGCCGTTCTGGTCAACTAAAAGTTTGACTATGGTCAAAAGGTCTTTACGTTAAACTAAAATTTATAAAAATTTAATGAATGGAACTATACTTGGCTAGGATTCATAATATATAATCATAATAATTTTTGGATTTTAATTGGGTTCACTAAAATTCTTGGAGTCAACTAATGTCTGTTTCTATTTTATGATGCTTCCTTAAACATGTCACACTTTTGGATTGAATCCGGAACCTTTAACGGTGAAATTAATTTTTTTGACAAACTATGGTTCTTTAGGGTTCATGTAAATTAAA
The DNA here is from genome assembly GCA_023529315.1 of Papaver bracteatum. Classification (NCBI taxonomy): domain Eukaryota; kingdom Viridiplantae; phylum Streptophyta; class Magnoliopsida; order Ranunculales; family Papaveraceae; genus Papaver; species Papaver bracteatum. Next base: position 171,329 of record JAJJWX010005194.1, read on the forward strand.
AATAACTTCAAGTTAATGGTTAGATGTTCCTAAAAAGATATTTATATATCCGCTGCGACAGAATTTCAAATTTAACATAAATAAAGACTAGACAAATAAATGGGTGTTTGGGCTTGGGCCAAAAGTGCAAAGTCCGGGATTGATATTAAATGTAGCATTTCGGGTTTTGGGTTTGGATTTGGGTCGGAATCCAGTCCCGAAATTTGGGGTGTTACAGTTTGGTATCAGAGCTAGTCTGATCCTTTGGGCAGGCAAGTTTCTGAATAAGTTAGTGTGTGCGTGTATATGCTTAAATGTGGAATTGTTTGTGTATTCTTGATTGTTGTTTGTTAGCATGCATAATAGGTTGCACTTATTTTTCATAGAGAATTCTCTCTGTGATACTTATGATTTAATGTCCTTCATTCAACACATGTCTCGTCGTAATAATGGCTCAACCGGCCCACAAGATGAGGGTCTTGGTGATGTTGTTCGTGCTTTGAATTTTGTTGCTCAAGCGATGCAACAACAAGTAAATCTTAATCAGAATGCACCTCCTCCTCCTCCACCACCTAATCAACGGGCCTTGTTAGTTAGAAGGTTTATTGAACAAAATCCTGATTCCTTCAAGGGTAGTCCTGATCCACTAGTTGCTGAAGATTGGATAGATAAGATTGAGAAAATATTCACCCTATTAGGCATGAATGACGAGGATAAGCTGTATCTTGCTGTTTATAAGCTTGAGGGTGAGGCCACTCGCTGGTGGGACTTGACTCGTCGTTATAGGAATGATGGTATGTTTACCTGGGTGGAATTTCGACTCGCTTTTCTAAGTAAGTATTTTCCACAAACTACACGAAACCAACGCATGATCGAATTTATGTAGTTGACCCAGAGAAATATGACAGTAGCTCAATACCAATCCAAGTTTGAATAACTCTCTCGTTTTTCTACTCACCCTGTTGAGAATGAAGAGCTGAAGGCTTTTAAGTTTCAGGAGGGACTTAGGCCTTCAATTAAGAGTAGGTTGTCTATTCTGAAGATTACCTCTTATAATGAGATAGTGGAAAGAGCAATGATTGATGAGAGAGACATTGAGGAGGAAAATAGAATTCGAGAACGTCATACTGGGGATAAGAACAAGAACAAAAATAACAACCATCCATACCAGAAGAAAGGAAATGGACCGAATATGGAGCTTCCTGCACCTTCGTGCTATCACTGCAAACAACCTGGGCATTTTAAGAGGAACTGTCCTGTACTTATTTATCAGAGGAACCCACAACCTTTTGCACCTCAGAACCAGTGTCAGGGTTATCAATAGAACCGTCCTCAGAACAATCCACCACAATACCAATATCGACAGCCCCCGCAGAAACCTAAGGCATTCAATATTTCTCATGATGGACAGGATCCGGATAACTCAGATGTTGAAGGTACATTCTTAGTTTACAATTCTTGGGATAAGATATTGTTTGATACTGGTGCTACTCATTCATTTATTTCTTCTTCGTTTGTTTTGTCCTTGGGTTTGAAAACTGAATTACTTGATGGGTACCTAGGCGTAGCTAGTGCTGTAGGACGTAGTGCACGTGTTGACCGTATGGCACGAATGTGTGTAGTACGTATAGATAAGCATGAGTTTTTGATTAACTGCTCATCGTGCTATTTTTGATTGCTTTCAAAAACGCGTGACTCTTCACACGGGTGAAGGTTCAATGGTTCACTTTACCGAAACTCCTAGTTTTTCGGCTCTCCTTATGTTGTCGGAAATACATTTTCGACAGACTCATTCTAGAGGTTTTCTTTATCACTTAGAGATGATAGAAGACGAGCAGCAAGATTCCGTCTCTACTATGGGTATCCCTGTGGTAGAAGAGTTTGAAGATGTTTTCCCTGAAGAATTACCAGGTTTTCCCCCTAGAAGAGAAATGAACTTCATTATTGAAGTTCAACCCGGTACTTCGCCAATTTCGATGGCTCCTTATCAAATGGCACCAACGGAGTTGAAAAAACTGGATAAACAACTACTCGGGTTGGAAGCTAAGGGTTTTATTCGAGGTAGTACATCACCTTGGGGTGCACCAGTCCTTTTTGTGAAGAAGAAGGATAACTCATTAAGATTGTGCATTGATTATAGAAAACTCAATGAAGTTACAGTGAAAAATAAGTATCCCTTACCTAGGATCGAGGATTTGTTTGATCAGTTGAAGGATTCTCAGTTTTTCTCGAAGATTGAAATGCGATCAGCTTATCATCAACTCCGAATCAAGGAAGAAGATATTCCGAAAACCGCTTTTCGAACTCGATTTGGACACTTCGAGTTTGTAGTAATGCCATTTGGACTCACAAATGCACCAGCAGCATTCATGGATCTTATGCATCAAATTTTCCGACCGTACTTAGATAAATTTGTAGTTGCATTTGTATATGACATTCTTATTTATTCACGATCACGAGAAGAGCACGAGGAACACCTGAGATTAGCATTGCAGTTGTTGAGATCTCATCAGTTATACGCTAAGTTGAGTAAATGTGACTTATGGCTTTCTGAAATTCAGTTTTTGGGACACGTGGTTTGTAGAGAAGGAATCAAAGTAGACCCAGCTAAGGTTGAAGCAGTTACCAACTGGGAAAGACCAAAGAACGTGTTTGAGATTCGTAGCTTTATGGGCTTAGCGGGTTACTATAGACGATTCATTCAAGATTTCTCAAGGCTTGATTCACCATTGATGAGATTGACTCGAAAGGATTCCAAGTTCGAGTGGAATAATGATTATGAGGAGGATTTCTCCATTCTCAAGGAGAAATTAACTACTGTACCAGTTTTGACAACACCCGTAAGCGGAATTAGTTATGTGATCTTTTCTGATGCATCGTTGAAGGGTTTAGGATGTGTCTTTATGCAAGAAGGAAAAGTGGTAGCTTATGCCTCAAAACAATTAAAGACACACGAATTGAATTACGCAACTCATGACCTCGAGTTGGCGGCTATTGTGTTCGCTCTGAAGTTGTGGAGATACTATTTGTATGGTGAGAAGATAGACATATTTTGTGACCATAAGAGCTTGCAGTATATTTTTACCCAACGAGATTTGAACCTGAGACATAGGCGCTGGGTGGAATTTCTTAAGGATTACACGTACACTTTCCATTACCATCCAGGAAAGGCAAATGTTATAGGAGATGCTCTTAGACGAAAATCGAGGGTCGGTGTAGCGAATATGACTCTTCATTCTTGGGATTTGTGCAGACTTATGGAGGAATGTGACTTGGGCCCTGACGAAATGATTTACAATACTGTAGTTGTTCCATAATTACAACAACGGATTGTAGAAGCTCAACAGACTGATAGAGAGATGATCTCGATTCGTGCTTAATTAGAGAAAGGTCAAACACCATAGGGTTGGACTCAATCTGATGTTGGACTTCGCTTTATGGGGAAACTTTTTGTGCCAGTGAAATTGAGGATGGAGGTACTAGAACATGCTCATAATTCTAAGTTTACCGTTCATCCAGGAAGATCAAAGATGTACCATGACATGAAAAGGAAATATTGGCGGAAAGGGATGAAGAAAGATGTTACCTTGTATGTGTCGAGATGTCTCACTTGCCAGCAAGTGAAGATTGATCATCGGAAACCAGGAGGGTTACTTCAGCCATTTCCCATCTCAGAATGAAAATGGGAACACATCACTATGGATTTTGTCATGGGATTACCTAGAACTGCACATGGCAAGGATACTATATGGGTTATCATTGATAGACTTACCAAGTCGGCGCACTTCTTAGCAATCAAGAAAACTGATACGTTAGCCACGTTAAGTCAGATGTATATCCATGAGATAATAAGGTTGCACGGTACTCCAGTGTCAATTGTATCTGACAGAGATCCTCGTTTTACTTCTCAGTTCTGGCAGAGTTTACAGAAGGCGTTAGGTACACGTGTTTCGCTTAGTACTGCCTTTCATCCCCAGACCGACGGGCAGTCTGAACGGGTAATTCAGATTGTGGAGGATATACTACGAGCTTGTGCTTTGGATTTCAAGGGAAGTTGGAGTGAACACTTGCCATTAGTAGAGTTTGCTTATAATAATAGTCATCAGGCTAGTATCGGTATGGCACCTTTTGAAGCATTGTATGGACGACCTTGTAGATCTCCAGTGTGTTGGACCGAGATCGGCGAACGTAGCATTTTTGGACCTGATTTGGTGCGAGAAACAACTGAGAAGGTTCAGTTAATCCGGCAGAGGTTAATGACAGCTCAGAGTCGTCAGAAGAGTTATGCAGACAAGAGACGCCGACCATTAGAGTTTAATGAGGGTGACTTGGTATTACTCAAAGTGAGCCCTAAGAGAGGTGTTAAGAGTTTTGGAAAGAAAGGAAAGTTATCACCACGTTATATCGGGCCTTTCCAAATTATTCGGTGTGTTGGTGCAGCAGCTTATCAGTTGAAGTTACCTCAGCGAATTGGGCGGGTTCATGACACTTTCCACGTGTCAATGTTGCGGAAGTACGAGAGATATCCATCTTATTCTATCGATCATACATATGTTATTGCTTGGGAGGATTTGGAGATCCAAGAGGATGCTACATACGTGGAGCGACCTATTCAAATTTTGGACTTTAAGGAGCATGTACTCCGCACTAAGACCATCCCCATGGTTAAGGTGCAGTGGCAGCGTTGCCAGGTCGAGGAAGCAACGTGGGAATTAGAGTCCGAGATACAGACCAAATACCCTGATCTTTTCTAAGGTAACCTCTAAATTTCATGACGAAATTTCAGTTAAGGGGGATAGGGTTGTAAAGCCCACCCCAAATTTCAAGGATATTTGTGTCATTTTACTCTTGAGGGTAAGATTGTCTTTTGCTTTAAAAAGGGTAGTTTGGTAAATTTATAGTTTTGGACGAATATTTAAATTATTAGGGTTGATGCCATGTGCATGTGCTATATTTTAAATTAAATGTAGGTTGATGCTTAAAAAAAATAATAAAATAATAAAGGAAATCAAAATGAAATGACTTTGATATATTCCCTTAAGGATTTGAAACGTGTGTTCTGTTTTGGAAAATCTGTTTATGGTATTTCTTTAGTATTTTTCACCGCACGCTGTGATTGGTTAGTACTAATCATTTGGGTACATGTCAAGTTTTTATTGGATGTTGACTTGTTTGATTCTTGACTTAGGAAAGTAGCAGATTTTGGGTTGGGTATCTGATTACCCATAGCTCGGTCAAAAGACTTTTAAGCGAACTACGCACCCACCGAATATATATATTAAGGGTTACATTTTTAGGTTTTTCCTTTTTAGTTGTCTTTTCCCTTAGCCGCACAAAAAGAAAAACAGAAGAAGTAGAAAGGCAGCCGTGAACTATATTGGTGATTCATCTTTTCAAAGTAAAATTATTTGCTAGCGTTCGAGGTAGGTGCATCACAATCTAATTTTTTTTTTTATTTATGGTTTTGTTAATTAAATTCATATTTACAAGTTTTTATGATACTATTGATGATGATATGAGCATGATGATGATATCGGGATGCGGTCCATAGGTTGTGATCCTTAAAATTATCTTTGATGGGATACGAGATATCCTTGAGAACAGTTTTGTTTCCCTAAACCCACGTGGGGCTCCCTGGGGCGAGCGGATTTGATTGATTTGATATTTTTTTATGGATGTGGTGTTTCCATGTGCTTGTGATGCTATTAATCATGCTAGTTGTCTTTAAAGGGAATTGAAAATGTTTGATAAAATGTTTTGTTGATTCTTTTCCTACTGGGTGTCACAATTCACGTCGTTTCATGACAAAAAATTCCAAATTATATGGCACTACAAGGAGCTAATGGCGGAGAAGCATGGAGATCGGTTTTGGTGCTTTAATTAGTAGTTGCATAGGATTTATGATATAAAAATTGTAATAAAATATCATCAAACTCTCTTTTAGATGATTAATTGAGTATTGATTATTAACACTTTGGAGATTATTGGGTTAATGTATATCCAATGGAACAATGTTTTATTAAGACAATGAAAATTTCCGAGTCATGTCAGTTTGACTATTAATTATAATTATTATATAGCATATGTATGCCTAAATATTTTGTGGTATACTCAAAACTCATGGTTTATGAAGTGGTAAAAATATTAGAATTTTATGAGTTCTAGAAATATTTCTAAAATAATTGTTTCTCACTATAGAAAATTCAGACGTTTTCTGACAGATTCAACTATATTGAAGATTTTCCTATTTTCGAACTATTCTATGACATTTTTTAGGCTTTGGTGTCCTGTAAACTTGCATATCTTTCTTTTTACTTTTCAAAATGGTAAAATAAACCTGATTTAGATTTGTGAGTGATTTTATACGATTTTTATAAAATGGAGTATCTCTGTTTTTCTTTTCTGCAGTTCTGGTCAACTACAAATTTGACTATGGTCAAAATGTCTTTACGTTAAACTAAAATTTATAAAAAATTTGTGAATGGAACTATACTCGGTTAGGATTCAGAATATATAATCATAATAATTTTGGATTTTAATTGTGTTCACTAAAATTCTTGGAGTCAACTAACATATGTTTCTGCTTTATGATGCTTCCTTAAACATGTCACACTTTTGGATTGAATCCGGAACCTTTAACGGTGAAATTAATTTTTTGACAAACTATGGTTCTTTAGGGTTCATGTGAATTAAAAATAACTTCAAGTTAACGGTTAGATGTTCCTAAAAAGATTTTTATATATCCGCTGCGACAGAATTTCAAATTTAACATAAATAAAGACTAGACAAATAAATGGGTGTTTGGGCTTGGGCCAAAAGTGCAAAGTCCGGGATTGATATTAAATGTAGCATTTCGGGTTTTGGGTTTGGATTTGGGTCGGAATCCAGTCCCGAAATTTGGGGTGTTACACTTTTTGAGTGATAGATAAGTTCAAGTCTCCACATACCTTTTATTCGATGAAGTTCCACCAGTCCCTTGAGTAGTTCTCCGTATTTGTATGATGAGCGTCGTGGAGTCTAGAGCTTAACTACACTTTCTATCCTAGTCCGAGACTTAACTATAAGTAGACTAGAAATCAAGACTTATAGTTTTGACAACTAAACTTGACTACAAGCTTGAGATAGCAACGCTTGCGAGTTCGACCGAGCAGTGCTCTAAAAACACGCAATTGTTGGACATAAATATGTCAAGTTTCCATATCTATTAACTCCATTTGAATCAATTTTTCGATCAATTATTCTTGAGTTGCTGAAGTGCCTGTATAAGAATTAGGATGCTTGAGACACAGTCACAGTCGGAATAATTTGATGCTTTCTGACAAGATTAAAAGTCTCAAGCTCCCAACTTAAAGCTGGCAAATCATACCCAGACGATGAGGAAGAAGATATCGTTTGTCTTCGAGTCAAAGAAGATGAAGGTCCCGTTGTAAGATAACTAGTAAAAGTTGCAATCACTGGTGGTGCATGAGTTGGAGGATCCAATTTCGGTAATGCTCTTCCTATTGCGATGAAATCTAGACCATAAATGTGTAAAACTTCCCTAAGAATTATCGGCTCTGTAACACTCTTATACCATAGATCATGCTGGTCTTCATTACAAGGGGTGAATTTAGTCTCGTACCCTTTTCCCTTTAGCTCTAAGTATTTCGAATGGTACACGGTAGCTATTCTCGGAGGATTGAGTGACGCTCCCACTCGACCAACTAACTGTTTAGCACATCTCTCCCCAAAAAAATAAACACTAATGTTACCGACAGGACTATATAACACCATGCGTTGCAGTGAAAAGTTTTCTATCCTTCTGACTGTCTCAGTGTTGTATTCTTCGAAATCCTCATACAGAATCAAAATAACATTATATTTGTTCCTAATCGACATTTGGGACCTACATGCATGAATGTTATCCCGCTCATTCTTTTGTTGTCTTTGCTTCTAATTAGCACCTTCATACCTTTCTATCATTGGCCAAAATTTCGTCGTGTAGTCGAAAAATCTTGGTACACCAATGTTGAAACATGCAAACCACCAGAGCTGGAGTAAAATACGTATAGAGGAAAGTAAACTATATTTAGTCTAAGGAATGTATTAACGTATTGTAATTGCTAAATATTTGTACACTAATATAAAGCTAAATAAATGGATTGGCGTAGTTACCTCAAGGATGCCCCAACAACCTTCAATGTTTGAGCCCCCGCAGCATGCGAGATCGAGACAAATGTATAATTCAGCTAATATAACGAACCCCCAATCATAAGTGCCAGCCTTTTCCATATCTAGCCACCCCACTTGAGTACTTGAGTTTAGGAAAAAACATGAACCAAATATCCATAAAATAAATATCTGTAGATGGTGGATTTTCGACAAAGGGTAAAATTGTAAAACTATACTCCAAATTCGGAAACCGGATGAGCATTGAGGCCCATGTCTCTCATTAAAGCATGAAAGATCATGCCATAAATCTCTGACTGAGAAGGCTATCTCTCAGAGTACATGTAGATGTATAGTCTCTCAGCTGAGGCCACGACACATCTCATGAATACTGAGCAATTTCAGTAATTACTCCGGATCCGACAATCGGATGAGTATCGAGACTCATGTCTCCATGCATGAAAGCTCATGCTACATCTGATGGAGAAAGTCTCTCAGAGAAGATGTAGATGTGTAGCCTCCCAGCTGAGGCCACGACACGTCTCATACTGTATAGAATCGAAAGATTAGGAGGCTCCTAGACAGCATGCCTGCTAATATGGAGCGACAACGTCTTCGGGATGCAACCAGGTTTTCCCCGACTATGCAAGAGAAATATGACACTCCAGCAAGTTCATATTGCTCAACCCTCAGATGATTAATGCTCCTAGACAGGAAGCCCTTCTAGTATAGAGCTATCAATTAATTGTCTGAAATCGTCTGAATATCCGGCAATATTCTACGAACCATCGTATGAATATCCATCAATATTCTACGAGCCATCTTTAATCGTATGAATATCCAGCAATATTCTACGATTCTTCGTTATATTTCGTCACTTCAATTCGTGGTTCTTCCCAGCAGAATGCCATGGGTTAGTGATAAATATCCAATGAAACAGGCATCTGAGCATCGAATAAGCCCTGAAAAAAATGGTGCAAGTGTAATCAGCAAATAATGCGCAGACTAGCGTTTTGAATGCACGAACGAGCATTTCAAAAAATATGAATGAACGAGGAACCTATGCAAAATAGGAAGGAAAAATAATAGTAATAAAATATTAGCAAAAGCGCCAGGGAACTGGGCTCACCATCCGGCCAGTCATGCCGTGACCAGTCCCGCACCAAATTTTGTGTTTTATCATATTTTACTATTTTCCCCTGATCTCACGAAAATTCTCTCGTTCGAGCAAATCTCATATTTTTCGAAGAAATTATCTAAATCACATGATTTTATCAAAAAATAATAAAATTAGGGAAAGGTGTCATGGGACCGTCGGCCGGACGGTCATGCCTTGGCCGGTCCCACACCTCACGTCCCCATTATTTTATTATTCCTCTCAAATTATGAAAATTCCTTGATTTTATGAATTTTCTCTAAAATCATGAAAATTACCTAATTTCATGTATTTTTATCTAAATCACATGATTTTATCAAAAAATAATAAAATTAGGGAAAGGTGTCATGGGACCGCCGGCCGGACGGTCATGCCTTGGCCATGGCTGGTCCCACACCTCACGTCCCCATTATTTTATTATTTCTCTTAAATTATGAAAATTCCTTGATTTCATGAATTTTCCCTAATATTACCTAATTTCATGTATTTTCTCTAAAATCATAGAAAATATTAAAAAATTAGGAAAAACTTGTGGGACCGGTCTCTAGCCGGACGTACATGCCCTAGACTGTCCCACACGCCCATTGATTTATTATTATTTGGTGTTTTGTTTCACGATTTCATGAAAACTCCCTGATTTCAACAAAATACCTTGATTTTAGCAAATCTCTTTGATTTTATGAAAATTCCCTAAAATCATGAAAATTATATAAAATTGGGAAGAGTGTCTTGGGACCTGCGCCCATGGCCGGCCGGCCATGCTTTGGCCTTTGACGGTCCCACACTCCCATTCCTTATTTTATTTTATCTCTCATCTTATGGAAGTTCCCTAATTTCATCAAAACTCTTCAGTTTCATGGAATTTCCCTCAAATCAGAGAAAATACATAAAATTACATAAAACTGGGAAAGCATGTGGGACCGTGCTTGTCAACCGTCCGGCCATGCCCTAGCCGTTACCGGTCCCACACCTTGTAATTCCTTGTTTTATTTATTATTCTCATCATTTCATGTATTTTTTCCAGTTTCAGCAAAACCATGAATTTTGCATATTTTCTCTAAATGCTGCTCAAACGTGCACCAGAAAATATCAAAATTCTCAGGACTAGAACGCGGACGTCATGGTGACACGGGAACATCCCCTTGACCGACCAAGGGTGCCCCTGAGGCTTGAAAACAGCTGGTCCCGCATGTTTTAATGATTTTAACCTAATTTGCTCAATTGCTCATATTAGGTTCAAACTCTTTCCAAACAATTGGAAATTTGCTAAAATGACCATCTATTGGTCCCATGACCACCAGGAGCCGGTCTCATGACTCTTGGTCGGTCCTCCATATTTTCGTAATACCATGTTTTATTATTTGTCGCTCACACGAGCATTATTTCGGTAAATGATTAAACCAGCATTTGATCATTCTTTCACCAACTGGTCTCATGAGACTTTGATATTTTTGCTCATTCGAGCATTTGGGAGATATATGGTGAACCCGTCATCCCATGTAGCCGGTCCCGGTGTTATTCTGTATTGATTTTCAATAAATCATCATTTCGGTAAAATTAGGGTTTGGAATCCAGAGCTCTGCAGAAACGTAATTCTGAGCAGATTAAAACACTCTGATAATTTTACGTTGATTCCATAATCAACACTTTATTTATTTTGGTCGACTCAGCAGTCAGTAACTTAAATTAATATTTTATTTGGTCATGCTACCAATAAATTCATCAAATGAGCAATATTTGCTCAAACTGGCAATATTTGCTCGAACCGGCAATATTCACTCAAATTAGCAATATTCGCTCAGACTAGCAATATTTGCTCATATCAAAGAATATTGGTTCAACTATCAATATTTGACAATTCAGCAACATAGTTTGCTCATCTTAGGTTATAACTATACCTCGTCTCAGCAGACACGTTAAATTCATGAGTTTCAGAACATTTGCTAATCATGTTCAACTCAGCACTACACGGACTCATCGTCCCATAAAGTCAGCAACTGACTCCACAATCACGAGATTTCAATCGTGTCACATAGGGCGATATTAACTAGGGTTTTGTCCTGGCGGTCTACGACACGTGTGTTCACCCATGATGAGAATGTGAGCAAGTCGTGCAATCAGTTGGAAGAGTCAGCAAAGTAGTGGGTGTAAAGTTAACCAAGTCTCCGCACGATGAGTAATCGGTTTAACACGATTTCCCACTTCCCCACTCTATGATTCCAGAAACTGTCACACTTCATGGGATCATGGTGTTTTCAACTCCGGCATTATAAAATGTCTCTGAATCCTGATTGAAAGAACAACATTCGAAGATTCGAACACTCGAACATTCGTCAAGCAATTTCTCATCAAAGTTCATACCGACAATCTTTCGTCTACACGAACTCAGAGAAATCACTCTCAATTGAACAAATCTCAATCATTGAGAGCATTTTCACTCTGAATTCACAACACACCTACAATCTCAGATCACCATTGATCTCACACATTTCTCAAGCTTCCCTCCTACAGATCAACCCATCCTATCTTGTGACCGAATTGACTCTGGTACGGCCATTATTCTTGGTTTAGGCCAGAGTCTTACAGATTGAACTCTCGAACTTAAAGCGCTCCCTTCTTGCAGTGAATATGTGTGAGGTTCAACATTTCGCTCGGTTCAAGGAGTCTCCACACGGTCGACTCTTCAATTCCGTAAAAACCAGCAAATTATTTTTCCCCATCTACAATATCTTAGCAATTTTTGTATCTCTAGTAGGGTCATACCCTTCCATTCCGGGATCCTTACCACCACGCAATTCGTTGACTATAAATGCATTTAAACCTGAATTAGTAGTTCTGCAACCTCTTAAAGCTAAATGATTTCGTTGTGTTGTTACTTGGAAATACAATGAAAGTGCATCTTTGTATCATTCTTTTGCTAACCAACTATCTTGTCAAATGGAAGATCATCTCCCGCTCCAGAAGGTATCCCAAGTAGGAAATACAAATCTAATGGTGTGATGCCTAAAAATAAAAAACAATTTATTCATTTCATTTATAATACTCGTATTAATTGCATAAATATAAATCAAAAGATTAAACATACCTATTTCAAAGTCATGAAAATTAAACGTGTATGTCGTATATCACCAATGCTCCATCAATATACCCACCAGTTTGGGCGAATTTTTATGCGCTTTGGTATGGTACAAAGTAAAATTACTAAGGAAATCGATCGACAATAATTTTAACACCACGAGGAAGTTGGTCATAAACTTTATGAACTTCGTACAAACCACCTCTTGTTTATGTAGAGAACTGTCCCGCTCAACCTTTGTCGACAGATGACCTTCAAAAATTGCTAATTATGGACATGATAGCAGTCGTGCATTGTTATCTTCCTCTGGATCTTGTCCTCTCCCTGGTATAACTTCACTATGTTTATTTTAAGTGGTTTTCTATTTCTTTGTCGAATAAAATCTTGAGATCGAGGAGCCATGGTAATTAAATGAGTGTTAATTATGTGTTGGAAAACTGTATAGAAGATTGAAATTTTGTTTAAAAGATGTAAAAAAGATTTGATTTGAGTTGAAGAGAAGTAGAGAAGATTGGATTTGAGTTGATATTTTGTAGAGAAGAAAAGAAGTTGTTGTGAGTCAAGAAGATTGAAGTTGAGCTGAATTTATAGGGAGTAGGAAATGTGACCGTTTTTTTGCAGTTGGAAATTTAGCGTTGTCGAGCCACTCTGAGCCGAGGCTCGTCTCAACTAAAAACGGAAACTCGTCTCAGTTGGGGCCGATCGCATCAAAGTGCAACGGTCAAATTTCTTTATCTTAATAAACCCCTTGTCCACTGCCCATCCACCTGGCCAGCCAAACTGCCGGAACCTACATAACTAATCTAACGGGACATCCCCGATAATATATTGAGTGGGTGCTGATATAATTACCTACACCCCAAAAGACTGTTCCTCTCCACCTCCTGCACCCACTGTCAAACATCGAAGAAAGCAGCTCCTCCAAATCCATTAACTTCTCTTCCTCTCTGTCTCAACTCAACTAGGGTTTCAAAATTAGGTTTATTAATTTTGATCTCCAAGAAAAAACTCCCCAGATCCGAGAGAGATCGAAACCAAGTAGATTCACAGAGAGATAACAAAACAATCAATGGTGGCAATTTCTCTTTACAGGGGGAATTTGCACAAAGCTCCTGACGCTCCTCGGAAATGGTTGATGCCGAGACGAAATATTTCTCTGAAAGATTTCAGAATTCTTTCACATAAACGCGATAGAACCCTTTCTGCTATCGTTGCCTCTACCAAAATTACATCTCCCCCTATTACAACAATCGTTTCTGTTCCAAGCCCTAACCCTAATTTACAGCAAGGGGAAGGAGTAGGAGATAGTGGAGGTTCAAAGAAAAAATTGGATTCAGCTACTGAAACTTGTGATGATCTTCTACAATTGGAACAAGACATTGTGAATTTGATTGAGGTGAAAGAAGAGGAGGAGAGACAACAGCAGCATCTTCCAACGGCGGGTAAAGAGGAGGAAGAGTTTCAGATTGAATTGGATATTGATGGTGGTGGTACTTGTAATGAACAACAACAACCTGAGGAAGTTGAGGACGATTGTATTTTGACTGTTGATGAAATAACAGAGTTATTACTTGAGGCTGATTCTGGTGGTTTGGAAAATGTCGCCCCTGCCGGTGTGGATGGGACTTCACAAGAGGTGCTGGTGGTTTCTGATCAACCAACTATAAATGTAAGTAACCCTTCTTCGTGCTGTTTTCTAGATTGTTTTCTCTGTTGCTCTTCTGTGTGTGTGTTTTTAATAGTTGCTCGAAATTGATATTCTAGTCTGCAAAAGATCCAAATTTCATATTGGCAAGTTAGTAAAGGTTATTATAAATATTGATAGGGCATTGACAACGAATGATTTAAGTGAAACAACTTCACAAAGTCTTGGTAGTTTCGCTTGGGCAATAGGCAAGTCGTGTCCAACGGTCCATATGAACATACATGATAGTATTTGACACACATTGATGTAAACATAGAAGAGAATCTGATAGACTGATGGGATTCTAGATTCAAATTAGCAACTCTAAGATTAGGGGCTTCACCACGAGCAATCTTTTAAATTTGGTTTAGCTATAGCTAGAAATCAGGATATCCTCTTAGAGTTTGTAGGTGGAAGTGAAGGCTTAGCTCAGTGGTAGATTATGGGCTCAAGTCGAAAAAGTCGAGAAAGTCTGATATGGGCTTGTTTGTCAGCAAAATATGTCTCAACTGAACTGCAAGTCTGCAATGCAAATTTCAGAAGCATCACAAGTCTAAAATAAATAACTAGATGATGGGCAGTCTTGCCAAGTACTTCTTGCAAAAAATTGTCAGTAATGGCTTAAACCACAGCATCTGAAGATGGGCTTAATGGGAGAGACAATTGCTGATTTTGGGTTGACAATTGATGAGCATTCTCGAATGGGTCGATCGTTGATTTGACCAGCAGACCCTGAAATCATCTTTCCTTTATCTTATTTGATTGGTTATTTCACATTACAATTCTGTCTTCAGTAGTAACTAATTTATCTCAATGGCAGGTGTGCGAAAATGTGGATTTTCCTAGTGAAAAGGAGAAAAAGAAAAGGGAGTTGGAGGAGAAGTTGGAAGATCTAAATGGGAGGAAACATAATCTAGTGCAAATGCTTAAGCAGGTACTTTCTTGTTTCGTATCTGGGAGTTATTGGCAATATGAACCATATTCTCTATATATTTGTAGTCTCTTTCTACATTTCCTAATGGCTTTATTTCCTATTTAACGATCCCAGCAGATTCTAAATGCGGAGGAGGAGATGAAGAGAAGAAACAACGTGCTGGCATCAGTTATTCGACCTCCTGCTCCTCTGCAAGTGGAGACAAGTGACTTAGGGTCTCCTAGACAGGCTGTTACTAGAACGGGTTTGGATGCTAATCATTGTGGAGATTTAGAGGGAGAATCAGAAGATCATTCTCCTCATAACGCACATATACGCAATTTTCAGCGTTCTGGATCTTCTCCTTTTAGAAAGAGTTCACATAGTTCCCTTCAGCCTAATACGGTAATATCTTGTCTCCAAAGCTTGTATATCATAAACAGTTATACCTAATTAATTTCATGATCATAATATTGCCTTAGTATAACTTGATTTTGTAAACACAATAAGACATGTTTAGTTATTTCAGCTTTGATATCCAATCAAGAAGTTAATTCATTCCGGATTCTTTTTATGCAGGTTTTGTGCCCTCCACGAACTAGTGGTATTATAGCCAGTCCAAGTCCATCACGCTTTGCTCCATCCGGATCAGCACATCCTGCAAATCCTCCGCCTGCTCCTATATCAGTCTCCGGAACTCAGTTTATGACTTCATCCCCTTCTCCCGCTGCTTCAGGCGGCACTTCAGTCTTCAGAGATTCCCGTTTTACCAGTCCATCGTGAAATTTACCTGGTGGGTAAAAATTTAGCTGTATTTTGTAGCATCCTGGGCTTCATAAAATTAAATTGTTGTAGACAGACTTAGAACTAGGTGTTCCATCCGTATCTGATTTGTAAATTTGTTCAAATTATGCACTAGCTTCTATTTTTCTAATGGAGTAAATTAATCTTCTCCCAAAACCTGTTGTACATAGAAAAGACTAGCTGTTGTCGAAATTGCTCAATAGAAACACGATGAATCTCTCTCTCTCTCTCTCTCTCTTTCTGGGCATAATGTGGGTGAGGGATACCTGATAGCATCTAGAACTGCCCAAATTTGTATTATTGTATTGTACTATGTGGTTTTCTTAGCCTGCAAAGATAAACATGGTTCCTTCCATCATTGATCTCCTCCCGAAGACAAAAAAGAGCAGTAAATACCAGTCCGTTTCAAGTTTCAATGGATTGAAGATTAAATATTCAATTCAAACATTTTGTGTCAGATTCAATGGACTAGTAAATTGTAAATAACCACATATCTCTTTTCCACTTCCCCAGGTTTGTGTACTCTCTATAATCCATCCTCAAGTCACGTTCAACAGAAATCAGATTGCAGCAGAGAATCACCAACTATACTCAACCCACCATCTTTGCTTATTAACTACACCATTATTCACTCTCCATCTTTTTGAAGAAACCCACAAAAATGCTTGGTTGAGCTTAGTTGAAAAACAAAGAAGACAATCATGGAACCAACCCACAAGAAAACATACCATTGTGATGGCAGATCTTCATTTTCTTCTTCATCTGCTGTCAACAAGAACTATTGGTATACTAAAACTAATCACCAAAAACTGATGGCGGATCCTCTAGTCTTGTATCTGAAGTCTCCCACACTCTCTGTCAATGCAGCCAATGATTCCTCCCTCCTTGACAAAACCCAAGACTCAAAACCCAGCAGCAAAATATCTACCATGGAAATCCTTGGAAAGATCAAACAGGAAATAAAAGAGAAGGTGAAAAACCAACAGATGGAAGGAGGAGGAGAAAGGGATATAGAAGAGCCAATCAAGCGTCTCTCAATTAGCAGCGGAGATGGAGCAGGTGTGGGGAGGAAGACGGAAGTAAAAGTATCATCACTAAACCGTTTTTCACAGATGGAGTTGGATGAGTTCATCTCTAGGCTTGGTGCACGGATTCTGGCATTAGATATGCCTCCATTTATGCAGATCCAGGCTGTTGGTCGCGCTCGTAATGCTTACAATGGCCGAGACAAGTTTTCTTCACGGGCACTTGCTTCTACCCTCAAAAAGGTACATCGTTAAATAACAACATAGTAAATTATTAACAATAAAATTTGGGTCAATCTAGTATAAGAACTAATTTTGGATTAATTTGATTGATGTAATTTTTAAACAGGAGTTTGATGATGAATATGGAGCAGCTTGGCATTGTATAGTTGGAACAAGTTTTGGGTCATTTGTAACTCACTCTGTTGGAGGTTTTTTGTACTTCTCATTAGATTATTGTAGTAGTACCAGTAGCTATCCTCATAACCAAAAATGTCATCATAAGAAGAAGATGTACATACTCATGTTCAAGACTAGTGTGCAAAAATCTTCTGCTAATTGATCAAAACAAATGGGTCTCTTGTCTTGTGAGGCATTGTTACCTGACTTCCTTGCGTAACACAACCATTTCAGCTATCATGTTATCCATGGCAGTTGTCATCATGGTCTTTAACTCTGAATTGACCCTTCAATTCAGTAAACTGGTCCACATTATGGAACTATTGAGTATATTTTACTAGGCGATTGTAGTTTTTTACCTCGAGAAAATTTAAACGTCTTTGAATTTGATGTAGAGAATAAATGGTCATATGCGCCACCAGTGGATGAGCAAAATGTTGTCCCCAAACCAAATGGCCAAGAATCATAATCAGATAACCCCTTAAAATTAGTCTTACCGTCAAAATCCTCCACGTGGTATCAGGTCAGTGATTAATCATCCAAATGAAATAAAGCAAACCTGAACCCTGAAATCGAAACTGCTTCCCACTTTGTTAAGACCAGTTTTGAGCTGAAACAAACTTCAGAGAGGGTTTGAAGACGAGGAGGTTGTCTCAGATTCAGATCTCTAATCTCTATAAACTACAACAATGAGGTACGCAATGACTTTTGTTAACTTGTATACCCGTATAATGTTAAAGTTTAATAACGAATTATTTTATTTCTTTGAGATTTTTTTTTTTTTTTTGTCTTATTCTACTATAAATTGGTTTTTCTTATATTAAAAACAACAATAATTTTTCTTCCCAATACAAAAAATTACTGCTTTCAATACAATAAAATAAACGATTCTTATTTTCAATACAAGAAATTATTATTTCAATGAACCTTAACATGTATACGTGTATACAAATTAACTAGACACAACTTCCAAATCCAATCTCAGAAAGTAAAGTTAATAAATATGGATATGTAACCATGTTGTTGTTAGTAAGTAAGGCAATAGTAATAAAGAGGAAGAAGATGATTTATTAACTGGTATTCGTACTTGGTACGAGCGGAGTCGGAAAAAAAACTAGAAGTCTCGTCATCGAAGCCTCGGTAGAGTCGATTAAAGAGCACTTGCTCACTAAAACTGCTAGAGGCATGCAAAATTGGCATCTAATAGAGTGCTCTATATAGCGGGACAAGAACTGCATAACCTAACTCACAGGTAATTACTTTCTCAATTTTTTTCTTAATCCTGCTGGTAGGTTAAATTGTATATATGTTAGATGTTGGAAATGATTATTTCAGCTGTTCATTTGTTGTGGGGTTCATTCTTTCAGGACATTGGATTGTGTGTGCTGGAGATGGTAATGGCACAAGTTTTTAACTTTTCCAGTGTGAGGATGAATCCAGTCAGCATATGAAGAAATTTGGGGGTGAATGTGAAGATGAATTCTTTAAGGGTGTTGGTTAGCAGTGTTACCATCTTCAATGGGTGTGTTATGTCACTTACGGCATCTTAATAGTATATCTTAATGGGATTGTCTTGGCGCTATCTAAGTCAATTTATGGAGGAATTGGTTCTTTGAAAAACTAAGGTATCTCGACATCTCATATACTACAAGTAGAGTACTGTAATCTGGTTTGTCCCTTTCTATTGTGTACACTGACTTATAAAATATATCAGAATGCTTCGAAAGCAGAAAAAGAGTATTACTAAGCTGAGAGAACAAGAATTTTGTAACACTATTACTAGCACCAAGTAGTGTACAATCCAGAAGGCCAGTGGCGGAGCCAGAGATTTGAAATGAGGGGGACTAAATTTATTTATTTTGTTATTTGTGGACTGAACATAGAAATTAGGTGGGCTAAATCCAAAATATATGATAAAACTAAGGGTCTTTTATGGTTTTACTGATTTTGGGGAGGCTAGAGCCAGGGTTAGTCAACCCTTGGCTCCGCCCCTGCAGAAGGGAGACTATTGGGTCCTTGAGAACACTGTCTGCATTGTTTTTTCGTCAATTAATATCACCAGATTACTTGAAGCTTTTAAGTTGGGAAGCTTTGATTTTTCCTAAGGGGGTATTGTTTTAAAGGAATGATTGAAATGCATGGTAGTATGTAGACTAATAAGTTGCCTTTATATATTGAGGGTTATTGTCATTCGATGTGGGCAAGTCAGTTGGTGAAGCAATGATGTCCGTATCTAGAGGGAAGGGCAGCTGCCTACCATATGTCTAAATAAAAATTTGTTCTCATTTGACCATGGTTTTCTCGCTTGTAATCATTCTGATCATGTAAAACAATCGTTTGTGTTTGTATATTCCTAATTGGACAGATTATTATTTGTCCTTTCTACTCTTCCTACAATGTAATCTCAAGTAACGTTTCTGAGTTCTTTGATTACTCTTTCCATATATGAATTGGTTTTATGCTTTTAGATTATCTTCCTGTCATTTGTTGTTATGGCACGAAGGTCTGGGTACCTCTATCAACTTCAGTAGTCAATTTAAATGATCCTTCTGTTCCATGCTTCTATTTCTATGTGATATCCTGGGTGTTTGTTTTACTGAGAGAAATCTTAATCAGAGTTATAGTCAATGCTAATTAGTTAATAACTCAGGAACTTAACATGGCTTTATACTTTTATAGTTACATCACATGCATAAAGAAAATTTAAACTCTGGGGTTTGCTGTAATTCTCTGTACTGCAAGAGCACTATGAAAACTCTGAGCAGGATCTTGTTGGGATTCTGCCCTATTTGTTGCAGAAGGAAAAGCTCTTTTCAGCATTGCTGTGGTTACAAAATGCAACAAAATGCTAACAGATGGTGTAACTGGTGAAGTTTTACGATCTGCGCAGGTGAGAATTGATGAAAATAGATTGAGTGAACTGAACATCACGGCATTCATTGTAAGTTATTAGCTTTAATGTCATTTTTACCATGTTTGTTTTGCAGGAAGCTACCATTTTGCCTCTGTGGGTTGTACATGCTGCTCGTGCTTGGAGTTTGTTTGGGATTATATACGCGGCAATGTGGAGGATGCCATGGCTAGTGAAGTGTTGACTGCTTCTGAGTGTGTGCAATTCAGAAAAGAACTTGTGAATAGAAGGTAAAGACTACCACTTACATTCAGTAGATCATTCTTGTGCGTCTATTTTCTCAAATTTTTATTAAGATGTGCATTGTTTGTATTGCAGGACCAATGGAACTTCATGCATGAGTTGGACTTTGTGTCGTTCAATGCTTAAATTCCTTGCCACGCACTATTAAAATCCATTGGCAATCGTCTGGAGTTTCTTAACCGACACCTTTCTACGAAAATGTTTCATGACAGAGATAGCATGCACACTTGATAAGCTCAAAGCACACAACTACCGTCAAAAGGTAATAAGTTGTACATATGCGTGTTTTTGTGGCTTAATTGCATTGTGAATAAGTTTTGGTGTATATTGCGATAAATGCTACTTTCATATCTTGTCGAATTCCAAAATGCTGATGTTTACTGCGATTTAGCTTTCAGACCATGATGCTGAACGACAGAATACAACACCTCAATGTGACTTCTGAGTCTATTTGCAGTGTAGATGGAGCTGGTGGTGTTGGGAGGGTGACAAAAGCAAAAGTATCTACAATAAACTGTTTTTCACGGATTCAGTTAGATGAATTCTTCTCTAGATCCGGTGCAAGGATTCCGGCTGTAGATATGCCTCCATTTACAGCCAGAATGCTTACCCTCAAGAAGGTAAATCGTTAAATAACAGCACAGTTACCGATCAAAAAAAAAAAAAAAGCACAGTAAAGACTAGTGTTCAATAACAGCACAGTAAATTATTAGCAATAAAATTTGGGCTACTGTAGCACAAGAACTTGGGTAATTTGTAATGTACTTCTCATTTGGTAGTAGTAGTAGTATTAGTCATCCTCGTAACCAAAAAAATCATCATAAGAAGAAGATGTACATACTCATGTTCAAGACTAGTGTTCAAAATTTTCTGCTAATTGATGTTTCAGAATTTCAACAATTTGTCATATTGCTAATATGCAGCTGCAGCATCAGTGATGAAAACTCTTTCATGGAATAAACCGGTGTGATTGACGGGCCATCCAAGGTGCATTGCTGGGGAGGAACTGACCCTTCTATTCCTTCTTGAGCACCTCCAATGCAACATTCTTTGATCTGCTTCAACGTCCGTACATTACCGTCCGACATAGTAATATCTCCCAAGAGATACATACTTGAGTTTAACCTTTTGATCTTCCGGTATATGGACAACTATAAATTATTTTTTTTTGCTCGATCCCCAAACAAAATCTGTCCCTAACTACCAATCTAAATTTTTCTTTTTCTTGTCATCGTGGTGGTCTGTTTGAAGTATCTTTGACAGCCCGGGCTACCCTCAAAAACCTCCGGGTTGTATCAACCACAAAACGGAGCCAGTCCATGATACTGACTAGGTCAGCAAGTAAAGTCGGTCATTGAATGCACGGCAGAGATCTCCAACTAACCCTTTACAAGTAGAAGTGAGTACAGTTTTCAGTATTAGAGAAGGAAAGAGAGACGCAAACCCTAAGTTCCCTCATTCTATCTGGATCTTTGATCATCATCATCACCTGACGGCAACAAGATCTTGGAAAAAGCCATTGAAGGTTCATGATCGACAACAACAAGAAACTATTTGCGCTATGATTTTTCCTCTCATAATGTTAATTTTTCCTCTCTTTCTCGTGCTGTGTCTGAATTGAGGAAGGCTTTTCCAGGTAAATCCATTATCCATATCAACTTCCATGTAAATATGTTTTCTATGATGACTTTATGTCTTTATAAAAAAATTGATTAATTCTGTAGCTGATTTTTGGTACTGAAATAGTTGAGTTGAGTTGAGTTGAGTTGATTTGATTTTTTTTTATTACTTTGTGCAGATCCCTAGAGGCGTAAAGAGGAGGATTTTGTATAATCAAAAGGAAAAGGGTCCAAGACAAAATAGAAGAGTTTAAAAAGAGTAATGGAAGATGAATCGTAGAAGATCTGTTATGAATTTGCATTTGTGTTTAGTAGTATTAATGTGTTGAAATAATGAAAAAGATCCTTGGATGATGATTTATGTTGAAATCTTGATTGTATGACTTCCAACTGCTTATGTTTGCATCTCATCTTGAACATGGATGGATTCACGTTTCACACTATAAACTTGATGTATCACGCTGTTAAAACATCTTCTGCTAATTGATCAAAACAACAATGGCTTCTAATAGGGGCTACCAATTTGCTCAGGGGCATACCGTTCCAAAGGTTTCTTATATGAAAATTTGTTATACCCCAAAGTAAATTGGTATCTCCTATTAGCAATCTTGAAAACAAAGGATCTTTGATTCCAGCTGCGAGGTTCTATTTTTACCCACCTGTTCAGCGTTACACTTTATGCAAAACCTTATTTCTCAAACTTCATGCATCCCATAGTCGCTTACCAAGTTACCATATTAAACAAAATCGGCAGACAAGATGTTACCACAGAACTCATTTCATTTTATGGACCTTCATTTCCATCTAGCACCTGTTGAAGTCAACTAAAAGCATCTCTCAGGCCGGGTGCTCAACAATCTCATGATAGGTCTGTTACATGGTACTGCAATTTATTAATGTAGGGATGACTAAAAGAGGTCAAAGTTGATTGTCCAATGTCCATGTGTATCGAAAATGGGAAATTATTTTGATCTAGCAGCGCTAGAGCATTTTTTTGAACTAGCAGCGTTGTGGCCGTTGAATACTATAAATGTGATGTCAGTAGAAAAGGAAAAACATGACATGGCATCACATCTAGAGCATCCAACGGCCACAACGCTGCTAGTTCAAACGCTGCGAGAGCAAAATTGCCTTCTCGAAAATGCTATTTGAACAACATTTTACGTCATAATTTTATTTTTTTTGATAGGAAAAATCGAAAATAAATTAACCTTCCACATTTTGGGGCGACCCCAACGCAATTAGGGGCGCCACAAAACGACAAAATAGGTCATAATCGGTAGGTTATTTCCGAGGCGTTTTTTTTAATGGCCAAATTACCCTTTACAATCGATAGATAACTATACAATTGGTAGGTAATCAACAATCGGGAGTAAATTTAGTTTGTATGACTTCCGATTATACACTATCCCCAAAATAAAATCCTAAATCTTTTGAATTTTGATTATCCTATAATCGGTAGTAAATAAAGTTATCTTGACTCCCGATTATACAGTAGACCTTTGGCAAAAATGCTACCATAATCGATAGGGAATTTAGGTTATTTAACTTCCGAATATAGAGTAGCCCTAAAATCAGAGTTTGCAAAAATTCTTTTTTTTTTTTGAATTTTGGTTGAGCCTATAATCAGTAAGAAAGGAAGAGTTATCATGACTTCCGATTATACCGTGGCTCTCTTTGCAAATATCATACCATAATCGATAGTCAATATACTTCGTATAACTAACGAATATAGAGTAGCCCCAAAATCAGAGTTATCATGACTTCCGATAATGAAGAAACCCTATGGGAACATACACGTTTTGTGAAAAATTCTGGAAAACCGAATATAGAGTAGTCCCAAAATCAGATTTTGCAAAATTCCTCTTTTTTCTGAATTTTGGTTGAGTCTATAATCGGTAGTAAATGAAGTTATCATGACTTCCGATTGTACAGTGTAATCTTTGTCGAAATCTTACCATAATAGGTAGTCGTTGCCCCAAACTACCGATTATGGATTAACCTCCCGATTATAAAGGGGCATATACGTATTTTTAACCTATTTTGTCTTTTGTGTCGCCCTTGTGTTGGAGTCGCCCCAAAATGTGCTAGGTAAATTAACTAGAAGATGAAATTACAGAATTTAAGATAGGAAAAGACTTCCTTCTTGACTAAAGAGAGTTCTTTGCTCACACACTAAAGCTTCGGTAGTTAAGCTTTTGATTATAATGACTGTAGCATCCTTTCACTATCTTGTCGAGACTTAAGAGAAAACAATTTTCTATGAGGGCTGTTTTTGGGCATACAAAAAAAATTACCGGGCATACATTTTGTGTAAGTTCGGCTTAAAAGTTGTGAGCCGAACCTTAAATATGCCCGGTAATTTTTTGGTATGACCAAAAACATGTCTCTTTTCTATATTCCTAAACCGAAAGCAAATTTGGTGAACCCGTTTCTGAAAAGCCCAACAAATGCTACCTAATCCAATATCAAGCCCTTTAATATAAATGGACATCTAAGTCAACAAACAGAACACTTTAACCTCAGAGATCCTAGACTGTTCGACTTCGAGTCTTTGAGATGAAATGTCGACCCTCAAAGACTTGCGGTGCTTCAAATCAAGATCCACATTAGCTTGAATAGGAGCCTCAACCTCACGGTTTTGAATGGTTGATTGAAGGAAAAATCGTGAAGCGATTTTGCGTTCAATCAGCATTGTTTTAGGTGACAAAATCTACAAGAATTTACTAGTTAAATGAAAATGTATACTCCGAGGTTACTATAATTCGTTGTACTACAAGAGCACCATGTGAACTGAACTCCAAGGAGATCCTGCTGGATTCTGCCCCCTTTGATGCAGAAGGAAAAGCCCTCCTCGCAGCATTGCAGTGGTCACAGGATGCAACATTTTCTTTTTCTGCTCACAAGTCACTGTAAATATTGTTTTTCTGTTCCCATTTTGAAAATGCAGGTTTTCAATACTCTGGTGTATCACATTTCATAGCCACGCACCTTATCAAACAAATGAGTCATAAAATATGTTCTGCCCTTATCCACTTGGTACATGGTAAATTATAGTAAAAAACAACAGTGTAGGAGCTGAAGTAATATACTTCAGCCATTGAATTGGGTACGACCGCAAGCTCCAAACCCTCCAACAGTGAAGGCGAGTCGATGCACAGAACACTGTCAGAACCCTCTCTTCACTCGCCTCCGCACAAGCAGCTAGTTCACTGACCAGGCAAACAACTGTTTTACAAGTATAAGCAGCATAATCTGCATATATTGACTGTATTACTAAGACCAAGTAGTTGCGAGTTCTTTCATCATTTCAACTATTACGTGCCGTTCAGGTTCAGACGCTTTTATCCATCTTTGCCGTAGTAGATATACTTCTGTTAGGCAATCAAATTCAGTCTTCTTTTCCAGTAAAGGTACTATTGAGAGCTGTTTCCAGTGTTCGTCAATCACAGAAAGAGGGACAGGCCTGCCCTCTTGGGTGTACTTCATTAACTCGTGCGCACAAGGAAGTCCATGCGTAGAGCGAAATGAACATTTGCAAGCGGTAACATCTGTCTCCAAATCTTCTGATTGGTTGACTTCCAATCGTATAAGTTCCAATGCATAGTGAGATACGTGGTTTCTCAATTCCTCGAAAGCAGGTATCTGATGTTCATCTAACACTGAAGTCAAGCTCTTCTCGAAGGAGGATTTAATCTGAAAAAGCTGTCTGTTTATCATATTGTGCATTGCTTCCCAACAAGTAAAGAAACTACCAGCTGAAGACGCCATAGACTTCTTCAAAGGACCATGCTCACTTTTAACTCTATTTATTACAGTGTTACCAAAGTGCTTCATATTTTGTGTCCAGGCCAAACAAAAGCTCTCCTTATGCTTTAACCATGTGTCACGCAGGTAGGTAACACATGAAGTGTTTCTCGTCATCCACGTTGTTTCGAGGTGTGCATAATAATCCTCATAGTCTTCCTTTGACTTTGCTTTCCAAACACGCTCCCAGTCATAGAAGAATTCATTCCAGGTGTCTTCACTCTCAAATGCCTTCTTGCAATTGCTTACGATATCTTGTTCTACGTGAGATGTGCAAAGTAACCTGTTAGCTCCTGGGAATACAGCACCAATTACCTTTACCAATAGAGGCTCCCCCAAAGTTACAAAGATAGAAGGCAAATTATCTGGAAAAAATAACGACTTCAGTTGTGTCAAGAACCAGCCAAAGTTCTCCTCTGACTCCTCTTCCAAGAACGCGTATGCAACTGTGAACGAATATCCTGTAGAACTGAACCCAACCACATGAAAATAGGGAATCTTAAACCTATTGATCTTATAGGTGGAATCTACCATTAGCACTGATGGAAAACATTTTACCAATAAAGTGGACTCTGGATGAGACCACATTATATTCTTTACCTCATCGGTCACTTCATCCTTCTTGTGCCATTCCATATAATGGAATTGGGTTGACAACTTAATTATTTGTTGCATCACTGATTTTCCATCCATCTCATGCACTCTTAACTTTGCCCTTGCATTATATATGGTTCTAATGGTCGAGTGATTTTCTTTATTCCTCTCTTTCAATGCCTTAAGTACCTGTTTAGGCCGAACACCACATGTGGTTAACTGAGCCAATAGTTGCTCCTCCTCTTCTTTCAAACGCCTGATAAGTGTGTCTTCCGTTGTTGTGCTTTCAACCTCGTGATTATGTCTTCCACACTTTACAAAAATACTCCATTTGTTATCAGACTTACACGTACCTCTCACACTAAAAGGACAACCACACTTTTTGGAACCAATGGATCTTTTCCGTTTAACTCCAGTCTTTGGTGTGTGATTCTTACTCTTATGGCTCTTGTAAACACCACCCCTCTCGCATCCAAGCTCAATTGTACAAGTAGAACGACCCTTGCCCGTTAATCTGTTTTTGGAGGTTTTAATCACAAGTATGGTATTGTTCTTCCTTCCAACCTCTTGACACCATTGAATGACTGCATCTCGTGAGCCGAATACCTGAATTTCAACCAAGAATGAGTTTCTATATGCCGTTGCTATTGACAGCCTATTTTCATAAGCTATGAAGTTAAAATCAATACCTCATCAGTCTTGAAATACTGAGACAAGTCAACCCCCTCCTCCAAGGTCGTAACATCCTCCGCGACGACGATGGTCCCTTCCGATGGATTACTTACTGGTCCTGGGTTCTAAACATCAAGTACAAATAAAAATAAATCCACGTCAAAACAAGCAACAATTATCAACGCTGATTAACAAAACGCTCTAATGATCAGTGCATAGCCAAATATACTACAAATCATTTTGGGTTGGATAACAGCTCCAAGAGTCGGATTGTGTTCAATTCACGACGACTGAAAAGACCCTGAACATTCAGAAGAGCTACACTCTATGAGCAAATGAAAACCATATAACTTGACTAAAGAAACTATCCAGCTACAGGAAATAAGAGTGTTGGCAATCTTCATTGGTCCAAAAACATAAATGTGTGGCGTTACTAACGTCTACCGAAACCTATTCTCTTATCCAAGGAAAAAAACATGCATCGAAATATTAGGAATGACATTTAAAATTACCTCGGAAGTTCTTTCCTTCACAATGTTCTCCTCCATGCTTACTGGAGTCTCCACTAATGCAGCTTTCTCATTCGCATTGTTCTCCTCCTCCACACTTGCAATGTTATCCGACACCAAAGACTCCTCCATGTTTACTGCGGTTTCAACTGATGCAGCATTCTCCCTCGCAGTGTGCTCTTCCTCCATGCTTACCGCTAATGCAGCTTTCTTATTCGCACTGTTCTCCTCCTCCTCCACGCTTACAATGTTATCTGACACCAAAGACTTCTCCATGTTTACTGCATTTTCAACTGATGCAGCATTCTCCTTCACAATGTGCTCTTCCTCCATGCTTACCGGAGTCTCCACTAATGCAGTGATCTCCTTCTCCGAGCTTCCGATGTTATCCGGCGGCAACAAAGATTTTCCCTTGGCAATTCCATTTCCCACAACGCCTACTGAAGTAGTACCTAATTTCCTCGGCAATTTTCTGTTTCTTGATCGAGTATCCACCATCATTAACAACTGTGTCTTCTACACTCAAATGTCTCTAAAGCCTCAAAATTTCAATCACGCAAGCACCCCAAGAGATTGTAATTCTGCAATTACTTTGATCAAGTAAAGATCAAATCTAAGTTAAGGTAACCCCTTATCCAGAAAATGGTTGATAGCAAATCCCGTTTGCTGAAACCCTAGGTAGGTTTCTAAAGGGGAACCCTAAAATAATGCTGAAACCCTAAGAAGGTTTCTAAAGGGGAACCCTAAAATTAATAATGAGGAATCAAAAAGTTGAAATATTCACAGATTCTAAGTAAAATGTTGAACAAATCGGGCATTAAAATTTCGAATCAAAGATCAAGATAAATTTAATCTGAAGATACCTGAAAACTGGAAGTGTATGAGAGAAGCAAGTAGCGATTAATGTCTCGAACATGAGTCTTGACAATGTGAAAGGCACCTAAATGGCTCGTCCGCGTTGTGATTATATTTGAGTTGACCCGGTTTATCTTCAATGACGATTTGAAACTTAAAACCGACGTGACTACTCGATTCAAATATTTCGGACTTTTTATTTTCAGTGGTTCTGTATGAACCGAACAGAAAAAGCCACGCGAAAACCGCCTCTAATAGACTTTTTTTTGTGTGTGTGGGAATTAAGTGTTTGACCCTCCCCTCACTCTCTCTTACTCAAATGATCTTTGACTTAAAACTCAATTTTTAAAAAATTAACCCATTTATTGAAATGATCCTCAAAAAAGAAGAAGGGTGATTTGGATAAAGATGATAAACTATATCCTCTAAGGGTATAATCGTCATGCCAACTTAAACATAATATTTCTCACGAATTATACGTAAGAATTCGACAAATTTTATATATTTGGAAAGCTTTTTGAAAGATCTACACAATGAGCGTAAATACAACTATCAAATTTTCATTTCATTTTTTTTTTATTCTTTAAGTAATTTTTTAAATTTTCTTCATATTTTATAGTGTGCAGACAATATGCACACTGATTTTATGTATAGAAAATATGCACACTAATTTTTGTAAGCAATTTTTTACATATTTTATAGTGTGAAGGAAATATGCACACTGATTTTTGTAAACAATTTTTTAAATTTTCTTCATATTTTATAGTGTACAGACAATATGCACACTGATTTTATGTGCATACAATATGCACACCGGTTATAATATTTCAGGGCCATTAGAATAATTTGCAAATTTTATTAAATAACCCTGAGGCCAAAAGAATAAGACCCATAATTTCCAGGGTCATAAGAATAAATTTCTCTTTTTTTTTAATGTGTGGGTCCCACTGGGCCTCACCCCTCGGGAGACGTGCAGGGGTGGGTGTGAGAGGCGGTTTTTCTCACGTTGTTTTTCTCTCGGTCCATTTATAATTTCTGTTTTATTTTTATTTTGAATGTAAAGGAAACCAGTATGTAACAAAATCCGGAACCGCGGATTTCATCCGCAACCGTCCGCAAAATTGCGGGTGAAAACCTATCCGCAAGAGTCTATGGGCCAGACACGGGTGAGTTTTCAAATCCGCAAGGTTTAGCGGTTTGGTTGCGGTTGGTTTTGTAAATCCGCGGATTCACCCGCACCGTAGGTCATAACAGAAAAAGATAAGCCCAGTTAAATAAAGCCCGGCAAAACAAAGCTATTTAACCTAACGGAGTTTGCTTTGAAATAAAACGAACATCAAGTTCCCCTTCGCTTAGTTTCATGTTAGTTTCAGTCCAAATATCTTTTGATTTTTTTGAATGGTGTCCATATCTACATTATGGAATTCTCCTTTCGCCCAAAGTAGTCGAAGTCGTTCCTCGGTGCTACTCGGTTGGGGAGCTTGGAGCGAGGAGCAATAAGTTCGGACTTGGAAATCGTCAAAACTCAGTCTAATACTCGGAATCTATTTATTAATAATTTATATATTGCTACCCATAAGTCATGATTTGTACTTAAAATTTTAACACTATCATGTAATTAAGTGTGTAATATTGTTATATTGAACGTATTTATCATGTATTTAGAGGTTTTTCTATCATGTATTTAGAGGTTCAATTTTCCAAATCCGCAACATTGACGGTTTAGTTGCGGGTGACCCTTAATCCGCAACCGTCCGTCCGTCCGTTGCACACCCCTACTCGTGCTACGTACTGGGACTGATGGGGATTGTGGATCAAGAGTGGCGGGGCTTCGCCCCGCTCCCGTCGACATCTTTAAAGAAAATAGATTAATAAATTATTTTTTAATCAATATGGAAATTTGATGCACTTTGGAAGTTAATGTGTTGTGGGAATATGCAAGCAAAATAATAATAATGCTAATAAAGATATATGTAAATTTTCGTATAATAATTTTTCAAAGACGTTTAATTTTTTTAAACACACTTGTAAGGTAAAAATAATAAATCTTCTCATTTGTAACAAAATTAAAAAATTAAAAATGATAATTTTATCAGGGAACATGAGGTTTACATCACTATCACACGAAATCACTTCATATAATCTATTTTATTATTCATATGAATCTGATTTGTAAATTTCGGTTTCTTACATTACAACCAACCAATCTTAAATAATTTACACAAAATCTCAAATAATTAAAAATAGTTTTCTTGTGGTTCCACATAAATTTTCAATACCTTAAAATTATCTAACTGGTTTGTTATGTTGCATTGTAAAATCAATAGCATAAATAAGAAGGTCTTGTACTCCCTCTGTTCATAATATATAGGCGGAGAAGATGAAATCTATTCAATCTATTCAATTTCTAAGAAATTGTTTGGTTTTAACAAATTATTTTTTCAATATTCCGCCTATATAATAGGGACGGAGGGAGTATATAAAAAAATTAGAGTTATATAATAATCTTATGTATAGAGCTGGGCACACGTGTGTTATAGGTAAAAGTAATTGTACCTGATTTTATTGAGTTAGTTTATGGGGACCCGTGAATTAGAAGATGATATGGGGCGTACAATCGCTGATTTCCAGTGAATACATGTTTATCCATGGGTTATATGATGGCCGCAGGCATTATTTGGCGAGATTTAAATACCCAACATTACAGCTAAATGCTTAAACTTAATTTCATAAGTTAACTTACATATATCAACGCTACTTCGTCTTATTTTGTATTTCAATATCTCTTTCAACATGTTACAAATTGGCCCAAAAGATTTAAATTTAGTTCAACTGTCCAATTCAAAATTCGGTGATGGTATATATGTTTTCATCTTACATTACAACACAACCCTCCCATTAATACACCTTCAATAGTTTATTTGTCTCCTCCACAACGTTGGTGCGGATACAACAACAAATTCCCATTGGAACTCCATTTCCAAATGGTTTGCCTGTCTCCACAACATTGGTACAACTCCAATATTGATGCAACCTTTAATGCTAATACACTACAGATATACTCAACAGGGGAGCCCTCCATGCCATATTGCGGTTCAATAAGATATAAAAGAGAACATTTGGAACAATATGAAAACTCTTGTGCATGGAAAATTCATTCATGAAGATAATTTTGTTCAGGCAGAGGACATTTATAAGAAAAATGGTGTATCTGATAGACAGTATTAACAATTATGAAATAATCTGACTCACGTATAACACTTAAGTTATTCAGTTCCATACTTATACATAACTAATTAGTATCAAATGTTCAGAAACCTTTAATTCAGTGCAAAGCTAGACAAAATTCAGGAGTACATTATCTGAGATAACTTGAACCATAAGAAAACATTAAGGATTGGGTACCTCAAGTTGTATCTTGGTTGACTCTCTGTGTACTTGAATACCACCAGAAAGTTTGAAAACCCCTCCCAAGGTATAATTTATTTTTCAAGGTTTGCACTCTTACTCCATGAACCTTTCTTCTTATTATGTATTCAATATGAATCTAACTCATATGTCAATGTTTTTACATCAATTTGTTTTGCCTATTTTTGTAGAAAAATGATTGGATTTTTTATAAGGTTCAATACAAGTTCTACCATACTAATGCATGAGAAATGTTTGTAGGAATGTCACAAAGAATTCTCTTCTGTTCGGGGGGAGATTTTTCAGACCTGGTGCGTTTAAGTCGTTAGTGCCAACTTTAGTGGAGGGAACTGGAACATAACATAGATTAAGAGGAATTTCCTAAGATATCTATGTAAAATTATAGATGAATTTCCAGATTGTACATCCGGCAGCTGACACTCTTTTCGGTCATTCCATGCACCTTATGAGTTGTGAAGTTTGTATCTGGTGACCTCGCAGTTTACTGGTGATGGTGGTGCACATTGCACAGGATATGGGTACGTACCAAGGTAGCCATTATTGCTTTCATTTTTCTTTAGATCCCCTTTGCTAAATGACTTTCCAAATTTCCTCATTGCTAGGAATAGCAGCAATAGTTTTGGTCTTCAGTAATGACATCCTAAGAAGTGAAATTGATGTTCATCTACTGCTCACTGGGATCTTTTCTAGTCATAGAAGAGAAGTGGTTTATGAGATGTTTGGTGATGCTTTTCTGATCAGTTTCCCATTTTCCATCTGGAAGGTTGAGAGAGTCAATGGAATTTCTCATTTTTCTATGTTTAGCAGCAGCATGGAAATCTCTTGTATTCCTGTCGGCATGGTCACTTCCAATCCTTCTTCTTTGCTCTTCTGTTTGGCTTATGAGTTGTTCGGTTTTTTCTTCTTTGCTCTTCTGTTTGTATTGAGGTATATGGGAGCATGGTCACTTCCAATCCTTGGTGAGTGAAAGACAGCAACTTCATTAAACAAGCACCACCAGTCTGTAGAGCAGATACATCTATCTAATCTCTCCAAAATCAGTTCTTCAGTACTTGCATTGTTTGTCCAAGTGAAAGCTGGACCACTAAATCCTAAACAACTCCATTGTGAATCATCTCTCTGAACTCTTTGTCAAAATGATTCCCTTTATTACTACCACCATACTTTATCAACAAGTTCTCTAACATCCTTAACACCAGCAGTAACCACAGATAACGAAACAAATCTATAAGAATTGGAAGTTGAATAATGCGCAATGGCTCTAGCGATGGATGTCTTATTAGTACCAGGTGGACCCCACAAGACAATAGAAGGTAATATCTCAGAATTTAAAGAAGTCTTGAGAATTGAATTCTTACTAAGAAGATGGTCTTATGCTATCACATCATCGACCACCTTAGGTCGCATTCGCTCATCCAGAGGATCGGGAGGAGGAAGAAGAGGTTTTTGTAGTAGATGGAGGAGACTGGAATTGTTGTGGGAAAGAGGAATGAAATAACTTAGTATATTTTTGGATGGAGATTCTTCATTGCTAGGGATGGATTGATATTTGAAAGGGAAGAAATGATCAAGTTTGGGTGGAACATGAGAAGAAGAAGAATGAAGATTATCCATATCGAAGAAGTTTTACATCTCTTACTAGGTGGTGTTGTATCATATTTAGTTGCATTTCCAACTGCACCTTCTTATGTATCCTATCCTCCACAGCTGGGCATATATAAGGTGGAGGTGACCACATCACAATGGAATAACATAAGCCTGCACCCAAGTTTTTCAAAGAAAGTTTGTTAAGATTCAGAAAAAGAACAACACTATTGTCTATTAAAACTACTAAAGATGGTAAAGAACACAGTTAAAACGTGGAGTTTTCTCTAAAGCACTCATGCTAGGTTTGTAACGATGTGAAATAAAATAAGAAGTGTTGGCGGATAATCTTACCAAAGGTGTTGAATTAGATGCTTGCATGATCATACATCCAGTAGACTTGTTGTAACTGCAAGTCTGCAATCCAAACAAACTTTAGCAACACTAAAGGCGTGAGATTTCACTGTATGTGTTTATCATATGTAAAATCCTTGATCAACTACCAGTGGAAAAGGAGGGAAGCATCTATTTATCATAGTCACTTAGATCATCAATGCTTCAAGAAGAAGCAATAGTCATAAACATTATAGAAGTACTGTAAACCTCAAGGTGTTAGTTTCGCTCCCTCAAAAGGTGAGATGGAATAAACAAAATTCTCCATGGTAAGGGAATACCTTAATAAAAAAGTAATCATCACGCCATTTTTTGAACCTACAACAGGGAAAAAGAAAGACAGTTTTCGCTTTTTGGTTAAAAGGCTTCTATCCATCCTCATGAAGAAGTTAACTCCATATCATCAAAATCAAACAACACAATAATGAGAACATGGATAGGTTATCGTCATTCGAGTGGTCCTCCTGGATATTCCAATGGCTAGTGATTGTGACTTGACTTTAGAAGGAGCTTAAATTTCCCTGATCCTAAAGGGAGATAAAAAGATATGTTAGTATCCATAGAATCATAGTCAATTCAATGAGATAAAATGAGAGGAGTTAGGCCTCAACTAAGGAATAAGATGTGGTTCTTCCCTTAAAGATTGAGGAAGAAACCCCGGTTAAGCAAAGACATGGGCCCCTTGGTAGTTTTAGAGTAGGCTTCCTTGGTTTGCTGAAACAAACCCAACTCAAGACAAATAAATGTCCATCTTATATCATAAATACAAAACAAAGTGAGGCTAAGTTTGCATGTGTTAGTGGTGGTCAGGATTTGTCCTGGAAAAGATAAATCAAGGGATGTGGTTCTCCTGACCACCCCCTACAACTCGCACGCATGGCATTAGTTTCAATATTATGAATAAAAAATGAATACTCAGGTCAAGATATTGAATTTCAAAAATTATAACAGGGAGGTTCGAACTCATGACCTATGTGTCATAAGAGTGGCCTCTAACCAGTGTTCCACCTTGGTTGGAATTGATAGAAAAGATAAATCAACAGTGGTGGTTTGTTCAACTTAAATACCATAATTGCTTTATTAATTAGTGTTTCACTAATTGCACATAATAAATAATCTATTCATTATAAAGTGTTTTATTAATTAGTATTTCACTAATTGCTCATAATAAATGACTAATTATTTTTTAATTATAAATGTTTTCTTAATTAATTATAATATTTATTTCTATTAATAAGTAATTTTGATAAATAATATCAATAGACATTTTCTGCGACAATGAGTAGTAGTAGAGGTGGAGGCCGAAAGATTACTGGTGGCTAAGGGTGGAGCCAAGCACAATTATATTTATTTTTCTTCTTTTATCGTAAAATGGGATACAAAATCCATTTTTCACATGTATCCAACTTGCTAAGAATTTATTCTTCCTCTCTCCTCAAAATCCTGGCTCCGCTCCTGGTTTGTGGCGGAAGAAGTAGTGACGGTGAATGCTGGTGAGTAGAGATGGACAATATTAATTTTTTGTTCGTTACAACATCGATAACATCGTAGTGTGGAAGATGTGGTTGGTTGTTTTTGACACTTTTGATAAAGGAAGGTACCATATATTTCAGGGATGATATCATACAAGACAATATTTTCATGATTGTAGTTGGTACCCGTGTTATCCTTGGTACTATATCGTATAAATCATGATTTTTTAATGTTAAAATAAAATTGATTGCAATACAAAAAAGAATATATACATTGAAATAATAATAATGGAACTAATCAATTGACGAAATTTTGTTCAATCAAAACCTCATACATGTCATTTGTGGTTGAAAATTAGAATTGCGTCCAACAACCTACATGGGATGGGCGGCAGTGATGGTGGCAGTGGTGGATTCAAAAATTGACATTGAGGAGGCCTACTTTTTTTTTTTAAAGAAACATGTAAACTTTGGTGGACTAAAACATAAATATATATGGACAAAGTACTATTTATAAAATAAACTAAAAAAATTATGTAGTTATTAAAAATTTAAGGGGTTAGAGCCAGGTTAGTAAACCCTTGGCTCTGCCACTAGGTGGTGGTGGATAAAAAAAGTGCATTCATATGATTTTATGGTGGAGGCGGGTATTGGTGAACAAAAACATATTATGCTAATTTCGTAATGCCACAAAATGTGTAATGTTATATTATAAAGTATAAAATGCGGTTGATCATTCTAATGTTAAAATAAACTCGACAAAACACATGTCCATTTAAAAAAATTGGTGCAATCAATTGTCATGTTATGTAATAACTAAACGAACGACACGAATCAAGATCAGAACATATGAAATTATTTATTATCGATTTTTTTATGTAAAAAGTGGTCAGGGCAAAGATAAATTTACCGCTGGGGTTTGTTCAACTTAACCATTTTTAAACGTTTTATTAATTAGTGTCTCATTGATTGTTCATAATGATTAATTAAATTTCTATTATAAATGACCCTTTAATAATCTAACATAAATACATAATTTTATTAATACATAATTTTATTAATAAATAATTTTACTAAAAACTATATTAATTCTAATGGTGGTAGTGGAAGTAGGGTTAGTATAAGCGGTGGCGGGTGTTTGTCAATGGTGGAGGCGGGAACATTACTATTGGTGGAAGAAATAATGGCGGTGGATGGTTTTTATGGTGGTGGGTGTTGGTAATAGTAGTGTATAATAATAGTTTTTGTTTTTAGTGAGTTTTATTGACCAAGTAAAAAAATAATCATCACAAAAATGCAACATTGTATTGTGAAAGATGTAATTGGTTGTTTTAAGCACGATTGATAAGGACAAAAACCAAATATTTCGAGGATGATACTGGAACATATAAGACAATATGATCATGAATGTTAGATCACCCGTATTATATATATATAAAGGCAATTGGTGTACCCCTGTAAGAGAACATTATCGCTCTCTCAAGTACTATTACATTCCTTTTCCTGAAAGACCATCAATGTCGAGTTGTTTCGCGACAACTACCTACAAAGACAACAACTTTCGATATAAAACCTTATTGACCGGGAAAATGTATTTGCATTCTAAAATATTTGTTTGAAAATTATGTTTGTTCATCAAAATCATCATAAAAAACTCTAAATCATAAATCTAAATTTCGCCTCCGATGTTTATAGAATATTTTTTATATTTTACATTCTCAAATCATGCGACCTCTTGATGACAAATCAACAATATCAAATTACGGATCAATATGTATATAGGTTTCATTCACTGGGTTAAAAGGTAAAGTAGACACAGAGGGGTAGATCACACAAATCAGAACATGACTGAGAATACATTAATAATTTGGTCAAGAGATAAGGACAAAAATTTAAGATTAACTTTCTATGGGAATAATTAGATTGGCTTCGATAGGAGCTGACATGGATTAATAATAATTTTCACGTAAGAAAATTGCAAAACATAGTTTGGCTAACTCTGCCTATGTAAAGAGTGGTCAAGATTTGTCCTTCCTCAATTGCTATGTTATGTGAGAAGAAGGTGATATCTAAGATTGAGGTATAATTCAAATCTATAAGATTCATACCATTTTCAACTGGATGCCTTGAAAAAAATTGACGTGTTGTTATTATTATTACAGACAAGGGATACATTGACCACACTTGCGCAAATAGCTCACTTCGCAAATGATTGGTGTTGCATGTACTGTCTAGAATGCAGCGAGGAATTTGAGGAAACAAGGCACCAGAAGCATTGTTCGGAGTATTTTGAATATAGTAACTTAGACCCGATGTAATACTTATGTTCTTTTTTTTTTTAGTTTTTCCACAACCTATTTATTTAATAAAAATGAACATTACAAATACATAACGTCAACAAAAATTAGACAGATTGCGTTTGATAATAATGGCTACTGATGGTCCGGAAACGACAAAAGAAAGGATTTTTTATAGAAAAATTATTGGGATATACAACGGATTACTTGATACGAATGAAAGATGTATAACTATTTCGATTCTGAAATCACATAAAGTTCACAGTAGAAGATGACATCAAGTTTAAAGTTAGTAACAAACATAATATGGCTAACTAAAATGTTAAAAACAAACAAGATATATAAACTTAGAAATCCGTGGGACTTGAAAAGGCCAATTTTGAAAACTACAATCTTAGAAAGCAACGATCCACAATACCATAATTTTTTTTAATAAATATTCAACGTAGAATATGTCAACTTTTGGTAAAGGATCTTGTAGTACCCTGTATTTTAACTTACGGTTTCTGGTCGGGTTATATACCCAAATTAGCGAACCATGTGGTTTAGATCGTTTCTTTTGCCTTAACCTAGGTGGGTTGCTTGAACTAGAAAATCTAGGTGGAAATAGAGTTACCTAATTAACTTTAATAATTAAATAAAATTATAAGGGAAATGAAAAGACAAATTTATAAATAGAGAAAATATTATTAATGTTTTATATACCTAAAAGTTTAGAAAATGAATTTTAGAAGTTAGAAATCAAAAGGCTAGGAGAAAGAAAAAGAGATGAAGATATAGGTTTTTATTTAGAGAAGAAAGCTATGGAGAGGAAGAAGATGAATTGGAGCTAGGGTTCTTAAGGAGAAATTCTAATTAGGAAAATCAATGGAATTGAGGTAGAATGTGAAACCCTTTCTCTTTAAGTGTTTTTCTTTGGTGTTTACTTTAAATGATTTTGTATTGTAATGATTCAGTAATTTATTCGAATAAATATGCGCCTCTTGTTGATGATCAGGCTTTTCTAATTGATATTAAACATGATTGAGTATCTCTTGTTAAAATTTGAGAAGTTTCCAATGTAAATTCACCGTTTAATGTTTGTTTGAAATTGGGTGATAGTTTCTGAATTTCTGGACAGTTTCGCCTTGCTGTGATTTTGATATTCCTAGTAAGTCTTAATGGTGTTAAAAGGATTTTAGACCTTAATAAAAGTTGTAGATAAATATCTTATCTTTCGGTGTGCTTTGTATTAGGTCAATTTCAGATTTTTATGAATTTATCATGAATTGTTTGGTAACAACATGTAATCTGCCCAGTTTTTAGGTTGTCATTATAAATTCAACATCTTTTGTTTGAACCGTTGGTTTGGTGTGAATATTTGATATGTTATACATGATGGTGTCAATAAAGTTCATATGAAATTTGAAGATGATCGGATAAATTTATCACTATGAAAACTATAATATAAGATTATGTAGTTAATGTATTTGCTTAAATAATTAAAAGAAATTCATGTTGTTA
Source organism: Papaver bracteatum (assembly GCA_023529315.1). Taxonomy (NCBI): domain Eukaryota; kingdom Viridiplantae; phylum Streptophyta; class Magnoliopsida; order Ranunculales; family Papaveraceae; genus Papaver; species Papaver bracteatum. The sequence continues at coordinate 210,401 of JAJJWX010005194.1, forward strand.
AGCCATGGTTGCTTGTGTTGTTTGTGAAAAAGATTTATAAATGGAAATGAGTTCATGTTTTTCCGTTATATGAAATATTGTTTCATGCTAACGGCGGGTAATGATCCCCGAGAGTTAAATGGGTAATGATCCCCATGGGAACTTGTGTTTCCCGACCATCGATGGCGGCTGTCCGTGCCGGTAAACGATGGGTGGTGTACGAGCCAAGGTTTTCGCACTATGAATGAAATGGGTAATAATACCCTAGAGCAAATAGGTATGATCCCCATAGGAACTTTTGTTCCTGACCATCGATGGAGGTTGTCCGTGCCGATAAACGATAGGTGGGTGTACGAACCAAGGTTTTCGTATCGTGAACTCATTGTTTGAAGTAATAATATAAAAATATGTTGGAATCTAGATTAAATGATTTGTTGGAAAATATGATTGGTGTGATGAATTCAGGGTTTGTCTGTGACTAAATTAATACGTGAATATATGTGTTGAATCATCGATGAATGACTTGTTGATAATTGTTTTGGTATTGTAAACTCATGGCTTGTGGTGATAATATTAAATTGGATTATTTGTTTGAAACAATATTGATGTGCGAGCTTGTTAATCAAACGTATAATTGAATCCTTAAAGTTGTGCAAATTCTTTTGATGTATGTTCTCTTTGATTGGTTGATATTTGTTTTTACATCTTTAGAGAATGGGGGTGCATTCTATTGAGCTGTCATCTCACCCCAATTGACATCCTTGCAGATTCATCAGAGTGGCGCAGCGAAAGTTAGGAATGAGTAGCTTGATGATTGAATTGTTTTATTGTATTGCTTGAAATGTAGTTGAGATAATATGTTTGTCTGAAAATGTTGTTAAAGATAATTAGTGGATTTATATGCTTCAATTCATGTTATATAAAGTTTCAACTATGTTTTGTGTAAAAGTAAATTAGAAACAAAAATAAATAAATATGCATAAGTATCTTTCCGACCCGTAACGCTTCGACTTCGGATCTCCATATGGGTTTGACCCTGGTCCGGAACTCGGGGTGTTACAATTTGGTATGAGAGCTCTAGGCTTTAGATCTTGAATGGGACCGTAAATAAATTGTTTCGTATGTTGTTATGCATGCTTGTCTGATTTGAGTGTTGTATTGCTTGCTTCATCATAATAGTTGACTTTGTGTAACTCATGTGAATTGTTCATTTTGCGCGGGATTGAATCGTCGTGTTGTTTACTATATTATTTATATTATGTGAATATTTAGGTTTACGTATGTTCTTAATTTTGGGACGAAATTTCTTTTAAGGGTGGTAGAATGTAGTACCCTGTATTTTAACTTATGGTTTCAGGTCGGGTTATATACCCAAATTAGCGAACCATGTGGTTTAGATCGTTTCATTTACCTTAACCTAGGTGGGTTGCTTGAACTAGAAAATCTAGGTGGAAATAGAGTTACCTAATTAACTTTAATAATTAAATAAAATTATAAGGGAGATGAAAATACAAATTTATAAATAGAGAAAATATTATTAATGTTTTATATACCTAAAAGTTTAGAAAATGAATTTTAGAAGTTAGAAATCAAAAGGCTAGGAGAAAGAAAAAGAGATGGAGATATAGGTTTTTATTTAGAGAAGAAAGCTATGGAGAGGAAGAAGATGAATTGGAGCTAGGGTTCTTAAGGAGAAATTCTAATTAGGAAAATCAATGGAGAATCAATGGAATTGAGGTAGAATGTGAAACCCTTTCTCTTTAGGTGTTTTTCTTTGGTGTTTACTTTAAATGATTTTGTATTGTAATGATTCAGTAATTTATTCGAATAAATATGCGCCTCTTGTTGATGATCAGGCTTTTCTAATTGATATTAAACATGATTGAGTATCTCTTATTAAAATTTGAGAAGTTTCCAATGTAAATTCACCGTTTAATGTTTGTTTGAAATTGGGTGATAGTTTCTGAATTTCTGGACAGTTTCGCCTTGCTGTGATTTTGATGTTCTTAGTAAGTCTTAATGGTGTTAAAAGGATTTGAGACCTTAATAAAAGTTGTAGATAAATATCTTATCTTTCAGTGTGCTTTGGATTGGGTCAATTTCAGATTGTTATGAATTTATCATGAATTGTTTGGTAACAACATGTAATCTGCCCAGTTTTTAGGTTGTCATTATAAATTCAACATCTTTTGTTTGAACCTTTGGTTTGGTGTGAAATTTGGATATGTTGTTGCTTATGGAGCTATGTATGTTCTGTAGAAGTTTCAGGAAGATCAGATGAATAAATAACCCAAATATGTATGATGCAAAATGGATGCAGTTAGCTTGTTTGTAGAAATGCTTGAAAGAAAATTATGTTCTTATGCCATGGTTGCTTATGTGGTGTGTAAAAAAAAATTTATAAATGGAAATGAGTTCATGTTTTCCGTTATATGGAATATCGTTTCATGCTAACGGAGGGTAATGATCCCCGAGAGTTAAATGGGTAATGATCCCCATGGGAACTTGTGTTTCCCGACCATCGATGGCGGCTGTCCGTGACGGTAAACGATAGGTGGTGTACGAACCAAGGTTTTCGTACTATGAATGAAACGGGTAATAATCCCCTAGAGAAAATGGGTATGATCCCCATAGGAACTTTTGTTCCTGACCATCGATGGAGGCTGTCCGTGACAATAAACGATAGGTGGGTGTACGAACCAAGGTTTTCGTATCGTGAACTCATTGTTTGAAGTAATAATATAAAAATATGTTGGAATCTAGATTAAATGATTTGTTAGAAAATATGATTGGTGTGATGAATTCAGGGTTTCTCTGTGACTAAATTAATACGTGAATATATGTGTTGAATCATCGATGAATGACTTGTTGATAATTGTTTTGGTATTGTAAACTCATGGCTTGTGGTGATAATATTAAATTGGATTATTTGTTTGAAACAATATTGATGTTGCGAGCTTGTTAATCGAACGTATAATTGAATCCTTAAAGTTGTGCAAATTATTTTGATGTATGTTCTCTTTGATTGGTTGATATTTGTTTTTACATCTTTAGAGAATGGGGGTGCATTCTATTGAGCTGTCATCTCACCCTAATTGACATCCTTGCAGATTTATCAGAGTGGCGCAGCGAAAGCTAGGAATGAGTAGCTTGATGATTGAATTGTTTTATTGTATTGCTTGAAATGTAGTTGAAATAATATGTTTGTCTGAAAATGTTGTTAAAGATAATTAGTGGATTTATATGCTTCAATTCATGTTATATAAAGTTTCAACTATGTTTTGTGTAAAAGTAAATTAGAAACAAAAATAAATAAATATGCATAAGTATCTTTCCGACCCGTAACGCTTCGACTTCGGATCTCCATATGGGTTTGACCCTGGTCCGGAACTCGGGGTGTTACAGATCTATTGACAACCTATTAATTTGAAATAGGATCAAGGAGCACAATATGTGTTCAAGGTTCTTTATGAGGTAATGTGTCGCCAGATTGTATTCCAAGTGAAGGTAGGAACATACGAAAGTGACGAAAGGTTCTTTAAGACGAATAGCTGGGCACAATACTTTGTTGAAGATTTAATGGCAGAGGTTCACATATATACAATCCCTTCGAAAAGGTAATAGGTACACATTTTAAACATTGTCATCTAATGAGTGTTGAAAAATTACAGGAAAATCATGTCACATTGGATAGTTTGTATCATTCGTTCGATGCAAAAAAATACTATTCTCTGCCTATTTAGAGGATCGACAACATGACCATGATAGATGAGTCAGCTGGAGCGAAATAAGAGCATGTGGAGACTTTTATGGACGATATTGATTAGTTGATTTCACTGAGATGAGCGTTGCTGATGACATATTTCCAAAAAATATTTAAACTTCCATGTTCATGTAGAGAATTATCTCATTATAAACAATGAACCTAAATAAAAAAGTGTCAGGAAGTTAAGATTATATTTCTTTCGTTTGAGCAAATCTCCGACGGTAAAATATTAAAGGAAAAAACAAAGAAATAAAGAGAGGAAAATCCTAACAATTCATATGACAAACACATATTAAATCATAAGGAGTTGATAAGTATTCAGGACACAAATTATACGATATATTAAAAATGAACCAACATCATGGCCCGTTCCGTTACGACACGGGTTAAGGGCTAGTACTAATATAAAGAAAAGAGCCTCTTTTTGGTAGGAGACCCCCTAAATTACTTAGTTGTCCCCATTTTTTAAATATTTACATAAATACCATTGTTTTAAAAATAGATCAAAAATTTTAAAAACTTAATATCTTTCAAAATATACACCGGATTTTTTTTTAAAATTTATATATTTGAAAAGCTCTTTCAATTATCTATGTAACGAGTACAAATAAGAATAGTAAATTTTTGTTTTAGGAAAAAAATTTCATGGCTTTCGAATTTAGTATTGTTGGATGAGTAAAAATTCAAGCATGTGCATCGCACATGTGTCTTTACTAGTATATTGAATAAAAACACATAAATCAAATTCAATCATGAGCAACAACATCATTTTGTACGGAGAAATTACTTACATAGCTAATTCTAGGGGCGAAAATAGAGCAGAACCGGGCTGTGGTTGTAGAATTGCCACCAAGCTTTATAAGCTTCAGGAGGCATACCACCATAAACAACGAAAACATTAAAACCACCTTTCTCCCAAACATTCCTTTCCTGTAGTACCCTACTAATACCACCACCAGGTCTAAGACCACACATCCTCTTCGAAGGTAGTATCACTACCATCAGCTGCTGAGGCAGCTGCACAAACACTATCTTGAGCTTCCCTAATATTCAACAACACCATGCAAAGCTCTAAATATTCATTATTAAAAATAAAATTTAAAAACGCCACCACACCAAACAAAATGAAAACTAATACTATGACTTTCTTTTATACAAACAGATAACACGTGATCCTTTATATTCCCTCCGTCTCATTATTAATTGACTTATTTCAAGTTTGCATAATTTTCAAGGCAAGTTAGGGAAGTAGTACTTTTAAGCATTTTTTACAATTATACCCTTATGGATAATAACTAGTGAAATTTTGAAATGATTTATCTCTCAAACTACACCACGGATGTTTGCAAACTTCATACCATTGAAAAACATTTTAAAACACTTACGTAACGAATATAAACATGTTTATCAAATTATGCATATTTCTTATATTTCTTATAATCAATTAAAAGGATAATTTTAAAAATATCTCCTTGTTTAGTGATGTAGGTCATTTATTATGGGACAAAATCTAAAAGTAAATATAAACATGCTCATCAAATTATGCAGATTTCTTATATTTCTTATAATCAATTAAAAGGATAATTTTAAAAATATCTCTTTGTTTAGTGATATAGGTCATTTATTATGGGACAAAATCTAAAAGTAAATAGGTCATTTATTATGGGACAATATATAAAAGTAAATAGGTCAATTAATAGTAGGACGGAGGGAGTATATGATGATAGGATAGAATATGAAAAATAAAACGCCAACACTACTAGAGCATTTCAAATGCACTGCTATTCTGAGCTGAGAAGAAAGGAAGTTCATCATCATCCGAGCTTTAATTATGAAACGCCATCCGCCTTAAAACACCTATGTAACGAATATAAACATGCTTATCAAATTATGCATATTTCTTATATTTTGTTATAATCAATCAATTAAAAGGATAATTTTAAAAATATCTCCTTGTTTAGTGATATAGGTCATTTATTATGGGACAAAATATAAAAGTAAACATGTCATTTATTATGGGACAAAATATAAAAGTAAATAGGTCAATTAATAGTAGGACGGAGGGAGTATATGATGATAGGATAGAATATGAAAAATAAAACGCCAAAACTACGAGAGCATTTCAAATGCACTGTTATTCTGAGCTGAGAAGAAAGGCAGTTCCTCATCATCCGAGCTTTAATTATGAAACGCCATCCGCCTTAAATCTGTCAAATCCATTTCGAAAGCTGTGCTTACGTCATTCAGATCAGGGACGCTTCCTTCTAAATATCTGACCACCTGGCTCATACGCGGCCAATCAGAAGCCAAATGACGCACAGATAAAGCCGCACTTCCTATCTGCTTCATTTCCTGGTGATCGTAGTTTGGCAGCTTCGGATCAGCAATATCGTCAAAATATTCTTCTTTCACATCCCTCTTTAATAACGGACGTTCCTAAATAAAAATAAATTAGTAGTTAAAATAAAAACTAAAAACTATATCCATGTAAATAAGAAAAAGATAAGAGATAAGAGATACAGAAGAGTCAGTACTTACCCAATCCACCAAGATAACAACCGTGTCTGAAACAGTGCAGTAAAACCTCTATGTAAGAATATCGTATGAACCACAAAAAAAATCTTATATGGAGGTCTAACTTGAATAAACCAAATGAAAATTTTCATATGTGTATTTGGGCATAGTCATGCATATGCATAGGAAACACAAAAATGTATCCAAGAATATACAAATACTATTCAAATGAGGATTTTTTTTCTTCATATTTATGTATATACAAAAATTTTGATTAAAAAAAATCACATACATCACAATTATCATATCGAAAATTGACAAGTGAAATCAAATTAGTATGAAGACATTCGTATTAAGTGGTGCACAAAAAATAAAATAAAATAACTGTTTTGAAGCAAAACAAGGTTCTAGGATGCGGCGACATAGCTGTTCCGGTTCTGTTAATATATACGGTGGGAAGCAAAGTCCTAGGTATGTAACTATAACTATAATGTGTTTTTTTTTTTACATTGAGTACTTGCTAGGCTTATTTATTTGTTTTTAAGACATGCTTAGTATTATTTATTTTTGTCTTAAAATAAGTCTACATCATAGAAATGGTCTATTTAAATTGTTGATCTAGATCATTAGAAATTTTGGTCTTAATGCTATTTTGTTCTCTTAAATATGATATTGGATATAGTTGAATGGTGTCTTTTGTTCAATTGGTTGTACCAACTCTATTTCAATGTATTCGTTTGGGGTTTAAAAGGCCTTAAGCACCATTATTGTGTGCTTGAAATTTTTCTCCCAAAATTTGAATGTTCCTTGAAATGTATCCACTTGCTCGACTATTAATATATCAGTTGTTTCAAAACATACTTTCAAATAAAATCACATGTATTCCAATTTTTGTGGAAGAACTCACAAAAGATGATATGAGTCAGAAAATTTTGATTTCTCTACTTTATCCATAATACTAACGAATCGGTATATGTTGAAGTATGACAACAAGAGAATTAACTAGTTTTAATAATATATTCAACCTAAAGTAAGTGGTTGACATGTGTAGTGAGATTCTCTTGGCCTATTGAGATAAAGAAATTTCTCAAATTAAGCTAAATGTAGCAAAATTGAAAATGGAAAGAACCCCAAAGTGATAAGGGTTATACGTAATGACTCTTGTAAAGCATGTGAAAAGGGACATATATATCATGAGACGGAAATGTATTTTTTTTCCCCAGTAGTAATGACACCAAAGTACCGGTATCCGTTGAATATGGGATGAAGCTAAGATATATTTCTAGCTCCCATCATAAATGAAATAGTTGGAAATGCACCTGGTCATAGGTGTTGATATATACAATGTAATGTGTATCATAGTAGCAACCAATTTTTCACATCAACTTTAATGGCAACAAGAACTTTGCGTGGCCAATTGACTATTTAATTGAACTAGATCATATGTATTCCCTTACAGTGAGAATGGATTTGATTGCATCTATAAATTATTTCTAATAAATGTGGAAGGAAGCATATTCTTAGAAAATTAATGTGTCAATCTAGTGAATTGTAAATCACTGGAACTTGAATTACTGAATCCTTATTAACCCCAACAATGAAATGATTGGGATTGATTCATAAAGACTTTTACATAACCATAAGGCACATTGGTTATGACACGATGTTCCTTTTTGAAATTACTAACACGAGCATCACTTCATTTGAGTGCATAAGAAAATGAACTAATAGAATGCGAAGTTACGACATCTATCATAATCAGTGATTTCTAAAGTCACTAGATTTGCACTGCCTCTCCCCATTATGCTTTAGAGTAAGAAAGCACGTCACTCATCTTACAAAGTCTCTCTTTAGTGAAACATGATTGAGACCATCCTGTTTTACTTAGATGCAAATGCTAAATAACTCATTCTCCTAAGAAATAATAAAGTGTTGTTAGTGAACATATATACACGAAGAATGCGGACCATTCAAAGTGATTTATGGCTTTGGCGGATGATTGGACGCATTGAATCAGTTGTTGTTCCTAACAAACGATGCGTTTAATTTTTGTAGAATTCCTAACACATATTACACAAAGCAAAGTGCAAAGGCTCACCACCCTTGTTAATGCTAGAGAACTTACATCAAAAGGACTTGATTAATATTGCATGTTTAATAAGATCAATATAGAACATATTATACCCAATGGTCTCGCAGAGGCTACCATTAAAGTTTACAAATGGTGTCTAAGGAATAGGTTATGCGTACCAACCTACCTTTTATTGCTTAGGGGATATGCAATATTACGCGCATCTTTACTTAATTCGTTTTAGAACCCAATATTAGTCAACCTTTTCTGTGTACCAGTTGGTAACTGAATTTAAGCCTGACATTTGTGTTATTACGTATTTTTGGTTGCACTATATATGTGCCATTACGACTCCATATCGTACTATGATGGGTGTTCAAAACTGTTAAGTAGTTATGTTGGAAATGAGTTCCCAACAATTATCCGAATTTTAAAACTTTTGGCAGGAGATCTCTTACAGCTAGATTTGTGGGTTATCACTTTAATGAGACAGTCTTCCCGTCGTTAGGGGGAGATAAGAAAAAGTATTTTCTAAGGGAATGACAGGAATTGTCTTGGTGTGTTCCCACTATGTCTCATGTTGATTCTTGTACTCCACAAATGTAAATTTGAAGTGACAAAGAATAATCGATTTTCAGAATGTACACTGATGTCGCTAAAGTGATAAGATCACACATACCAGCTGCAAATATTCCTGCAAGGTTATAAATCCTCAGTATGAGGTACACCATAGACTAAGGTGTTGCAACTACACTTGGTGGAAGTGTAGTTAAGTCCGTGGCTCCATAAATAAAGATGGAGACGCCACTAGGTTCGATCAATGCTCACCTAGAAAGGAAGTAGATAAGTAAGTCACAACCTAATTTGTATCATCAATGAAATCATCTCATTTATTATCCCTGACTATGTCCATGAATCAATACTGGAGGATGCTCCGAAGTTTTAAATGATTCTAGAGAACAATGAAATGCTGACGGATTATGAGAATGCACATGAGTCAATGGAAGGATCATGCGTGCACATTGATGATATAATCCATAAATAGTTGCTCAAGAAGTAGAGCACAATGAGATTGAACCATGCTTTATTTTGATCAATTTCAAACAAATAGCATATTTGGCCTACACAATCCAGGTAGAACTTAGTTTTTTGGCAAATATACGGGTATTTGGTGTGGTAGTGCTAACCAACCAAGTGTAAAGCCTATTGGACATACATAATTAATTTGTCATAAAGCATAGTGAGAACAAAGTAGTCTTAAGGTAAAAAGACTCGCCTTGTGGCGCGAGGTTTCTCACAAAGCCCTGGGATTGTTCTCTTGTAATGAAAATTATACAATTTCGCTACTTAGTCAGCTTGGTAATTTTCAAAAGGACTTGAAATGCAGCATATATATGTGGTTGTTACATATCTCTGAAAGAATCAAGAGATAAAAGATATTTACAAAAGTGCTTGATAGACTTTTGTTTCCCAAATCAAGTAACTCTAAACCACAGAGTGTGTTTACAATTAGATAGAACATTCACTTATAGATTGAAGCAATCAGGCGGAAGTGGTATACCTGTCTAAGTGACTATTTGATTTGGAGGGGATAGACAAGTAAGTTATTATTCCTTGCGTGTTCATAAGAAATTTCCTGATTTGGAATTGTTGCTATTTATGTTGATGGTACAGACATGATGTGTACTTTTGACGTGAAAAGAGACCTTAAAAGAAATTTAAAATCTGAATTTGAGATGAAAAATCTAGGGAAAGCTCGATCGAATACTGAGCTTGTGGTATATTATTCCACCAGTTTGCATATGTCTAAAGTTGTCAGGCAATTTAACAAAGACATGCATCCTGATAGCACTCCCATGATTAGTCGAGGTTCAAATATAAGTAAGTAATCATTTCGTCCAAAGGAATATGACGAAGATGTGTTGGGAGATGAAATTCCCATATCTAAGTACAATAAACGCATTGTTGTACCTAGTATAATAATGTACTTGATAAAATTTTGCATCCTCAAGGAACTTGTTAGCTAGACATATATAGCTCAACTCCAACGCAACGTCGTTGGAATGGTATAATGAATGTAATCATATACTTAAAAGTAACCATTGACATGAGTTTGCTTTATCCCTGCAAAGACATTAAAAGGAATGCTAATGAAAGTGCAATCCAAAAGTTGTTGATTATGAAGGAAAAATAATCTCTTCTCTAACGAAAGTAATCAGGGGGAGATATGGTAGACTATTTTCTAAGTAATTACCGATATTCAATTTCGAAAAGTACATAACTAAAGGAACAATCTGGAACAAGTATTAAAGTCATAATGGGGAGATGCCGACATCAGGGGGAGGATCCAAGGATATGATGTCGACATATTTTACTTTGAAATTGAAGTTGTGTTGTACTCTTTTTCCCTTCGATCGAGAATAGTTTTCCCCAAAGGGTTTTGTTACTCGACAAGGTTTTTAGTGAGATAACACTAAAAGCATCAAGTATGTTGAACGTTGAAGACATAAAGATCGCGTTGATGTTATTGAAAATATCTGAATCAAAGAAATGAAACACGATGTCCGTTAAGCAACGTAAGTTCCAGAATCAACAACATGGTTCTATAAACATCCAAGTCACCAAATTAAAGTGTGATAAACTCCTTTTGACTGCATTAGACTAATGAAATTTTTCTAACATCAGGGGGAGCATCTAATGGTGTGTTGAACTCTTTTACTTCACCAAGGTTACTTTTTCCCATGGGGTTTTATTGCTCGGCAAGGTTTTTAATGAGACAACAACAAACACCGGGAATGTAATTTCCTAGGTAAGGCTATTGTCTTTCCTACGTGTATTTTCAGGCTTAAAAGTTGTGAAGCAACTAGTCAACTTCAATGGACCAAAGTGATCATTTGCAACAGGTTACCTTTACTTGCATCTGTCACGTTGTACTCTTTTCCCTTCGTCAAGTTTTTATCCCATTGGGTTTTCCTTGTCAAGGTTTTAATGAGGCAACATATACACATCTAACTATGTTCTAAGTTTAGTTAATATTGTACTCTTTTTTCTTTAGTTCAGGTTTTGTACCTTTGGGTTTCCCTGACGAAGTTTTAACGAGGAAATTAACTTAGACTCGTCGATTTTTGAAAATCGTATTGCATGTGATGAACTACATGTAAAGTACGTGACAACATGTGAAGTACTACATGTGAAGAGTTTTACCAAGGTTTTATCCCACTGGGTTTTTTCCTTGTCAAAGTTTTAATGAGGCGATTGATTTCGGCACAAGTCATCAAGAAGAGGACGATATTTGAAGAACCACATTCAAAGCACTATATTTGAAGTACTATGTATAAAGCTTTGTTATTGAACCGCATAAGGGGGAGTGTTATAGGGCCTGTGGCCCATGGATGTGCGGTCCATTAGACGACTAGGTTTTCCCTTCCCTATATATTAGAACCTTGTATTATGTAATGGTTGATGCCTCTCTATCAATAAGAAGTTCTTATCCTTCTCCATCTCTATCTCTTGCTTTAACCTAATCGATACTACAAAAATATATTTATATTATGATGTCAATTTTTCTTATATGGAGGTAGGTTCCTTAAGACGGGACCAGAAAAAATTATGACTTATTCCAATATAGAGTTTATTCTTAAATATAACTGACCCGGGTCGGGACTATAAATTTGTATTCTTATATGGATTTTATTCTTATATAAAGTATATTCCTACGGAGATGTTTTTACTGTATTAGGTCCCTGACCAGGTATTGAACTAAGAGCTGGCGTCCCAGTAATTAATTATAGAAGCCGGACCCCAAAAGAAAAGATATCTGACTTTTCAGAGAATCTACCACTTGCTGCATACTCTGGAGCCAAGTACCTGAGGTTGGTGATCATGACAAAATCCTCTAAAAGATTAGCAACACCCAATTAGGTAAAAAATAAAATAAATTAAGCTTAGCTGGACTTAGTGCCATGGCAGTGAACGAAGATTTGAGAATGGTCAAACTAGATCTGCGGATATTGTTAAACAAGAGCGTTCAGATTCAGCTTACCCAAAAGTTCCCATCACGCATGTGCAGGAGACATGGGTATTGGTATCAGAAGCAAATTTTGCCAGTCCGAAATCTGCAACCCGAAGATAATACCTACTTCTTTTAGCAATTATGTAAAATGTAAAAGGATATATTTATCGAAGTAAAAGACATCCAATTGAAAATCATTAGTTATCAAATAGTGAGTGTTTATTATAGACTCTATACCTGAGACTCAAATTCTAAATCAATTAGAATATTATCAGCCTTTATGTCGCGATGAATAATCTTAGGATGGCCTGAAAAAGAGAACATCCAGATCAAATTCAGGTATAGAAATCTACAATGAAAATACAACACACGAATTGAAACTTATAATCTTCATGTAAATATGACAGTCCTTTTGCAGATCCCAGGGAAACTTTCAGCATTGTGCTCCAATCCATGGTTGGTCGACCATTTCCTGGAATATCATGAATACAGAATTGAATCAGTTGATACACTATGGAATAATATACATTTGGAGTCAGGTAGTATAAGTGAAACTTTCCATGTAAGTGGAACTCAAACATGTTGTTTGGGACAAACTCGTAGACTAGCATTCTTTGGTCTGCATCCCTGCAGTAACCAACCAATGACACCAAATTCCGATGATAGATGTGGCTGATGATATCGACTTCATCCTGGAACTCCTGCTCCCCCTCAAGGCTTCCAGATTTAAGCGTCTTAACAATCACTTGTCTCCCATCGCGAAGAACACCTTTGTAGGCATACCCGAACCCTCCTTGGCCTAGGATATTCGCATCTGCAAATCCGTTTGTTGCGGATTTGAGCTCCTCATAGGTTAACGATCCTTCTGTTCTAATCGACTCGAGTTCCACTCTTGGGATCACATGTGGATGTGTCCGGCAACAACAGACGGCCCCAATAGCTATGCCTAATAAAAATACGAAAGCCCCTACTCCACTTCCAATCCATACATATTTAGACTCGTACCATGCCTTCTGTTGTGGCTTGATTACGATATATGGATACATGGATGGGCCATCAGCTTCCAATCCTGATATGTAAACATAGGAGAAAGGTTAAAGTTTATCTTAAAAATAAAATGCATCAATGTCCAAGAGAAAGGTTAGAAATTATATTAAAAAGAAGATGTATCAATGTACAAGTAATGGCAATGTCCTCAACCAAAACCTTATTTACAATCAGTAATTACTTTTCAGTGAGTTCCAATACTATTTGCAGTAGTTATGTAAACAATCATATTAGTAGAGACCATCTCTTTCTGGAATGCACTTACTCTAGAGATATTTGGCTAGGTATGAATGTTAAAGTATCTGATATCCTCTCATTTTAATACTTTTCATGCATGGGTGTAAGCTGGTACCTTTCTAATGATCATGATTATGCTGACAATAATTTACTAGATTAGAACAGTATATGCAAGTTAATGTGTACTGCCTGGAACATATAGAAGGGCATGTACTTGGTGTTCCAAAACATCAAGCCAAATTGTCAAGGCACCGTCATAAGGATTCAAAATTTAATACAGTAAAATCTCTTAATAATCAAGAGATGCAAGTTCACTGGCTAGACCAATGAATGATTCTTCAAATTAAGAATGGACACCACCGAACAAAGATTATTTCAAAATAAATTTAGACAAACAAGAACATGGAGCATTGGACATATAATTTGGAATCATCATTGGAGTGGACAGAGGAATTGAACACTGAGATGGATTGTGAAAATGAAGTGAAATCTCTCAATAATCAAGAGATGCTTCAAATTAAGAATAAATTTACTAGTAATAAACTCGAGAACTTTGCTGTTTAGTCCACTAAACCCGACCCGGGTTAATAGCTAGTCCAGCGGGAAAATATATTTACTCGTTAGTCCAATTTTTTTTAGAAAAGAGTAAAATTACTCTACTAACCCTAACTTATAACACTATGTATGTTACTGTGTATATTACTACATACTACATTTGTTACTAGAAACATATATATGTTAGTATACTAGTTACTACTAGCATACTAGTATGTTACTACATACTAGTAGTATATGTTACTACATATATTACTAGTAACATTAACATATGTTACTACATATAAATACTCTTATGTTATGTATTGATACTACATATAAATACTGTTATGTTATGTATTGATACTACATATCAATATGTAGTATCTACATATTGACACTACATATCAATATTTATGTACTACATATAAATAAATACTGTTATGTTATGTATTGATACTACACATCAATATGCAGTATCAATATGTTATGTACTACATATAAATGTTATGTATTGATGCTACATATTAATATGTAGTATCAATATGTATTGTACCACATATCAATACTGTTAAGTTATGTATTGATACTACATATTAATACTATTAAGTTATACTAGTATACATACTACATATTAATATTCGTACTACATATTACTACTAGTATACTACTCTACATATTAATATTAGTACTACATATTACTACTAGTATACTACATATTAATATTAATACTACATATTACATATTACTACTTAATATTAGTACTACATATTACTACTAGTATAGTAAAGTAGTTACCTAATTTACTAGTAACATATTTTTGTTACTACTAGTACAATACATATTAATATGTAGTATCACCGTATTGATACTACTAGTATGTAGTAACATACTACTAGTATCATTTACATGTGTTGATACTAATAAGATTTGGAAGGGTGTTTTAGGTATTTAGAAAACACACTTTATAATCTTCACAAAGTTTTTGGACTAACGAATAAATAATCTAGTCCAAAAACATGGGGAGTAAAAAAATTTCATGGGTGGACTAGCCATTAAATGGGTCATCAAAAACTAGATTAAACAATAATTCCTACAATAAACAGTGGTTTTGCAAATTAGTTAACATACTGGAAGAATCAAGTGGAAAATTTTCCATCTGACATAACAAAATGGATGGAAGAAGACTACGTAGTTTTTTCTGAAGCTTAATCAATAATATTCATTTTATTATAAAAAAAGAAAGAAAAAAATTGCACAAATTTCAAATAGGATATACAAGTTAGTGTAGAATACTTCCTGTCGTCAGCTTGATGTTGTTGCTGTTGATGATGATCAGCAGTAGTAGAACCAAGTATATGTTAAGAATTCTAAGTCGTTGGACAAGATTCTGATCTTCTCTGATGAAGATCAGAAGATGAGGTGATTCTTTTATTTATAAGAAAACAGAGAGGAAGCTGTGACAAGCATGACTCAG
Source organism: Papaver bracteatum (assembly GCA_023529315.1). Taxonomy (NCBI): domain Eukaryota; kingdom Viridiplantae; phylum Streptophyta; class Magnoliopsida; order Ranunculales; family Papaveraceae; genus Papaver; species Papaver bracteatum. The sequence continues at coordinate 226,038 of JAJJWX010005194.1, forward strand.
TTATAGCTCACACATTTGAGTCAGCAATACAGGCTGTCAACCACTATAACTAACATAACTGTCACTATCAAACTCTCTACTCTTCATATTACAATAGGTCATGGTCCAATACCCCCCGCAAGTGCATGCCACCAGTGACATTAATCTTGATACAAAGAGCATAAAATCTAGAAGCAGTTAAAGCTTTGGTCAATGTATCAACAATCTTATCTTTAGTAGATATGTGACGCACAAGAAGAGCTTTGGCAGGAACAATCTCTCTGAAAGTGAAAATCTATTTCCACATGCTTCATCATGTGATGAAAAATAGGGTTGGATGAGAGATAAGTGGCACCCATATTCTCACACCAAAGAACATGAGTCGAAGGAGTATGAAAGCGTAGTTCCTGCAGAAGGGATTGAACCCAAACAAACTCAGAGGTAGCTTAAGCTATTGCCTTGTATTCAGCCTCAGTGCTAGAACGAGATACAAATTTTTGTTTTCGGTAAAACCAATAGATGATATTAGGACCCCAAATACAGAGCCATATCACTGGTAGACTGCTTATCCACTGGATCACCAGCCCAATCAGCATCACAAAATACCTGAAGAGATAACACACTAGACTTTTTGAACTGTAAGCCATGTGATAGAGTATCCTTAAGGTATCTAAGAATCATATTAACATTAGCCCAATCAGTGATGGTTGGTGAATGCATAGCCCGACAAGCCTTGCTTACAACAAAGGTGATATCTGGAATGGTATAGTGACATATTTCAATGTTCCCACAATACTTCTATAAAGAGTAGGATTTTCAAAAGCAGAAGAAGGAGAATGATCCACTGCAATGGGAGTGAGAACTGACTTAGCTGTAAGCATATTTGTCTTCTCTAAAATATTAAGCACATACTTATTTTGACTCAAGTGAATACCATTATTGAATGAAATAGCCTGAATACCCAAAAAGAAATGAAGTGGGCCAAAAATTTAATAGCAAACTCTGAGCTTAAAACTGTCAGAAGATTCTCAATAGCAATATCAGAACTGCCAGTAACAAGGATATCATCAACATAAATAAGAACATAGAGTGCTGAAGTAGAGTTAACTCTATAGAAAAGAGAAGTATCAATCTTGGAGGATATAAAACCTTGAGAGAACAAGAACTGACCAAGTCTTTCAAACCAAGCCCTAGGGGGCTTGTTTAAGACCATATAAGGATTTCTTGCGAGTACAAACATGAAGAGGAAATTTCTCATTGACAAAGCCAGGGGGTTGCTTCATAAAAAATTCTTCAGTCAGATGGCCATGGAGAAAATAATTTTTCACATATAACTTCCCAATAGACCAACCCTTTGTTGATGGTGGTTTTTAGCTTAGGGTTAAAATCGTAAAACCTTAGTCAAAAAGTGACATCACTCTAAAATAGAAACGAAACTTGAGTAATAATATCCCCACTAGCGCATTTATTGAACCCTTCAACACGTCTGTGAGAAATTTACCAGGGTACATTTTTTTTATATATGTGTCATGTTCCACGGCAAAACCCCCAGTATTGACCGATATCATCTTCGCACATGCCAAACACGCATGCTAGCCGAGCACGCCAGCTATACATGTCATGTATGTTAATTAGGGTTTCGACATACCAAACCCTAATTCCCACACAGCCGTGCCAATGGAATACCATGCCAGCCACAACTCCGCACCAAGGCATGCCAGCCGCACCACCGTGCCAGCCACGCCTCCGCGCCAAGGCTTCCCAACCATGCCAGCCGCACTACCGTGCCAGCCACGCCTCCGCGCCAAGGCATGCCAACCATGCCAGCCGCACCACCGTGCCAATGACATACCATGCGAGACATGCCTCCGCGCCAAGGCATTCCAATCATGCCAGCCGCACCACCGTTCCAATGGCATGGCATGCCAGCCAAATCTCCTTTGGTCGCGCCTAAACTATGCCAAAACCCTAATTTGGTCGCGCCTAAAACACTGCCAAAGCCATGCCGACCCTGCCTCCATGCCGCTGGCTTCCAAGCGAAGGGTTTCGACAATTGACGGCTACCCTTCCACCTGAGATGCAGATCTTAGCCGTACAAGTTCGCCACCAAACGCGTGGAAACTTCTAGCCCAATGCCAAAACTACACGGTTTGTACCAAACCCTAATTTTGGCCGCGCCTAAAACATTGCCAAAGCCATGCCGGCCCTCGCTCCATGCTGCTGGATGACAAACGAAGGGTTGCGACAATCGATGGATACCCTTCCTCCTGAGATGCAGATCTCAGACGTACAAGTTTTCCACCAAACGCATGGCAACTTCTGGCCCGATGCCAAAACTGCACGGTTTGTACCAAACCCTAATTTTGGCCATGCCTAAAACTTGCACGAGCATGCTGACCATGCCTGCATACCGCTGACTGCTAAACGAATGGTTGCGACAATCAACGGATATCGTTCCACTTGAGATGCATATCTCAGCCGTAAAATTTCACCACCAAATGCTTGGCAACTTCTGGCCCAATGCCAAAACTACACGGTTTGTACCAAATCCTAATTTTGGCCGCGCCTAAAATATTGCCAAAGCCATGCCGGCCCTGCCTCCATGCCGCTGGCTACCAAACGAAAGGTTGTGACAATCAATGGATACCCTTCCACCTGAGATGTAGATCTCAGCCGTACAAGTTCGCCACCAAATGCATGGCAACTTCTGGCCTAATGCGAAAACTGCACGATTTGTACCAAACCCTAATTTTGGCCACGCCTAAAACTTGCACGGTTTGTACCAAACCATAATTTTGGCCACGCCTAAAACTTGCACGAGCATGCCGACCATGCTGCCATACCGCTGGCTGCCAAACGAAGGGTTGCGACAATCATCAACTACCCTTCCACCTGAGATGCAGATCTCAGCCGTACAAGTTCACCACCAAACGCGTGGAAACTTCTGGCCCAATGCCAAAACTGCACGGTTTGTACCAAACCCAAATTTTGGCCGTGCCTAAACTATGCCAAAATCCTAACTTGGCCATACCTAAAAGCATGCCAAGGCCATGACAGCTACGTCTCCATGCCACTGGCTGCCAAACGAAAGGTCGCAACAATCAACGACTACCTTTCCTCCTAAGATGCAAAATCTCGACCGTCGAAGGTCACTACCGAGCCGACAAGCCTCCCAAGCTTAACTTGCCAAACAATAGCAACACGCTACACGAAAACACTCGAGACATCAAAACATGTCACAAAATGGGGGATGCTCATTAGGGTATTGGTCTGGCAGTTTACAGCGTGCGGCGTGCAATATGCCCGTTACAAGAAAGTGTCATAAAAGTGATACGGTTAGTAATGGAAAGAAATAATGGTGAAACATATCCTTCATTATGGATACATCAATTCCAGGCGTTACCCATTACCATTCTCCTCCATTACTCAAACTGTTTCCACTTTTACGAGACCAGGGTATGTTTTGTTACGACTTGTATAAATAGGTCTCACCTATTTCCACCAAACAACCAGTTTTGGTCAGGAGCATACGACACTCAGAAATCACTTGTTATCTTTCTAATCTGCTAGCGTTTCACTTTATGATACGAGTCGTCAAACAACTACTCTTTCGGAAACAACTATTTTGGTCTCAACACTCTCTTCGCTTCCCTCCCTAAGACCAACCCTTCTCCTTCACTTTGTGACCGAAGCAAGTCTAGAATGGAAAATTCTTAGTTTAGGCCGAATTTGTACAGATTCATCTCTCGAATCAAAGTACTCCATTGCATTACATTGTTTAGGGTTTAGACTCGTTTCTCACCCACACACCCGAAATTACCAAAATCAGCAGAAACGGTTTTCACCCTCAAAAAATTGGCGACCATAGTGGGAGATTAATCTCTCGGTTACAATATCAATTTCCAATTCCCGATTTCATTCTTTAACACGGATCCTGAGATGGTAGAAGCAAACGATCAGCTCGGAGATCAAAGAATCATTCATCAGACGGCTCAGTTACCAGTTATCACACGACAAGGGGTGACTGGGGACTTCTAAGATGGTGGAAGCAAATGATCCGCTCGGGGATCAATGGCTTAGTCACCAAACGGCTCAGTTACCAGTTATCACACGACAAGGAGTGACTGGAGACTTCTCGTGGTCAGGACGGCATCGCCCATAAAAATCGGGCTCACACCCTGAGGGACCATTCTTTTGGGAGACCCTAAAAGCGAGAGTCGCTTCAACGTCCTCCAGCAGCGGCTCCGCTTCAACGTTCTCTCCAGAAGTCGCTTCGCTTCAACGTCCTTCAACAGCGGCTCCGCTTCAATGATCGCTCCAGCAGCCGCTCCGCCTCAATGTCCTCCAACATCGGATCCGCTTTAACATGCGCTCCAGTAGCCGCTTCGCTTCACCGTTCGCTCCAACAGCCGCTCCGCCTCAGCGTTCCCTCAATAAGATTCTCTAGGATCCGAAGCCGAAGCTTCAACTTTTTTCTCCATAAAGTTTCAAAAACTATCCAAGAGACGAATCCGATTCAACGCCTCCTTCCTGTCAAGGTTTGTGCCCGTGGCCGCCGCTCCCTCCTACCAAGGATCGTGTTATAGCCACCACTCCTTCTTTCGAAGGATCGTGTCGTAGCCACCGCTCTCCATTGCCGAGGATCGTGCCGTATCTGCCACTACTTCCTGCCAAGGGTCATGCCACCACACTCCCTATGTCAAGGATCATGATCGCATCCATCCAATCTTCATAATCGTGGCCACCTTTTGATCCATCCCGTAAGGCTCGTGGTCATGAACAGTTTGATCGCTTACGCATCCATCCAACCTACTTTGTTCCCACGACAATGTAGTCTCTTCTGATCACATCTGCTGCCGCTCGTTTGTTGATACCATCCAAGGATTCACCATAGCAAAAATCACTACAAAGGTAACTTGTGCTCCTCTATATTTTAGTTTCACGTGGAAGAAGTAAAAAAATCACCAGTATGAATGCATGATGGTGATATCTTTATCATGGCCAACCCACTGAACATACAAGATGGAAACATGTAAACCATACTTGGGGACTGAGGATTTACACGGAATATCTTCATTGTCAAAGCTCAAAAGACACGGTCAACCAAAAGGTCATATCCACGACAAGGTCATATACTCCTCAAGGGTGTAGCGTAAGAATATCATCACCTCTATGTCTATAAGACGCCTGCAACACTTTACGAGGCTGCGGTGGATTCCAAGCCTGCTCAGAGGAAATAACTTTAGAAACTAAAGAAAAGTGCGACTGGGGACTGCTCGTCGCAGTCCGTCTCAATTACCATCAAAGACTCATGAGATAACTCCAGAGACGCGGCTGGAACATTTTCTTGATGAAACAGAGGGAGCCACGATAAAAAACATAACTCTCTAATTTCTATCTCTTCGATATCCAAAATATTTCGTCCATGCGATATTCTGGGCATCCCAGTGTCACACCCTAAAGAGTACAATAAGCTTGTATCAAATACCGTGGACGTGGATTCAAGGAGATGCAATGAAAGTAGGTTACACGTGGAGACTACCAGCATGGGACGCTTTCACTCCCCCCAACCAGGTTATTCCTGATTTCAACATCATCATTGTCGAAGTTTTACGATCCGCAGGAATTTCTCAACATGAAGCCGTACATGTGCACCAAAGACTCCAAAAGCACGCCAAAAAGATACATTCACATATTCGACCATGCTATCGGATCCAACATAAGTATAATTGGGGACTGCTCATCGCATCCTATTCCATATGATAGTCCAAGATTCATAATATGGTTTGAAGGATGTCACTTGGAACAAAGTCCTTGAAGACTTGATAACAGTACATCGGCAACGGAACGTCTCCCAACACATCTATTTAATCCAATAGCTCTGGAAGATTTCGACCGTACAAGCTTCTACAACATATTATCATCGCGATCAGAAAGTACAGGCACTGAACAACCTAAAGTCGAGGATGGACAGACAACACAACCACAATCTCCTAGATTATCCCTGACATGATCGTTGCCGAGCATACATTTCATCCATCCGTCCCAAGAATGCGATGAAGTTTGGTAAATTTTGGAATCCACTGGAGAGACACTGCAGACGAAAGCACGGATCCTGACGAATAATAAAAAAAAGAAGAGGGTCGATACCTCTTTTCATGCGGACGGAGTTTCTATAGTTTGCACAGAATAAAGATTCCTTCATGCTCAATGAACGGGAATAGATGACTGGACGCGACTATGCCACCACGGGCCCGCAACATCCCTCCTGAATGATATCATATATGCCATTACCCCAAATCTTCAGCACCATGTGTATAATTGCACTAAGTCGCAAGAAGCTTGGGATATCTTAACAACCGTATTTGAAGGTCATACCAGTGAGAAGGAAGCTAGGCTTCAAACCCTTAATTCCGATTGGGAAAACCTTCATATAACAGATGAGGAAACGTATGATGAGTTTAATCACAAAGTGTCTAAAATTGTTAATGCATCTTTTGCATTGGGTAAGACTATTCCTGAAAAGGACATTGTGATGAAAATTCTCAGATCGCTGCCATCTAGATACGATTCTAAGAAGCATGCCATAGTTGAGGGAAATAACCTTGATACTCTCTCCAAAAATATGCTGGTTGGAAAGCTTAAGATCTTTGATCATAAACATTCGTCCAAATCTAAGGATGTGGCATTCAAAGCACTAAAGGACACTAAATTACTTGATCACAGTAAAAAAAGTGTATATCTCTGAAGATGATCACTCTGAGAAAGATTCATCAGATGAAGATCTTGACAAATCAGTCTCGATGATCACAAGACAGTTTAGGGATCTTCTGTTGAAGAGAAGTAAACGATTTTCCAGAGATAAGCCTAAGGCATCAGTCAAACCACATAATCGTATTCCTCCTAAAAACAGGGATATTGATGAAACTAACGATAAGGATATGCCTCAGTACTTTAAGTGTAAGGGATTTGGTCATTTTGCAAACGAGTGTCCAAATCGGAGAAAATACATTGGGAACAAAGGTCTTGCTGCAACTCTTGATGAAATGTCTGACAATTATGGCTCTAATGAAGACGAGAAATCAATTGTTGCACTTCTTGGTGAAAATATTGATTTTGATAATTGTAGCAATACACGTATCAATCTTGATATTCTTCAGAAGAAAATCCAACAATTCTGGAAGAAAAAGTTGACCCAATCTTTGGAAACACTGCTTTTAATATCTCAGGTCCCAATATGTGCTTAGCTGCTTGCACATTCTAGAAGCCTGATTTTTATCCAAGTCTGATGTGCTCTTATTGTTCATTAAAGGGTCATGAACTCTCAAGGTGCTACAAGTTCAAACACCAACAAAAGCATGTAAACAAACTTCAACGAAGAGCAAATCATCTAGCAAGAAAGCTTAAACTTGCTTAGAAGACTGCTGAGGTATGTAAGATTTTATCTTCGTCTAAGAAGTTAGTTTCCAAGGATAAACTAAGACCATTAGAGAAGAAATTATGGTAAAATAGTTTGGATATACAGATGTCTGTGAAATCCTGCCAAGAGGAAATTGGTGGACAAATGGTTGTTCACCACAATGCAACTTGATTATGTTGTTTTTAAAATCTTGTCTCATGTGCCTGATCAAAAGAGACAATGATTTTGTACCTCTTAGGCTTTAGGAAAAGTTTTTTTTTCTTTTTTTCTTAGATTTTCTTTTGTCTATCAAACAAAAAAAAGGGTACTATCGAAAATTCTACTCTTCATAGGGATAAGAGTTGATCGTTTATGAACCTGTTTTAAGTTATGAACCCTACATTCCTTTTCCTTCTCTAAAAACCTCTTTTTATCTCAAGACTACTTGTTGAGTTAATTGTGATTTCCTCTCACAAACCCATACATTCATGGAAACTCCAAGAATGATGTCTTCTAATGAAAAGGAAGGTAATGTGATTGTTAAGCCATCAATCATGAAGGAAAAAGAAAAATCTCCATTGCCTCCAACCTTGAAAAGAAAAAGAAGGAATATGAGGAAACCAAGAGTTGTTCCTTCAAATTCTCAGAAGTTTTCTGATGTTCTTGAAGTGTTAAAGGAGATGTGAAAGGAGATTCAACAAATAAAGTCTTTTGTGTATAAGACTCATGAGATTCAGAAGACCCTGGTTCGACAACAACAACCTAAAAGGTTTATTGATATAAACTCTTACCTTAATGAACCTTATGTTCCAATGGCTGTTGACGACAAGGAGTTCGGGGACGATAAAGAATTCTTCAAAGGTTTTATTGTCTAGTAAATATAATTTTTTTCTCTTTTGTTTATAATAATAACTAGTGTTTTGGAATAGCCATTATTGTGATTACACATAGCTATGTCCAAAGTTTTCATCTTCTTGTCTTTAGATTTATTGTGTTAAATTCTAAACTTGTTTGGAATATGATGGTTGCAGTATTAATCTTTATGGTTTTATATTGCAATATTTTGATGGGATATGTGTGTTTACGTCCGTGAACTTGATTGTACCATATTTTATCAAAAGTAAAGTCGTTCGTGTATTGATATGAAATTATTGATAAAATAATGAATAGACTTTTGACAAACACAAAAGTTAAGACTATATTATCATTTATTGATGTAAGATAGGTTAAAATCTTTCTGATTCAAGGATTATGTCTATTGTGTGTCATTGTGAAAATAGTGATGGAAACATAGAATTAATCCTTTCTTATTCCACGGTATAGGTCGATTTTCCGATCCACAATTTTTGTGTAAATACTGTGTTGTTCCATGAAGTGTCTTATGTTGAGCACTAAAACAACATAAGTTGATTGCTTTGTGATTAGCTTAGTTGTTGTTCCGTAAGGTACTTTATGTTGAACTAAATTAATCATCTTGTGTGGTTATTTAGTTATCACTCCATAAGGTTTCTTATGTTTGAGCATCTCTTTGACTGGGTTGGTTATTCGTGATTAACTTAGTCATTGCTCCATAGAATTTCTTATGTCAAGTGTGACCAATTAAATTAATTACTTTTGTAATTAGTTTGGTTGAGTATGACAATTAGATAGTTTGCAAGTTTTCTTGTGATTAATCTAATTGGTTTCTTAAGTCTCCATAAGTTTACTTGTGTCGAGCATATTTAGTCAAATTAATCTTGGTTTTCCTTGGTTAATATGAGTGAATATTTTGGATTCCAAATTCATACTTGTATGTAATTTTTTGAGTCTAAAGAAATCCTTCTTTTCTTTTTAAATTAAGGTCGCTCTTGTTGTTCCCTTGGGAATGCCATTTTATGGGGGAGAGTTCTTTTAAACTTGTGCTTAATTGCCAAATCTTTGTGGGGAGTGCGGCTATGGAATATTAGAGGGGTTATGTTGTATCTTTATAGACTCCTTGATGAATGCATTTAGCTTCGTCTTTATGATTGCATCTAAACAAGATGATATACATTTACCTTTGGTCATGAAATGTCTCTTACGGAAATTTCATTAGGATCCCGTTCTTGTACCTTTGCCAATTTTATTGACAAAATGGGGGAGAATTAATATGTAGTTCATACTACAAATACATATGGTTTTCGGATCATTATGTAAGGGGGAGTGGTTTCCATGTGAGATGGAGTATTGACTAAGGGGGAGTGAAGTATCACCATAGTATTAATGTTAAAGTTGTGATGCAATTGGACTTTTACGCTGTGTAATAATACTATGGCACTGTATAACAATGATTAAGAACTCTTGTTTTCTTATTGTTATAGCTACGGATTTTCAAAAAAGATGATGCTAAACTTACAACCTTTGGGATCATTGGACTACTTGGAAGTGACGAAGATTTTGAGTAATGTTGAAGATTAGACATGTGGAATAGGATCTACAAAGTTTATTATTTATATATTTTTTGTATTCCATATGTATTAATAGTTTTTCCACTAAAATTGACAAAGGGGGAGATTGTTAGAGCATTGCTCGGTCGAACTCCCATGCGTTGCTATCTCAAGCATGTTTTTCAATGTTAGTGATCAAAACTATAAAGTCTTGATTTCTAGTCTACTATAGCTAAGGTCTCGGACTAGGATAGAAAGTGTATTTGATCTCAAGAACTCTATGGAAATAATTATACAAGACGAAGGACTACTCAAGGAACCAGTGGATCTTCATCGACTAAAAGGTATGTGGAGACTTGAACTTATCTATCACTCAAAAGTATGTCTATTATATCTCCTATATTGAGACAAAAGTCGTATTACTATATAGACTAAGATTATACACATGTGGATATTTCGAGCTGAGTATATCTCGTTTATCTATTTCTCGAAATATGTGTTGGTAAATCTTTCGCTTTAGCCAAGTTCATCTTTACCTAGTGACGAAAGTCATGTTATGTTTCAATCATTTTGGAAATCGCTCTGACGAAAAATAGCTTGCGAATGACAACTATATTTTATTTTTTTTTGATATAAAGAGAAATTTTATTTAATCAAAGGCAGGAGAAATATGCCTACCTAGTAAAGTTTCAAGACAACTTGGTACATTCTGTAGAGCTTCTACAGTCGAGTTATATATCCGCATTTTCTTAGCAATGCTATTTTTTAAGCTATTATTGTCTCTGAGAACGTGACTGAAACTCCAAAAACTAAAATAATTTAACAATAACTTAATATCTTTAATTATTTTCATGTATTCCCATCTAAAAAATAATTTGTCAGAGTTAACAGTATTCACTACGCTTTGTGCATCATCTAGGATGGTGATTTTTGTATGACCTTGAGCTTTAACCCATATCACTGCCTCCAAGATAGCTGTACATTCTCCCTCCTCTGGGTTTCTTATTCTATCTGCATAGGAGCCTTTGAATCCTTTAAGTTCACCTGTTGAAGAAACCAACACCATGTCGGTGCCACAAGTGTTAGAATCATAATCAAATGAAGCATCAACATAAATATTTAAAGAGCAAGTTACAGATTGGGTATTCAAAGAATTATTGTTAGGGTTCAAACTACTCTGAGTATCATATTTTGTGTAGTTGTGATTTCAGTATTAATATCTGGAGTTGGATTGGTTCAGTTTTCAATCATCATAATCCAGTTGCTTTTGAGGATATTTTCATTATGGCAAAGCATAAGAGTTCCCTTCTCAAGGAGGTTTGGATAACAGCTGCCTTATCAATAATAAGAGAACTTTGGTTTTTGAAGAATAAGGTAATGTTTGAGAACTTTAAACCCAACTCAATTCAATTCAAGAGCAGGATTATTACTTTGGTTTTTGAAGGCAGTTACAGAATGAAGGGCACTAATTGGAATCAAGGATATGATAAGCAGGTCCTTGATTTCTTTGGCATCAGCAGAAGAGGGCTCTCTCATACCAACTAGCTTGTTTTCTTTGTTTAGCTCTTTTTTGAGTTGTATTTTTTTTTTAGTTGGTTTGGTTGTTTTTTCTGTTTCTTGTGTAAAACTTTTTAGCTCTTCTTGTTAATAAAATTTATGATTTAGCAAAAAAAAAAAAAGAACTGGATGATTGGAGAAACTGATCAACTAATATTTAATCCTGGTCATAGTATTAAGAGGGTTAAGAACTTTATCCTCAAAAACACATTCACAGCATTCCTTCCAAATTATCCAGCATGCTACCATGAGAGTTTTCCTCCAGAAATCTAGTTCTCCAGAGCTTGAATTCCTAACATCAGTGAACCAAGAGATAATCCAATCCTGAATGTTATTGCAGTTCATGATAACTTGATCAATGTTGATATTAAGCATTCTCCAAACATCTTTAGCATGATTACAAGTAAGCAGTATATGAAATAACGATTCTTCTTCAGCTTGATATATGCTACAGTGGTATTCTATAGAATGATTATGCTGGGAAATCCTTTCTCGTGTCGGAACCGCATTCTTGAGACATTTCCAGATAAAAATAATGACTCGATGTGGTAATTTAACCTTCCACAGACATTTCCATACAGATTTGGGGATAGAACTAATGCTGACTTGATGTTGAACTCTTCTTTCTGTGAGTTTATTATAGGCATTCTTAACTGAAAAAACTCCATCTTTAGCAGGTGACCATCTGAGAATATCTTCTTCCGACTGTGAGAAATGCATACTCAATATTTTATCAACAATATCAGGTATAAATAAAGTATTGAGCAGAGAGATGTTCCAGCTATTTGTGTCAGGATAAGTTCACTGACATAGGTATATTGATAATGAGAGATGTCTGCAAGTACAACCAGCTCATTATATCCCACAATCCACTTATCCTTCCAAATCATAGTCTTCTTACCATTATTTACTTCCATAAAGTAATGTTGCTGAAGAATAGTGAGACCTTGAGCAATCCATTTCCAAACCCAAGAAGTGTTATGTTTTGGAGAACTAATATGCAGAAAATCTCCAGCTTTGTAATATTTAGCTTTAAGTACTTTGCTTAGCAGATGGTCTTCTTGATGATAAATTCTCCATGCTAGTTTTGTGAGAAGAGCATGATTTAGCATTTCAAGATCTATGAAAGCTAGTCCTCCCAGATCTTTAGATATGCACATATTCTGCCAAGCTATAAGATTTGCTCCCTTGCTTGATTTAAAACCCCACCAGAACTTCCTTTGAGCAGCGTCAAGTTTCTTTAGTAACTTTTTTGGCATTTTAAAAGTGCTCAACTGGTATGTAGGTATAGAATTCAGTAATGCCTTGACCATTGTGGTTCTTCCAGCCTGATGCATGGTTGTACCTTGCCAAGTACCTAATCTTCTGTAAAAAGCCAACTGAACATCTTCAAAAGTTTGAACCTTAGACTTCCCAATAATGAGTGAAGAACCTAAGTATTTCTATTTTTTATCCATTAGTTTAACACCCAACAAATGTCTTAAGGTTTCACAAGAGATAGGATCCATGTTACCACTGAAGTAAACTAAGGGTTTGTCAAAACTAATGACTTGACCAGATTGTGAGCTAAAGTCATTCAAAACTTGAAGTAAATTATTCACGCTGGTTAAATTAGCATAAGTAAAGATAAGACAATCATCTGCAAAAAGCAAATGATTAATAGGTGGAGCACCTCTTGCAGCTGAAATCCCTTTAATGCTTTTATCATAATGAGAAGCAACCATTGTTCTTGAGAACCATTACATAGCTAATATGAATAGATAAGGTGAAAGGGGGTCACCTTGTATTATTCCTCTTGTAGGGTAAAACTCCTCACAAGGATAACCATTGAGAAGAACAGGACGAGATGTTGTACTAATACATTGATAGATTAATTAACACCATTATTTAGAAAAACCAAAACTTGTGAGGATATTCAAGATAAAAGACCATTCAAGTCTATCAAAATCTTTAGACATGTCAAGCTTGAGAGCTAACCAACCTATTTCCCCCTGTTTCCTTTTCATTGAATGAATGAGTTCATGAGCAATAATAGTATTATCGTTAATCAATCTTCCAGAAACATAAGCAGCTTGGTAAGGAGATATGACTGTATCCATAAAAGGCTTCATTCTATTAACTAAGATCTTAGAAATGATCTCGTAAGAAGTATTGCATAAACCAATTGGTCTGAATTCAGATGGGGTACTTGGTTTACTCTTCTTGGGGATAAGAGAAATGAATGTCTTATTAAGCTTCTTAGGAAGATGTTTAGTGGTGAAGAACCTTTTTACCATTTCAAAAACATCAGGTCTAACTGTGCTCCATTGAGATTTGTAGAATCTAGCTTGAAAGCCCTCAGGGCCAGGTGCAGACCAATTCTCCATACCTTTAAGAGTTTTTAAAATTTCTTCATTAGTAGGAAGTGGCAACAATCTTCTATCATCTTCATCTAAAATAAGACAAGGCAGGTGAGTATAATGATGTTCCACTATAGCAGGTGAAGTATAAGTACTTATGTCCTTGAAATGTGAAGTAAGAAGTATAGAAATATCTTCTCTTATATGAACCCAAGAACCATTATTATCTCTCAAAGAATTAATGTTATTCCTAGCCATTTTCCTTTTTGTTAAAGTATGGAAGTATTTTATATTGTAATCCATGTCTTTTACAAAATTATCTCTGGACTTTTGTTTGTTAAACTCACTTTGAATTTGATGCCATTTATTTAGCTCTTTGCTGATATCTTCTGCCTTGATTGTATTTTCTTTGGAAAAAGGAAGCTTTTGAATTTCATCTAGCTCTTGTTTCAAACTGTCCACATTTTGATTGATGTTACCAAAGTTCTGCTTATTCCATTTAGAGAGAGCAGTTCTAGTGAATTGAAGTCTCTTAATGAATTTATGACCTGGAGAACCCCTAAACTTCTTTATCCCAAGCTTTAGATATTTCTGTGGTGCAGCTTGTGTCATTTAACCAAGTGAAGAAGAATTTAAATGGCTTCCACAAATTTGGCAGTGAGTAATCTGTGACTAACATTATGGGACAGTGATCACTTCCATGTTGAGATAGATGAAGCAACTTGGAGTCTTGAAACTGAGTATTCCAAGAAGCATTAACAAGTGCCATATCAATTCTGGATCTTTTCTTACGTGTACCAAGATTGTTATTTGTCCAAGTATGATCTCTACCAACAAAACCAAGGTCTTCTAAACCAATGTCTTGAAGTATTGAATTGACTAAACCATCTGAAGCAGAAGAAGTATTATCTTGAAGATGAAAGTTAAGATCTCCTAATAACACCCAAGATTGAGAGATGTTGGAACCTATGTCTTTGATAAATTCCCACTGATTCTTCTTTTTAGTATAATTGCAGTAGCCGTACATACAAGAGAGAAGCCATTCTTGTTCATTTGGGTGACTTTGAACTACTGCATGGAACATGTTATCACCACATACAATAATATCACAGACAAATCCATTTTTCTACATTAGTACTAAACCCCCTGAGCGACCTATTGGCTGAAGATATCTAATATTAGGGTATCTAAAAGATGCCAGTAAGGTTCTCATTTTATCCTCATGCAATTTTGTTTCACAGAGAAAAACAATATCTGGGTTTTGGGTTCTGATAATATCTCCAAGATGATCTTTGGTAGAAGGGGAGTTAAGACCTTGAACATTGCATGAAATAACTTTCATGGTGAAAAGAGCTAGTAAGATATAAAGCCTAAATTTGAACTTACTTTTACTCACGTAGAAAATGAAACTAATTCTGCTTGCAAGCCTATTTTTTGTAGTAAACCATGCACGTAAGTATTCAATGAGGTTTGAAAGCTTGTAATGCAAATTGTAATTACAGTATTTTAATGCTTTACCTAATAATTGAATAAAGATAATTAATGATTTCCAGAAAGTAAGAAAAACTATCAATGAATAAAAACAATAACTGCTGAAACAATAAATGCATAGTAAAAAATTAAAATACTTGGGAAGAAAAATAGAAAAGTTTAGGTAGGTTACCTGAGTCCCCTTGCTAGCATCTGCAGTTTGATAATCCCCCGAAGTGACCCTTTGAGCAGTCAGATCAAATGATCAATAGTAGTGGAGATCAATAAGGTGCCTTGTGGAGAAGCCTCGGGGTTTGAAGAAGAATCAATACTAGGATTGTCAGCCCTATGACGCTTTCCTAATCTACTATCTTCCTCTACATTGTCACCATCATTCTTGAGAAGGAAGTCCAGATTAATCTTATCGCCATCCTTAGGGGAACAAAAACTGTTGTTTTAACAAAAAAATTCTGATTGTTCTTAACAACAGGAGCTTGATTTGACTTGATAGCAGCAATATTTTTACGTATGTTTTCAACATTTCCAACAAAGTACGGTTTTTCATGCGCTAACTTCAGGTAATCAGCAGCAGCTTTACAGGCCGTTTTTGAATGATTAATTATGTAACATTATGTGCAAATGTTTGTTGGTTGACGCTCATAAAAGAATTTTTGCCATTTGGTGACACCAGCCATAGTCGAGCACTTAAATCCTCTTCTCAAAGGCATTGATAAATCTACGTTAACACACACCTTCACAGGAGTAGTACCAATTGGTATACCATCCTTAGGTTCTATTCCAGTGACTTCTCCCATAACCTCCCCTATTTTAGTAACTAAAGAGGCATTCATGTGTTCAGGTAAGATCCACTTAAGTTGAATCCAGAATTGCTGAAAAACCCAATGCTTATCTGTGTAAATCATTCCAAGGATGTAGTCGTGCACTACCAATAGGTGTTTATTGATGATCCATGGACGTTCATCAATTACTTTGTTAAGCAGTTCCCAATCATTAAACTTGAAAATCATCAGATTCAGTTCAACCTAAATAATTATTAGATTATCCAAAGTTAAGAAAGGCCAGGTGAAGGTGATATACTTTTCAACTGTATCATAGTTCATTCTCCCTTTAATGATTATTTTACCAATGGCACTTGCTTCCCACTCCGATTCATCTTCTTTTTCATTGATAGTGCTTTGTTTGACCACAACGACTTCATTGATATTCCCTAAATCAATAGTAGCTTGCTTGAATTTGTATACCAGATCAATTACATTGCTAGTATTACCTTCCTCCATTGCTTCTGTGGGATGAAGGTTTACCTTTTTCAAGTAATCTAAATTGATATATATTGGAATAACATAAAAAGTTCTAAAACTTATACGAAGAGGGTTTTTAGGAGATTAAAGAGGGGATAAATTATTAGGGTTATGAGGGAAAAACTGGTTGAAATGGTATTTATTGGGTGAATACAAATTATCTTCCAAGCTGTGAATATGGAAACAAAATATGTTATAATCATTCCATGTTTGGTAAATATAACAGCTGTAAGCATATATAGCAAAATTAAGCTGCTGAATATACACATGCATCTGAATTTCTTGAATTTGAATTTTTTTGAATATTGACTGAGGCGGGATTGAGGAAAACCAATTTTAAATGAACTGAGTCGGTACTGAGACTTCCTCCATAAAGCACCATTAGCAAAAGCTGTGAAATCCATAACAGCTGATCCTGTAAGCAAAAGCATGAAGACTAGCTCAGCAAAACCTATAATCACAAAAAAAATTTTGGCAAAAGCCACTCGGGATAATATAATCTGCAAACGCATGAAGATGAAACAAGATAATTAAGCGGCCATTAGAAAGAACAACAAGAAGGAAAACAAGTAAATAATTAAAAGAACGAAAAGATGATGGATAACTGAAACAGAGTCTAATTATTCATGAGATTATATGCAAAAAAAGATAACAAAGAGCATAAACAAACTAAGTTTTCATGAATATATATGCAAAATGATAATAAATATAGAGAGACAACTAAACCGGTTTGACTCAAATGATCCCCTGATTTGCAGAGAGCATGGTAACCATGTATTTTGAATAACAACTATATAACGCCCTCTGAGAATATTTCAATGATTGAAATGAGAGTTTAAACAATATAACCATTGGAGGATATAAAAATTGTTGTGGTAACACATATATGTATAAGTCCTTATTGCTTGAACCGAAGTTTGTGAAATTTTTTGATCAAGTGAAACCGGAGTAGTGCGTGAGCTCAGTCCGCAAACTCAGCATACAAGCTCAGTCCGCGAACTGGCGTAGTTCTCGAATCCGAGAATTTCTGCTGGAGTTTGTGAACTCCGTCCGGGAACTTAAGTCCGCGAAACCAGTCCGCAAACTTGAGTAGGTTATGTATAAAAACGATGTTTGTGAACTTATCTTAATAAACTAAGGAATGCTATTGCAAACCATTGCTTTATAGTTCATGAATTGATTCGAGTGAATCACTTTTTGTTGCTTCAATTGTGTCTTTTGCAGTACATAAGATCTCATAGCAATTGAACAACTCTCTAGCTAGTTCATTTGAGTCATTTGGACTAGTTATGGTGAAGAAGAATATGGTTGATATGAAAGTTATCATTTGGCTAACCATTTGGTTAACTAGTGTTGAACCAACTAATGTACAAGTTTGGGTAAGGTTACACAAACCCAAAATCGTCTAGTACATGTGTGTATGACAAGCTAAGTTTTCGATCTAATGGTTGATAAATATTAGCATGTATATAATCAGGTTTTCATATAACGGTGATTATTGAATGCTTTGTTACTAAGCTAACATTGATTGCAAACCTCGATTTGAAAGACTATATAAGGGAGAACTCTAGAAACTTGGAAACCTAATCCCCACGCATTCTGTATGATACTAGTTTGCTAATCTAGAGTCGATTCTCCTTTAACCTTTTGTTTTCTTCTTCTAAATCCAGGTTAACGACTTAAAGACTTCATTGGGACTGTGAAGCCAGGCCGATACTACTTTTCTTGTAGTTGTGTGATATGATCTTGCTGTTTCTATCGTACGAGTACAATTATAATAATTAGCTTGAGATTTCTATCTTCGATGGGCAAGATATAAAAGTAATCACAAACATCTTCGTCTCATCGTTTGTGATTCCACAATATCTTTTTTCGCTGCGTCGATTAAGATTATTTTGAGGGAGAATATAAGTATGGTTTTATTGATTGGTTCCTGTTCACCTTGATTTATCAAAAGACAGAACAAAACTCCTAGGTTTATTTGTGGGAGACGAATTTATCTATCTTATATACTTTTATGTGTGAGACAGATTTTTTTATTAAAGTCTTCGACTTTGGGTCGTAACAACTCTTGGTTGTGGGTGAGATCAACTAAGGGAATCAAGTGCACAGTATCCTGCTGGGACCAGATGCGTAGGAGCATAACTGTACCTTGATCAGTATGAGATTGGTTGGGGTTTAACTACAGTCCAGACCGAAGTTAATTTGGAGTAGGCTAGTGTCTGTAGTGTCTTAATACAGTGTATGTTTAATCTAGACTAGGTCCCAGGGTTTTTCTGCATTTTCGGTTTCCTCGTTAACAAAATTTTGGTGTCTGTGTTATTTCTTTTCCGTGTTATATTTTTATATAATTGGAATAATACAGGTTGTGCATTTTTTAATCAATTAGAATATCCGACCTTATTGGTTGTTGATTTAAATTGATTGACACTTGGATATTGGTCTTTGGTACCATCCACGTTATCTCTCTTTGATTAAGACTCGCAGATTGTATTTGATTGAGTAAATCAAATTGAGAGATAGAGATAATAAACTCCTTGAGATATTTTCTATTGATTGAGTTTGACTATCTAGTTGATTCTTTTAGAAAGTAACTCGGAGTTGTCCAAACAGAGTGCTAATCGAAATATTGGGTGTGGTTGTTAGACCCCCACTTTTTAAATTGGTATCAGAGCAGGCAAACACGTTCAAGACCTTACAAGTCTATGTTTGTAGCGATCTGACTCTATGGACAGAGGTGTTATCTCAATAAACGTACCACCAGTCTTCGATGGCTCTAATTACTTATGATGGAAAATTTCTATGCGAGCTTTTCTTCAAGCACGTGATTTTCAATCATGGGTATATGTTGTTAATGGCTATGATCCTCCCGTCGTGGCACTTGGAAACATAAACGTTCAAAAGAAAATTGGTGAATACACCCCTGCCGAAATTCTTGCTGCAAAACAAAATTCAGACGGTTTGAATGCGATCATACATGCCATTACCCCAAATCTTCAGCACCATGTGTCTAATTGCACTAAGTCGCAAGAAACTTGGGATATCTTAGCAACCACATTTGAAGGTAATACCAGTGAGAAGGAAGCTAGGCTTCAAAACCTTAATTCCGATTGGGAAAACCTTCGTATGGTAGATGAAGAAACATTTGATGAGTTTAATCACAAAGTGTCTGAAATTGTTAATGCATCTTTTGCATTCGGTAAGACTATTCCTGAAAAGGACATTGTGATGAAAATTATCAGATCGTTGCCATCTAGATACGATTCTAAGAAGCATGCCATCGTTGAGGGAAATAACCTTGATACTCTCTCCAGAAATATGCTGGTTGGAAATCTTAAGATCTTTGATCATGAACATTCGTCCAAATCTAAGGATGTTGCGTTCAAAGCACTAAAGGACACTAAATTACTTGATAAAAGTAAAAAAGTGTATATCTCTGAAGATGATCAATCTGAGACAGATTCATCAGATTAAGATCTTGACAAATCAGTCTCGATGATCACAAGACAGTTTAGGGATCTTCTGTTGAAGAGAAGTAAATGATTCTCCAGAGATAAGCCTAAGGTATCAGTCAAACCTCATAATCGTATTCCTCCTAAAAACAGGGATATTGATGAAACTAATGATAAGGATATGCCTCAGTGCTTTAAGTGTAAGGGATTTGGTCAATTTGCAAACGAGTGTCCAAATCGGAGAAAATACACTAGGAACAAAGGTCTTGCTGCAACTATTGATGTAATGTCTGAAAACGAGAAATAAAGTGTTCCACTTCTTGGTGAAAATATTGATTTTGATAATTGTAGCAATACACGTATCAATCTTGATATCTGGAAGAAAAAGTTGACCCGGAAACACTGCTTATAATGTCTCAGGTCCCAATACGTGCTTAGATGCTTGCACATTCCAGAAGCCTGATTTTTATCCAAGTATGACGTGCTCTTACTGTTCATTAAAGGGTCATGAACTCTCAAGGTGCTACAAGTTCAAACACCAACAAAGGCATGTCAACAAACTTCAACGAAGAGAAAATCATCTAGCAAGAAAGCTTAAACTTGATCAGAAGACCGCTGAGGTATGTAAGATTTTATCTTCGTCTAAGAAGTTAGTTTCCAAGGATAAACTAATACCATTAGAGAAGAAATTATGGTCAAATAGTTTTGATAGATAGGGGTCTGTGAAATCCTCACAAGAGGAAATTAGTGGACAAATGGTTGTTCACCACAACGCAGCTTGATTATGTTATTTTTAAAATCTTGTCTCATGTGCCTGATCAAAAGAGACAATGATTTTATACCTCTCATGCTTTAGGAAAAGTTTTTTTTCTTTTTTTCTTAGATTTTCTTTTGTTTATCAAACAAAAAAAAGGGTACTATCGACAATTCTACTCTTCATAGGGATAAGAGTTGATCGTTTACAAACCTTTTTTAGGTTTCGAACCCTACATTCCTTTTCCTTCTCTAAAAACCTCTTTTTATCTCAAGACTACTTGTTGAGTTAATTGTGATTTCCTCTCACAAACCCATACGTTCATGGAAACTCCAAGAATGATGTCTTCTGATCAAAAAACAAGGTAATATGATTGTTAAGCCAGCAATCATGAAGGAAAAAGAAAAATCTCCATTGCCTCCAACCTTGAAAAGAAAAATAAGGAATATGAGGAATCCAAGAGATGTTCCTTCAAATTCTCAGAAGTTTTCTGATGTTCTTGAAGTGTTAAAGGAGCTGTGAAAGGAGATTCAACAAATAAAGGATTTTGTGTATAAGACTCATGAGATTCAGAAGGCCCTGGTTCGACAACAACAACCTAGAAGGTTTATTGATATAAACTCCAACCTTCATGAACCTTATGTTCCAATGGATTTTGACGACAAGGAGTTCGGGGACGATAAACAATTCTTCAAAGATCTTATTGTCTAGTAAATCTTCTTTTTTTTCTCTTTTGTTTAGAAGAATAACTAGTGTTTTGGAATAGCCATTATTGTGATTACACATAGCTATGTCCAAATTTTTCATCTTCTTATCTTTAGATTTATTGTGTTAAATTCTAAACTTGTTTGGAAGATGATGGTTGCAGTATTAATCTTTATGGTTTTACATTGCAATATTTTGATGGGATATGTGTGTTTACGTCCGTGAACTTGATTGTCCGATATTTTGTCAAAAGTAAAGTCGTTCGTGTATTGATATGCAAGTATTGATAAAAGAATGAATAGAATTTTGACAAACACAAAAGTTCAGCCTATATTGTCATTTATTGATGTAAGATAGGTTAAAATATTTTGTGATTCAAGGATTATATCTATTGCGTGTCATTGTACAAATAGTGATGGAAACATAAAATGAATCCTTGCTTATTCCACGGTATAGGTCGATTCTCCGATCCTAAATTTTGTGTAAATACTGTGTTGTTCCATGAGGTGTCTTATGTTGAGCACTAAAACAACAAAAGTTGATTGCTTTGTGATTAGCTTAGTTGTTGTTCCGTAAGGTACTTTATGTTGAACATGTTGAACTAAATTAATCATCTTGTGTAGTTATTTAGTTAACACTCCATACGGTTTCTTATGTTTGAGCATCTCTTTGACTGGATTGGTTATTCGTGATTAACTTAGTCATTGCTCCATATAATTTCTTATGTCGATTGTCACAAATTAAACTGATAACTTTTGTAATTAGTTTGGTTGAGTATGACAATTAGATTGTTTGCAAGTTTTCTTGTGATTAATCTAATTGGTTTCTTAAGTCTCCATAAGTTTACTTGTGTCGAGCATATTTAGTCAAATTAATATAGGTTTTCCTTGGTTAATATGAGTGAATATTTTGGATTCCAAATTCATACTTGTATGTAATTTGTTGAGTCTAAATAAATCCTTCTTTTCTTTTGAAATTAAGGTCGCTCTTGTTGTTTCCTTGGGAATGAAATTTTATGGGGGAGAGTTCTTTTGAACTTGTTCTTAATTGCCAAATCTTTGTGGGGAGTGCTGCTATGGAATATTAGAGGTGTTATCTTGTATCTTTATAGACTCCTTGATGAATGCATTTATCTTCGGCTTTATGATTGCATCTAAACAAGATGATATACATTTACCTTTGGTCATTAAATGTATCTTACGGAAATTTCATTAGGATCCCTTTCTTGTACCTTTGCCAATTTTATTGAAAAAAAGGGGAAGAATTAATATGTAGTTCATACTACAAATACATATGGTTTTCGGATCATTATGTAAGGGGGAGTGGTTTCCATGTGAGATGGAGTATTGACTAAGGGGGAGTGAAGTATCACCATAGTATTGTTGTTAAAGTTGTGATGCAATTGGACTTTGACGTTGTGTAATAATACTACGACACTGTATAACAATGATTGAGAACTCTTGTTTTCTCATTGTTATAGCTACGGATTTTCAACAACGATGATGCTAAACTTACAACCTTTGGGATCATTGGACTACTTGGAAGTGACGAAGATTTCGAGTAATGTTGAAGATTAGACATGTGGAATAGGAGCTACAAAGTTTATTATTTATATATTTTTTGTATTCCATATGTATTAATACTTTTGCCACTAAAATTGACAAAGGTGGAGATTGTTAGAGCATTGCTTGCTCGAAATCGCATGAGTTGCTATCTCAAGTATGTTTGTCAATGTTAGTGATCAAAACTATAAAGTCTTTATTTCTAGTCTACTATATCTAAGGTCTCGGACTAGGATATAAAGTGTAGTTGAGCTCAAGAACTCCATGGAAATCATCATACAAGACGAAGGACTACTCAAGGAACCAGTGGATCTTCATCGACTAAAAGGTATGTGGAGACTTGAACTTATCTATCACTCAAAATTCTATCTACTCTATCTCTTATCTTGAGACAAAAGTCGTATTACTATATAAACTAAGATTATACACATGTGGATATTTCGAGATGAGTATATCTCGCTTATATATTTCTCGAAATACGTGTTGGTAAAGCTTTCACTTTAGTCAAGTTCATCTTTACCTAGTGACGAAAGTCATGTTATGTTTCAATCATTTTGTAAATCGCTCTGACGAAAAATAGTTTGTGAATAACAACTATATAACGCCCTCTGAGAATGTTTCAATGATTGAAATGAGAGTTTAGACAATATAACCATTGGAGGATATAAACATTGTTGTGGTAATACATATATGTATAAGTCCTTATTGCTTGAACCGAAGTTTGCAAACTTTGTTGATCAAGTGAAACCGGAGTAGTGCGTAAGCTTAGTCCATGAACTGGCATAGTTCTCGAATCCGAGAATTTCTGCCGGAGTTTGTGAACTCCGTCCGGGAACTTAATTCCGCGAACTTGAGTAGGTTATGTCTAAACACGATGTTTGTGAACTTATCTTAATAAACTAAGGAATGCTATTGCAAACCGTGGCTTTATAGTTCATGAATCGATTCGAGTGAATCACATCGAGTGAATCACATCGTTTTTGCTTCAATTGTGTCTTGTGTAGTACATGAGATCTCATAGCAATTGAACAACTCTCTAACTAGTTCATTTGAGTCATTTGGACTAGTTATGGTGAAGAAGAATATGGTTGATATGAAAGTTATCATTTGGCTAACCATTTGGTTAACTAGTGTTGAACCAACTAATGTACAAGTTTGGGTACGGTTACACAAACCCAAAATCATCTAGTACATGTGTGTGTGTGACAAGCTAAGTTTTCGATCTAACGGTTGATAAATATTATCTTGTATCTAATCAGGTTTTCATCTAACGGTGAATATTGAATGCTTTGTTACTAAGCTAACATTGATTGCAAACCCCGATTTGAAAGACTATATAAGGGAGAACTATAGCAACTTGGAAACCTAATCCCCACGCATTATGTGTGATACTAGTTTGCTAAGCTAGAGTCGATTCTCCTTTAACCTTTGGTTTTGTTCTTCTAAAACCATGTTAACGACTTAAAGACTTCATTGGGACTGTGAAGCCAGACCGATACTACTTTTCTTATAGTTGTGTGATATGATATTGATGTTTCTATCGTACGAGAACAATTGTAATAATTGGCTTGAAATTTATATCTTCGATAGGAAAGATATAATATTAATCACAAACATCTTCGTCTCATCGTTTGTGATTCCACAATATCTTTTTTCGCTGCGTCGATTAATATTATTGTGAGGTGATTGATAAAACTGATTTGTTCTTCGGGAATATAAGTCTGGTTTTATTAATTGGTTCCTGTTCACCTTGATTTATCAAAAGACGGAACAAAACTCATAGGTTTATTTGTGGGAGACGAATTTATCTATCTTATAGACTTTTATGTGTGAGACAGATTTGTTTATTAAAGTCTTCAACTTTGGGTCGTAACAACTCTTGGTTGTGGGTGAGATCAACTAAGGGAATCAAGTGCGCAGTATCCTGCTGGGATCAGAGGCGTATGAGCATAACTGTACCTTGATCAATGTGAGATTGGTTGGGGTTCAACTACAGTCCAGACCGAAGTTAATTTGGAGTAGGCTAGTGTCTGTAGTATCTTAATACAGTGTATATTTAATCTAGACTAGGTCCCGGAGTTTTTCTGCATTTGCGGTTTCCTTGTTAACAAAATTCTGGTGTCTGTGTTATTTCTTTTCCGCATTATATTTTTATATAATTGAAATAATACAGGTTATGTTCAATCAATTAGAATATCCGACCTTATTGGTTGTTGATTTAAATTGATTGACACTTGGATATTGGTCTTTGGTACCATCCAAGTTATCTCTCTTTGATTAAGACTCACAGATTGTATTTGCTTGAGTAAATCAAATTGAGAGATAGAGATAATAAACTCCTTGAGATATTTTCTATTGATTGAGTCTGACTATCTAGGTGATTCTCTAGAAAGTAACTCGGAGTTGTCCATACAAATTGCTAATCGAAATATTGGGTATGGTTGTTAGACCCCCGCTTTTTCACACCTCTACCACTCCGTGGCCTAGCTAGCAGCACCACGAACCGAATTTTCGCAAAGCCGCCAACGCCAGGATCACGGGTTCTCTTTACCTCCCAAAAAAGGTTAGTCGGATCTTCCTGACCATCATTTCATGACTTGCCGTTTCGATTTTGACCTTGTCTGTCACCATATCATGCTTACCTCGCAATAATGCCCCTGTTCCGAGCTAAGAAGGGGACTTAATGTTTATGGTGGTTTTTATCTTAGGGTTAAAATCGTAAAACCTTAGTCAAACAGTGACGTCACTCTGAAAGAGAAACGGAACATGAGTAATAATATCCCCACTAGCGCATTTATTGAGCCCTTCAATACGTCTGTGATAAATTTACCAGGGTACCTTTTTATTTATTTATATGTGTCATGTTCCACGGCAGAACCCCCAGTATTGACTGACATCATCTTCGCACATGCCAAACACGCATGCTAGCCGAGCACTCCAGTTATGCATGCCGTGTATGCTAATTAGGGTTTCGACATACCAAACCATAATTCCCACACCTCCGTGCCAATGTCATACCATGCCAGCTGCACCACCATGCCAGCCACGCCTCCGCGCCAAGGCATGCCAGCCGCAATACCGTGCCAGCGACGCCTCCGCGCCAAGGCATGCCAACCATGCCAGCCGCACCACCGTGCCAGCCACGCCTCCGCGCCAAGGCATGCAAACCATGCCAGCCACACCACCGTGCCAATGGAATACCATGCCAGTCACGCCTCCGCGCCAAGGCATGCCAATCATGCCATCCGCACCACCGTGCCAATGGCATGCCATGCCAGCCACATCTCCTTTGGCCGTGCCTAAACTATGCCAAAACCCTAATTTGGCCGCGCCTAAAATATTGCCAAAGCCATGGCGGCCCTGCCTTCATGCCGCTAGCTTCCAAGTGAAGGGTTGCGACAATTAACGGCTACCCTTCCACTTGAGATGCATATCTCAGCCGTACAAATTCTCCACCAACCCCGTGGCAATTTCTGGCCCAATGCCAAAACTACACGGTTTGTACCAAACCCTAATTTTGTCCGCGCCTAAAACTTTTCCAAAGCCATGACGGACCTTCCTCCATGCTGCTGGCTGCCAAACAAAGGTTTGTGACAATCGATGGCTACCCTTCCTCCTGAGATGAAGATCTCAACCATACAAGTTTTCCACCAAATGCGTGGCAACTTCTGGCCCAATGCCAAAATTCACGGTTTGTACCAAACCCTAATTTTGGCTACGCCTAAAATTTGCACTTGCATGCCGACCATACCGCCATACCCTAGATGTTAAATGAAGGGTTGAGACAATCAACAACTACCCTTCCACTTGAGATGCAGATCTTAGCCGTACAAGTTCACCGCCAAACGCGTGGCAACTTCTGGCCCAAAGCCAAAACTACATGGTTTGTACCAAACCCTAATTTTGGCCGCGCCTAAAACATTTCCAAAGCCATGCCAGCCCTTCCACCATGCTGCTAGCTTCCAAACGAAAGGTTGCGATAATCAACGGCTACCCTTCTACCGGAGATACAGATCTCAGCCATACAAGTTCACCACCAAACGCATGGCAACTTCTGTCCCAATGCCAAAATTGCACGGTTTATACCAAACCCTAAATTTGGCCAATCCTAAAACTTGCATGAGCATTCCAACCATGCCGCCATACCGCTGGCTGCCAAATGAAGGGTTTCGAAAATCAACGGATACCCTTCCACCTGAGATGCAGATCTCAGCCGTACAAGTTCGCCACCAAACGTGGGGCAACTTCTGGCCCAATACCAAAACTGCACGGTTTGTACCAAACCTTAATTTTGGCTGCGCCTAAACTATGCCAAAATCCTAACTTGGCCACACCTAAAAGCATTCCAAGGCCATGACGGCTACGTCTCCATGCCACTGGCTTCCAAACGGAAGGTCGCAACAATCAACGGCTACCTTTCCTCCAATGATGAAAAATCTCGACCGTCGAAGGTCACCACCGAGCCGGCAAGCCTCCCAAGATTAACTTGCCAAACAATAGCAACACGCTACACGAAACACTCGAGACATCAAAACATGTCACAAACTGGGGATGCTCATCAGGATATTGGTCTGGCGGTTTACAACATGCGGCGTTCAATATGCCCGTTACAAGAAAGTGTCATAAAAGTGAGGCGGTTAGTAATGGAAAGAAGTAATGGTGAAACGTATCCTTCATTATGGAAATATCAATTCCAGGCGTTACCCGTTACCGGGGTACATTTTTTTACGACTTGTATAAATAGGTCTCACCTATTTCCACCTGTAGATGGTGGATTTTCGACAAAGGGTAAAATTATAAAACTATACTCCAGATTCGGCAACCGGGTGAGTATTGTGGCACATGTCTCTCATTAAAGCATGAAATCTCATGCCATGAATCTCCGACTGAGAAGGTTGTCTCTCAGAGTACATGTAGATGTGTAGTCTCTCAGCTGAGACCACGACACATCTCATGAATACTGAGCAATTTCGGTAGTTATTCCGGATCCGACAATCGGATGAGTATTGAGACTCATATCTCTCAATAAAGCATGAAAGCTCATGCCATAAATATCTGACTGAGAAGGCTGTCTCCCAGAGTACATGTAGATGTTTAGTCTCTCAGCTGAGACCACGACACATCTCATGAATACTGAGCAATTTCAGTAATTACTCCGGATCCGGCAATCACATGAGTATTAAGACTCATGTCTCTAAGCATGAAAGCTCATGCCATAAACCTCTGATGGAAAAAGTCTCTCAGAGAAGATGTAGATGTGTAGTCTCCTAGCTGAGACCACGACACATCTCATACTGTATAGAATCGAAATATTGGGGGCTCCTAGACAGCATGCCTGCTAGTATAGAACGACAACGTCTTCGGGCAGCAACCAACTTTTCCCCGACTATGCAAGAGGAATATGACACTCCAGCAGGTTCATATTGCTCAACCCTCAGATGATTAATGCTCCTAGACATGAATCCCTTCTAGTATAGAGCCATCAATTAATTGTCTGAAATCGTCTGAATATCCAGTAATATTCTACGAACCATCGTCTGAATATCCAGCAATATTCTACAAGCCATCTTTAATCGTCTGAATATCCAGCAATATTCTACAATTCTTCGTTATATTTTGTCACTTCAATTCGTGGTTCTTCCTAGCAGAATGCCACAGGTTAGTGATAAATATCCAACGAAACAGGCATCTGAGCATCGAATAAGCCCTGACACAAAAACGGTGCAAGTATAATTAGCAGATAATGCACAGAGCAGCATTTTGAATGCACGAACGAGCATTTCAAAAAATACGAACGAACGAGGAACCTATGCAAAATAGGAAGGAAAAATAATAATAATATAAAATATTAGCAAAAGCGCCAAGGGACTGGGCTCACCAGCCGTCCAGTCATGCCGTGACCAGTCCCGCACCCAATTTTATATTTTATCATACTTTTACTATTTTCCTGATCTCATGAAAATCCTCTCGTTCGAGCAAATTTTCTTTATTTCAAAGAAATTATCTAAATCACATGATTTTATCAAAAATAATAAAATTAGGGAAAGGTGTCATGGGACCGCCGGCCGGCCGGTATGCCTTGGCCGTGGCCGGTCCCACACCACACCTCACATCCCATTATTTTATTATTTCTCTCAAATTATGAAAATTCCTTGATTTTATGAATTTTCCCTAAAATCATGAAAATTACCTAATTTCATGTATTTTTATCTAAATCACATGATTTTAACAAAAAATTAGGGAAAGGTGTCATGGGACCGCCGACCGGCCGGTCATGCCTTGGATGTGGTCGGTCCCACACCTCACGTCCCATTATTTTATTATTTCTTCTCAAATTATGAAAATTCCTTGATTTTATGAATTTTCCCTAAAATTACCTAATTTCATGTATTTTCTCTAAAATCATACTCCCTCCGTTTCAAAAAAATAGTCCGGTTTGACTTTTTCAAGATATTAAGGAGACCATAGTTGTTTACATTCCTACCCTTAACTACTTGCCTAATTTATTTCAATAAAAATGTTAGTAATAAAAACTACCAAAAATTGTTATGGGATTGTAAATAGGAAATAATAATATAAAAAAAACTACTCCCTCTGTCTTTTTCTATCTGTCCTAATTTCTACTTTGGTCTGTCTCTTTTTATCTGTCCGCTCTGTTTATAGACATACTTTTTCCTTAAACTATCAAATATACCCTTTATTTTTTATAGTTATAAAATCAATTTTTATATAAACTTAATTCTAAATCATAAATATTATCACCATATATAATGAAAAAATCCATTCAACATTTTTTTGTATTAAATGCCGTTCCTTTTTTAAATGAAAACATTTATGGGTAGTTACAAAATTCTTAAAACTTCTATTTATTACATTACCTTTTTAGCTACATTTGGTAATAACTTAACATTAAATAGTTTGGTCAAGGGTTAGTCATGACTTTTTGTAGGATTTCCTTATTATTTTGAAAAAGTCAATTAGGACTGATTTCCTTATTATTTTGAAAAAGTCAATTAGGGCTGTTATTTTGAGACGGAGGGAGTAAAACATACCGATTTATGGAAACATTATCAATAAAGTAAAATAAAAAATATTCTAAATATTGGAGTATAACCTTTATAAGGAATTTAATTTGGAACCATATATATTTCCTTCGAAAAGTAATGAAGGATATATATTTGTTTCCTTAATTATACAGATTTCATTAATATTTTAGATTGGGTCACATTAAAAAGAATTTAGGAATATAGAAAACTTAAGGGTATGTTAGAGAGTTCATTGGAAAAATATGACTATAAACAGAAGCTGGACACATTTTTGAAACAGACCAAAATGGAATAGAAGACGGTCTTTTTGAAACAGAGGGAGTAGAAAATATTAAAAAATTAGGGAAAACTTGTGGGACCGGGATCTAGCCGGTCCCACACGCCTATTATTTTGTTATTATTTGGTGTTTTGTTTCCTGATTTCATGAAAACTCCTTGATTTCAACAAAATATCTTAGTTTTCAACAAATCCCTTTGATTTTATGAAAGTTCTCTAAAATCATCAAAATTTAGTAAAATTGGGAAGAGTGACTTGGAACCCGCGCCCATTGGCCGGCCGACCATGCCTCATCCATTGCCGGTCCCACACTCCCATTCCCTATTTTATTATTAATTTATTTCTCTCATCTCACGGAAGTTCCCTTATTTCATCAAACTCTCATGTTTCGTGGAATTTTCCTCAAATCATAGAAAATACATAAAATTGGGAAAGCATGTGGGACCATGTTTGTCAACCGACCGGCCATGCCCTAGCCGTGGACGGTCCCACACCTTGTAATTCTCCGTTTTATTTATTATTTTCATCATTTCATGTATTTTTCCCAGTTTCAGCAAAACCATGGATTTTGCATATTTTTTCCAAATGTTGCTCAAACGTGCACCAAAAAATATTAAAATTCTTAGGACTGAAGCGCGGACACCATGGTGACACGGGCACATCCCCTTGACCGACCAAGGGTGACCCTGAGGCTTGCAAACAGCTGGTCCCACATGTTTTAACGATTTTAACCTAATTTGCTCAATTGCTCATATTAGGTTCAAACTCTTTCCAAACAATTGGAAGTTTTCTCAAACGACCATCCACTGGTCCCATGCCCACCAAGAGCCGGTCTCATGACCTCTTTGTCGGTCCTTCATATTTCCATAATACCAGGTTTTATTTTTCGCTCACACGAGCATTATTTCAGTGATTAAACCAGCATTTAATCATTCTTTCACCAACTGGTCCTCAGGAGACTTTGGTATTTTTGCTCATTCGAGCATTTGGGAGATATATGGTGAACCCTTCATCCCATGTATCCGGTCCCTGTGTCACTCTGGATTGATTTGCAATAAATCATTATTTTAGTAAAATTAGGGTTTTGAATCCAGAGCTCTGCTGAAACGTGATTCTGAGCATATTCAAACACTCTGCTAATTTTATGTTGATTCGATAATGAACACTTTATTTATTTTTCTCGACCCAACAGTCAGTAACTTAAATTAATATTTTATTTGGTCTTGCTACAAACTATTCATCAAAAGCAATATTTGCTCAAACTAGCAATATTCGCTCAAACGAGAAATGTTTATTCAAATTACCAATATTCGCTCTGGCTAGAAATATTTGCTCAGATCAAAGAATATTGGTTCAACTATCAATGTTCAACAGTTCGGCAACACAGTTTTCTCATCTTAGGTTATAATGATACCTCGTCTCAGCAGACACGTTAAATTCATGAGTTTCAGAATATTTGCTAATCATGTTCAACTCAGTATTACATGGACTCATCATCCCATAAAGTCAGCAACTGAATCCACAATCACGAGATTTCAATCGTGTCACATGGGGGGATATTAACTAGGGTTTTGGTCTGGCGGTCTACGGCACGTGTGTTCACCCACGATGATAATGTGAGAAAGTCGTGCAATCAGTTGGAAGAGTCAGCAAAGTAGTGGGTGGAAAATTAACCAAGTCTCCGCACGATGAGTAATTGGTTTAACACGATTTCCCACTTCCCCACTCTCTGATTCCAGCAAACTGTCACACTTCATGGGATCATGCTGTTTTCAACTCCGGCATTATAAAATGTCTCTGAATCCTGATTGAAAGAATAAGTTTTTCGAACACTCGAAAACATTTTTTCCAAAACGAGCAATTTCTCATCAAAGTTCATACAGACAATCTCTTGTCTACATTGAGCAAAATTTCAATCATTCAGAGCATTCTTACGATGAATTCACAACACACCTATAATCTCAGATCACCATTGATCTCACGCATTTCTCAGCTTCTCTCCTACAGATCAACCCATCCTCTCTTGTGATCTAATTGACTCTGGAACGGCTATTGTTCTTGGTTTAGGATGGAGTCCTACAGATTGATCTCTCGAACTTAAAGCACTCCATTCTTGCAGTTCATCTGTGTGAGGTTCAACATTTCGCTCGGTTCAAGGAGTCTCCACACGGTCGACTCTCCAATTCCATAAAAATCGTTTTTCCCCATCTACACCACCAAACAACAAGTTTTGGTCAGGATCATATAACACTCAGAAATCACTTGTTAGCTTTCCAATCTGCTAGCATTTCACTTTATGATATGAGTCGTCAAACAACTACTCTTCTGGAATCAACTATTCTGGTCTCAACACTATGTTTACTTCCATCCCTAAGACCAACCCTTCTCCTTCACTTTTTTACCGAAGCAAATCTGGAACAACCATTTCTTGGTTTAGGCCAGATTTGTACAGATTGATCTCTTGAATCAAAGTACTCCCTTGCAGTACATTATTTAGGGTTTGGAATCGTTTCTCACCCACAGAACCGAAATTACCAAAATCAGCAAAAACTGTTTTCACCCTCAAACACCCTTGAACAATGCTATTGAGATGATAATTTAATGGTTGTATACTTGAATACAAGACTAAAAGTGTCTTGATAGTCAATATCCTCAACTTGGTTATATCCTTTTGCAACTAATCTGGCTTTACATCTCTCAAAAGACCCATCATCATTTCTCTTTACCCTGAAGACCCATTTAAAACCTACCACATTCATACCTTGGTGATAAGTGCAAGTACCATTCTCTATTAATGCATCAATCTCTTCATACATAGACTTCCTCCAAACAGGTATCTTGTTAGCTTCAACAAAAGTAGTAGGAATTGCTAAATCTTCTGAAGAAATAACAGTGAAAACCTTAGGCTTAGAAATACCATTTTTCCTTCTTGTTTGCATTGGATGAGTAGAACCAGCAGAAGTATGGGGGAATTGGAAGAAGAGATGGTAGTAATAGGTTCAATATCTGGCAGTGACTCTATATTAGAATCTGCAAGATAATGAGGTGGAGGTATTGGACAATGACATGGAGGTGAAGGAGATGGATCTGAAGGGGGTTTTTCAATATGAATAACAAGTGGATGAGGAGGAGGATAGGATACATAAACTATAGTGATAGATGGTGATGGAGAAGCAGAAGTATAAAACATAGAATGATATGGAAATTCTATCTCATCAAATACTACATTTCTGGAAATTATAAGTTTATTGGTGGATGGATTTAAACACCTATATCCCTTATGCATGGCATTATACCCCAAAAATATACATTTAACTAACACGTTTTCAAGTTGATGCTTGTTGTATGGCCTGGTGCAATCATAACAAGCACACCCAAAAATCTTCAAAAAAACATAATCTGGAGACATGAAGTATAAGCATTCAAGAGGCGTAGAGCCATTAAGAACTGGTGTAGGTAGCCTATTGATAAAATAGTTTGTTGTTTCAAAAGCATAAGACTAATATGAAGATGGTAAAGTATCAAGATTAAGTTAGGCAAGGCCTGTTTCTACAATTTTCTTATGTTTTCTCTCAACTTTACCATTCTGCTGATGTTCATGAGGACATATAACTCTATGAAGAATACCCTGAGCAGATAGAAAACTAGAAATATTTCTATACTCTCCCCCCAATAAGTTTTCATCATTTTAATTTTCTTGTCAAAATAATTCTCAACAAACACTTTGAACTTCTGAAAAGTATAATACATTTATGATTTATAAGAGAGGGGATACAACTAGGTGAATCCACTAAAAGTGTTAATAAAAATTAACATAGTATTTAAAACCATTGACTGAAGTTACATGGGAGAATCACACATCTGAGTGAATAAGATCCAGAGGAACATACACATTATGATTGACAGAATTATGATAATGTAAAGCATGAGACTTAACCAACTGGTAATCACTACAAATTGAAGGGTTGAATGAAGGGAGATAGATTTGTCCACAGCTGACAAAACATGTTTGAGTGTTCTATAAGAAAGATGTCCAAGTTTGCTATGCCAAATTTATGAGGATGATGTTGAAGTAACAAAAGCTTGCTTGAAAAGTGTAGAATCAAAGTTGAGATCATATAAACCATTTTTTACATCCCCTTGAAGTAAATCCTTGTGAATTTGAAAGTCCTTCACACAGAATTGAAAAGGATGAAACTCAAAATAACACTTATTGTCTCTATTAAATTGAAGCACGGAAAGTAAATTTCTGGATATAGCAGGAACATGTAAAAAAATATTCATAAGAAAATTAGAAGTACCAGACTGAAAATTAGAAGAGCCAATATGATTGATAGACAAACCTGCACCATTCCCCCTTTTACTAGATCACATCCTTGATATTCAGAATGCATATTGATATTGCTGAGATTATTGGTGATATGATGTGTTTCACCAGAGTCAGGAGTCTAGCTTTCACCACTCACAAAAGGATATGAAGTATAAGTATCAACATGATAAACAACATAAGCTTCAGGATTTGGATTCCAAACTTCATCATAAAATTCTTCATAGAAACAATCATCAAATGCCACATTATGATCTTTAGGATAATTAGATAATACTTTATTGAACCTATGATAACATTCAAGAGCTGTATGACCAGATCACTGACAAATTTGACAAGGAATGTCAGTTTGGCTCTCTTATGGGAAGAAATTATAAGATCGACTAAAAAATCCATTATATCCTCCTCGAAATGAACCACGTGCATATCTACCACGAAAACTACCACCACGAGCACGTGAAGGATTGAAATGTCTAGCACCACCTCTTGCTCGAAAATTGAAACCACCAAATGAATGAGAATGAGGGGAATAATGAGACGAGTGTTGAAGATGAGGTGAATGTGAATAATGAGAATAATTTATGTTAGGGAATGAGGTTTATTTTAATGGGAAGATGATGAATTATGCACAATATTAGCGGAAGAAGATGTTAAATTAGAGGATGAATCTGATAATTGATGTTCTTCTCCCAATAGTAAACTAAGAAGAACAAAAGAGGAAATTGATTCCATAATTTTGAGTTGTTGTGTGTTAATTGAAGTATGAAAAGCATTAAATTTATAAGGTAGGTCATTCAATATATGATATATTAAATCTTCATCAAGAACAAGACGTCTTACCTGAGAAAGTTGACGTGCAGTAGATCGAGCTCGACTAAAATAACCCTGCATCATTTTAGATCATTTCTTGAGATGATGAAGATCATTCTTGAGTTGCATTAATCTTGATTTAACAGCAGAGTTATAATTATGCTCCAAGATTTTCTATACATCAAGAGATGAAGAACTTCCAAGGACAGAGAGATGAATCTCATCTAATAAGCAAGAAAGCAACCAAGAAAGAAGATGTATCTAGTGTTGATATGCTGGATTATCAACTAGTGCTTGATTTTCTGGATCTCGAATGAATTCATGAGGTTCAAGAGTAGATCCATAAACATACTTGTACAAATCAAAACTTCGTAATATAAGAACAATCTGTGACTTCCACAAAACATAATTTGTTGAGGTTAGCTTAGCAGGTGGTGAAATGCTAAGCTTTAAAGGATTTGAAGGAAAAATTGTAGATGAATTTGACATTTTTGATAAAATTTAAGATAAAACAGATAAAGATCTTGAAATTTATTGAAGAAAAGAGTAAACTAAAAAATTTCTTTTGATTTTAGGGTTTGGAAATCAGAGATGAGCTCTGATACCATGTTAAGAACTCTATAGTTGGACAAGATTCTGATCTTCTCTGATGAAGATCGAAAGAGGAGGTGATTCTTTTATTTATAAGAAAATAGAGAGGATGGAATGACAAGCATGACTCAGTTACAGCTCACACATCTGAGTCAGCAATACAGGCTGTCAACCACTATAACTAACATAACTGTCACTATCTAACTCTCTACTCTGCACATGACAATAGGTCACGGTCCAACAGTATCATAAGGATGATGAACACTATTGATAGTGTATTCATCTTGTGATTTTTTCCTTCATCTTGATCTCCATATTGTTTATTATATTTCCCATCAAATGAAAAAAATTGACTACTAGCACTTTTAACAGCTATCTAATCTCAGACAATTCGAATTGAGAAATCGTCATGGAAATCCCCACTTTTGTGTTTCCCTTACAGACGCACAACATTTTAGTCAACTTATGTTGACGGACATAGTCAAACAGATCTGTTCTGGCTGGGACCGATTTTCATCTAAATTACATTCACATCCTTCCATAGGTTACTTAACTTAACTAGAATGGGCGAAGTAATAAGCCATGCTCGTTTTAATCTGAACCCGATACCAAATTTTTCAACCTTCTTCTTCTACTCTTACTACCAGCATAAAGAACTCATCTTTTGATGTTTCTCCGTTTAGTGTTTTTCTGAAGGAGAAATAAGTTTATTACATATCTTCCCTTCTACCTCTAGTTGTTCATTGAAAAACCCTTGTTTGAAATCAACTAAAGTTATTTCTTCCGTTCAAATCCTTAACTTGAATCACCATATCTCTAAAACCCTAAAATTTAATTCTTCTACAATTATTATCCCTAATTTCTCAAACTCTAAGCAATTTCAAAAATCGTAGGTGTCTTAGAAGAGTTAAATATGATGGGGTTTAAGATTCTGGCAAGAAAACAAAATTGAAATTGGATGATTGTGATGATAGTGATGATAGTGGTGATGGTGCTAGCAGAGATAGAGAAGAAAAGTAGGTGATGCAAAAACATTTTATGTTGTATTGTTGTTTAACTTGCGTTTAGACCATTCTTTGCTTAACCTAGATTTATTCATTCTTATATTATATATATTACTTTTGATGGTGTTGTTAGAATTGTTGTTGAAAAGGTTTCGTACCATTACTTTAGAAAACCATGTCCTAATGATGTAGTCAATTTCTTACGACATGTAACTCCATTTATATTGAACCTATGCATTGCTTTTGAAAATACAATAAATTTTGATTCCATATGCAAGTAAAATTTGGATTTGGATTTATGGGCTAGCTTGTTTTGTCCGAGATATTTCATCTTAGGTACACCCTTACATTTTCAGAAATGGGACAAACTATTACTAAGGCATCAATCTCAACTTTTACCAATTAGGAGTTCTAATACTTATAGTGCTAACTCATTCTTGATTCTCCCGCGTTGTGTTTGAGAGGCTTATACTTTTGGATCTTAATGTCATATCAAATATGCAAAATGGGCTAATTCTAAGTTTATTAGTGTAGCTTGTTATGAATTAAATTCCTCTTAAATAACTAATTTACCATTGGAATCCATGTATGCAGATCATCGGAGGACCATACAGAAACTACAACTATTTATTAGTCAGATAAAAAGAGTAAGATGGTGAACAATGGATACATGATTCTTGGCAACTCCGAAGATCAACGAAGTGATCTACTAGGTGCAGATGTATCCTTGTGATTTTTTAAGCTTCCCATTCTCATTTATTGACAAGCAAAGACAAAGACTACTGGTAAACAAATACCGTACTCACATTCTTTAGCTAGTTGAGAATCATGCTACTACCATCATTCTTTGTGGAACAGGTAGTAGTAAATTTATTCATATCCCTCATATTATAGCGAAGCTGGATGGGACCATGAACCAGTTGAGAATCATGCTTCCCTTACGTGAAAGATCCAAATGGATTGAACATCGTGTTTGGTTGCTGCACAAAAGAGGTTATTAGAGATGAAGGTCCACCTAAATGCGATGATAACGTAAAAAAAAATGGGAGCCGATTGTCATCTATAGATTCAAATGGACCTTTAACTAACAACCAGATATCCCAAAACCAAATCATTCCTACATGGAGAATATCCAATTTAGGAAAATGCCATGTATTGTAGTTCTTAGCCATGTTATATTCTTGCTTGCATTTTTTAATGAAATTTTTTAGGATTCCAACAGTTAATGTGCCACATGGTTTTGGTGATGTGGATCCAACCATGCAGTTACTATGTACAAATGATGTTTACAGCCTTTAACCTCCATCACATATTATCCCGCCGCCGCATCTCCATCACATAAGGTTTTTAATTGTAAATCTAGACCTCACTGACAGGTATTGTACATGGCCTCATATGTTAATATTTTTGGTGTGAAGCAAAATGTAACATATTCATTACAAAGCATCAACAGAAGTTTGCCTCATATGTAAGTGACTTTGAGGGTCGTATAAATTTAACTAGGTACTCAGACTAGTGTGTAGTATTAAAAAAAGTTGGGTAACATTCCAAGGGAATACTATATCATTGTTCGGGTATACACTTAGTCCAACTTAATAGATGTACGAGGTGATGGATATAATGGTGTTATTTTTTACTTTATTTTGGACATGTTAGGATGTATTCACATTTCCTCCCCGTGTGACTCTGGTTAAAAAAGTGCATGATGATTATTTATTTTCTTGTGTTCTTTCACATGATGTGTGACCCAACATGAGGGTTATCCATCCTGAATTTTATTTATTGATAAATAAATAAAAAACCTTCTTGGAAATGGTAAAACATAGTTATATAGTCTTCAGCCTGAGAGCTGATACTGATCGTCTGTGATGCAATAACCAACAACACACTGTTTCTTATATCAGGATATTCCTAGTTACTAATCATCATAAAAGAAATTAGTCTTGCACATAAAATTTTTTGTTAATTGGTTTCTTACGAGTATGGAGTTTCTTATGATAAATTTTATTTACTTCTTGCTCAAGGTGTGCCTTATGGTATGAAACACGGGAGAATTGAAGTTGGATACATGGGAAACCACAAATCAGTCATATTCCTTATGGTGATGGATACGGCCTTCATCATGTTTGTCTCTTCGCAAAAGATAAAACCAAAAATTGTTAAGAAAATGTGTAGTTTCTTTGTGGGACATGGGAATCTCGTGGCAGAAGTGAAAATTGATAATATTTATGTATCAGATGCCATGTGGTGCTGCTCAAGGTGCTGACAAAGGTCCAATGATTGGCGTGGGTTCTGGTTCATGGGATGGTATGGATAAAAGCATCCGGCATCGCTGAGAAAATTGTTTGTTGTTTTTTTTTTTTATCATTATAGTTTGTTATGTTCAATTCCTCTTAAACTGCTGCTAATTTACATTTTGAGTCCACGTACGCAAATCGTCGGAGAATCATACAGGTACACAATTTAATTTATATGACCATCTGATTAAACTAATCATTTTAATTTATATGCCTATAAAACATCATACCCAATTTATTTTACGACACTGTGTTAATATCATACCCAATTTATTTTATATGATCATATGAAACATATTGTCCTTTTATTTTGTCGTGACATTATTTTTTTTTTACAGAATTTATAGTTTCAGCTTGGTTTGATTGGATTGGATGCTATTAAGAACCCATCCTCGCATCCAAGATCGCAATAACAAAGAACTGTAACAGGGCTTGTCTATCAATTGTTAACATACACAACTTTCGACTTTTTATTTATATACAGAGTTTAGTTTTTAGGTGGGATCAGTGTGTTGCTCTGTTGGGTAAGTAGAGAAGCTTATTAGAGCATATCTCTTCATAACTTCATTGTATATTATTCGGGTCCTCATAAAGAACCAATTTCGAAACCCATATATAAGGACTAACTAGGGTTGGAGTATTAACTATGATTAAGGGGTAAAGAAGGCAGAAAAAAAAAAGAAACT
Organism: Papaver bracteatum; assembly: GCA_023529315.1. NCBI lineage: Eukaryota > Viridiplantae > Streptophyta > Magnoliopsida > Ranunculales > Papaveraceae > Papaver > Papaver bracteatum. Next base: position 266,017 of record JAJJWX010005194.1, read on the forward strand.
TATTAAACATAGAAGGACAAAACCGGTTTGTCCCTCGACAAGAGATGACTGGAAACTTGTCTGTCTGCGAGGGTTAACCGAAACGTTGGGATTTCAACGACGATTGCTCATTCGAATTCACCATCATGTTGCAAATCTAGGTCTATGATGGTTATATTTACCCAAAATAAGAAGCGACTTTCCTGGGAATACATAACGCATGAGTCATGACTGTGAAGTGAACACGGTGGGGTGGAGTGGAGTTCATTTGCCATCTATTGGAATTTGCTAGCTTGTTCTTTACACCTTTCCAGGCCGCTTTTCTCTCTAGGTAATAGTAGATGACTAGTAGGCTAGTAGGTATCTATGTGTCACGAGGATTAACTCTTGATGAGAATCATGAGATAGAGACATATTTGCAGCTAGCATTTTGAGCGCGTCAAGAGTAGGAACTAGAAGCAGAAATCAAAAGAATAAAAAGTTGATTTATTTGCTTAGACATATTTACAGCTAGCATTCTGAGCGCGTCAAGAGTAGGAATAAGAAGCATAAATCAAAAGCATAAAAAGCTGATTTATTTGCTTGTAGAAGTCGGAATTTTATACCCTAATAAATAGCATGTTTGGATACCAGAAGCAGAACTCAGAAGTAAAATGTTTATGCTTCATAAAAAGATAATTTTTTTTTACTTTTGGAATTCATTCTGAAATCATGTACCCAAACTAACTTCTAACCCTTTTACTTTAAGAAGTCAAAAAGCAATTTCTATATTGTTACCCCAAACATGCTATGATTTCTTGTTTTTTGACTTTTAGAAGGCTTTGTTTTTTTTTTAAGATAGACTTTTAGAAGTAAAAAACTACTTTTAATAGCGCGTATGGACACCAAAAGCACAAGTGCATCTGCTTCTTTAGAAGCTGAAGCCAGAATCAAAAACATTTTGCTTCAAAAAATTAACTTTTTCGCTTTTGTCGTTTTGAAATAATATAACAAACTAATTTCTTGCTTTTTAATTTCTAAAGTCAAAAAGCTAATTCTATTTTTAAGTGTATACCCAAACACATGATAAATGTGTATCCGATTCCAAACATTCTCTTTCTTTCAGTTTGTTTGTTTGTTTGAAAGCATCCAAACATGCTATTAGCATTGGCATGACATGTGAGTATAGGGTGGAAGTTTGCAGTTATTACTTAAGAGTTTAGAGTGACGTCTTGGACTCACAAAAAGATTCAAATGGTCACAAACCAATAGATCGGTAAGGTAAGGGCAATATAAATTGTGAAAAATACTAGAACCACCCTAATATATGGGTTCAATATTTTCAAGCCCCACCAAATGGATCATACATTGTCAACTCCATTCTTTCACATTTTGATATTTCTAGTCCCAGAACTTTAATTTTCCGGGCCTGTTAATAGAAGTATTATTTAAAATAATTTTTATAATACCAAGAATACCCTTTAGTATATAAATGAAATAAAACTAGGCATATGTTTCATTTTCGGTTTCATAATTTAATTTATTTTCTCTCACAACTGCTCTCTCCACTGCTTTGCAAATAACGAAGAATGGAGATTCACTCGATGAAACTCGAAGAAAACTTGAGGATTCGGCATCATATCGAAAGTGAAAGATAAGTTTCTCATCTATATTTGCAGTCATGTTGAATTCTCATTACGTTTTAACCAAAATCAAGTTCTGGAAAGTTCAGTGACAACTTTAAATACCTAATAAGTTCGATGTTACTTCGAATTTTGATCTGATTTTAGAATTGTTGCTTCGATCTATAATCCTTGTATCATTTTATTTGATTTGAACTGTTTAGTTTTGATTTTTGTTTAAGAAATATTTTTAGGGTTTGTAATCAACCCTGATCTGTAATTGCTTATGATTTTAACTAAATTTTCTCGACGAAATCAAGATTAGAGTTCAGATCTGTTATAATCTAATCTTTATCTTGCTTCTAAGATGAAAGATTTTGAAAGAAAATTACAAAAAAAATTCTAGGTTTCTTTATTGAAAATCAATCATTCTATCTATATTAAATCTCGATTGAAAATCGGTTATCATATTTGAAATCTGCGAATCATCATCTCTATTACCCATCTATCTATTACGAATTTCATCTACTTTGATTTTCCAACTGACTGCTTGTATTTGAATGTTTTATTATAATGCAATCAAAATTGGAATTAGTTGTTTGGGATACAACATCAGATGTCAAAATTCAGTGTGATTGAATTTCTCATGTTGATGAGCTGTTTTTAGGTGCTCTTGTACTTGTTGTTTTTATGTCCATTTAATAAAGTAATCATGAATCTAGTTTTTGTCCATTTTTGGCTGATTATACTGGTTTTCATGTTGTTTTGTGCAGGGCAAAGGATCATAAAGGTTCAGAAATAGCTTTACTCGAACAGATAAGACCTTATGTGATACTCATTAACTTAAAGTCAATCTAAACTTATATATCTCCTAGGATGGATACCTGAAAGCACAATAAGAATGCGCAGCTTTGGAAAACTTTTAATATGTAATCTGCACATTTGTAATTTATCTCAATATTATCCTATATAGTTTATGAATGCAAGTTTCTGAGTTTCAATTGCTAAGACATGATGCAATTTATATTTTAAGCTTGAGCTTGGTTCTATGAACTGGTAGTGTCATTTGATCCCATTTATTAAGCATACCTCACATATTGGATGAGCTGAGAAAAACCTTCTTTTGCATTTGCACAAACCATATGGATGTGTAATTGCCGATTACACAATCCATATGCATGTGTATTTTCCTATTACACAAGCCATATGGGTGTGTACTGCTGATTACATATGCATTTTGTATGTGTACAAGATGATTACACAAGCATTTCACACACTCGATAAAAATTCATGCATATTGTATTGTCTCTGTGTTTTTTTGTGTGGTTTGTAATATAGTTTTCCTTTATTTGAAATTATATGTAGTTAATAGTGTATGTGCCAGGTACACGATCCATATTGTTGATGTGTAACTGCGGCTTACACATGCCATATGCAGAGTCCTTGTGAAAGGTCCTCCACTTCAGATGTATCATCAATGGAGTGAGCTTCCAAGGAAAGACCGCAACTGGTACAAACTGTGTCCCCTGCAGAGTGGTCAAATGGTACCTCTGTGCTTCTTTTACAGTTCCAGGCAATAAACCAAGGTATGTGCAGGTACATTAGTTGCATATTTCTGTACAATTCTATATCCTCGCTTCTCATTGCTTATGTAAAGCTCACGCAAATGTAATGTCCAGGACAAAAGCTCATTCCTGGTGTGCATGTTCTGCTTTTCACTTTTCAATCTAATTTACATCGTTATAGATAATCCAATACTACTATCTTACCTTTTGCTTTACTAGACCTTTTATTTGAATCATTCATTTGATTAGAGATTTGGTTTGCAAGCATAATGTATTTCATTTCTCTTATCCATTGGTTTGGTAGAATGTGAGTAATGGTGTTTATGGTTAATTGGTGATAAAGAAGAATATGAAGATTAATTGGTATAACAAACATTTGATGAGTTTTCTCCTTTTGAGATCTAAATGTTCAATAAATTGCTTCTGTTGTTTAGTTTATTGATGCTGGATTATTTTATTTTTTGTTGTTATGTAGATGGTTATTGATGAACCAACATGAAATGCTCATGAATCTCAAAAGAGTTTGATTACTCAATTATTATTAGATTTTCCTGAAAAATTATAGAATTCTGGTAATTTTAACAAGTAATATTTGTTCCAATAATTTTCTGATTATTGATCTGTTTTTTTTTTAATTAAGAAACAACGGTTTATTTAACATGATAGAAAGTGATTTCGTGTAGGCGGTCCAGCTGATGGATACATTAGATCGAGATATTTGAGATTATCAGATGAAAGCACTTCTGAAGCTCATGATGTACAAGGATTGCTTGGACACCACTTACCCCTGGATGGAGCACAAGATAGATGTGTAACTTCCGATTACACATGCCTATGGTATGTGTAACTGCGGCTTACACATGCCTATGCTACTAGTAGGTTAATAATTTTATTCATTTCATGCAGTGGAGTTTTCCAGGGTGTCTTTTAGCAAATTTGTCCATCAGTTGCCCTCGGTTATGAATTAGGTTCTTTTGACTAATGACGACTTAACTCTTAATTGACCTGTGAGTAGGGTTATCTTGCATTAGGACTAGTTGACCTAGTTGTTCCCTAATATTTTGAGCATTTGGGTGTGAATCTCCTGAGATTTGACGGTGGTAGATGCTTGTTATGTCAAACTTATAATCGGGAAAATGGTACAGTATTGTTACATTTGTGACTAGTTTTCAGCTTATTTACAAGTTACCCAAGGAATATCTGAGTTCAAGCTAACACCTGCTGAGAACCGTGATTGATTTTTATTAACTCTTACAGTGTACCTCATAGTCTACTAGTACATTATAATCATCTGGAGTTTTAGGGTTAAAACTAAATATCCAGCATTTGTCTTCTGTGATGTTGATATTGCACTCATTAATTCCTCAGGTGAAATTCAGTTCTGATGCAATCGAAGAAACATATGTTGTTGAAGAGAGCTTGAAGCCAAGCCACGCATAAAATATGTTGGTGTAAGTTATATGACCTTTTTTTGATGTGTAACTATTAGTTACACATGCTAATTAGATGTGTAACTTCTTGGTACACAAGCTAAATGGATGTGTAGATACTAGTTAGACATGCTAATTAGATGTGTAACGCATAGATACACATGCCAATCAAAGATATTATTATTTCACAAAACATGGCAAAAAATTTACCCTTACACTATTGTTCTTTTTTTCTTTTATGATTACAACTTGACTAGATTACTATCAAATGGAGCTGAGGTGTACCAATAATCATTTATCTTTATCTATGTAACTTGGAGTGTGCCCTTGGGTAATGCGGAGACATGATCAATTCTATGTTTTCTGTCTTAAGGTTATTTCAGGTCATGGAGATACACTGGAAACTGAGTATGTTAAACAAAACCTTTTCAGTAATTTGATCAGTCATCCGAAGTTAATCTCTAATATGAAATCAACTATAGGTGCTTTTCTTGTGCTCGTTTGAGTATTCTTTTAGTTTTTTATTCTTCTGTGCGCTTACTGTTTATTACATCCTGCTTATTTAATATGTAACTTTCCTTTGAAGCGAATGCATATATCCATACGGACTCAGAGTGTTTGAACTCAGAGAATACTCAAAATAGAGATGCTGGCTCAACAACACATCAATTCTCGTTGGTGACTGTTTGCTAGTTGCAAATGTGGGAGATTCCAGAGTTGTTATCTGTAGGGGTGGAAACGGTAAGTGTTGGGACTTGTCCTGTCGTTAATATTCGATGATGATCTAGCTTTTATTGCGATGTCGTTTGTTGATTAGCCTGTCTAACATTATAAAAACACCAAAAGCTGCTCCACAATAAGATAACTCGTTGTACTTTACATTTCTCCCGCGTTTCTGATATGTAAATTGTGTAACTACTGGTTACACATGCCCCTATGCATGTGTAACTCCTAATTACACATGCACCATGCATGTGTAACTCTCAGTTACACTACCCATATCCATGTGTAAGTCCTAGTTACACATGCTAAAAATGAACAACAACGTTGTTTTTTGCATCAATTGATTTTGCGTTTCTGAATTAAATTGTGTTTTTATATTGTAATTTCCAGGTCAGCAGGATTCAACAGTTGGGACTTTGACACTTTCAGATTGTACTCGTGGCTCTAAGATGTAAAATTAGGCGTCAAAAATAAGTTATGTTGGAGCACCACACGGTAATCACTTTGAGTTGTCTAAGGGAATGTATATCTTTCAGATTGAATGGCATTATAAGTTAAATATATAGTGTTTTTGTTGTACATGTACAAAGAGATTTTTGATTTACTTGTCACTATGTATGTGTAACTGCTGGTTACACATGCCACTATGCATGTGTAACTCTCAGTTACATTACCCATATCCTTGTGTAAGTATTAGTTACACATGCTAAAATGAACAAAAAAAATGTTTTTTGCATCAATTGATTTTGCATTTCTGAATCTAAGTGCATTTCTGAATTAAATGGTGTTGTTTTATTTTAATTTTCAGGTCAGCATGATTGAACAGTAAGGACTTCGACATTTTTAGATTGTCCTCGTGGCTCTAAGATGCAAAATAGGCGCCAAAAGGAAATGTGTTACATCGCTCAGATAGAATGTGAGTGTCCTAACTTTATAATAATTGCTCCTCCAAACTTGTATGTAATTGTTGGATGCTAGTTACACATAATGAAATAAATTAGGATTATAAAGTTCTCTGCGAGGTTATTCTTATGTTCCTGTTGTGGCTTACAGAAGTTGCAAAATCTTCTTTGTCAATTTTGCAGGTATATGGTGCTAGGCTAATTAGGAGGTGGCTAGAGAAAAAGGTGGTGACAGAGTTGTCAAAGAGATTGACGAGAACTCTACCGTGTATATTGATTCAAGTCTAGATGGATCTGAACTTACTTATCCAGTGGAAAAGAATGGTGGATTAATGAATGCCAGCACTAAAATTGTGCTTGATAACACTGCAAGGTTAGTCCATCATGCCTTAGTCAATATTTTGTTTCCTATTCTTCGTTTGCCCGGAAATGTTGAACCTGTAACTCATAGATTTACCGCAAAAATCAGTGGTTTGAACACTATATACTTGGTAATCATGCTTATGTTCTTGCCTTTATTGGTTCGTATGTTGAATTACAGTATGGAGATATAACTCCTAGTTACACTAGTCAGTTGCATGGGTAACTGCTAGTTTCACTACTTAGATGTATGTGGAATTGAATATACATTATTTTTAATTTAATCTTATAAAAACTAATTGCTTATTGTTATATTTTAGGTCTCGCTGGAGCTGGAGTTTATGCTGAATACACAAGTCAGATGCATGTGTAACTCTCAGTTACACCAGATAGACGCTTATGTAACTCTCAATTACACTAGATAGATGCGTGTGTGAATTCCAGTTACACACGCTAAAAAATTATTGTAAATGAATATTAAAGTTGTCTATTATTTTTTTTTGATTTGTAACTTTGCATTCAAATGCCATATAGATGTGTAACTTCTGGATACACATGCCATATGCATGTGTAACTTCTGCTTACACATTCACATTATAATTTAATAATTTTGGGCCTAGATTTAATAATTTTGGGCTTAAATTTAAATTTTATTTAATTTGGGTCTTGACAATAAATAAAAGGGCATGAGTGTCTTTTAATAAATCGGGGCCTAGATTTAAACTTCTTTTAATTAAGGGCCTCATATTATGGGTTATCTATGGGTCGGGCCTTAGCCTAATTTTTCCATATAAATTTCAATGTCTAAAAAGCCCCAAAGGTAGTGCTCAAATACACTTCAACGGTACCGGTATTCATGCGCCATTTTTGTGAGCAAACTGCGCAATACAAGAAGATGAATTCTCATGTAGCAAATTACTTCTACTATCTTTTTCTTTAGAATCACACGGTACTTTTATTCTCAAATGCACATTAAAACATATCACCATCGATAATCAATTGAGAGAAGAATTATATCAGTCCTTTTATATATCTCAAAATGGTTGTTTTTAATCAATTCAAGAAGAAGCTTATCACTTCCTTTCATATATCTCTAAATGGATGTCTCTAATTAATTCAAGTATTCAACAACCATTTCTAATTATTTTTTTCCAGATACCATCCATAAAAAATCCATTGTTTGATGTTGGACAAAATACCTTCAAAACGGCTCATTAGAGCCATACTCAATTAGCACCGACAACTGACTTCTTAGGCAAATTGGTCTACAATGAGGCTTGTGTGTTTGATAGTTCTTGGACAATCGTTACCACATCCACAATGAGACTATAACAATGGATATTTAAATGGAGGAGTCGATCTTCAGTACGCATGAAAACATAACTTATAACTAACTACTTTTCAATGTAGTGCAATTCATAAATCATTTATTCACTTAACTGAGTTGTTGCGACTGAGTGATAGATGAGTTCAATTTCCAAAAGCTCCCCCTAGTAGTTCTTCGTCTTCAATCGATGAACGCCGTGAAGTATAAAGCTCAACTACACATTATATCCTAGTCCGAGACATAGCTATAAGTAGACTAGAAATCAAGATGTATAGTTTAGATAACTAAACTTGACAAACAAGCTTGAGATAGCAACATTTGCGAGTTCGACCGAGCAGTGATCAAACAATCTCCCTCTTTGTTAATTTTAGTGACAAAACTATCAATACATATGGATTTCAAAATAAATAAACTTTGTAGCTTCTCATCAAAATGCTTGATTTCATTGGTTCTTCAGCATTCCTTGAATTCTTCGTCACTCCAAGTACTCCAGTGATTATGAATGTGTTCAACTCAGCATCATAGTTGTTGAAGATCTGTAGCCATAACAATTAGAAAATAGATGTTCTCAATTATTATTATACAGTGTCATAGTATTATTACACAACATCAAATTTCAATTGTATCACACCTTTGACAATAATACTATTGTGATATGTTTCACCCCCCCTGGTCAATACTTCATTTTACAATGAAAACCACCCCCTTACATAATGATCCGTAAACCATATGTATATGTAGTATGAACTACAAAATAATTCTCCCCCTTTTTGTCAATATAAATTGGCAAAGGTACGAAAACTAGCAGGATCATAATGAAATTCTCAAAGAGATACTTCATGACTAAAAGAGAACATATCAACTTTGTTTCGATGATTTCACATAGTCGAAACTTAGTATATTCATCAAAGAGTTTATAAATATATAAGATAACTCCTACAATATAAATTTGATGCACATAATAATAACCTGAATAATAGTGGATCCTCAAAGTCAATTATATTTGACTTGCATAGTTGGCCATAATGGTAGTCATTCTTAAGAAAATGTGTCGACGATTCTAATTTCCTAAAATAATTAGGTTTAGTTCTAAAAACTATATAATAACACATTTCAAATTGAGATACTTTCACATTTGGTAAATAAAATCTTGGTGGGACAACAAAGTAAATTATGGTATCATGGACCAGATTAACCACATCAACCAGAGGATGGGTTTCTATCAACTGAGTTTCTTTCTGAACATAACTAGGTTCAATAAAACGTGCATGAAGATAGTCTCTTTGTAGAACGATTTGCTGATTTTTAGGAAATTCAAGAGACGACCGATTAAACGAGACTTCCCAACCGAGCAAACTGCCTAACCTCACACAGATGCGCTGCACGGGAGTGATTTGAGTTCGAAATATCAATATATAGAACTCCTGCCTAAACCAAGTCAATGGCCGTTCCAAAGTCAATTCGGCCACAAAGAGGGAGATGGGTTGATCTATAGGAGAGAAGCTAAGAATTGTGGGATCAATTATGATCAAGGATTGTGGATGTGTTGAAGTTTTTTGCAAGTTTGTATAAATAATTTTCGAATGATTGAGTAAGTGTTGCTCACACAATGATTCTTGGTTAGACGATGGATTTTCTGTTCAATATCTCGTGGATTTTCTGTGTGTTTTTCGTATATCTTAATCGTGAATTCCGAGACTTATTTATATTGTCAGAATAGTGAACACATCGATCCCAGTAAGTGTGACGGTTTCTTGAGTGAAATAGTGGGAAAGTGAGAGATCGTGGTAAAGTCAATTCCATGTCATATGGAGACTTGACTGATCGTGCACCCACTACTTTGCTAACTCATTCAACCGTTTTCGTGCACCCACTACTTTGCTAACTCATTCAACCGTTTGCACGACTTACTCACATTTTTTGTCTTGGATGAACACACGTGTCGTAGGCTGCCAGACTAAAACCCTAAGTGATATCCCCCCATATGTGATGTGATTGATGTCTCACAAACGTGGAGTCTGCAAAGAAGACGTGTATTTGATTAGTCAATTGACTTTTTAGACAGTGAGTCTAATTTTTTTTGAATTGAGCATAAGTGACGAATGCTCAGTGATTCATGAATTGAACATGTCAGGCATACAATTCTAATGTTAATATTGCTAGTCTGAGCAAATATTGTAAATTCGATGAGTTGTTGAATATTGAGTTGCGATCAATATTCGAGTTGCCCAATTGGGCGAGTTACTGAATATTGATAAGTTACTGAATATTGATAGTTGGATCAATATTCGAGCAACTGAGCAAGTATTGTTCGATTCGACGAATTACTGAATATTTCTAGTTAGATCAATATTCGAACAACTGAGCAAGCATTGCTCGATTCGATGAATTACTGAATATTGATAGTTGGATCAATATTCGAACAACTGAGCAAGTATTGCTCGATTCGACGAAGTACTGAATATTGATAGTTGGATCAATATTCGAATAATTGAACAAGTATTGCTCAATTCGACGAATTATTTATTGGTAACATGACCCAATAAAATATTTATTAGAATATTTGTAAACTACCAAATATTATATAATTAATCCAGATGCTGATTGCTGGATCAACATAAATTTATTAGTGTTTGAACTTGCTCAGAATGATTATTTGAGGAGCGTTTGTTCGAAACCCTAATTTTGATCAATTGTTCGTCAATTGATGAACTGATGAACATAGGTCATGAGTGATGGAGAGACCGAACACATGGGATGATGGATGACCATGTGGTGCCAAATTTCTCGAGTGAGCGTGCACCAGGGTCCTTAGTTCACCGGTTGGTGAAAGAATGATAATTATATGTCGGTTTCATCATTTATTAAAATGGTGCTCGTCTGAGCATTAGGTAACAAAACATAATTTATGGAGAATTGAGGTACTGACCAAGAGGGCATGAAACCAGCCCTTGGTGGTCATGGGATCAGCTTATGGTCATTTGAGAAAATTCTAAGTTGGTTGGAAAGAGTTTGGACCCAATATGAGCAATTGAGCAAATTAGGTCAAAATTATAAGAGTGTGTGGGACCGGATCCTTGCAAGCCTTAGGGCCGGCCTTGGTCGGTCAAGGAAGCATGCCTGTGTCACCATAATTTCCGTGTCTCAGTCCTGAGAGTTTCGGTATTTTCTGATGCGCGTTTGAGCAATATTTTGGATTTTCAGAAGAGTTTGATCTTTGACTGAAATCCTTGATTTTGCTCGAATGAGGAAGTATGACTTTGCTCGTTTGATCAAAATTTTGAGAATATTAAAATAATAATATTTTAATATTTTTCGTGAGTAGCCTAGTCGGTTGATCGTTTGACTTTTGGCTTTTTCATGGTTTGAGCAATATTTGAGAAAATATGAAGAAACCATAATTTTTTGCTCAAACTGTAGGGACAGAATATCACAAGATATTGGGTTACGAACATAGTAACAAATACAAGAGAAAAGTATCGTAAGATAATGCGATAATAAAAGAAACACGGGAGAAGTGTGAAGGGTTTGCGAATATAGAATAAACTTACGAATAGAAGTCGCGATACTTCGCAAGCTATATACAGTTGTACAGATTTTACTATAAATACTAGTTCAAATGTTAGATTGAGGAGGTTCTTTAAGTGAGGGTTAGAAAAAGTCTTAGGAAAGAGAACAGAGAAAGTTGTAACTTTTCTAAGTTCCATTAACATATTTCTTTGTAATCAGTTGAGAATATTAATCAGTAAATTGTCATTTTTCATCAAGAACTTCTTAAAGTTTTATGAATTCTACTGAGGGTGTAGTTGTAGGATTTCCTACAACTACATAATTGGCACTAGAAACAGGGAGGGGATTGAAGTTTGCTTTAGCAGAAATTTAAAGAAGTTGTGGAAATCTAAAGATCAGACAAAGCCAGTAGATGAAGATTGCAAAGGAAAAGAATGTAACATGATCATAAAGATGTCCTAAAAGTGTGCTCTATAAGAAATATTGAAGAAATCTGTGAAGAAATAAAGAGATAATTAAATAATTTTGCATCATAGAAATGGCTAGAAGAAGAAATATATCAGAACCATTGACTGCAGTAAGAAGAAGTGTAAGACTCGCAGGTGGAGAAGCAAACGTAACAGGAGAACCTAGTAGGAGAAGGAGCAATCGAAGAAATCAAACTCAACAAACAGTAACATAAGGAAGAGCAATAGATCATGATCGAGTGAGTGTACACACTTGGAGAACTGATACACCAGTAGAAGCATATAGAGAACCGCAAATCAGAGAAAATGGGAGATTGATGGGAGGAACAATTCATGAAAGAGAAATGGAGGCATTAGAAACATTGAGACAAGGAATTCAGGAAGAATGAATGTTTGAAGCTGAAGAACGTGCAAATCTAACAAGACAGAATCAAGAATTGAGGAGGGAAAATGAGATGTTACAAAGGAGGAGATCTCAAAGTGCTGCGAGATCAAGTGTTAGACCAGGGAGAGAAGAGCGAAATTCGCCAACAATCAATAGTGAAAGTGCTATGCAAGGACAAGCACAGAATATGGTTGAAAGAAATCGAGATAATCGCTTCATTTTAGTACCGAACAACGAACAAAACGTGGAAAATTTACGAACTGAACCATTTCCAAGGGAAAATAACTAGAATGGCAAAGGAAATCGAGAGGAAGAGAAGAAACTTGTGGAAGAAATTGAGAGGCAACATACAGAACGAACGCGTTTAACTCGGGAACGAGAAATATTGCGAATGGAGATGGAAGAATTAGAACTGCAACAAGCAATGCATCAAAATAATTACGAGGATGGAGTAAGAAGACATGAACATGCTCGCAACAATCAAAATCTTGAGTATGGTAGAATTCAGAGGAGAGTTGGAAATCAACGAACAGAAATAATAAGGAATGAACCAAATCTTCAAACCAGAATTCAGGCAAATCAGGAAGAGGTAAACCGCAGAAGGAGGAGAAATGAAGAAGAAGAAATCCCAGATATTCACATGAGAAGGATGAGGAGAACATAAATGGAAGAGCAAGAATTTCAAGATGCTCTACAACAAAAAAATTGTGACAATCTGGAAAGAAGATATTTGCAAAATTGTACAAATGGAAACATTAATGAAGAATATGATAGAATGCGAAGGATCGCAAGAGAAGAAATGCAAGAACGAAGAAGAAGAGAGGCTGCGTTGAAGAGACCAATGGATGAGAATTCTGAGGCGAATGAACGGATCTTTCGAGAATTAGAGGAAATGAGAGGAATGATAAACAATAGAGGAGGAGGAGATATGAGGCAATTAGATGAAGCAATAGAAGAAGATGCGAAGACTCCTTTTTCTAGAGAAGTGCAATTGGGAGGGATTCCACCAAAATGCAATCTGCCTACATTAACCAGCATCTTTGACGGGACTTCATGTGCTATTCAACACATTAAAGCGTATATAAGATGCATGTTACAATGGGAGAATCACGATGATGTATTATGAAAGTACTTCGCATCAAGCTTAACAGGAGAAGCTCTAAAATGGTTTGAAGGGCTTCCAAGGAACACTATTACATCATTTAATCATCTACAAGTAACTTTCTTAGGAGCATATATCACAAATCATTCCTCGCGACTTGGTATTGAAGATGTGTTCGGTTTAAAACAAAGAATTGGAGAAAGTTTGAAGCATTTGGTAAGAAGATGGAAAACTATGTGCAGTGATATGGCAGGGCGTGTGGACGAGAGGTACCTGATTTTGTCTTTTGTAAATGCGATGTTTGCAACTGAACAATTATATGTTCAAATCTTCAGAAGAAAGAATTCCATTATGATGACAGAGTTGCGAGAATTGCAAGAGGAGTACATTACATTAGAGGAAAAGCAAAAAAATATGGAGTCATATCCAGTGACAAACACCAACACTCAAGATACAAGAGCAAACTTACTTCCTAAAATAGTCAATGTCATAGCAGGTACCTCGCAAACATCTTCGCAAATATCAGAAGAGAAGAAAATTGACAATGGTCAACCAAAAATGGTAGCAATGGGTAGCAAGGATCAAGAAGAGTATGATAGAGAAAGGAATTTCTATAGTTGAGGAGGAAATAACCAGATCCCAAGATTAGATCAGCAACAAGAAAATTATGGAGGACAAAGGCAGAACTATTTTGGACAAGGGAATCATAGACAAAACTATAACAATGGACATGGAGGTCAAAGAATGATAAGAGAAGAAATAAAGATACCATCTTTGAATACAAGTGTAGAAAATATATGGCAATCAATAATCTTGATGGAGAATATACCAACACCATGTAATATGGGAAAGGAACCACCAATGGGTCCAAGAAGTCATGAATTTTGCTTGTACCATCACTTTCATGGACATTCTACAAATAATTGAAATAATATCAAAAAGATTATCTTGTGAATGATTGATCAAGGTAAACTGGACCACTTTTTACTCAAGCAAGCACAGTCGCAAAAATTACCACAGGCTCAAGTGATAACTCACATGGTAAACACAATACAAGAAAAGGGAAAGGAAACCTTACACATAGAAGTGGGACCAAAAGCAAGGAATATTTTCTGCAATTCTATTGTTCACTCATATAAAACCATAGAGGATTTTCATGATAATGTATTAAGCAGGGTATATGCGAGAGATGGTGAAGGAAGGGAAATAATGAACATCGCAAAAATTTCACGACTTGAAGGTTGGCAGAAGCGTGAAATTTCTTTTGAAGCCACAGAAATTCCAGAAGGTTGCGAAATACATGATGATCCATTGGTAGTGAGATTAGAAATTTTCCTGAATATGGGAGAAAGTGAAGATGATACAGATGAAGAATCATTTGGTCTTAATAGAATCTTAATTGATACGGGAAGCTCTGTCAATATTCTCTTTTATCCTACCTACAAAACCATGGGGGGAAAAGACGCAGATCTAATACCTTCTACCTACAGAATTTATGGTTTTAATGGAACTGCTAATAAACCTAAAGGAGAAGTAAGCATGCGAATTCCCTTAAGTGGAATGCGAACTGAAATTCTATTTTGCGTTGTTGATGTCGAATCACCATACAATGCTTTAATAGGGAGACCTTGGCTTCATGGGATTCTAGGCGTAGCTTCAAATCTTCATCAATGCATAAAATTTCCTCATCCAAAGGGTATTGGAGTTATCAAGGGTGATTGGGCAGAAGGGAAGAAATATTACGATACAGAAGTAGAAGTTTGTGAAGGAAAAGCTGTTGAAAAGGAAAGTTGGAGAAAAATAGCAAAGGCTGCGAAAAGAAACGAAAATTTAATGACTGAGGACTAAGGCATGAAGGAATAAAGTTACAATGTTAAGCATACAAGAAATTTACGATGATAGAAAAGGGATATGGTTTGCGAATAAAATAGAATGAATAAAAAAGGTAATGAAACAAAAAGGTAATCAGTATATTTGTTCTCAACGTATAACAAAATGTATTTTGAAAAACAAGAAAATGAAATGAGGTATTTCGCAACATGAAAAATTTATACAAACTGTGATCAGCTTTCAAAAAAGAAAGAGAGCCGCAGAAAATTTACACAGGCAAACCTTTGTGACGTACACCCTAGTTCGCGAAGCAACATTTCGCAAGAGGCAAATTCCTAAAGTACGTCATTTAAGGGGGTACCTATAAGAATGGCTCAGGGGAAACGGAACACCACCACGGAACCTGAGTACATGGACATTACGGGGTACATAACCCAAAAATGGGGTACCTATCCGGGTAAGACACCTTGGATTCTCAACCTAATCTTGCGATGTAACATGATTTAGGTTGGGCGACTAAGGCATATTGTCTTTCCCAAGAAGTGCAGAAAACGATCAAGGCGCTGAGGTACACAGTTGATTCAAGAGTGCCGGGTGAGTTTGAAGCACATCTGCCATTCTTGACAAGTCTTGGCAAATGATGCACTTGGCCCAAAGATACCCCATAGGGTGCAACCTCGTAACTATAAGCCCTATAGGCAAAAAGGATAAGAGGTTGCGAACAAAAGCTGGTTGTTTCTAGAACCGGATGGGAAGAGATAACCTTGTATGGCCTATGTACGCTTCCTTGAAGGGGCAACCAAGGGAAGATAAAGGGAAGCACCCTCCATTAGGGAGCTGATACGTGCTATAAGACGCAAATGTCACGAGGCGTTTTGTTCGCAAGAACATAAAGGCTTGTCATATTTGTGCAACAATCGTATTTCTACGAGTAAAAAATAAAATAAAATAAATATATATATACTCGCAGAATTAAATACAAAGAAGTTAAGATGAGATCAATGGGTTATTACATGAAAGTGTGATAACGTCCTGCGATTTCATCGCAAGAAGGTAATGTCATAAGGCTGTATATTCGCAAGTATATTCAGACTTGTCATATTATCGCAAACACAAAAATACTGTTAAGATAAAGTCAAGGGGTTGAGGCATGCAAATGCACCAACGTCATGTGACTTTATCGCAAAATAGGTGGCAAAGTAAGACCTTTACTTAGGAAGGCATGATAAGACCACAGAAACTAATGAAGTCAATTCCGTCAATATCATTGGAGATTCTTTATATTCTCAACAAGAATATATATAAAGAATTCCTACCAAAAGAGGCAATTTTATTCGAAATCAAAGACGGATATTTCATACTCATAAAATTTTTCGAGGATTCAATACTTCTCATATTTCTTCAAGGATTGAATACTTCTTATACTTCTTCAAGGATGTTTCATAATTCTTATACTTCTTCAAAGAGGTTTCATACTTCTTATACTTCAAGGGGGAGATTTCTTATTTACTTCGCAACAACCTGAAACTTCGCAACGTAAACTGAGGCAGATATTCTAATACTTACAACAACAATTGATCACCTGAAGAGCAATAATAAGGGGAAAGGGGGTATCTAAGCTAAGTCTTCAAAATATATTATTTCTCTTCATATGATCAAGTTATGCAAATAAGGAAATCATTCAATTAAGAAAGATCAACTCATCATCGCAAATTAAGACATTGGTACTAATTAAGTTGCGAAAAGAAAATTGCTGATTGATTAAAAGTGCAGGAAAGAAGAAAATATTGTACTCAAACAGACAAGACGAAAAGAACTGAAGCAAATATACAAGAAGGAATAAAGCTACTCTGTGGGAGATTTATCTTCATCAAAATAATCTTCTCTTTCTTATTCGGAGATATCATCTTCATCTTTACTATCAGAGATATCCAAATCTGGGGTATCATCAGGGATTTCTTCAGAAAGGAGCGTCTGATACTTAGTGAGAGGAATTTGATTGTCTTCACAAATCCTGCGAGTCATCATAGCTCGGAAGCGTTTGATGTCTAAGCCATGGTTGTTCTGAGAAATTTGATGTTGAGATTTTAAATCAGAAATCTTTTGATTACGCGCAGCAAGAATAACTTCTAGCTCATCAATCCTTTTCGTATAATTTTCTTCAGCATTTACAAAGAAAAGGGATAAGTAAGAAATAAGAGAATAAAGAGTAAGGGAATAAATTAAGAAATTGATTAGCAAATTGTGGAGTTAAAGTGATCAAGAATTACGAATTTACCTTCTAATTGATTCTTATCATTACGAAGAGAAGTGACTTCAAGCTCCAGTTGATTATTCTTCTCAAGGAGAGAAGAATTTCCAATTGCGATACTCGCAGATTGCGCATTATCTTCGCAGAGAGATTTTAATTCTGCATTATCAATATTCAAATCCTCTATCTTCTGAAGAAGTTTTGCATTCTGAATCTCCAGCTTGTTACAACGACTTAAAGTTTTCTTCTCAGCAATTACATGACGTCTTTCCCAATCTGAAGCAGCTGCACAGCTAACCCTCCCAACCTGAGCAAATAAAAGGTATTAGAAATCAATGAAGTAAGGGAAATAAACAAGAAGTAGAGGAGAAACTTACCATGCTCCCCAAAGAGTATAATGCAACAGGAGAAATAAATCTTGAAATTCCATTAAGGGAATTATTGTTGATTACAGTGGGAACTTTACAAGCCTTCGCAATATGCCTATGAGCATTCACAGTAGGAGAGTTTCCTAATCCACGAGAAGAGTTGAGAAAAACCTCAGACAATCGAGTCATTGCAGACTCAAAAGTTTCCACATTACTGTAGTTTTCATCTTCTTCATCATCATCATCATTTCTCCTATCAGAATTAGAACTAAGATCCTTCTCAGAAAGCCTATCATCTTCATCACTTTGTTCTTCGTCAGCATCCTTGCTAGAGGAGATCACATTGGAGTAAGCAATGGGTGGGAGTCTCTTCCTTTTCTTCGCGGAAACAATATCCATAAGTTTCCCTTTTCCTTTGCGAAGAACATCTTTTTTATTACTAGAAGTCTTGGTATTCTTCGCAGAGCGAAGTGTTTTTCGTCTCGTAGTTAGCGCTTCAGAAGAAGTTGAATTCTTGTTCGTACTCACAACATCCCCAGGGAAGTCAGGAAGAACCTACAAATTCAAATAAGGATAAGAAACATAGGCAACAATATATTATTTAAGATACATATAAGAATGTTTCTTACCTCATTTGAAAACAATTTGAAAGCCTCACGAGTACTAGATTTCCCAGTTTTAAGGTAACTTTCCTTAAGTTCATTCACTTGACAAATATTGCAAAAGGGTTAATAAAAGAAGAAAAATAACAAGAAGATAAGGAGATGGAGATACATACATCTTTATTTCTATTAGGCCAAGAAAAGACCCAAGGTTGATAGTTACGATCACGAAGATTCGCAGGAAGATCTACTATCCCAGATATTTAAGAACCCGATAATGCTAGAGGATAATTGTACCAATATTCATCATGAGAATGGCGAGGGGTTTTATTATTTCCAGAAGCATAATCAATATCATGCATAAGAAGATCAGCTTCTGCGATATCAGTTTTACGATGAAGACGAACACCCCAACGCTTATCTTCCCTCTTCGCAGGAATTAATGTGTAATTTTTAAAGAAATTATCGACTGTATAATTTGCATCAATAATCTATACATCTCTAAATATAGGTTTCCTAAGTTCAATTGGATATAAATATTGTCCAGTAGCAGTATGGTTTGCGAACTCAACCAGAATGCGAATACAATCCCCAGTCAATTGATAAATGGCTCGTGAGAAATTTGGGTGGGAAATAATCTCATAGAATAAAGGAAAATTGACATCATAAAGAGAGAGAGGAAGACATGCAAGGATTTGGCCTCGTGAGACTAAAACTACCTGATCATCCCAATGGAGATCAGTAAAGAGTTCCATACAGAGATAGGATTTATTGGTATGACCATCAATCTCAGAAAGAATGAGATCTCTATCAGCAAGCTCTGCATTAATTTGTTCCACAGTTTTCTTCTTCGGAGCCATTAGATGAAGGATAGAAAACAGAGAAGAAAATAAATAAAAAAAAGGCAAGAAATAGTAGTAGAAGAAAGAAGGAAGAAATTGCAGAAGCAGACGGAATGAGGAAGATGAAGAAGGTAAAAGAATAAAAGAAGGAATTAAAGATGGTATTTATAAAGAAAAGAGTTTGATGAAGATAAAAATTCATCAATGCGATTATACGTGAGCGGTTACGAAAAAACGTGTCGAAGATTTAATGAAAGAGAAAATACGTGTTGCAAATATAACAGGTGATGTTAACTATGTTAAATTTGCGAGAATAATGATTCTCATGACATTTCTCCTTCGCAGAACTGACATGAGAAGAGGCAAGATGTAGGGACAGAATATCGCAAGATATTGGGTTACAGACATAGTAACAAATACAAGAGAAAAGTATCGCAAGATAATGCGATAATAAAAGAAACACGGGATAAGTGTGAAGGGTTTGCGAATATAAAATAAACTTACGAATAGAAGTCGCGATACTTCGCAAGCTATATACAGTTGTACAGATTTCACTATAAATACTAGTTCAAATGTTAGATTGAGGAGGTTCTTTAAGTGAGGGTTAGAAAAAGTCTTAGGAAAGAGAACAGAGAAAGTTGTAACTGTTCTAAGTTCCATTAACATATTTCTTTGTAATCAGTTGAGAATATTAATCAGTAAATTGTCATTTTTCATCAAGAACTTCTTAAAGTTTTATGAATTCTACTGAGGGTGTAGTTGTAGGATTTCCTGCAACTACACAAATGGAGGAGTTTCATGAGATGAGGGAAATAATAATTATGAAAATAAGGGATTTCAAGGTGTGGGACCGGCCATGGCTAGGGCATGGCCGGCCGGTTACGTAGCCCGGTCCCATAACACCTTTCCTTATTTTATTATTTTTCATGAAACCGTGAAAATATGGAGAAACCGTGAGTTTTGCTCAAACAAGGAAAGTTTCTTGAATGAAGGAGTTTTCATGAGTTCATGAAAAACAATAAAAATATAAAATAAAGGAAGAGGACGTGGGGGAACGGCCGCAGCGGCATGGCCGTCCGGACGGCCGGTGGGCCCGGTCCCTAAGCATCTCTTTTCTAATTTTTATTATTATTATTATCTCTCTCCTATTTTGTGTAGGATTCCTCGTTTGTCCATAATTTCGAATGCTCATTCGTGCATTTGGGTGCTCGTTCGTGCATCATTGTTGAGTACACTTGCACCATTTTATTGGGGCTTACTCGGTGATAATCCAGATGCCCGGTTGTTGAGTATTTATTACTAATTTATGAAATTCAGTGGAGAATGATTCATGAAACTGAGTAATAAAGGTGAGTGGTTATTTATTATCAATCCATTGGATTTGTCGTGAATACGACCATGGATTCAGAATAGTAAAATGAGTATTACCATTCCATGGGATCATGGATTCGACCATAGAATCAGAGTAATAAAATTATCTATTACCATTCCATGAGATCAGCCACAGATTCAACCATGAAATCGGAGTAATGAGATAAAATAGATTATCTTCTAGGAATTCAGTGGTGAATGTCACGGTAGAATTAATCTATTGCAAAGGGGATATAAGCTAGTTAAAGCGTCACATACCCGTTCTGAAAGGTGCATAGTCAGGGAAGAACGAGTGTTGCGGATGTCCTGAAGGCGTTTATCCCCCTCAACAATTATGTATGGAGAGCCTCCTGAATCTATACATGGTCTCCCTATATAGTCAGGGAACAATGAGTGTCACCGACATCCTGAAGGCTTTATGCCCTCTCAACAAATAATTATGTAGGAGGAACGCCCAATCTTTCTTCTATGTAGAGAGGAGTCTCTATGTAGTCAGGGAACAACGAGTATCACTGATGTCCTGAAGGCGTTAAATTCTCAATTATATGGAGAACCTCCCAATTATGTTATTCTACATAGAGATCATGATGAAATGAGCAACATCGAACCCTCCTGGGAGGCCTTTCGGGTGACATATGCATCTTGGCTCGTAAAACATGAATCGTCACATGCGTTCCTGAAGCCATGAAGTATCATGATTTTACGATTTTGATCTTTGTTGAAAATCCACCATCAACATTAAGTCTCCTGCTTAGTGAGGGACAGTCATGTTCCGTAGTAAGCATTAGATGGTGATTTTACAGACGACGAGATAGGTAGTTGAACTCGGTCGTACAAAGGTATTTCCAGAATCCTTGATTTTCCCCAATGGTGTCATGTATGAGCAAATGCTTATGTAAGGACCCTGATAGTATGACAGAGCGTCATCCTGTGAGCACGGAGAGATGAAGCACTGCTGATTTGGATGATCGGACGTCCTGTTTTGGTCGGTTTAATGGTTGCGGGCTCGAGTCCAAAAAAGGAAATCCATGTTTTATTAGGTTTTGGAAATGAAATTGATATAAAAGGGAAGAGACCCTAATTATTATTTTTTAAAGTTCAATTATTCATAAGTTGTTCAAAAATAAAATTCCATGTGTGCATGTATGCTTAAGTTTCATGAAAATTTGTTTTAGAAAACATATGCCCGTTTGTTCGTTAGTTTAAGAAACGAGCAATAATCTCAAATATGAAAGAGATACATGAATCCTTGAATAAACATGATTTAGTTACATTAGATAAAATTTTGTTTATTAGGTTTCATGAAAATCAAAATTTTACTTTCAAAGCATGAACTTTCACACAAACACCTTTAGGAAACGTACATTCGTTCGTAGTTAAAGTAATAAACAATAATCCCAAGGTATTTTTGACATAAACCTGCACTTCATGACAAAATTTTGTTTGTGGACTTTCAAAATTTTATTTGGAATATATGGACCTTTACAAAAATAGGAAAGACCCTCGTTTCATAGACAAACGCTCGTTTGAGAAACAAGATTTTTTTTTTAAATAATAACTCGCATAAAAAAATATTTTATTTTATTTTGTGCGTGAGTTTAAAAAAGAATTTTGTTAAAGAAATCAAATTTTGATTTTTGAGTAATTGTTGAAAGCAAACAATGTTTCTATGAATTTGTGATTACATAGTGTATGCACACACGATAGAAAATCAGTGAATGTTCACATGAAGGGTTATGTGAATTATTCATAGTTTCGTTAAAATTCAGGTGTCAGAATTTTAAGTAATGGGTGTTTCTCGTCTTTTCAGGTTTGAAGGAGCGAGCAAGATTTTCGAAATTTTACGTTATTATCACTAAGTTCGTGAAACCGTAAATAGGTAAGAGTTGTTACCATTTTGTAGACGCTGATGTAAGCATTCTAATTATTCTGTTGTACATTAATTATGTTGCTTTGATGAAATTTGCATCTACGGATGATATACTGAAGTATGAATGTTGTATGGACGTTACAACAACTTTGCAAGAATAACTGGTTCCCATAATGACACTTCCAAAGATGATACTTCCAGAGATGACATCTCTACAGATGTAACTTCAAGAAATGATGCCTCTGGGACCTCTGAGTGATGGTGAGAGATCCTTCATACTGAGTTGTACTCTTGATTACTTAGTATCAGTAATGCACGAGAAGTCTCTGATGGAGGAATATAACATCGATAGAGCAGCTCGACAAATGGGTCCTTGTTCGATTGATGTGGATTACTCAGAAATAGCAGTAAGTCTTCGGAGTGGAGAATCCAGAAATAAGGATTATAGAATGATATCGAACACTGTAAAGTCCCCGGATGTCTCTTTGGTGAGTTGTTAGCACTCCTTATATCATGAATTTTTCCTGTCTGTGAAATTAGGATCATGAAACCAATGTTTGTTACTTCGTTTCAGAATTTTGCTCCATCAAGCCTTGAAGGTCTTTCAATTCATTGTTGTTGAACAAATAATTTCTGAATCGAGCGTCGAAGAAGAATCCGATGTAAGTACCTCTTCGTACAATCGTTCATAACACTCCTTGAATGAAATATCACTAATTGTTGTTGATGTGACCATGAGGAGATTTCCATGGAACGAGGGAGTACTGATGATGCACATTCGTCTTTGGAGGATGGTGAAGAAGAAATCCCCGGATTTCGAAACCGAATGAAAGAAATGATGTTTCCAATGGTGATGTTGGCTATTCCGGTCCTTTGAGCACTTTAGGGACCACTCCAGTAAGTACCCATCGTATATTTTCTTCATAGAAGTATGATATTTCTGATTTGTGAATGAATGAACGAGGACCCATATGAATGAACGGAAATTTTGCCGAAATACGTCACTAGAAAAATCCAGAACTCAGCCTTTCAGTAAAAATGTTGTATAATCTTTGTCCGGTGTCGGATTTTCGCGATCTACCCATGTTTTTTCATGTCCAGGAAATTTCCAATCTTTGTTAAAGAAGCTTTTTGAGTTTTGAGCATGTTTAGAGGCCCAAATAAGCGAAGTAGTAAACTTCCAGGAGACTTCCAGAAATTTTTCAACTGGCATGTAGTCCAATGTTTTGGCCACATATCTTTGCTCGTTTCTCCAATTGATGTGAATTTGGATATGTTTTAGAGGAAATCCATACAAAGAGAATGGTATATGACCCTTCCCTAGGTTCTACACCAATTTCTCCCAGATCGATTCTTTGTACGGGACAGTGTAAAATCATCTCAGACAAGCTTGTTGTAAAACACTCTTGTTGTGTGTTTGGACTATTCACTTGTGTCTTGAACGGTAGGTGAAGGATTTAAATGTTATTGATTCATTTGAGATCAATACCCCTTGATTGATATATGAGCATGGTGCTTGCAGCCATCTTCTTTCTGTCATTCGTAGAAACATCACTTTTGAAACCCTGGTCACGGAACCACAACTGAGGTTGCTCTCAAGAGGGGGTGGTGTAATGACCATGGTTTAATGTCCCTGTGGTAGCATTCCTTTTATGATGAATGATTAGCACATAAGAATCTGATGCCACGGGTATTGGAATGTGAAACTGATCATCACGATTAGTGGACCGTCAATCCCAATATTTTGTTAAATCTCTCCTTTTCATTTTCTGTTCATCTGGCAAGACTTGGATAGAGGACCCAGGTAGAAAAATTGATGTAAATACCTAGGTAGTTGAAGTTGTATTTACCTTGATGGAGGAATTAGTAGAAAGTCCTGGTGAACACCGATCGACTGTGGAATTTATGAATCCCGTCTAAGAATTGCTGCTTGCATGTTGTATGCTCTGGAAGCTGTAGAAACCTCATACGACGTCGGAATTCGATGCTTGACCACAACTTTTGAAGCTAAGAGACTGAGTTATCTCATGAGAAAACAATCACTCAATTTGGAGTTGTATAGCTCAGACAACGAATCTTGCACATTTGTAATTTGTAATCCTGTACAAATTTTTCAGATTTCGTAGACCTGACGGTAAAGGCCTTATCTTTCAGCTTGTATGTCCGATTGATTCCCCCTTTTGGTATGTTGTATAAGAGACATAGATGAACATCTTTTGTAGAGGAAGTATTGTCCCATTCCTCACCCATCAGTACTTTTTTTTAAACCCATGGAGTGAAATGTGTTGTATCTCCTTTGTAGAGGCGATGAGGACATCTTGTAGAAGACTTTGGCTCGTTCCCGTCTGTCGCGCAAGATTTGGGAAGAATTTCATGTGAACATATTTTCATGTCTACATATATTGACACGAATAATTAATTCTTGAAGAAGTCAGCTTCATCGAGCAATGCTTCAGAGAATGGTTAGTTGATGAAGCCAGATGTTGCGCCTGAGACTGTTGTTGATGCTGAGATCACGATTGAATTCTCTCCAGAAATTCTTGTTGATGCTAAGACCATGAATGGAGTTCCTCCACATATCCTTGTTGATGCCGATACTATGGTCGGAGTTGCTTCAGAGACTGAAAAGGTTAGAACCATGATTTATCGACATAGACTTTGCTTTTCCATCCAGTGAGCCTTTACATTCACGAACTAGTTGGTGGTTTGAGCATCCCTAAGATATAGGTGTACTTAGAATATAAACCGAATTCTCCTGATCAGTATGACTTTATTGTGAACTGGCTTCGTTAGTGAGTCGACGTTGTTACGGCAGATTGCATCAGCAGTCTCCATTCTGGGTGTGATCGGTGAAGATAAAAGTTCCTTAGTCGTGCAAGGTTCATAATGTAGAGAGATTCCATTAATAAAGTTTTCATGGAATCGCACCAGGTTGCAATGACTTGTTATATCTTGAAACTTATCCAATAAGATCAAGTCCCCAGTGCATGTTGAAGGAATTCATGCCATCGATGGATGAATGATGTTGCATCTGCTTCAGAAGTCTTGTCACGGAGATAGTGAAGACTCAACGATTATAGTTCAGTTTCACTTTGATCATGTCGGTGGTGAATCAGTGTGTCATCGTCGAGATGTTTGTGTTGAAGACACAGGCGCTATTATCAAAGGTGTACTCTTTGATTGGGAGTACAATTTTAAGACTTCTTAGATGCTTGAGCGTTAAAGCGTCGTATCATTTAAGCTTCGAATGTCTTAGGCTTGATCGTCTCGGCCCCGAATATCTTCTGTTGATTCAGCATTCCTTTCCCTCCGATAGTATGATTCAACATTTATGCAGACATCAGAGCTTTATGATTTTGTGGCACACATGGACACTCCTGCAAGGCTACGGATAAATGCCCAAAGTGGTCCTTGCCATTCTTGGACATTATCTCAGTAATTAATGTCTCAATGCTCGATTCAAAGAAATGTCATATTTAACCACTTGGTAAAATAATAATACGGTGAAGCTACCATTCATAACGTCTTGCAGAGTTGCTAGAAGAATTGAGTCCCCATGCTAGGATAGCATGTGAGGAAATAAATGACACAAACATGAAATAAATGAGACTTGCCTGAGTGTGGAACCTCTTGATGAATGTCTATGCATATTTTGTAGGTTCTTGCTTCAACCTTGTCAAAGTTCGAAATTCCCCCAAGTGCTCTGATAATGGAACGTCCGCCAAATCTTCTGGATCAGAACTTTCTTCATTGGAGAGATGTGCAACCAAAGGCGATTTGTCAGTAGCCATCTTTTCAATGTGGATCCACGCTTGTATGAAGAACATGTCATATCCTGGATATTCCTGATTATGTGAAACTTGGTTTCTGTACTGGTTGAACTTATGTTCACTTTGAGAGTGATGTAGCCATAAGTGTTTCTGAGCGTTCCTTTAAGGTCTTTGATTGAGATGTGATCACGAGTAGCTTCTTGCCTGCGGATCTAAGGGTTTTCAGTGGAATGTTGTTGATGGCGGTGTCATCATCGATTAACATTCTTCCAAATTCATTTCCTATTATATGGACTATGGTAAGCAGTCCCCAGTCGTGCATCTCCTTGTCTGGGATTCTCCATTTTTTCTTCAGCTCTCTCCTGATAAACAACAATTTGATTGCATCATCTTGAACCCAAACTTCCAGTAACACGATCACTTCTTCAATGAAAAGAGAGAAGTCTGAGTCGTCGTTTGATTATTTCCCCGTTCGTTGATGCCAGGTCGAGGTTTGTGCATTTCAGGATTGGTTATCTTTTATTTGCGCCTTCATAAGAGCCTGAGATGTTGGAGAAGCACTTCAATGCTGCTACCCTTCAGCTTTCCTTTTGCGTCCTTCAACAAAACTCACGGAAGGTTGGAGATTGTACAACTTATTGATCAGGCATCTGGCACTGTCTCGAGCTTCTCGCGGTTCCACGAATTTTTTAGTTCTTGTTCTTTTCATTAGAGCCGGAGAAGTAGTTGTTGATCGCTTGGCTTCTTCATGGAGTTCTGAGAAAGTTTATAACCGGATATTTTCCAGCAAGGCTCTGTAGACTGGGATCATCCCATTGATACACGAGTCTACCAATTATTTCTCAGTAACATTAGGGTCATGACAATCCAAATCTTGAACTTTGAATCTCTTCACATAATCGTTAGGATGTTTAATGTTCTTCTGAGACATTCTTTCTAAGTCAGAGAGAGCAATGTGCTCAGAGACAAAGAAGTATTTCCTGTAGAAGGCATTAACCATTTCTCCCAACTAGCGATGCTCCCATGTGCAATGTTGTTTTACCAGGTGTATGCTCGGCCTGTCAGCGATTTCGAGAACTCCTTCAAACGGACAACATGATTGTGTTCATGCTCACCTAGTGCTTCTAGGAATCGAGAGACATATTCTCGAGTGTTCCCAGTTTCATTGTACAGTGTGAACGTTGAAGAGGTGTAGCCATTTCGGAGAGGAATTCGTTGTGTATTGGCAGGATATGGAGATTGATGATGATGAACGGATGGTGTTTTGTATTTTCCTCGATCATCCATGAAGAGTTCCAGGTCTTCACGGGTTATGAAGCATGCAGGTTCCTTCGGTGGTGGATTATCTGCAGCCTTGTGGACTTCATCATTGTCTACTAGATGGATTGGAGTAACATCAGGATCAGCAGTCGAAGATGTTTCTTTGGATTTTCCTTTCTCCTGAGTTTTCTCTGACATCTTGTCAGTGGGATTTTTGAGATAATTGCACATCTCTTTCTGTGTTGCAGCCATGTCAATTTGGTTTTTGGCGAGAGTCTCTTGCACATTCATGAGATCACCTATGGTAGGTGTATTTTATCTAATTTATTTGGAAGAGCGTCCGAACAGGGGATGGTATCCAATGTTGGTTTAAGAGGAGTGGTATCACCAGCACCGATGTTGGAAGAAGGAGTAGTTTCTGGAGTATCGCAATTATTTCTAGTGCTAGCGTTGTTTGTGTTAGGATTTGTAACTGAACCTGACCTAAGATCAACCATTTTTTGAAAATTTTAGATTGCAACCGAGCGATTAATATCCCACTGTGGCCTCCAATCTATCGATGGGGGAAAATGATTTTCTAGTTTTTTTGGAAACTGAAGAGACAATTGATCGGACGAGACTCCCCAACTGAGCAAACTGCCTAACCTCACACGGATGCACTGTACGGGAGTCCTTTGAGTTCGAGAGATCAATCTATAGGTCTCCGTCCTAAACCAAGTCAACGACCCTTCCAGAGTCAATTCGGTCACAAAGAGGGAGATGGGTTGATCTGTAGGAGGAAAGCTGAGAATTGTGGGATCAATGATGATCAAGGATTATGGATGTGTTGAAGGTTTCTGCAAGTTTGTATAAATAAGTTTCGAATGATTGAGAGAGTGTTGATCACACGATGATTCTTGGTTAGACGATGGATTGTCTGTTCAATATCTCGTGGATTTTCTGTGTGTTTTTCGTATATCTCAATCGTGAATTCTGAGACTTATTTATATTGTTAGAATAGTGAACAGTGATCCCAGTAAGTGTGACGGTTTCTTGAGTGAAAGAGTGGGAAAGTGAGAGATCGTGGTAAAGTCAGTTACATGTCGTGTGGAGACTTGACTGATCGTGCCCACTACTTTGCTAACACCTTCAAATGTTTGCATGACTTACTCACATTTTTTGTCATGGATGAACACACGTGTCGTAGGCCGCCAGACCAAAACCCTAAGTGATATCCCCCCATATGTGACGCGATTGATGTCTCACGAACGTGGAGTCTGCATAGTAGACGTGTATTTTATTAGTCAATTGACTTTTTAGACAGTGAGTCTAAATTTTGTTAAATTGAGCATGAGTGACGAATCCTCAATGATTCAAGAATTGAACATGTCAGATGTACAATATTGCTCGTCTGAGCAAATATTATAAATTCGATGAGTTGTTGAATATTGAGTTGCGATCAATATTCGAGTTTCCCAATTCGGCGAGTTATTGAATATTGATAGTTGGATCAATATTCGAGCAACTGAGCAAGTATTGCTCAATTCAACGAATTACTGAATATTGATATTTGGATTAATATTCGAACAACTGAGTAAGTATTGCTCGATTCGACGAATTACTGAATATTGATAGTTGGATCAATATTCGAACAACTGAGCAAGTATTGCTCGATTCGACGAATTACTGAATATTGATAGTTGGATCAATATTCGAACAACTGAGCAAGTATTGCTCGATTCGACGAATTACTGAATATTGATAGTTGGATCAATATTCGAACAACTGAGCAAGTATTGTTCGATTCGAAAAATTATTTATTGGTAACATGACACAATAAAATATTAATTAAAATATTGGTAAACTACCAAATATTATATAATTAATCCAGATGCTTATTGTTGGATCCACATAAATTTATTAGTGTTTGAACTTGCTCAGAATGATGATTTGTGGAGCGTTGTTCGAAACCCTAATTTTGATCAATTGTTCGTCAATTAATGAACTGCTTAAAATAGGTCATGAGTGATGGATAAACCGACCACATGGGATGATGGACGACCATGTGGTGCCCAATTTCTCGAGTGAGCGTGCACTAGGGTCCTTAGTTGACCAGTTGGTGAAAGAATGATGATTATATGTCAGTTTCATCAATTATTAAAATGGTGCTCGTCTGAGCATTGGGTTAAAAAAACATAATTTATGGTGAGGGACCGACCAAGAGGGCATGAAACTGGCCCTTGGTGGTCGTGGTACCAGTTGATGGTCGTTCGAGCAAATTCCAAGTTGGTTGGAAAGAGTTTGGACCCAATATGAGCAATTGAGCAAATTAGGTCAAAATTATGAGAGTGTGTGGTACCGGCTCCTTTCAAGCCTTAGGGTCGGCCTTGGTCGGTCAAGGAATCATTCCCATGTCACCATAATGTTCATGTCTCAGTCCTGAGAGTTTTGGTATTTTCTGATGCGCGTTTGAGCAATATTTTGGATTTTCAGAAGAGTTTGATCTTTAACTGAAATCCTTGATTTTGCTAGAATGAGCAAGTAGGACTTTGCTCGTTTGATCAAAATTTTGAGAATATTAAAATAAAAATATTTTACTATTTTGGTGAGTAGCCTAGTCGGCTGATCATTTGACTTTTGGCTTTTTCATGGTTTGAGCAATATTTGAGAAAATATGAAGAAACCATGATTTTTTTGCTCAAACGGAGGAGTTTCATGAGATGAAGGAAATAATAATTATGAAAATAAGGGATTGCAAGGTGTGGGACCGGACATGGCTAGGGCATGGCCGGCCGGATAGGTAGCCCGGTCCCACAACACCTTTCCCTATTTTATTATTTTTCATTAAACCGTGCAAATATGGAGAAACCGTGAGTTTTGCACAAACAAGGAAATTTGCTTGAATGAAGGAGTTTTCATGAGTTCATGAAAATAAATAAAATAAGAAAAATAAAGGAAGAGGGCGTAGGGGAACGGCCACGGCGGCATGGCCGGCCGTCCATTGGGCCCGGTCCCTAGGCGCCTCTTTTTTATTATTTATTATTATTTTCTCTCTCTTGTTTTGTATAGGATTCCTCGTTTGTCCATATTTTCGAATGCTCGTTCGTGCATTTGGGTGCTCGTTCGTGCATCATTGTTGAGTACACTTGCACCATTTTATTGGGGCTTACTCAATGATAATCCAGATGCCCAGTTGTTGAGTATTTATTACTAATTTATGAAATTCAGTGGAGAATGATTCATCAAACAGAGTAATAAAGGTGAGTAGTTATTTATTATCAATCCATAGGATTATACGTGAATTCGACCATGGATTCGGAATAATAAAATAAGTATTACCATTCCATGGGATCGTGGATTCGACCATAGAATCAGAGTAATAAAATTATCTATTACCGTTCCATGAGATCATCCGTGGATTCGACCATGAAATCGGAGTAATGAGATAAAATAGATTATCTTCTAGGAATTCAGTGGTGAATGTCACGGTAGAATTAATCTAATGCAGAGGGGGATATTAGCCAGTTAAAGCATCATACCCGTTCTGAAAGGTGCCTAGTCAGGAAATAGCGAGTGTTGTTGATGTCCTGAAGGCATTTGGCCCCCTCAACAATTATGTATGGATAGCCGCCTGTATCTATAAACGGTCTCTCTACTTAGTTAGGGAACAGTGAGTGTCACCGATGTCCTGAAGGCGTTATGCCCTCTCAACAAACAATTATGTAGGAGGACCACCCAATCTTTCTTCTATATAGAGATGAGTCTCTATGTTGTCAGGAAACAACGAGTATCGCCGACGTCCTGAAGGCGTTAAGTTCTCATCATATGGAGAACCTCCCAATTATGTTATTCTACATAGATATCATGATGAAATGAGCAACATCGAACGCTTTGGGGAGGCCTTTCGGTGACATAACCATCATGGCTCGTAAAATATGAATCGTCATATGCGTTCCTGAAGCCGTGTCAGAAACATGCAGTATCATGATTTTACGATTTTCACCTTTGTTGAAAATCCACCATCAACACTCTTAAGATGGTAGAGGCACATACGCCAAGTCCCAAATTAGGGACCTTTGTAAGAGTCAAAGGTAAACCACATGGAGAATGATATTCACCCCCAAACCTAGAGTTCTCAATTTCTTTGGACGAACTAGTCACAATTTCCTTAATTTATAAATGTCAGATTTAGGAAAATGAACTTTTATGTCTTCTAGGTTGTAATCATGTGGTTCTACATTTCTATAATCCTCTGCAGAGACTATTGTTTCTGAATCGCTAGACTCTAAAACACTATTCCCAGGATAAACTCTTTCCTTTAAGCCATCCTCGACTTCATAATCACAATGATATACTTGTTGATGGCGGTTGTTAGCTTAGGGTTAAAATCGTAAAACCTTGCATCCGAGTGACGTCACTATGCAAGGAAACAGAGCCATGTGTGCTAACCTCTCCACTGCAAAATTTATTGAGCCGCTCAATATACTTACATGAAATTTATCCAGACAGGCGAATCCCAGATGTTATGTAAATTTCGGCGCCTCGCGCATATTGACTTAATATAAGTTCCTCTGAATGCCTTCTATGCTATGTTCTCTGGCTGAACTCTTAATGTTGGTATGGCATGACGATTCGGGTTCACTCGCAGCAGAGTAGCATGAATCTCCAAATATCAAGAATAAGATCTTTTGCATAAGGTATTCAATAAAAAAAGCATGTTGTTGTCCCGCAATGAACTTAAAAGAGCTCTGTGTCGACACATAGAATTCAATCAACCTTTATAACTTGCATAAGTTAGGGTTTCGCGCCTCGCGCCGTATACCAGACCTTACTAACTTGCAGAAGTTAGGGTTTCGCGCCTCGCGCAGCATACTAGACCTTGCTTGTCAAAATTAAGCCTAGGAAAACTAGGTAATTAATCCGTCATGGATTAGCAGGTGAAAAACCTCGCCCAGAATCAGAAAAAACATGGAACCGCAGCAGCAAAAGGAGGCGTGGACATTCCTTAGGCTAGCTTGCGCCACTTTCCATTGGCCATGCCCCACCCTAAACCGGCTATATTTCCCTTGACCAATCAGGTCACTTTAAATCCGCCGCAGCTTACTAGAAGTGTGGCGACGCCCTAGCTTGCCGGCCCCGCTTCCCATCGACCAATCAGGTTTCCCTAAATACGCCACACGCATTTCAAACAAAACCGGACCCATTTTGATTACCGGCCCCCAATTCTTCCTAGGAGAATTCTTCTACGACACCTTGGCCACACCAAGCCCTAATTCTTCCACGGAGAATCCTTCCAACGGTACCAAGACTTGGCCACGCCAAATTCTTCTAAGGCGCCAATATTTTTCCACGTCAAATCTTTCCAAATGGCGCCAAACCATAACTTTGGTTACGGAGCTAATTTTTAGATTTGGCCATACCGCAACGTCTCTGGAATACCACTGTGCCGCGGATACTCGCATGTCGCCATGCCATGGATACGCCACCAGCATGCTATTAGCATGTGGAAGACGCCACTTCACTATACAACGAGATGTGGCCATAATCAATGGCCATCCTTCTTCATGAGATGAAGATCTCAGCCGTACAGGTTTGCCACCAAACTTGTGGCAACTTTTGGTCACCACACCAACTTGCCTATGGTGCCAATTCTTTGGCCACGAATCCAAACCCTAATTTTGGCCGTGCCCAAACTATGCCAAAATCCTAACTTGGATGCACCTAAAATCATGCCAAGGCCATGCCGTCCACGTCTTCATGCCACTGGCTGCCAAACGGAAGGTTGCAACAATCAACAACTACCTTTCCTCTCATGATGCCAAATCTCGACCGTCGAAGGTCACCACCGAGCCGGCAAGCTTCCCAATCTTAGCTTTCCAAAAAATATCAACACGCTACACAAAAAACTCGAGATATCAAAACATGTCACAAACTGGGGATGTTCATCGGGGTATTGGTCTGGCGGTTTACAGAGTGCGGCGTGCAATACGCCCGTTACAAGAAAGTATCATAAAAGTGAGGCAGTTAGTAATGGAAATAAATAATGGTGAAACGTATCCTTCATTATGGAAACATCAATTCCAGGCGTTACCCGTTACCGTTCTCCTCCATTACTCAAACCGTTCCCACTTTTACGAGACCAGAGTACGTTTTATTACGACTTGTATAAATAGGTCTCACCTATTTCCACCAAAGAACAAGTTTTGGTCGGCATTACACAATATCTAAAAATCACCTGGTAGCTTACCAGTTCTACGTTCTGATACAAGTCATAAAAACGACCAAATTTTCAGATTCAACTATTCTGGTTTCAATAGTTTCTTCGCTTCCCTCCCTAAGACCAACCCTTCTCATTCACTTTGTGAAAGAAGCAAGCTTGGAATGTCCATTTCTTGGTTTAGGCCAGGATTGTACAGATTGATCTCTCGAACCAAAAGTACTCTCGTGCAGTATATTGTTTAGGGTTTAGATTTGTTTCTCACCCACACACCCAAAATTACCAAAATCAGCTAAAACGGTTTTCACCCACAAACAATTGGCGACCACAGTGGGAGATTAATCTCTCGGTTAAAATATCAGTTTTCGATTCTCAATTTTTAGAAGATAGTCGGTCTTAGAGTTGAGTCCATGATCTCAAATTCCGCTTAGACTCCGGAGAATGGTGATGCTCCCTCTCCCAACGCGACACCTAACGGGGAAACCGAGGGAGAAAATCCAAAGTTGGCTGAATTGACACGTGTTCAAGAGATCCACACAAGGAACATATACCTGATGAAGATAGCGATAAACATCATACTCAACTTTCTTATCAGCCTAACATCGGATCTGAGTGATTCTCCCATCCTGGAAACTCCTTGACAGGGGACTGACATCCCGGATGATCGCTCCCAAGTTAACATCTTCACCACCAATCAGAAACCGGTAGACCAGGAGGCAGCCGCGTTGGTGGAAAGCTTATGTGAACTTCTACACCTTTAAAGGGGCAAGCAAGTAGAAACATTTGTTGTTATCAATCAAATACCCCTAGAAGCATGTTTGGTTCCCTTACGATCGGAGACTCCGAGAATATCGGAGATGTACGTCAATAATATTACATTTACGGAGGACGACATGATGGGAGAAGAAGGACATAACCGGTCCCTACAAGCCACTGCTCGCATCAAAGATTCGGAGTTCAAAAGGGCCATCATCGATACAGGGGCGTACTCTAACGTTATTACCCTCAGAACTCTCAGGATATCCAAGGTGTGGCCAAGAAAAATCATACGACAGTCTACCATGATGACAGCCTTCGAAGGAAACCTAACCAGCACGTATGGATACATCAACCTGAATCTGTCGGTAGGACCAATCCAGTCGAAAGTAAAATTTGAGGTAATCGAAAAGGAGCCAGACTACCACATGATACTGGGGAGACCATGGCTCCATAATAACATAATCATTCCTTCAACATATCACCAATATTTAACGACCACGCTAAATGAAAAAGTTATTCGTATTCCCGCATCATTATCTCCTTATACACCAACCTGTGGTATGAAGATGTTCGAACCAAAGGAAAATTCGCGGGACCCGTCGGGCAAGTTCCACTGCACTCCGCTCCCGACGTGGAAATCAATCGAAGAAGAAGACATGCTCACATAATTGCACCAAGAGACCCAATCTCATGCTCTCCTTCCGAAAGAAAAGCACACCAATTTTCCCTCACCAAACGAAAATGCATCTCACACTCATACCAAGTGGGAGCAGGCTTTTGTTGCAAGTCGTGAAAAAAGGGGAAAACCGTATATCGGCGCCGCTGTTAGCAATTAGCAAGGGAGGCTACCACCTAGTCTCTCCGCCTAATGGAATGCAATCACAGCAGCGAGCCGCAAGAGGAAGTGCCAGATGTACCACGAAAACTACAGGACGGAACCAACTTCACCACTGATGAACTCGAGGTTGTCAACATCAGAAGTGAGGAATCTCCGCGGCCTGTCTCTATCAACTTAACTCTATGTGCTAACGAACGTGAAAAACTTGTGGACCTTCTTAGGGAATATCAATATGTATTCGCGTGGACGTACGAGGAAATGCCTGTCCTCGATGAGAAACTGGTCACTCACTATCTACACATAATACCCGGATCCAAACCGGTCAAACAATCCCCAAGGCAATTCAGACACGATGTAGAAGAATATATCAAGATTGAAATTCAAAAATTACTAGCCGCTGGTTTCATCAAACCTATTTACCATCCCACCTGGTTGGCCAATGTGGTTCCAGTAAAGAAGAAGAGCAACCAAATCAGGTGTTGCGTTGATTTTAGGGATCTGAACAAATGCTGCCCCAAGGACGGTTTTCCTCTTCCTAACATCGATATACTGGTAGACGCCACCAGTGGACACGCCATGTTCTCTTTCATGGACGTATATAGTGGCTACAACCAAATAAAGATGTACGAGCACGACGCAAGTAAGACAGCTTTTCGCACTCCTCTCGGAAACTTTTACTATATTGTGATGCCTTTCGGATTGAAAAATGCTGGCGCCACATACCAGCGTGCCATTACAATAATTTTCCATGATATGATGCCTAAACAAGTTGAAGACTACGTGGATGAAATAGTGGTTAAATCCAAAACCCGGGCGGCCCATACAGAAGTGATGTGACAGGTGTTTGAAAGGTGTCGTGAATATAAGCTAAAAATGAATCCTTTGAAATGTCCCTTTGGCGTCTCTTCGGGCAAATTTCTAGGTTTCCAAGTGACTGACGAGGGGATCAAAGTCGACCCAGCCAAAACCCAAGCCATCCTCACGATGCCACCCCTACGGACTATAAAAGAACTTTAGAGCTTCATTGGTAGGGTAAACTACATCCGACGTTTCATACCAGGTTTAGCTCAGCTGGTTGCCTTGTTCACCCCCTTGTTGAAGAAAGGGGAAAGTTTTGTTTGGACGCCGCTGCAATAACATTATTTTCGGAAGATTCAACAGATACTGTCATCTCCAGCCGTCATGAAATCTCATGTACAAGAAAGGCAGTTGTGTCTATATACCGCTTTTAATGATATTGTTGTCGGAGCCTTCCTCACCCAAGAAGATGATGAAGGAATTGAGCACCCTATATACTACTTCAGTCGAACTTTGAGGGATGCTGAACTCAGATACCCTAAATCAGAAAAAGCGTGCCTAGATCCGATTCATTACATTCAGAAGTTCAGGCATTATTAGCTTTCAAACAAAGTGGTGCTGATATCCAGGTCCGATCCTGTGAAGTTCTTGCTTTCAAAACCGGCCCTGATATGGAGGCCAGCTAAATGGCTCTCCAAATGTCAGAATTTAATATAACATGCGCTTCCCCAAAAGCTATCAAAGGACAAGCGGTCGCAAATTTGCTCGCAGCTTTCCCGGGAGAGGGTACCACAACAATACACGAAGACCTTCCTGGAGATATCTTTTGTCAAGGAAGAGACGTGACTAATATTATTTGATGGCTACGCCACCTCTAGCAATAATACTGGAGGAGCGGGCGTGGTTCTAGTATCCCCAGCCAGTGAAGTTTTCTCGTATTCTTTCAAGTTGTACT
The DNA here is from genome assembly GCA_023529315.1 of Papaver bracteatum. Classification (NCBI taxonomy): domain Eukaryota; kingdom Viridiplantae; phylum Streptophyta; class Magnoliopsida; order Ranunculales; family Papaveraceae; genus Papaver; species Papaver bracteatum. The sequence continues at coordinate 303,078 of JAJJWX010005194.1, forward strand.
TTCACTGCACCAATAATTCAGCAGAATATGAAGCTTTTCTCATAGGGTTATCATTATCCAAGCAAGCTGGAGCTACGTGTTTGGAAATAAGGGGTGATTCTTAATTGTTCATGGTTAACCATATGAACGGAGTATATGCTTTGAAATAGGTGACACTGGGCCTATATAGATCTGAAGCGAAAAAGATGCTAAATTACTTCGCGGCCGCAACCATAACGCATGTTGGCCGTAGCAACAACAGACATGCTGACTTCCTAGCCACATTAGCATCAAAGCTTCAGTTCGAGGGTTTGGAAAAAACCTTGACAGTGAAAAGACAAACCATGGCATCAACATGGATTTTGCGATCCAATGACTGGAGAACACCGATTATTCAAGAACTTAACAGCTCTCTTTCTCAAGGGAAGGTCAGTCTCAAAACCCTACAAAACTTCTTCATGCTTCACGGGATGTTGTACCACCGGAACCCAGATGGTTCCCTATCAAGATGCATCGGAGATGAAGAGGCATATCAACAGCTTAACCGTATCCATAAGGAAGTCTGCGGACAAACATTGGTGGTAACACTTTACCGTCGTCTGCAGCGCCTTGGATACTACTCGCCATAAATGGAGACTCAATCTCGTTTGCTCCAAGGATCTTGTTCCGATTGCCAAGCACCACCGCATCAACTAGAAGTTTTTAATATAAACCACGTTGGGGACTGGAAGAAGCCATACATCAGTTATCTTCGCGACGACGTACTTCCTACCAGCAAGAGGGATGCAACCGGGGTAAATCGAATATCCAAAAGATTCATACTCCACGAGGGAATCATGTATCGTAAAAGCTTTGGGGGAGACTTATTACGATGCATGGGCGAGTCATAAATCCCAATCATACTGAAAGAAATGCACGAAGGCGAGCACCAAGGGAAAAGGAAGTTGTTTCTCCTAATACACGAGGGATACTACTAGCTGACCATGGAAGACGACGCGGCTGCTTTTTTTCATAGATGCCACAAATGTCAAATTCATGGAAATCTTATTCACGCACCCTATGCTTCGCTGTATTCGATAAGTAGTTCGTGGCCATTTTATAGATGGGGACTCGACATCATATGGAATATCAACCCGTCGTCATCGAAACAACACGAGTATATAATAACCGCAACGGAATATTTCACCAAATGGGTCGAATCCATTCCTTTACGAGGGACTACTGGAGACATAATTGCAGCGTTCATCAAGGAGTACATCATTTGCCGCTTTGGTGTGCCTAAACACATCATCACTAACAATGGCACTCCTTTCGCCAACAAACAAGTGCGGGAGTTACTTCAAGAATATTGAATTAAACAAGTTTTATCCACCATTTACTACCCCCAAGGGAATGGGCAGGCCGAAAGCACCAACAAGACTCTGATTCGAATTATCAGCCGGACAGTGCACGATAACCCCCGAACATGGCATGAACAGTTTCCCATGGCGCTTTGGGCATATCAGACATCACCAAGGATCTCTACTAGCGCCTCCCCTTACTCTGTTGTCTACGGCGCAGATGCCATTCTCCCAGCAGAAATTAAAATCCCGTCAGCCAGGATTACCGAGGCAAGTAGAGCCCAGTGGAATGAATCCAAAACATCGAATGCCAGGGTGACGAAGCTAGACACTTTGGATTCCAAAAGGACTAAAGAAGAAGATCATGCGCAAGCATATAGAAATAGAATTTCCCGAGAATATGACAAAGCGGTGAAAACTCGATTTTTTCAAGTAGGAGATCTGGTGTTGAAGACTGCCAAACCCATTCAACAAGACATGTCAGCACCACAATTCTCCCCAAAATGGGAAGGGACTTATGTGGTCACCAAAGCGTACAAAAGTGGGAACTACAAGGTCATCAAGGAAGATGGAGGCAAATTGGAAACAATCATCAATGGAAAATGGCTCAAGGCATACTACGCGTAACTATTACCTCACTATTCGCCGTCTCATAGCACAGTTATCCAGGATTTTTTTTTCTTTTTCTCGTTTCCTTCACATTCCAGTTATCAAATTTCATTTAATCAAAGCACATTAATGAAGATTCTTTTATTTCCCCAAAACCAATACAAATTTTTTTTCTTCAAAACTCGGAAGGAAAACAGGGTGTTTCACAATTGCATAACTCAGAAAATCCCATCCAATAGATTGTAATTCCTTGAAAGCATCATCTTCAACCTATTTTGATATCTTTCGGTCATACTCTTCAAGTCCTGGATCACCTTTTTCACCTTTTGGGATTCCAAAATCAGAGCCTCTTCTTCTAAATAGCTTCTGAGGCAGGAACAATGTTGGCATGGATACCTGCTCTACCAACCTTCACAATGTTAAGATGATGCCATGGACAACTTATGTTTAACTTAAGGGATTCACAGGTAGACACCATTTTTTCCCACTTTTCAATAATTGATTCCGTGACATCGCGGATGGATGTGACTTCCATTTCAACAATCATGGGAAGGAGACAGTTCACTGTGGTAACAAAAGAAGATGAGCAATGCTTCACCACATTCCTGGTGGCAATATGGCCGTATCTTCTCCATATCCTAGTGTACAGAGTCACGAATTCCTTTTGCACTAGGAATTTACCAACAATTCGATAGCTAGAAGATAAACACTTCATGCATACTTCGAATGACAAACCTTCATTGGGATAGTCATCACAAGAAATACCCAAATCAGCATTTTCCAGATCTGCAGCGGTTGGTGTGCTCGAATTCGAAGAAAGAGGGCTGGTCATATCATCATCATCAACAACGGTCACACATGTTCCAGATGGATATCTCTCTACAAAAGGAACTCTCGTCTCATTCACTGATGGTAACAAATAAATATCTATTGGTCAATAAAAAATGTACCGGTATGATCTTCTTAACTCGGATAATCTGGACGGGGGAGTTGTCATCATAATCAGGCCACCCGCATTTGACTGAAGAATCTATCCAGCTCGAAGATGATTCAGTTCTGCTCGACATGATGAGAAAAATGAAATGTAACTAGAGGAAGAAACGCAAGACAGTACCTGTAAAGAAGGTGGATGCGAATTTTATGATGATCTGTATGAGCGTGAATCAAGGCCTCTTATATTTAGCAAAAAATATTTTACCAGCGTGAATCAAGGCCTCACATGCGTAATACCATCTGGATTAGATATTTTTTTATACGGAGTAATTATGATTTGGTATCCAAGTCATTCTGTGACTTAACCAGCGTCATTTTTCCACTCCGAGCCAGCAGCGTCAACGGCTCCACATCCTAGCCGACACCAACATCTCGCATTCTTCCAGCGCTAACTACTCTGCTCGATAGCCGATGCACCAAAGACGCCATTCGTTACTCCAAGATAGCCGCGCCATCCGCCTTCTGAGCCAACGCTCCATTGGATTTCCAAGCAAGCCAATGCTCCATCATCTTTCCAAGCAAGCCAACGCTCCATTATCTTTCCAATCCAGCCGCATCTATCCGCCACTCCAAGCTAGATGTGCCATCTGTCATGTCGAGCTAGACGCACCATCGGCCTTTCCAAGCTAGTCGCGCCACTCGCCATTCCGCATCATCATCTCCGCTCGGCCAAGATTGAAGCACCATATTCTCCGTTCAAGACAACGCAATCTCCACCATTATAAGATGCGCCGTCCGCCATTCCCAAGCCGGAAGCGCCATCTTCACCACCTCATGGCCCAAATTGGCACCAATGTTCTGGGAAGAAAGACTCTACGTCGACACCCCCTCGTCGAGCCGAAAATGCGCCAAGTCGTCAATACAAGGATCACAGACTCCTCATGCCTTCCACTAAAAGTTAGTTGAATTTCCATGGAAAACTCTTCACGTCTTGCCCCTCTTCGATTTTTCTATTGACTGTCACCATCTCATGCCCACCCCGCAACAACGCCACTGTTACGTGCTAAGCAGGGGACTTAATGTTGATGGTGGTTTTTAGATTGGGGTCAAAATCGTAAAACCTTGCATCCGATGTGACGTCACTCTACAAGGAAATAGAGCCACGTGTACTAACCTCTCCACTGGAAACTTTATTGAGCCGCTCAATATAATTACATGAAATTTATCCAGACTGGTGAATCCCATATGTTCTGTAAATTTTTGAAAAGGCGAGGGTACCCCAAATATACCTCAAGCTATAACTTTTTCTTCCTATAAGTCCTTTTCCCGAAAGTGATTGTCTATAGACTGAGTCGAGACAATACAACAAATCGGTTCACACTTTGTGTGATCGTCTATGGATACGAGATCGAGACAATACAACAACAAAGTGTGTTTACTTGATACAAAGGTTCGGACTTAACCAAACTCAATAGGATTCACATATCAAGTAAATAGGAATTAACGTTTGTGTAATTTACATTAATTATAATTATAATAAAACAATTATAATGCGGAAATATAAAGTAAATGACACAACAAGATTTTGTTAACGAGGAAACCGCAAATGCAGAAAAAACCCGGGACCTAGTCCATGATTGAATACTCTCCGGATTAAGCCGCTATACAAAATAAGACAACTTCGTATAGTTGATACCAAGAAACTAAACCTATAGTTCACCTAGTTCCGTCTGTAATACCATGCCTCCAACCTGTAAACAAGTCACGTACTTGGACCAATTCCTTTGGCTCGTATTCCAAACAGTAAATGAACAATAAATCTATTTGGTATAAACTCTCTTCAACCAAGTGATATGAGTTGCACAAAGGTTCTCTTGTTTATCTTAACATAAACTCCTTTGCTAGGTTCCAAGATCTATCTTACGTTTAATCACCCAAAGGTAATCACTAAGATTAAGCCAACAACACTCTTCAATCAAGTAATATGTGTTGATGCCGATCTTCCTCAATTAATCAATCTAATCTACCACAAGTATAAACCGATTATTAATTAGATCCTCTTTTTCCCAAACAAGTATTGTGCACACCAAAGATTATAAAAACACCAAGTAAGAAATCTTCAATATCTTCTTTGTCTTCAAATATTCTTAGATCTTCAATAAACACCTGCACACAATCACTTGAATCTCTTTTGAGCAATCACACACAGAACGGAGTCTGTTAATAATGGATTATCACAAGATCGTCTTTAGATCTAACAACAGTCTAAAGATCCCTGTCGAAACCTTGAACTAGTTTGAGTGAATCTTATATCAGAAGAGAATATTCTCAAGCATAAACAAACTAGGTGCAATCAAGATTCAACCACCGTTAGTCAATCAAATCAATATGAAAACTAAACATAAACCGAAATATCTAGTTTCCCACCAACGGGTCGTGCTAGAGCTTCTCAATCCTAAAAAAGACTTTAAATTGAGCGGCCGTAAGAGATTTCACCAAATTAGACTACTCTCCTCTCCGATAAGCGGCTTCACCACTAACAAAAACAAAAGAGTAAGTCTAGGTTATGCAGTATTAGTTTGCTAGAAATTCAAACTCAAAGTATTTATAGACAAGGAAGTTTGGACACCAAGGAATTTCCAAAACCGAAAATATTCTCAAGATATTTTCCATATTTATCCAAATTCGGTTTTCATAGTTCCTGTGAATGCACTGTCCAAAAATGTGATCGAAATCTCCATGGAAAATCTTTAATTAGCAAATGCACATTATTAATTCTTATTTTCCATATATAATTAAAAACCCTTAATTAAAAAGATTCTTAACTTATTTAATTCGATTTTGGGATTTATTTCCTTCTTAGCCTTTAAGGAATATATTTGAACAAAATTAATGCACCGTGTTCAAAGTGTGTCGACATCTTACTCTTGCAAGTCTTTACCATGCTTGCTCACTTGAAACCGATTTACCACACTTCCAAACAAGTTTAGAATTGGTTTATCTGACTTTCAAGAACTATGTGATTGATCAAGTTCCACTCAATCACAACTCATGGGTTTACGGTTCTACCAAAACAAGTTTCGGTTCTAACTTCATGTGAGTAATGTGCATAGTTACACTAGCTTACCAAAGATACGGATGACTAGGTACTAGGATCGGTTCCCCACATATATTTGGTATCTAACTTGTATGCACTACACATGTCCATAGGATCGGTTCCCCCTTCCCAAAAACTTGTTGCAAATGTTCATAGGACCGGTTCCCCTTTTTTCCATAAACCTTGTTGCACCTCATACAAGGATCAGTTCCCCTTGTGATGCACTACACCTCTTACTAGGATCGGTTCCCCTCTTACTAGTAATAAGTTCAGACATACACAACCCGATCATACCCCAGGTGATTACTTAAGATCGGTTTCAATAATAAAATTCATACAAATACATAAGTCAGGCCTCATGTGAATAGTTCTACCAAGAACACAAATAAGTCGTGAACGGTTATACTAATTCACACATATTGGTCGTTCATAAGATATGCAATGAAGAACAGCCCCAATAATGCCTGGCGATTTCCTTTTCGGTTCACAACACATGTCATGAACTTACTTCCTTAGAACACATGTAAACGTGGTTCCCTAGGATGAAATCCTCACCTCATACCCATACATAATCACAATAGCATTCATATGATTATGTTGATGTCTTATATACAAAGTTTAATGGTTAAGCAAGAAACTTCATATTGTATTCCTTAATACTATGTCTATCTAGAGTGTTCATGCTTCGCAGTTTTATATTTTCAATATGCACGACTTGAAAGATACATTAGGAAATGAAACAGTTCAAGTCAAATATCACTAACCTCAAGTGGAAGTATTATGTTGTCGTTGTAGCTTCGTTCTTCTTCACTTCTTCAAGTCTTCACAATACTTGTAATGTCTGACCCTAATACTTTCTAGCTAACCTATACGAAGTTGACTCTAGTACATTTAAATCAAGCGACTCTTAAATGATTTTTGCTTCACTAAAATATGACAACCAAACTTGACATACCAACGCTTGGTGGGTTCAATCGAGCAATGATCTAACAATCTCCCCCTTTGTCAATTTTAGTGAAAAAACTCTTACAATCATATGGATAAACAAATTACAATAATTCATTACACATACGCTTGATTCCCGAATTCACAGTACAATAACCTGCATTCATTCAATCCTCAAAAATGCAGTAGTTGCACTATAATAACAAAGCTTATACTCCCCCTAAAGGTGAGCTAGGTATATATTCAATACGCACATCTTTGTTATCCCATTCATATGATATGTTACTCCCCATTAGTCTATGCTTTTCCTCATTCGTAAGATAAACATTCATGCACCAATCAATCATAAATTGATACCAGCATCACTTGTTTACTCCATATATTTCTCCCCCTTTTTGTCACAAAAATGACAAAGCAAAGAACAAATAATGGACAACATGTTAGAGCATTGCTCGGTTGAACCCACCAAGCGTTGGTATGTCAAGTTTGGTTGTCATATTTTAGTGAAGCAAAACTCATTTAAGAGTCGCTTGATTTAAATTAGAGCTGGAAAACAAGCCAAAACCCGCGGGCTTACCCGGCCAGTCCCGTAAAAAACCCCGACCCGGCTGGTGTCTAAACAAGCCGGGTTCGGGTTGGAGAAATGCCGGCTTGTGAGTAAACGGGTTAACCAGTCCCGGACCGTAAAACCGCGGGTGTAACCGTAACCCGTCTACAATAATAAATTTCACTTAATTTCCACCGTCAGATTTACTTGAATTAATCACGTTCGTTCATTTAGGATATAAAAGAAAAAAACCCTAGAGAAGATTTCATTTCTTCTTCCTCTTTTCTTTCTTCTCCACTGTCTCTACTCTCTTCCTTTCACTGCGTCTCCTCCTCACCACCTCCATCTTTATTGAAGTCGAGAGTTAATTTAAAGTTTGATTTTGAACTCGGTTCAAGGTGGATCTGTGAGATAGAGATGCATTCGAGATGATAGTAAAGCGAATCTGAGAAGAAAATAGGGTTTACTGTTAGGGGTTTGTAACTTTGGATTATGGAATTACAGGGTTCTGATTATTGTTTAAGTTTGGGTTTGTTGCTGCTACATCCTACAGATGAATCACTTTCTATAGAATCAACCATTAAAGACCTTAAATCTCTTCTTCAATCGGCGGACAGGGATGCATGCAATTGAAATGAAAAATCATTCAAACAACTGAAAAAGGTAACTAGTTCACAGATCTTCTCGAGATTCTTATGTTTTTAATTGATTACTTCTATGATTGTTGATCAATTTCTTGTATTTTGGTGTTTAATTTTATGTTTTCACTCTTCTACAGGAAAGCACCAGTTTTTGTACAACGGGTGTTTGTGTAATTTGTAAATGACCCGGAGATTTTGTTTGATTGGAATCATTGGATTGATTGAAAACTAGTGGTTTATATTGAATTGAATAAAATTTGTGGGAATTGCTATTTAGGGGAGTTCTATTTTTGTGTCAATTTTTTGATGTTCTGATGGATTTTGGCGGATTGAGAATTTGAAGTAGAGTGAAATTGAGGTTGAAGAATTTAGGGGAAGAAATCTTAGGGATAAGTCGTCTCAATTTCTCCATTGAATTGATTTTTGTAGGCATAGACTTTTGAGTTGAATTGATTAATCCTTGTAATTATTTTACATCTTGTAATTTGTCAAGAATTAAGTTGATTAAATTTTATTTTTATTTTTAATTAAACAAGCCGGGTAACCCGTAAGCCCGCAAGTTTAACCCGTTACGGGCGCGGGTTGAAGAAATGACCACCCGTGAAGAATTTCAACCCGCAGGTTTTGTCCCATGTAAACCCGAACCCGTGTAACCCGCAACGGCCCAGCCCCAGCCCGCCCGTTTGCCATATCTAATTTAAATGTACTAGAGTCAACTTTGTATAGGTTAACTTGAAAGTATTAGGGTGAGACATTACAAGTATTGCGAAGGCTTGAAGAAGTGAAGAAGAACGGAGCTACAACGACAACATAATCCTTCCACTTGAGGTTAGTGATATTTGACTTGAATTGTTTCATTCCCTAACATATCTTTCAAGTCGTGCATATTGAAAACATAAAAATACGAAGCATGAACACTCTAGATAGACATAGTATTAAGGAATACAATATGAAGTTTCTTGCTTAACCATTAAACTTTGTATATAAGACATCGACATAATCATATGAATGCTATTGTAATTAGTATGGTTATGAGGTGAGGATTTCATCCTAGGGAACAATGTTTACATGTGTTCTAAGGAAGTAAGTTCATGATATGTGTTGTGAACCGAAAAGGAGATCGCCATGCGTTATTGGGGTTGTTCTTCATTGCATATCTTATGAACGACCAATATGTGTGAATTAGTATAACCTCTCACGACTTGTTTGTGTTCTTGGTAGAACTATTTACATGAGGTCTGACTTATGTATTGGTATGACTTTTATTAGTGAAACCGATTTTAAGTAATTACCTAGGGTATGATCGGGTTGTGTATGTCTGAACTTATTACTGGGAAGAGGGGAACCGATCCTAGTAAGAGGTGTAGTGCATCACAATGGGAACCGATCCTTGTATGAGGTGCAACAAGGTTTATGGAAGAAAGGGGAACCGATCCTATGAACATGTGCAACAATTTTTTGGGAAGGGGGAACCGATCATATGGACATGTGCAGTGCATACAAGTTAGATACCAAATATATGTGGGGAACCGATCCTAGTACCTAGTCAGCCGTATCTTTGGTAAGCTAGTGTAACTATGCACAGTACTCACATGGAGGTAGAACCGAAATTTGTTTCGGTAGAACCGTAAACCCATGAGTTGTGATTGAGTGGAACTTGATCAATCACATTGTAGGACCAGATTATCGCTACAACTATATTCTCACGAGATTAACAACATTTTTGGGAGCATAACCGCAAGCTCTTCCACAACACTTTGCGAGTGTTGGAGAATAATTCAAAGGATGACGTAATAGCTGACGATTGAAGAAACACGAGAAGAACATGACTGATCTGCGATGGTCAAAATACTTGCGAGATTTGACATTATAGATGTTGCGAGAAGATCGCAGAACATATCCGAAATTAAAGGAAAACTTAGCTGTCATCCATTATGTAATCTTCTATATAAAGGGTTCCAATAGATTCAGAGAGAGAGGATGTATTTTTTTGAGAGTTGAGAAAGTATTGAGGAGAGAGAAACTTCAAGAGAATAGTTGTATTCCTGATTTCTTACATTTCTGTAAACCTTTCTGAAAATCAAATAATAAAGTGTCGTTTTTAATCTTCAAATATGAGTTGATCATTGCAGATTCTTAACAAGGGTGTAGTGTAGGATTTCCTGCAACTACATTTTGGCGCTAAAAACAGGGATGAATTGATGGTAATTTGAAGAAAAACATAAAAATTGACATTATGACATGAAGGAATTTGGAATAATTAGTGAAAGATTTACATCGCATTTAACAATTTAATGGCTGGAAGAAGAAGAAATACATCAGAACCACCAACTACTGTGAGAAGAAGTAAAAGACTTGTAAGTGAAAGAACAAATGAATTGGGAGAATCTTCAAGGATAAGAACAAGAAGAAATAGAACAAGAAATGAAGGAGAAAATCAAATTCAACAACCAAATCAACAAACACCAATACAAGATAAAACTATGGATTATGATAGGGTGAGTGTGCATACTTGGAGATCGGATTGGATGGAAGAAGCAGAAGATCGACAGTTACGAAATTAAGAAGGAGAAGGAAGAGATCAAGAAGTAATTGAAGGATTAATAAATGGAGAAGGTGAAAATGAAATATCAGATGATTTAAGACAAAGAGTGGTTTGTGGGAGAAAACTACTTCTGCAGGTTTAAGTAATTTTGGGTGTATGTGGATGAGAAGTGAATTTAAACCTTCAAAAAATGTGCTGCACGATGAGCACTTTTGATTCGAGAGATAATCTGTACAATTCTGGCCTAAACCGAAGACACGGCCGTTCCAGATTTGTTTCGGTCACAGGTGAAGGATGTGAGGTTGATCTTAGGGAGGGAAGTGAAGAAGGTGTTGAGAGTATAAAGGTGAAGGCTATTTGATGACTTGTTAACAGAAGGTTAAGAAGGCTAGCAAATATTGCAGGCATGCTCTGGGTGTTGAATACGATGGTATTAACACTTGATTTTTCTGTGTTGTTGGAAATAGGGAGGAGAACCTATTTATACAAGTCGATAAGCCTTCATCACGTCTCTCGTAGGAAGTGGAGAAAGTGGAGTGATGGGAAAGTGGAGTTGTGTGTTAGTGTCACACGACCAGTCATGCCCACTTCTCCCATCATCACTAACTGCCCACGTCTTCCTGACACGATCTTGTGATGGCGCTTTGCACGCAGCATACTGTAAAACGGCAGACCAAAACCCCAGTTTGTATCCCCCATCTTGTGACATGATTAATGTCTCGAGTAAGTCGTGGGACCCACAAGTGGTAGCAAGCGCAAGTTGAGGTGCCTCAACTAGCTATGTTCAGGAGTTATCTGGAGGCCGCATGAGCGGGTACCGCCTTGGCCGATCACGCCATGGGAAAGTACGCTGGATGGTGATAACGGTGATACCTCACTTGCCGCCTAATTCCCTTCCTAGGCTATTCGTCCCAGCCTGCGAAGATGGACGGATAGGATCGTTCGAAGATAACCGTTGGATTAGGGTTTGGAAGGCTTGCAAGCCATCACTTTAAACCCAACGGTTTTTGGCCATGGGAGGTGCGCATGGAGGGGCTGATTGGTCCTGCAGGCAGGCAGGACGCCAATCTACACGCCCATGTCAAGTTGAATCTCATTGGACCGATCTGGGTCGCCCGTTCTAGCATGCGATGAAGGATGGTCGAGATTAGAAGTGTCCTTACATGCCACCTTTGGGCACGCAAATCGATACGCATAGCAGTCAGGGGAGCTGGCCGATTGGTTCACCGTGGAGGTGGGCCCACGGTGAGCTTGTGGACACCGTCGGCCAGCAATTCCGCCTCCTGGTCGTTCATACACACCCGCCCAAAATTGCGTGGTCGCAACTTGTCGGCAAACCCTAATTTTAGGGTTTGCGGGCCTAACATTCAAGCGTGATCTATGTGTCTCCATCTTACATTCCCGGTTATTAGTAGCAACAGTGATTAGAAACTGGTATGGAGAGGTATGGTGGAAACTTGCACGAACTTGGCACTCTTCGATAAAGATCGTCTCGTTTAGAAAGATAAGATGGAACCAATGTCTTTCTTGATGTTTTTTCATGAAATAGAGAAGGGGAAGACCGTCCCCTGCCCACGAGTATCCAGATCTTTCGACTTGATAGGTATTGCCACGCTAGGTTCATGAGGATGTCTTCGATATGGGCGGTGCTAAGCAGTCCCAGTCACACTCCTTTGGTAAAGAAACTACTTCTTCTACGGGAGACAAATTCTGAAAGCTATCTCACTGATGTAGTTACCATCGATCCAGATATGGAATATATTGGACGTTGTTTCACCATTGCGGCAGTTGTGCATAGGGTGCTGGAGTTGGAGTTGGTGATGTTGGACGCGCAGGACGTTGTATCTCGGTGGCTTTCCTCTTGCTGCTTCAACTAAACTGCTTATGGAAGGTCAAGATTATATTTCTGTTGGTGGGATGTATGCTTCCACGAACATCATGAGGCTCTTCATTACCGGGCAGGCCTGGTGCTTTCCAGCAGGTGGATCTTGTCGTTGATGAGTGTTCAATAACTTCACGAATTCCAGAGGATGACCAAAAGTGCAGATTCTCCAACATAGCATGGTAGACATGCACCATTGTCTGATAGAGTGACTCGATTTTGTTCGACATGACGCGTGGAAATCATTATCCTCTTGAGGCTTCTCCCTTGAGGTATCAACTCCAGTGGAAGATTGCCTCCATAGAGCGTTGATATGTTGTACCAGAATTCTTTTAACCCAATGGCAGTACAATATACTAAAAATTTCCGAGAGAAGTTCTAAAATCTATCTTACTTGCGTCATGCTCGTACATCCTTATCTGGTTGTAGCCGTTGTAACCATCCGTGAAGGATAACATGCCGTGTCCGCTGGTGGCGCCTACTAGCATGTCGATGTTAGGCAGAGGAGAGTCGTCCCTAGGGAAATATTTGTTTTAGTGTCTGCAACACCTGATCTCACGCCTGAATTACCTCAGAGATTATCTGACCAGCTTGGAACAGAGATTGTATGAATGCCTACACAAGGTAGAGCTGATGGAGATAGGCCTAGGAGATTCCTCATCTTCGAGCTCATCAGTTGTGGGGTTGGTGTCGTCTTGCAGATATTGTGGAGCATCTAGCACTTTTACTTGTGGTTCGTTGTTGTTGCAGCATTCCACTAGGAGGGGAGAACGTGCATCAGTCTCCCTCTTGGTGTGAACGTGGTTCGCTGCTTCACTGGATGAAGAAGAACGCCTTGTCAGCGAATATGCATTGGGAGGAATAACCCTTAATGATGCAATTTGGTCCTCCTCCCGGATTGACATCCACACAGGGAGTGGGATGCAATGAACTTTGTATGTTTCTTTCCGCGGAGCTTCTCTTGGTTCGAATAACTCCACTTCATAAATCGATGCGTAATGAGACAGTGATGTAGGAATACATACAACTTCTTTATCCAGCATGGTATTCAGGAACTGATGATATGTTGAAGGAAAAACCTCGTATGTGCTGGTCTGGTTTCCTTCGAAGTCCGTCATTGTGGTAGGCTTCCGTATTATCTTGCAGGGGAGAATCTTGGATGTCCTGAGAGCCTTGAGGGTAATCACATTTGAAGACGATCTTGTGTCGATGAGGGCCTTCCTGAACTCTGAGCCCTTGATGCGTGCAGCAACATGTAGGGGCCGGTTGTCATCTTCCTCCGTCATCATGTCGTCCTCTGTAAATGTAACATCATTTACATATTCTTACGATACGGTTAAGACTCCTTGACGTGAAGGAGTCAGGTGCACATTCAGATCTATCTGATTAATTGCAGCAAACGTCTCTGCCTGCTGATTCATCGAGAGATGTAAGAGTTTACAAAAGATTTCCACTAGAGATGCCACTTCCTGCTCCATTGGTCTCTGGTTCGTAGTAAAGTTTTTGAAATAAGGATGATCATTGTGAGGACCAGTCCCCAGTGTAGGAGTCTCCATGATAAGACCACCCATATCTGATGTTGCTTCTTTTATCAGGTCCATGTAGGCATGCGTCGTTGAAGTACCTTCTCTGGGTACGTTGAATGTGTTCCCTGTTGGCTCCAGGGGCTGTCGAGACTCTTCTGGCAATCGATCAGTTAATATATTAAGAAAAGTGAGTACCTCTTTCTGAGTTGCAGCCATATCCGTTTGAGTCTTAGCAAGGACTTCCTGCCTCTCCATCAAATCTGCGATGGTAATGGGAGATGGTCCTCCCCTTGATCCTCCAGTTCCTCGTCCTGATGAAGGGGTGGAAGTTGTTGCTCTGGTGACCGCTGGAGGCGTTACATTTGAGGAGATACTGGGATTTGCGGCTGCTCTGGTTCTTGTGATAGGAGGTGTCACGCCCAATGGAATATCTCATCCTGCTCCGCTGGTGCTGGTAGTAAAGGAATTAATTCCACGAGATACATTGATTGCACTGAAAGGATGTATGGTAACACCACTAATTGGGATATCAACACCAGGAGTTATGTCGGTGCTAGTCCCGTCAGGATTGGTTGCTGATCCAGACCTAAGATCCACCATTTTGAAATCAGAGAAATTGAATTGGTATTGAAGGAATTGTCTTCACAACCGAGAGATTAATCCTCCCACTGTGGTCACCAATTGTTTGTGGGAGGAAACTACTTCTGCAGGTTTAGGTAATTTTGGGTGTGTGTGGATGAGAAATGAATTTAAACCTTCAACGCTGCACGATGAGCACTTTCGATTCGAGAGATAATCTGTACAATTCTGGCCTAAACCGAAGACACGGCCGTTCCAGATTTTTTTCGGTCACAGGTGAAGGATGTGAGGTTGATCTTAGGGAGGGAAGCGAAGAAGGTGTTGAGAGTATAAAGGTGAAGGCTATTTGATGACTTGTTAACAGAAGGTTGAGCAGGCTAGAAAATATTGCAGGCAGGCTCTGGGTGTTGAATACGATGGTATTAACACTTGGTTTTTTCTGTGTTGTTGGAAATAGGGAGGAGAACCTATTTATACAAGTCGATAAGCCTTCATCACGTCTCTCGTAGGAAGTGGAGAAAGTGGAGTGATGGGAAAGTGGAGTTGTGTGTTAGTGTCACACGACCAGTCATGCCCACTTCTCCCATCATCACTAACTTCCCACGTCTTCCTGACACGATCTTGTGATGGCGCTTTGCACGCAGCACGCTGTAAACCGCCAGACCAAAACCCCAGTTTGTATCCCCCAGCTTGTGACATGATTAATGTCTCGAGTGAGTCTTGGGACCCACAAGTGGTAGCAAGCGCAAGTTGAGGTGCCTCAACTAGCTATGTTCAGGCGTTGTCTGGAGGCCGCATGAGCGGGTCCCACCTTGGCCGATCACGCCATGAGAAAGTACGCTGGATGGTGATCACGGTGATACCTCACTTGCCGCCTAATTCCCTTCCTAGGCTATTCGTCCCAGCCTACGAAGATGGACGGATAGGATCGTTCGAACATAACCGTTGGATTAGAGTTTGGAAGGCTTGCAAGCCATAACTTTCAACCCAACGGTTTTTGGCCTTAGGAGGCGCGCATGGAGGGGCCGATTGGTCCTGCAGGCAGGAAGGACGCCAATCTACACGCCCATGTCAAGTTGAATCTCATTGGACCGATCTGGGTCGCCTGTTCTAGCCTGCGATGAAGGATGGTCGAGATTAGAAGTGTCCTTACATGCCACCTTTGGGCACGCAAATCGAGACGCATGGAAGTCAAGGGAGCTGGACGATTGGTTTACCGTGGAGGTGGGCCCACGGTGAGCATGTAGACACCTTCGGCCAGCAATTCCGCCTCCTGGTCTTTCGTACACACCCGCCCAAAGTTGCGTGGTCGCAACTTGTCGGCAAACCCTAATTTTAGGGTTTGCGGGCCCAACCTTCAAGCTAACGTTTCCCAACGTCAGTGACTCCCACAGGCAAGCTGATCATACCGGCATGGAGGTGGGTTGGTGGTGAGCATGTGCATGCTTGGTTTGCGACCATAGGCGCGATCTAAGCCATCCAAATACGCCTGAGATGACGGATAGCCGAGATTAGAAGTGGCCTTGCATGCTACCTTTGGGAACGATTTTCGAGATGGACAGCTGCAACCAACCATGGCCGATTGGTTGGTCGTGTATCTGGGCCACGGTGAGCATGCAGGTGATGCCGGCCAGTGGTCTCGCCTGTTGGTCGTTTCCGTGCGTTGGCCGTAAGTAGGGAGGTTGCGCCCTGCGGAAACCCTAATTCCTTCAAGTTGCGGGCTCGCAACTTGGAGTTAGCGTATTTGCACCTTCTACGGATCCCATGGGGAAACCAATCAGTCCAGGAGGAAGGTAGGCTAGAGGTGAGCATGTGTATGCATGCTACTCGGTCCCACGTGCGATCTAGGTCGTCCAACTATGCCTGCGAAGTTGGACGGTTGAGATATATTTTTTAAGCTTGTCTTTGCAGAACAGCTTTTCATGACTAGCATGGGTAGTATTTTTTATACTCAACGGGGCTAATATAACCCACCGTGAGAGACGTTCAACGGGGCTAGTATAACCTGCCGTGAGGCTTTACTCAATCGGGCTAGTATAACACCGAGAGTTTCAGCCTGTACGTGTATTTCGCACATGTCTCCTTATTAATGCTTGGAGATTCGTGTTGGTCTGCTGAGAGCAAAACTCAGTCGTCATGCCGCACAAATAATGAGAGTGAAGAAGTACAGGAAATACAAGGATGGCCATGCATTAATCAATAATGCTGTAAATTCACAGGGTGTATGGGATTGTTGCTACATGCTCCAACCTGGATGAATTTCGTGTATTTAATTCACATGATACTGAGATTGTTTCCACATGCTCCATTCTAAGTGAATTAGTAAAGTGAAGAAGTACTCATCACTTCATTAACGGTTTTATCCCTTACAGGATGTCAGCATATATTTATTTGGTTTTACAATTTTAGCCCTGAACTAAAATCCACCATCAACAAGAGTACAAGAGGAAAGGAGGTTAGAAGCGGAGGAACGAGCGAATTTAACAAGACAAAATCATGAATTAAGAATGGAGAATTTGAGATTACAAAGAAGGAGATCAAGAAATACTGTTAAATCAAGTTCAAGATCATTTAGAGAAGAACCAAGACGAAATTCCCCTATGAAAAATGTTAGAGAAAATATTCGAGAAGGAATGCAAAATCTAAATGAAGAACAACAACATAAAGAAGAAGAGATAATTGATGATCGCTATGATCCTCGCGGTGAAACCTTAGATGGTAGACGTAACAATAGAAATCAAGAGGGTAGAAACAATCAAAATGGTGAAGAAAATCGAGAAGAATGAAGGAGAATATTACATTGGTGAGAAATTCAAAGAAATCAAAGAATAATTGAGGATGAAATTGAGAGACATTATGCTGAACAAGCACGTCTAGCTTGCGAGAGAGAAAGGTTGAGAGCAGAGGTAGAAGAACAAGAGTTTCAAGAGGCAATACGACAGAATAATCATGATAATCGAGAAAGGATGCGTACACAAAATCGCCATAATAATAATATTCAGGAGGAATATGATAGAATACAAAGGAGATTAGAAATACAGCAAAGAGAAATGATGAGAAATGAAGAGATTCCCAGAGAAGAAAATAGACAGCATAATCAGCTGCGATTTCAAAAAGGAGGTGAAAGAGAAAATCGCAGAGGAATAAAAAATGAAGATGATGAAGAAGATGCACAAAATCTCGCAGGACAAGAAAGGCATGAACGCAGAAGAAGAGAAGCTTCATTAAAGAGACCAGTGGAGCAAAATTCAGCTGAAAATGAATAAATACTAAGAGAATTAGCAGAAATGCGGGGAATGATAAATAACAGAAGAGAAGGAGGAAGAAGGCAACTCGATGAAGCAATTGAAGAAGCTGCGAGAACCCCTTTTGTTCAAGAAGTACAGTTAAGAGGAATACCCCCTAAATGCAATTTACCAACATTAACCAGTATCTTTGATGGGACCACTTGTGATGTTCAGCATGTCAAGGCTTATGTTAGGTGTATGCTACAATGGGAGAACCATGATGCCGTATTGTGCAAGTATTTTGCGTCCATCTTAACTGGAGAGGCGCTAAAATGGTTCGAAGGATTTCCAATAACTTCTTTCGATCATTTGCAAGCTACATTTCTGGGAGCATACATAAGCAACAATTCATCGCGGCCAGGTATTGAAGATGTATTTGGGTTAAAACAGAGGATTGGCGAGAATTTGAAACACTTAACCATAAGATGGAAGTCAATGTGCAGCGAGATGGCTGGAAGAGTGGATGAAAGATACCTCATTTTATATTTCATTAATGCAATGTTTGCAACCAATCTACTGTACATACAAGTTTTCAGAACCAAAAATACAATCACCATGACAGAGCTGCGAGAATTACAATAAGAATACATTGCTTTAGAATAGAAACAGAATGAAATGGAATCATACCCAATCTCAAACACCAACTCAATGGCGGCAAATGGAAGTTTACTTCCTAAAATTATCAACAATGTAGCGAGCAGCTCACAGACACAGCAAGAGAAAATGGTGATTGATAACCAGCAGAAATTGGTAGCTATGGGAAGTCGAGATCAAGAAGAATATGAAAGGCAGAAGAATTATTACAATCGCGATGGAAATAACAAAATCCAAAGACTTGATCAGCCACAAGAGACTTATGGTGGTCAAATGCGAGATAGTTTTAGAGGGCAAGGTAATCAAAAGATAATATGGGAAGAAATTAAGATGCCACCCCTAAATGCTAGCATACAAAAAATTTGGGAAGCTATCATTTTGATGGAAAATATACCATCACCATGGAATATGGGAAAAGAGCCACATCCAAATAATCGAAGTCAAGAATTTTGTCCATACCATCACTTTCATGGTCACTCAGTAAATGATTGTAGGAATGTAAAAAGTATAATCTTAAGGATGATTGATCAAGGAAAGTTAAATCACTTTCTAGTAGGACACCCATAGTCCCAGCGATTACCACCAGCACCAGAAATTCGCAGAGTGAATGCTGTAAAAGGAGCAGAAACATTAGTGATTGAAGTTGGAGCTAAGGAGAAATTTTTTTTTTGTAATTCTATTGTACATTCATACAAAACCATTGAAGATTTCCATGACAACATTCTTAGCAGAGTCTTTGCGAGGGACACAGAAGGAAGAGAAATAATGAATATTGCGAGAGTCTCGCCATTAGAAGAGTGGAAAAAGCAAACCATATCTTTCACTGCACAAGAAATACCAGAGCCTGGAGAGCTGCACGACAACCCATTGGTGGTAAGATTAGAAATAAATCCAAAACAAATGGAAGAAGAAGATGAAGAAAATGATGATGAAACTGAATATTATTGGGCTATCAACAGAGTTCTAATAGATACTGGGAGTCCAGTCGACATCTTATTCTATCATACCTACAAAACCATGGGTGGAAGAGACGAAGATTTAATACCATCAACGTATAAAATCTATGGTTTTAATGGTACTGCTAACAAGCCTAAAGGGAAGATTACAATGTGAGTTCCATTAAAGGGAATATCTTCTAAAATCCTGTTATGTGTTGTTGACATCGAATCACCTTATAATGCTTTGATTGGCAGACCTTGGTTGCATGGGATCTTGGGTGTGGCATCAACTTATCATCAATGTATTAAGTTTCCACATCCAAAAGGTGTTGGAGTCATTAAAGGAGATTGGGGAGAGAGCATGAAATGCTATGAGATCGATGTAAAGTCTTGCGAGGAGAAGGCTGCGAAGAATAACAATTGGAAACACAACATCAAGAAAAAACAAAGATGTGAGAGGTTAATGATTGATGCAATAGAACGGCGAGAAGAAGTGGGTGGCGAGCGTCTCACAGTTGAGGAGAAAATAACAAAATGCAACAAAAGAACAGAAGAAGAAAGTAGTAAGTAGAAAGGTAAAATGATGGACTTTAGGAAGTTTATGAATGAATCGTTTGAAGAAAATGTTTTACAAACATATTTTGTTCGACTTAAAAATATGAAATTGAAAAGTTGTACAAGAAAAGATAAGATCATAATAAAGAAATTTTATCAGAGTTACAATACTCGCGAGAAATGAGAATAATTTCGCAGAGATTAAAAGAATGGGACGAACCTTTATGGTGTACACCTTAGTTCGCGGGTATAATCTCGCAAGAGGCAAATGTAAGACCTAAAGTACGCCATATGAGGGGGTATCTCTTTACATGATTCAGGATAAGGTTATACCGCTGCTGGAACCTGAGTCATGGAGATGATGGGGTTAAAGAAAACCTATCCAGGAGAGAGACCTTGGATTTCCAACTATATAAGGTTATACCCTGGTTGGACGACTGAGGATCTCTTCTAAGAAGTGCAGAGTAAGACCAAGGCGCCGAGGTACACGGTTGAGCCAAGGGTGCCCGGGGCGTACGAAACTACCCTGGCCATTCTTGGTAAGTCTTGGATATGATGCACTTGGCCTGAAGAAAACCCCACTTAGGGTGAAGTCTTATAACTATAAGCCATATAGGCATAAAGGACAAAAGGCTGCGAAAACAACTGGTTGTTGGTAAATCTGGATGGGAGGAGCTAGTCTTGTATGGCCGATGTGCCCTCCTTGAAGGGGCAACCAGGGGGACGATAAGGGCGGCACCCTCCATTAGGGAGCTAATAAGTGTCTAAAGACGGCAATGTCACGGGGCTTTATGATCGCAAGAAAATTTAGGCATGTTACATTGTCGCGTGACAAATATTATACAGAGGCAACAAGCCATAAGAGAAAAAGTTAAGATGAGATCAATGGGTTTTTACATAAAAATGTAAAGACGTCATGCGGTTTCATCGCAAGACGGCAATGTCATAAGGCTTTGTTCTCGCGAGTGAACTTAGACTTGTCATATTGTTGCAAAGAAATTAAGAAAAAACAGATAAGACAAGATCAATGAGTCAATACATGCAAATGTAAGGACGTCCTGCGATTTTGTCGTAGAAAGAAAAATGTGGCAAAATAAGACCTTTAACTAGGAAGGCATAATAAGACCACAAGATTAAGTGACTGCGATAGTGACGCAGAAATTATGAGATTTGCGATATTTACGCAGAGATAAAAAAGTCATGCAACTGTTGCTAGCAATATTATCGCAGATGTTGAGGCAAAACCTATTTAATTTACAACTGATATCTAATATTTACTCAAATTTTTCATATTACAGATGAATAATAGAGGCAAGTATGGGAATGCACAGAATCATGAAATTATTATTCATCATCATATGATAAAATCTGCATAAACATTGTTACATTTATACAGATTGTTAAAGGGTAATAATTATGTTGATTGATTATATTGCAGAAAAGAATTGTTTTCTAATTCATACAGATAGAAGCAAGATAAATACATAAAGGAAATTTAAAAGTTGTAGAAGCTCGCAGTAAGTTGGAGAAACTCGCAGCAATGTTACAGGAAGAAGAAAATAAGTATACAAAAATTACAAGGAAGATGGAAAGAAGATATAGAATTAATTAGATCCATCACCACCTTATTCATTAGATTTCTCTTGTTCTCCAGATTTCTCTTCTTCATTATTTTTATTATTATCTTCATCTTCACTAGATTCCTCAACTTCACTATCAGAGATAACAAGGTTTGGAGTTTTTGATGGAATTTCCTTTGCAAGATCAGGATATCTAGAATGAGGAATGTCGTGATCATCGCAAACCAGTGGGATGGCATCATTGCGAACACCAATAAGGGTAGTACTAAAATTTGCAGCAGTGATCTTTAATTGATCTTTCAATCTTGAATACTTCTCGTTGCGAGCAGCAAGACTATTTGCGAGTTGATTCTTGTCAGCTTCAAGTCTCCAATTCTTGTGAGATACCTTTTTTCAGCTCCTGCGAGTACAAAACGACAAGTTAGAAATCTTTGCATAGAAGAATAGTAAAGACAAGAAATTAATAGGGAAGAATGTTTAACAACCTTCTCTTTCAGAAATTATATCTTTTATTAAAGCTGCTTGTTCAACATGAAGACTAACATATACACCTAAATTAGTCCTGGCATTGTCAAGAACCTTCGCAGCCCAGGCAAACTCATCATTATTATTAATGATAAGAAGGGAGCAAACTTGGTTTTCTCTTTCAACAAGGGTTCTATTCTCGCAGATAAGTTTATCTCTTACGATTTGAACATCTAGAATGGTTTTATGGAAATCTGCTAAAGCTTCAGCACCTTGTCTAGCGATGCAGTCTTTTTCACTTGAAAGTATACTATACTTGGATTTTAAAATTTTGATTTCCTCTTTAGAATAATGATAATGGCGTTTAAATTTATTGGTTAGACTCAAGTTGAATCTATGTTCAATTTCTAAGAGGCGTAATTTCGATCTAAGTTCATCTATGGAGAGTGAAGATATTTGGTCATTAGAGAAACTATTTAATGAATTGTTAAGATGGTCAAGAAGGGTATTATCATCTACATATTCGGGAAAATATTGCAGGAATAAAGCCTCGTCAGTAAGACCATAAACATCTGCAAAAGTTATTATTTGAATAAGCTGCGATGGGTAAAAAGAACTAAAAGAAGAAAGAAATAATTCATACCATAAAGTTGCTGGTTAGCCTTGTCAAGATCAGAGATTTTTTTCCTATCGTTTGAAGCATCAATTTCTAATTGCTTATTCTTCTTGCGAAGCTCAGCAATCTCAGCTTCTAATTTTTCTTTATTCCGGCGAAGCTCAGCAGATTCAGATGATAATTCATCTTTTTTCTTGCGAAAATTAACAGCTTTCATCTCATAAATAATACGTCTTCTATCTAAATCAGAAGCAACATCGAAGTAAGCTCTTCCAACCTACGATAGAACTATATAAGTTAAGATTTGGCGAAGAAATAAATACACAAATAGGATAAAAAGGTAGAAACATACCAGAATACCAAGTGAATTTAAAAGGCTGGGAGTCAGTGATCTTGAAACCCCATGAAGAGAATCATTACCAACTAATATAGGAGCATCACATACTTTAGCGAGAGCCTGGGATATCCTATTGAGAGCTTCATCTCCATACTCATTTGCGATACCATGTGTAGCATCGCTAAATTTTTTGGATAATTGAGTCATAGAAGACTCAGGAAAGGAAGAATCATTATTATCTTCATTATCATCATCGTTGTCATCACCATTTGAAGCTTCTTCATTGGATTGAAGAATTTAAGAAGAAGGAAGTTGAACTTTTCTTTTATTTGAGGGAGGGGCATCAGATTTTCCTACGCGAGGAGCAGTAGATTCTTCTTTCTGGGACACAGTAGATTTCCCCTTGCGAGATAAATCTTTATCTTTCCCTTTGGTTTTCACAATCTTCACAAGTTCTCTTTCTTCAATTATCTGCGAGCACAGATAAAGATAAGAAATAGGGGCAACAATATATTGGTAAGATTTATAAATAAATATTTCTTACTTCATCTGTGAGTAATTGAAGAGCAGAGCGAGTAGTAGGTTTCCCAAACTTCTCATAGAAGGCCTTCAACCTTTCAATCTAATAAAAAGGAATAGTCAGCGAGAGCTTAAAGTTATGGAAAAATTAACAATAATAACTTGATGTGCAAAGAACTAAGAAGAACATACTTCTTTATTTTTCTCAGGCCAGTAGAATACCCACGGTTGGTACTCTGCGAGATTCGCAGGTAAAGCATGGGTCCCAGAAATATATGGACCTTCTAAAATTAGAGGAAAGATAAACCATTTATCATCGCTGGAATCGCGAGGACCTTGATTATTATTTGTATGCCAATCAATATATAACATAAGAGCTTTATCATTGGCGATCTTCTCTTTCTTATGCAAACGGACACCCCAGCAAGTGTTGTCCCTCTTCATAGGGGTTATCTTGTAATTTTCAAAAAAGTTATCCACAATTAATCTACAGAAACAATTGGAACATCTTTAAATTGAGGATTCTTCGCAATATCATGGTAGCGAGATCCTTTATCGGCACCACGAGAAGCATATTCAAGTAGTAATCGAATACAATCTCCACCCAACTGATATACCACTCGCGAGAATTTCTCGTGGGAAATTATTTCATAAAATAACGGAAGTTCCGGGTCATAGAGAGGAATGGGGAGACCAGCTTCAAGCTGACCTAGCGATACTATAACTTTCTCGCGAGAACATTGAAGATCAGAAAATAATTTGATAGAAAGTTCGGATTTAGGGTTCAGATTTGGAATTGTAGACAAAGTAAAACCTTTACTTTCAAGTTTTTCTCGCATTTCACCAAAAGCAGCCAAATTTTTAGCACCAACAACAACCATTTTTGAGTATGGGAATGAAGGAGAAGGTTGAAAAACGAGAAAGAAATCGTAGATATTGACAGATGCGCAATTTGCGGAAGAACAGTAAACTTGCAGAGAAGTCACAGAGAGAAAGAAGAAGAAAGTAAAAACAGGAAAAGAAAAGAATGAAAGGAGTATTTATAAAGGAAGAAATTTCTCGAGAAGATGAATGCAACAAATGCAAAAAAGGACGCGAATGGTCAGATCGCAGTGGTTGTAAAGGACATGTCAACGATTTAATGGAAGAAATAATGTGAGGAAACAGCTGGCGAAAAATGCATAAACGTGTCATATCAAAGGAATCTGAAAAGATAGGTAGTTACGGCATTTTAGTTCTCATGATCTTCTCTTCTTCGCAGAAAAGATATGAGAAGAGGCAAGATGTAGGACCAGAATATCGCTACAAATATATTCTCGCGAGATTAACAACATTTTTGCGAGCATAACCGCAAGCTCTTCAAAAACACTTTGCGAGTGTTGGAGAATAATTCAAAGGATGACGTAATAGCTGAAGATTGAAGAAACACGAGAAGAACATGACTGATCTGCGATGGTCAAAATACTTGCGATATTTGACATTATAGCTGTTTCGAGAAGATCGAAGAACATATCCGAAATTAAAGGAAAACTTAGCTGTCATCCATTATGTAATCTTCTATATAAAGGGTTCCAATAGATTCAGAGAGAGGATGTATTTTTTTGAGAGTTGAGAAAGTCTTGAGGAGAGAGAAACTTCAAGAGAATAGTTGTATTCTTGATTTCTTACATTTCTGTAAACCTTTCTGAAAATCAAATAATAAAGTGTCGTTTTTAATCTTCAAATATGAGTTGATCATTGCAGATTCTTAAAAAGGGTGTAGTGTAGGATTTCCTGCAACTACACACATAGTTCTTGAAAGTCAGATGAACCAATTCTAAACTTGTTTGTAAGTGTGGTAAATCGGTTTCAAGTGAGCAAGTCGGGTAAAGATTAGCAAGAGTAATATGTCGACACTCTTTGAACACGGTGCATTAATGCTCATTCTATTTTGTTCAAAGATATTCCTTAAAGGCTAAGAAGGAAGTAAATCCCAAGATCGAATTAAATAAGTTAAGAATCTTTTTAATTAAGTGTTTTTAATTATATATGGAAAATAAGAATTAGTAATGTGCATTTGCTAATTAAAGATTATCCAAGGAGATTTCGATCACATTTTTGGACAGTGCATTCACAGGAATTATGAAAACCGAATTTGGGTAAATATGGAAAATATCTTGAGAATATTTTCGGTTTTGGAAATTCCTTGGTGTCCAAACTTCCTTGTCTATAAATACTTTGAGTTTGCATTTATAGAAAACTAATCCTGCGTAACCTAGACTTACTCTTTTGTCTTTGTTACTGGTGAAGCTGCCTATCGGAGAGGAGAGTAATCTAATTAGGTGAAATCTCTTACGACCGCTCAATTTAAAGTCTTCTTTGGGATTGAGAAGCTCTAGCGCGACTGTAGTTACAGGAAATCCTACAACTACACCCTCATGTGATTCTATTAATTTTATTTGATGATCTAATTTATTTGATATGAAAATGAAGATTAAAGTACTAAAATTGTAAAAGAGACACAAGGATTTTTACATGGTTCGATCATTGTGATCTACATCCATGGTTCTTCACTAGTGATTGTATGTAATTACATGATTTTACAATTGAGACTCCATTAATGAATATTTGGAACTCTAGATTTTTGGGGAAGAAGATCATCAAGAAAATAAGTCTCTCTCTCTATCTTTACAAAATTCTCTCTCTCTCAAAAAGACCTCTCTTACACTTGACTGGCTATTTATAAGATTTTTCATAAGAGATGACAGTTGTCTGTTCCTTAATTTCGGATCTGAGAATTATCCTGCGAACCTTCGCAGCTTCACTTTGCGAACCTCTTTTGCTTTCCTCGTGATTTCCTTTGCTCGCAAAATTTTCTTTGCTCGCAAGATGTCTTTTCCACAATTTCGCAAGTTATCATTTGTTGTGATATTCCGCTCCTACATTTTGCCTCTTTTTTCTTGAATACTGCTTGAAGAGCGATCTTCAGGAAAAAATCACTTGTTGTGGTTGTTGGAGTAGTCTTTGATCTTGTTGATGAAAGAACGAGCGAAAGAATACTTGACTTGAAAAGTACGTACTTGCCTCTATTCTTTCGTGAAGTTCTTGAATGTTGCGAAGTAAAAAATATCAATCCTTGAAGAAGTATAAGAATTATGAAGTATCCTTGAAGAAGTATAAGAAGTACTCAATCCTCGAAATATATAATAAGTATGAAGTATTCGTCCTTGATTGCGAATAAGATGTATTGCAAAATTATTATTCCACATTCTCTGCCTCATGTTGTGTTGTAATGCAAATAAGAATTTAGATTAGTATTCAACATTTCTTTTATCAAAATTTCTTATTTTTTATTTATGTGCTACTTCAAAATCTTTTTGTTTGTTTTGATTTCCTTTGTATGATTTATTTCATCTCATTTGACAAATATCTTTCATGGAAATGATCCTAATAGGTACCCCCTCATATGACGCACTGAGGTTCTTTGCCTCTTGCGAATGTTGCTTCGCGAGTGTACGCCATAAAGGCTTGCCAGCTACTACTCTCCATGTTGAATATCATATCATTTGAAACAAAGTAAATTTTTCAAGAGAAATATATAAATTGATTTGTGCGAGATTTTTCTCGGTTTCTTTTGTAATTGTGAAATCTTGAGATCTTTGTAATTGTGCGATTGAATCGTTTTTTCGTAAATCAAATCAAAAATCTTTTATTTTCTGTAAAGGTAAAATGTTCAAGGAAAGTGGTACTTAACTTTCATATGAGTCGCTGCCTCATGCTTCTAGACGTTGCTTACTGGTTTGTGTGGACTTGGTTTATCTTCCCATTATATAGTTGTCGAATTAAACTTCACGAAGTAATTTGTTGTTGACGTTAATCTCAATACATACTTCGCATAGAAAATACTTGAAGAAAAATATTCACGAATTAGTTTGGTGCTTCACGAGGTAGGTTCTGTTGATGTAACTCTCAGTAAAATATTTGAGAAGGAAATGTTTGCGAAGAAAATTCTGTGAAGAAGATATTTGCGAAGAAAATTCCTTAGGCAAAGTAATATACTGTGAACCATTAGCTGCCAATTTTTGCACCAAATCCGGCGAGTTGACCTGGACTATCTGAGTTATTTTATCTTCGTCGAAGTTGGTGACGAAGTAAGAATGTTGCATAAAGTACACATCTGAAGCTGCGTCAAGAATGTTCGCAAGAGGTAGTTACTTTGGTGAATTTGTTTTGGACTTTGTCAGCTTCTGGTGAAATTACCGCAAGGTTGAACTTATCAATCTTGCTTCTTAGTTCGCAGGATTTCCCTGTTGTTTACCTCAATGACTTATTCCTTAGGCTTCTTTGCCAGTTTGTTGCTCGCAAGTGTGAAATTGCGAAGAAATACCTCTCTGCAATTATTATTTCGCAGAACTGTTTCCAGTATGTTCCTCTTTCAAGCTATACTCTTCTTTACTGTCAATGATTTCCCCTTTCGTTCCTTAACTGAGCTTCGCTGCTTGAAATTTTTTGACGAGGTATGCTTCGCAGAACTCCTCCCCTGTCTCTTATTCATCTTTGCCAAATCTGTTGACAAGTAGAAGCTTGGTTGGAACTTGTTTTCACTGTTTGGTTAATGGTTGTGTTGAACTTATAGTCATGAGGTTTTGCTCCACTTTCTGAACTCTTCTTCGGATCATATATTTCACATTTGATAAGTTGCTTTGATGTAGTTATTGATAAGGTAACTTCGTCATTGAAATGATTCCTTCGTTGAAATGTTGGCTGGCTCAGTTTGGCGAAGTAGCGCTCTATATTGCAAGTTATTGTATCGCTGATTACGGCGAGTTGACTTTGTTGAATCTGGGTAATGAAGTATTTCAGACCTCTGAATCCATCGAGTTAGATTCTTCCAGCTCTGGTTGATTTATCATATTTCTCAACAACGAATTTTCTTCCGAATTTCCCCATTGACAATCTGTTCTTGGTAGTATTTCCAATCTTACATCGCAGTACTGTTTTGAAAATTTATTGTGAATCGTGTTTTGAAGATGAAATCATGTTTAAATAAAGATTTCATCATCTTCAGAATCGGTTGCTAATGAAAACTTTGGATGCTTTCATGTTTAGTTGTATTTTCTTCAACTCCTTCGAAGTTCTGCTGAGGTTATCTATTGTTTGTGAATGCAAATTCTTCCCTAAAACTTCCTCTTTTAGCCTTGAAGTTTATGGATACAGTGAGATCTTTTCGATGATGGTAACCAAATTTGGTTGGAACTTTCTTGATTCAACAAAATTAGATTCCTCCGCCCCTTAATTTTGTAGATCTAGAAAAATTTGAAAAGTAGCTAATCTTCATGGAAATGTCTTGAACCAACAAGTTACAGGAAGGATAAATCCATTACTCGTCCCTGTTTCTAGCGCCAATTATGTAGTTGCGGGAAATCCTACAACTACACCCTCATGTGATTCTATTAATTTGATTTGATGATATAATTTATTTGATATGAAAATGAAGATTAAAGTACTAAAATTGTAAAAGAGACACAAGGATTTTTACATGGTTCGATCATTGTGATCTACATCCATGGTTCTTCACTAGTGATTGTATGTAATTACATGATTTTACAATTGAGACTCCATTAATGAATATTTGGAGCTCTAGATTTTTGGGGAAGAAGATCATCAAGAAAATAAGTCTCTCTCTCTCTTTACAAAATTCTCTCTCTCTCAAAAAGACCTCTCTTACTCTTACACTTGACTGGCTATTTATAAGATTTTTCATAAGAGATGACAGTTGTCTGTTCCTTAATTTCGGATCTGAGAATTATCCTGCGAACCTTCACAGCTTCACTTTGCGAACCTCTTTTGCTTTCCTTTGCTCGCAAAATGTTCTTTGCTCGCAAGATGTCTTTTCCACAATTTCGCAAGTTATCATTTGTTGTGATATTCCGCTCCTACAGCGAACCGTTGGTGGGAAACTAGATATTGCGGTTTATCTTTAGTTTTCGTATTGATTTGATTGACTAACGGTGGTTGAATCTTGATTGCACCTAGTTTGTTTATGCTTGAGAATCTTCTCTTCTGATATAAGATTCACTCAAACTAGTTCAAGGTTTCGATAGGGATCTTTAGACTGTTGTTAGATCTAAAGACGATCTTGTGATAATCCATTGTTAACAGACTCCGTTCTGTGTGTGATTGATCACAAGAAATTCAAGTGATTGTGTGCAGGTGTTTATTGAAGATCTAAGAAGATTTTAAGACAAAGAAGATATTGAAGATTTCTTACTTGGTGTTTTTATAATCTTTGGTGTGCGCAATACTTGTTTGGGAAAAAGAAGATCCAATTAATAATCGGTTTATCCTTGTGCTAGATTGAATTGATTAATTTAGGAAGATCGGCATCAACACATATCACTTGATTGAAGAGTGTTATTGGCTTAATCTTAGTGATTACCTTTGGGTGATTAAACGTAAGATAGATCTTGGAACCTGGCAAAGGATTTTATGTTAAGATAAACAAGGGAACATTTGTGCAACTCATATCACTTGGTTGAAGAGATTTGATACCAAACAGATTTGTTGTTCCATTACTGTTTGGAATACGAACCAAAGGAATTGGTCCAAGTACGTGACTTGTTTACAGGTTGGAGGCGTGGGAATACAAACGGAACTAGGTGAACTATAGGTTTAGTTGCTTGGTCTCAACTATACGAAGTTGTCTTATTTTGTATAGCGGCTTAATACTGAGAGTATTCAATTCTGGACTAGGTCCCGGGGTTTTTCCTGCATTTACGGTTTCGTCGTTAACAAAATCTTGCTGTGTCATTTACTTTATATTTCCGCATTAAAATTGTTTTATTATAATTAAAGTAAATTACACAAACTTTAATTCCTATTTACTTGATACGTGAATCATATTGAGTTTGGTTAAGTCCGAACCTTTGTATCAAGTAAACACACTTTGTTGTTGTATTGTCTCGATCTAGTATACATAGTCGATCGCACAAAGTGTGAACCAATTTGTTGTATTGTCTCGCTCAATCTATAGACAATCACTTTTGGGAAATGATAGGTGTCTAAAACACCTTAATATTTATCTATTGTTTATGCTTTCTCTTCTAGTTTTCTTGTAAATTATGTATCTTATGCTTTGTTTTTGAGTATTTAGGTAATTTGGAGTCATTTGGATCAAAAGAAGAGGAAACATGGCAAAAGCGTTAAAGGCGGATTGTGTCTCATTATTTGGTTTTATTTCTTCATCTCTGTCTGAAAAGTATGCCAGCTTTAGTGATGCGAATTATGTCTGAAAATCATGACGGCTTTAATGATGTTAAGACATTGAAGAGAAGAAGTGGACTTGAGATGCAAGAGGTGGGTGCGGCAGGTGAAAGAGCGTTCATTTGGAGCATACTCGGGAATCCAGTAAACGCTGAGGGGAAACTCTTTTGGAGGATCACTATAGACATGCTAACCAAGGTTAAATGGGGCTCCTAGCTGGGCGGATCTTCAACAATTGGGTGCAGAAATCCACCCAATGATTCCTACACCAACTTGAAATTCAGAGAAGTAATTCTTCTCATTATTTCACATCTGAAATTAAGAAAGAAGAGAGAAATGAGGATGGTGTCTGTTGTTAATACGTAGAGACACAAAGTAGAGAAGGAATTGAACAACACATAGAGATGAAGATTGGAGACGATTTCGATATTGCTGTTGATCTAGTAAAGAACAGATCCCAGTTGGATTGATTATGGGTTCTTGACTGAAGAATCAGGTAGAAGAAGAACAGATTGACGTAATTCAAGAAATTGGGGATGAAATCTGTAACAAGAAGAGAAACTAAAAGATGGGTTTAAGTCTGATTAGGGTTTAAAGTTGAATCTGTGATGAAGAAGACGACCCTGGTGGGCTTTTGGTAATGAGTTAGGGTGATAAGAATGGGTTTAAGCTGAGAAGATGGTGGTTGGAGTGATGGGTTGTGTGATTGCATTTGTATTGTGCAAGGAAGGAATTATGTGTGCAAATGAAATCAGAAGTGAGGTTTTCCCTCGACTCACTGCAAAATACACAGAAGGTGTTCGAGTAATTGCCTGACAGAGCATTTCTTTACCATTTCAAGCTTTAGGTGGTTCTGAAGGTTGAGACATGGAGTAGATGGCATTGCAGAGTCTGGTGTTTATATTGTAACCATGGCTCGATGGGTGATATTCCAAGGCGAGAAATCAGGTATTATGGAGGAGCTGTGGCCATTGGTTCATGGTAATGAACAAGTGATGGTGCTTATAGAAGTTGCTTTGGCCTGGCAGGGTGTTGAGATGCATTGCAAGGTTTTGGTGAATCTGTGGCAGTTGCAGCTGCAGGTGACTAAACTGGTGGTTTGAGCCAATTTCCAACTGAAGTTGCAAGCATTGGAGCCGAATTCTCAAGTTATGGAACTGGTGGTTATGACTGAGCAGGTACTAGTACAGAGAGCCTAAGATGAAATGATACAAATGAGATTGATGTGTTGAACTAATTGTTACAACTGAGTTTGTAAAGTGAAGTGGTTGCAGATTTGATAAAACTGCAGAATGACAATGAACTGATGGTTGCAAGTGAGCTGGAGTAAGGATTGAATCCAAGAATAGACTGATTGCAGATGGAGTTTGGGTGGGCTTACAAGCTAATTCAATTGGCCTGGTGTTAATGATGTGTGTGTGATGCTCGTTTATGCAACTACGTGGTGTTGCAGTAGAGTTGAGACGAAGAATTTATGAGGTTGCAGCTGGTGTAGCCGAGTGAAGTTACAGGGTCTCAGTAGATGAAAGTTAGGTTGGTGAGGAGTAGGTGGTGATTCTATGTTGCAGCTTGGATGGAGTTGCAGATGTGACATTTGCAGGTGCTGGTAGGATGGTGATTGTGTGGGTGAGTTGGCTTGAATACAACAAGGAACAACTGAAATATGATGCTGAGTGTGTTTGGTTGGTTTTGTGAGTAAGATTGCAGGTGCCAGCAGGTGTGTGGAGTTGCATCTAGGCAATGATGGTGATGTATGATGCACAACTGGAGCGGAATATTGTTGTTGCTGAAATGGTCAGCTGAAAGATGTTGAGAAATTGAGCTGAGTTCTATGCAGCTGGCAAGATAAGGGAGATGATATGCAGTGATTGGTTCTTGGTGCCTGAGATGTGGAGGTGGTACTGGTATTGATTTTGAGTTGGTTCTTTATGAATAATGAGTTGAGCTATTGTGCTCAAGGGGTAAACTGGTTGCAATCTATTGAAGAAGAGTTATAGAAGTTCAGGGAATTGTAAGCAGTGCTGTGTTCGGTGTTTAAATAGACAGGGAATAGAGCTGGTAATACGAGCACAAGTTGGCATGTACAATCCGTTGGCTTGACTGAGATGTTGCTTCCATGGTCAGAGAATAGTAGTTGATTTGGTTATGCAGTTTGTGGTCTAGATAGAAGTTGGTTTAGCTGCTGCAATGAAGTGAAGGTTGTGGCTGTAATTCAGGGAACACAGTGATGGTTAGCAAAGATGCTAAAGTGAAGCACAATGATGGTGCAGCAGGGCCATCATGGCTGAAGTGCAATCATTGTGCTTGAGTGAAATAAGGCATATGCAAGACTGCAAATGGCCTGGACTGAGTCGGAATTGGTATTGACTCGCAGTGACTCAGTGAGCTTGATCGTGCTGACTCATTGACCGGTGACCGGGCGGACTTATCTGGTCACCTGAGATATTTTCCGGAGCCGGATTCTGGCCAACTTCCGGCACCTCCCCCAGTTTTCCGGCGACTATATTTTGACAGAGATTTTTACTGGGTTATTTTCACACAAGGATTTAATGGGCTTGGTGGACTTTTTGGTGTTGGGCTTTGAAGACTAGACCTATTTTTGGAAAGCAAAGGATTATAAAAGGAGGCTTCTACAACTTTTATATCAGGTATTTTCTACTTGGAGCTCTGGAGGATAACATCAACTTGGGTTTACTTTCGTATTTATTTTTCATCTTCCTTATTTGATTAATGATTATGATGAACTCCATTAATATGTGTAGCTAAATTCTATATTATTGGTTAAGGATGTAGTCCTATTTCTAAAACTTGTGCTTGAGTTATGTATTAGTTTTCTCTCTTTGATTATCGTTCAAATCTCTACTGTTTTTAATATCACATGATTGATGTATTGTGATAGGATATATATGTTTGTTTATTTAAGTGGCCAATTAATTGAACTTACATCTTGTCCATAGCTATTTTAGGGTTTTTCATCAAGCGATAACCCAAATTCAAGTAGCATGATATGATTATAGTTTGTAGTGATACACTCTTATAATCATATGTAGAGTTTGACCATTGTCCGAATTGTCATGCGCAATGTATGACAATTGCATTGATTATCCTATTTCCCGAACTTAATGCTCCTAGGAATTGAACTTAATTAGCGCAAGGCGTTAGGTTATTCTTTAGGTAGAATTCACATACGCATCTCTAATGTGTGTGTTGATGAACTTATGAAATTTTCAGATTATCTTGTTCTCTTGATTTTCTAGGCTTTTGATAATAAAAAGGGATTAAATTGTAACTCTAATCATATATGCAAGCACATGTTTAAGATTGAAGATGAATTCCTTGACCAATATCTTTCTCTCATTGATTACTTCCAACTATTTACTTTGCTTTTATTTTACTTTTATTTTACAAAAATCAGAAATCCCCCATCTTGGTTACTAAGAAACTAGAATTTGATAACAACAATCGCCTCTCTGTGGATACAAACTCTTCCTTACTTTATACTTCATTCATATTTTGTTGAGTAAGAAAGTGAATTATTTTTGACGCTTACGACAGCGATCAGGAAAGGACTTATAGGAAGGAAAAGTTATAGCTTGAGGTATATTTGGGGTACGCTCGCCTTTTCACAACACGAAAAGGATCTTACAAATCTCAAAAATAGACTTGCAACCTGTTGAGTCAAGCACGATTGTTTTACACACCATTTTTGATAACCAATATCAAAATCGAAACTACAAGTAATTACATTTTGATATGTTATCATGGAAATAATTGCCCGAAGCAATTTTCCCAACTAGTTTAGCAAACCAAAAATCAACTAAACAAATTATTTCCTTTGCTAAACCGATTGTATAAATACAACCATTTCATTCGATAAGACCAAAACAAAGATAAACTCCATTTTTCTCACCAGGTTCTAATTATCCATATAACTTAGACCTTTAGATTTCAAACAAGCCAAATAATAGGTTAGTTAACTAGCATTTCCTTGTTTAGGTTTTCGGCTAGACTTGAATGACCGAAACCTCCACTTTGATAAGTCTAATTAAGATCAGAATTAACTTAGCTTAGATTATCCGGAATTGAATTGGACTAAACAACTCGTCCCATCAATATATTCATTCGTTAAGCCATAAATAATTCATACAAACCAATAAATCAACTTGCATAATTATTCACCTCAACCGGATACAATAGAAACAACATATAAACCACAGTTTTACTATTGCACCGAAATTTTGTAAGCTTAAACAATTCATACTACACAATAAAGCAAAGTAATAATTGTTTTACTTAACTGGAAGCAATTGAATTAACATAGACAATAAAGCACCGCAATTGCACCAACTTTTGTAAGTCTAAACTATTGATATCACACAAACAAAGCAAGATAACAAAAGTTTTACTTAACCGGAAACAATTGAATAACACACACATCCATACATTCATAATGGAATAAACACATCAATTGTACCAAAAATTTCTTTTAAGAAAAAGCAATATATATATATACCAAATAAAAATAGGCTTTTCTTAAAACAGGAAAACAATTAACTAACAAGATTGTTACCTCAATTTCGCATCCAACTTCTCCAAATATGATTCCATCGCTTTCTTCTTCCGGGAGAATTGATAACAAAATACCATCATGTTGTCATTCTCATGCCAAAAACAAAAGAATAACAACAACCAACCTTTACCATAAAAAGGTTGAAAATCGGTTTTAATAATTGCAAGCAAAAGTTGAAAACCGTCGAAACACATATGCTTTTATGCTAAACCAAAACCGATTCAACATATTGTGACCTTTTCACATATTGTTTCTACAGGAATACCTCATGATCCTTTGATAAAGCCTACCAACTTTGGCTAGAACTTAATCCTGCTAAATCAAAAAATCACCCAAACCATAAGGGTTCACAACATATTATGAGATCGAATATCAAGGCATAAAACCGAAGTCAAACATCTCATAAACATACATAGCATATAAAATATATCATTAAAGTACCGGCTATGTAAATCAAAAACTATCACAAGAAAAATTATAAATTAAATAACTTTATTCATAATAGTTTTATTCAATAGACTTATACAATCAATGAAAGCGATCAAAAATTGATGTCTATTTTTCTAGATTAAGTATTACAGCATATAACTTAATCTCTAGTGGTTCTCTTGTTATTCACCGATGTTTTTTCAGTGTTCAAACTGTTAAAGCATGTCTCAAGAGACTTTTCAGCAACCACTTCTTGTTTCTCAAGTTTTTCAACTTGAATTTTTAAGTCAGCCATTCCATCTTTAGTTTCCTTAATCTTATCCTTGAGCCAATCTTGATTTCGAATCGTCGATATGAGATTGGTTCTTAATTCTTCAAAACCAAGGATATAGTCAATCATACTATCAGAACGAACCTACTTGGTTTTAGTTGGATCTTGTATATTGTAGGCCAACATATATGACTCGTCTTGTGATCCAACTGAACCTTCAGAATCATAATCAGACATGATTGTTAATCTGCTTCTTTTCTTCCTCTCAGTATTGATTCCTTGGTAATCTTTAACCTTTTGAGCGTCATCCTTATTAGTCTTTGAGACACTGCGAGTTATTGGAGGCATGCTTAGCTATATATATAAGATTATTGATAAGGGTATCAAAATACTAAAGGTAATAGTTTCTCTTTAGAGAGAGACAACTTTCAGACCGAAAACTAACAATAGAATCCGAAAATATTAAGGAATATATTTCGTTTCCTTTCGTTCGAGCTTTCTTAGTTTTATTCAAAGGTTCCAAATAAAACTTATCATGATGAACATGAAAGATTTTTTGGATTTACAACTATCCATAAAAACCTACAACTCTTTCAGATAATCAATTACACAAATTACATGTGCTCCAGATTTATTGTGCCATTCCCATCCATAAACACAAGCACAGATTGGGATGAGAATGCATAATTTTGATACAACTAAGTTGTATAGGAATAAGCTTTTTCAAGCTTATATTGACTATCAGAACCATAGTTCATGTTTCTCGTAGGGAATTTCTGCCCAATCTATTTTCTCCCAAGATGATGATCTTTTCTAACTCTAGAGATATGATCATGTGGAGAAATTGTAATGATGTGAGAATTCTCAGAGACTGATAGATCTCTCTTAATTATTTCAATGAGATTTTCATACGATTTTCTCATTCTAAGGACTTCCTTATGATTCACATCAGTGTGATTATATGAAACAATTATTGGGAATTCTTCATTGTTTCTATTGGAAGAGATTCTCTCTTTCCCTTTCTTCTAGAATCATTCTTCATCAAAACATGAATTGTTTCGATGTGGATGAGGAGGAATCTTCTTCCAGAAGACATTGTCAACTATTTCCTCTGATCTTGAGTTGATCTTATAGGGTTGTGGCACGATCTGTCTTTCTATTGAGGAATGGCTTTTCAGTTTTTTAAGACAAGAAACTTCCTTCAAAAATTTTACCATTGTATGTTGAAGAAGTATAAGTTTCCTTTCAAGTGACTGAAAGTGTATTCCTTAAGATCATTATCATGGAATCGGTTCAAAGTTTCCTTTGGACAAGATTTCATTTGATCATCAGTAGATATAGAAGCTTGTTTCTCATCCTCTTCTGACTTGATGTGGTTCGGTAAACAACCATCATCTTGATCTGTTTCAGATGTGACTAAAACAACAACATCATTTGTCAAAGTCATTGGACCCGTCTCTATATTAGGAGAATTAACAAGAGATTCTAATTTTACAATGAGATTCATATTCTCTTCAGTCAGACTATTCAGTTGACTGTCTTTATTTCTGATCTCCTGTATAAGAAGATTTGACTCTATCTTTAAAATCAACAATTTAGAAGACAGAGTTTTTATAGGCTTTAGGAGTTTTGCCAACTCTTTATCAATATTTTCTTTTTCATCAGAAAAAGACACAAATGTTTTCGCAACTCATGGATCATGAGTCAACGAGGTAATAACATCTTCAAACTTTGAGTAGTGAAACTCTTGCTTAACGTTAACTGAATCAGACATGGATTCAATTCTTATAGGATGGATCGCACCAAACACAGATTGTTAGATCTTTTCGTGTTTGCCTGCTCTGATACCAATTAAAAAGGCGAGGGTACCCCAAATATACCTCAATCTATAACTTTTCCTTCCTATAAGTCTTTTCCCCGAAAGTGATTGTATATAGACTGAGTCGAGACAATACAACAAATCGGTTCACACTTTGTGTGATTGTCTATGGATACGAGATTGAGATAATACAACAACAAAGTGTGTTTACTTGATACAAAGGTTCGGACTTAACCAAACTCAATAGGAGTCACGTATCAAGTAAATAGGAATTAACATTTGTGCAATTTACTTTAATTATAATAAAACAATTATAATGCGAAAATATAAAGTAAATGACACAACAAGATTTTGTTAACGAGGAAACCGCAAACGGGACCTAGTCCAGAATTGAATACTCTCAGGATTAAGCCGCTATACAAAATAAGACAACTTCGTATAGTTGAGACCAAGCAACTAAACATATAGTTCACCTAGTTCCGTCTGTATTCCCACGCCTCCAACCTGTAAACCAGTCACGTACTTGGACCAATTCCTTTGGTTCATATTCTAAACAGTAAAGGAACAACAAATCTGTTTGGTATCAAATCTCTTCAACCAAGTGATATGAGTTTCGCAAAGGTTACCTTGTTTATCTTAACATAAACTCCTTTGCCAGGTTCCAATATCTATCTTATGTTTAATCACCCAAAGGTAATCACTAAGATTAAGCCAACAATAATCTTCAATCAAATGATATGGGTTGATGCCGATCTTCCTCGATTAATCAATCCAATCTACCACAGGGATTGTAGTAGCAGGAAATCCCACACTACACCCCTCACAAGAATTCATACAATCAAGTCATTATTTTTATTTAATCAATCACAATCTTTATTAATGAATCTCACAATTTTACAATAATGGAAAGGAATGAAACTAAGAAATTAACAACTGCTTTGGACTTTCTCTCTCCTAAATGACTTGCTCAACACTCGAAAAAGATCCTCTCTTCCTTACGTTTGTTCAACTCTTTATATAGGAAATTACATAGTGGATGACAACTAATCTGTCCTTTATTTTAGGATCTGACTTGCGATATTCTCGCAAGAGTTATATTTCCAATCTTCGCAAACACTCTAATTATCGCAGAATCATCACACATTTCTCATGTTTCTGCCATCGTCATCTGTTACGTCATTCTTCAAATCACTCTGCGACGCTCGCAATGTGTTATCAACCCAACTTCGCAAATATTTCTTTCTTGCGATATTCTGATCCTACATCTTGCCTCTTCTCATGTATTCTCTGCGAAGAGGAGAATGTCATGAGAAATTAGTTTTCAAAATGACGCAATTGTTCACCTTTTCATATTCTCCGTACTGACACGATTCTGCATTCTTCGTTAAATTCACTACACGTATCCCTTCTTCCATCTAGATTCTGACACGTCTTTTTCAACCGCTGTATTCCAACTGTTCACGTCTAATCTTTGCATTAAATGTGTTTATCTTTTCGAGTATTCTTCTCTCTATATATGCTCTTTTCATTATTCTCTACTTTTCTTTTTTACTTCCTTTCTTATTTTCTCTGCCACTTTCTTCACTGTTCTTCCGTGAATTCCGCTCCTTCTACTGTAACTTTTCTCAATTCTCATCTTTTCAAATTTTTACTTTCTTCTCCATTCCCATACTAAAGAATGCCTCCATCCGGTCGCAAGAATGAGATTTCCTTTGAAAAGGCTCAAAAGAAGCTTCAAAATAAAGGTTTTACTCTATCTCGTATTCCCGATCAAAACCCTAAATCCGAGATTACTGCCAAATTATTTTATGATCATCCCTACAATCAGGGAAAGATCATAGTCTTGCTAGGTCAGCTTGAAGCTGGTCTTCCCATTCCCCTCTATGATCATGAGTTCCCCTTGTTTTATGAAATTATTTCTCATGCGAAATTCTCGCGAGCTATATATCAACTAAGTGGAGATTGCATTCGTCTCTTACTTGAGTTCGCCAACCGTGGTGCTGGCAAGGGATCTCTTTATCCTGATGAAGCTAAAAATCCAAAGTTCAAATACATTGTGATTGTTCCTGTGAACTATACCATCGAAAACTTCTTTGCGAATTATGAAGTAATTCCTATGAATAGAGACAGTACTTGCTGGGGTGTTCGCTTACATAAGAGAGATAATGTTGTTGATGACCAATTACTCATGCAAGATATTGACTGGCATCCTGGCGATAATTCTTCCCCGCGTCATTCTAATGATAACAAGTGGTGTGTTTTCCCTTTAATTCTAGAGGGTCCATATATTTCTGGTTCTCATGTCTTACCTGCGAATATCGCAGAGTACCGACCCTGGGTATTCAAGTGGCCTGAAAGGGATGATGAGGTATATTTCCATCTTTTTCTTAAATCCTTATTATTATTTTTCTTGTATTCTTACATATATTCTCGTTAATCACTCCAATATTTTTTTATGATTGCGAAATTTCCAGATTAAGAGGCTGAAAGCAAACTACAAGAAGTTTGGGAAAGCTAGTACTTTATCAGCTTTTCAATCAATCACAGATGAAGTAAGAAATATTCTTTTAAGATTCTTAACAATATATTGTTGCCTCTATTTCTTATCTTTATCTGTGTTTGAAGGCTATTGATGAGATAGAAGAACCCTCCAAAATTGCAAATATCAAGGGTAAAGGTAAAGGCAAAGGCGCTCCTCGCAAGGAGAATTTTGCTGCTTCTCCTTCAAAGAAATGGAAAGCTCAATCTCCTTCTCCCTCAATCCCTCAAGATATCAAGAGTTCTAGTGATAATAATGATGATGATGATAAACATATTTCTTCTGCGAAAGAATCTTCTCAACTTGAATCTTCCATGTCTCATATGTCCGGCATTTTTGCTAATACTATGCAAGTAATTGGTGATACCCCTCTAATTAATGCTTGCAAGTCCATAGATGCTATCTGTGATTCCCCCCTCCTAGTGAACAATGAATCTCTTCGCGGGGTCTCAAGATCTATATCTCCAAATTTTCTGCATTCACTCAATAGCTTGGTAAACTTTCATACTTATACTTTTCTTCTTTTTATTTTCATCTTGAATTCAAAATTAACTTTTAAACTTCGCTGTATTATTTCGCAGGCTGGGAAAGCTTCTTTTGCTGTTGTCTCAGATTTAGAGAAGAGGTGTGCGTCTTTCGCAAAGAAGAATCTTAAACTCCTCAATAAAAATGAAGAATTGGAGGCTGAAATTGTTGGTCTTCGCGAGAAGGATAAGAAAAATGAAGGACTAGAGACTGAAGTTACCAATCTTCGCAAGAAGAAAGAAGAACTTTAAATTGAAGCTGTCGGTCTTCGCGAGAAGAATAAGCAGTTGGAATCAAACATTTCTCTTCAAAAGGGTAGAGTATCTAGTCTTCAAGATGCCAACAAGCAACTCTATGGTATGGGATTCTTTTTCTTTCCCATATATTTTATTTTCTCAAAAAAATTCTTCTTATAGAGTTTACCATTTTGCAGACGTCTATGGTCTTACTGATGAAGCTATTCTTCTTCATTCATTTCCCAATCACATGGATGATGATACCCTTCTTGAACATCTAAATACTTCCTTAAATATTCTTTCAAACAATAAGATTGAGTCTCTTCCCATAAATGAGCTTAGATCCAAGATTCGTCTTTTAGAAATTGAACATAGATCTGTCTTGGATATGGCTAATAAATTTAGACAATTCTTTCACAACTCTAAAGAAGAAATCCGTAAGTTACAGGCCAAATATAGTGATCTAATAGATGAAAAAGATCGTATTTTTCTCCAAGGTGCTCAGACATTAGCAAAATTTCAAGAAACTCTTCTTGAGATTCAAATTGAAAGAGATGACCTCAAACATAGAAATTTTGTACTCTGCGAAAGAGAAAATCAAATTCGCTCCCGTCTTCTCATAAATGATGATGATGAATTTGCTTGGGCTGCGAAAGTTTTAGATAATGCCAGGAACAATTTAGGTGTAGATGTTAGTCTTCAAACTGAGCAATCGGCCCTGATTAAAGATATGATTTCTAACAGAAAAGGTTGTTACTGTTCTTCCTTACTTATTTGTTTGCTTTTCATAATTTTCCATCAAATTATTAATTTATTGCTATATTTTCGCAGAAGCTGAAGAGAGATATCGAAAAAGACTTGAAGAGCTAGATAATGAAAAGGTGAAGCTCGCAACGGATCTTTCTTCTCGCAATGAGAAGTTTTCAAAATTGAAGGCTCAAATGAAGATTACTATTGCGAATTTTGGGAATGACACAATTTCTTATCGCAATAATACTATCAAAGCAATTTGTGATGATAACCAGATTCCTCACTCTGGATATCCTTGTCTTTTAGACATCATCCCAGAGAATGTGCCTAACTTAGTCATCTCTGATAGTGAAACTGATGAAGAAGAAGAATCTGAAGAAGATGAAAATGATGAATCTGATGAAGATAAGGATAAAATCTCTAGTGAAGAATCTGGCGGAGATAATGATGAATCAAGCTTGAAATAGATTTTGCTTCCTTGCTTGTTCCCTTGTAAACTTGTACATTCATTCTTTGGTCTTTTACTCTTGTACTCTATCATTGTGAATTTCTCCAATCTTTAATATAAGTTCTTTTTTGTTTCACCCTGCATGTGTTAGTAAAATTTTCTTTCTTGCAATATGATTAATCAAAATACAATTAAGTTTAAATCTATCATATGGAAGCAAATAACATCTAATTTATCTTATGCATTCCCATACTTGCCTCTGTTATTTGTATTCAGATGAGTGATTGAGCATATTACCTTTACTTGGTAAAGTATTTTGCGACAAATTCGCAATTGCCTCTGTATAATCTCGCAATCATAAACTGTAAAATTACATTCATTCTTGTATTTTGATGTGGTCTTATTTTGCCTTCCTAAGTAAAGGTCTTATTTTGCCAGCTTTTATCTTTGTGACAAAATCGCAGGACGTCTCTACACTTTCATGTACAAACCCATTGATCTTGCCTTAACCTTTTGTTCTTTTATATTTTCCCTGCGACAATATGAAAAGCCTAAATTTTCATATAAATTTAAATCCCCATAACATTGCCGTCTTGCGACGAAATCGCAGGACGTCTTTACACTTGCATGCAATGACCCATTGATCTCGTCTTATCTTTTCTTTTGTATTATTGCCTCTTCAGGACTGTTGCACAAATATGACAAGTCTAAATATTCTTGCGAAAATATAGCCTCATGACATTTGCGTCTTAAGACACTTATCAGCTCCCTAATGGAGGGTGCCGCCCTTATCTTCCCCCTGGTTGCCCTTTCAAGGAGACGTACATCGGCCATACAAGACTAGCTCCTCCCATCCAGTCTTAACAACAACCAGTTGTTTTCGCAGCCTCTTATCCCTTTTGCCTATATGGATTATGGTTACAAGACTGCA
The DNA here is from genome assembly GCA_023529315.1 of Papaver bracteatum. Lineage (NCBI taxonomy): Eukaryota > Viridiplantae > Streptophyta > Magnoliopsida > Ranunculales > Papaveraceae > Papaver > Papaver bracteatum. The sequence goes on from JAJJWX010005194.1 coordinate 346,352, forward strand.
CCCTAAGTGGGGTTTTCTTCGGGCCGAGTGCATCATAGCCAAGACTTGCCAAGAATGGCCAGGGTAGGTTCATCCATCCCGGGAACTCTTGGCTCAACCGTGTACCTCGGCGCCTTGGTCATACTCTGCACTCCTTAGGAGAGCTCTTATTACCTTAGTCGCCCAACTCAAGTCATATGCTCAAGTTGAGAATCCAAGGTGTCTCTCCTGGATAGGCTTTCATTGACCCCAAATCTCCATGACTCAGGTTCCAGCAGCGGTGTAACCTTATCGCTGAGTCATGTTACAGATACCCCCTTCTATGACATACTTTAGGTCTTACATTTTCCTCTTGCGAAATTTTATTCGCGAACTAGGGTGTACGCCATAAAGGTTTGTCCCATTCTGGATCTTAAAGATCATCTCTTACGAAATTTTCGCATATTTTCATTATGTTTTTGATATTTGCCATCTCACATCTTCTTTTTCATAATTGTTTTTGTATATATTCACTTCATTTTAATCATTAAGGAAAACATATATTTTTGAAATTTCGCAACAAATCAATTATACATCTCTTTTTCTTTTCTCAATATTTCTTTCACTTCACAGTTTGAATTTTTTTACCTTTGTTGTTTTCTACCTCTGTTCTTTCGCTGCTTTTCGCGACAGTTTCTTCTTCTACGACAGTTTCATCATTTGTTATTTTCACCTGGTGTTGACTTCGCAGCATTCTTTGTTCTCTAAGTTCTACTGAATCAACCATCAATCTCTCACTTCTTTGTTTTTCTTTGATGTTATACTTCCAATTCCCCTTCTTCGCAGCTTTTTCTTCGCAAGATTCCACATCAATCTCATAGCATTTCCTTCCTTCAATCCAATCTCCCTTTATTATTCCAACACCATTAGGATGTGGAAATTTAATGCACTGATGGAAAGTCGATGCCACACCTAAAATCCCATGTAGCCAAGGTCGTCCAATTAAAGCACTGCAGGGCGACTCTACGTCGACAACACAGAATAGAACTTTAGAAGATATCCCCTTTAATGGAATTGTCATTGTGATCTATCCCTTAGGCTTATTGGCAGTACCATTAAAACCATAAATTTTATAGGTTGAGGGTGTTATATCCTCATCTCTGCCTCCCATAGTCTTATAAGTATGATAGAATAAGATATCCACAGAACTTCCCGTGTCAATTAAGACTCTATTAATTGCCCATGTATCTTCAGCCTCATCATCCTCTTCTTCATCTTCATCCTCTCTTTGCCTTGGGTTTATTTATAACCTCACCACTAATGGGTTATCATGCATTTTGCCAGACTCTGGTACTTCTTCTGCGGTGAAGAGATAGTCTTCTTTTGCCATTCTTTTAGTGGCAAAATTTTCGCAATGTTCATAATTTCTCTTCCATCAACATCTCTTGCAAATACTCTGCTTAAAACACTGTCGTGAAAATCTTCAATTGTTTTATATGAATGCACAATAGAATTACAAAACAGGTTCTTCGCCTTTGCTCCAACTTCTATGACAAATGTTTCTCCTCCTTTTGTTGCATTTACTCTGCGAATTTCTGGTGGTGGTGGTAAGGGTTGAGATTGAGGGTTCCCTATTAGAAAATGATTTAATTTTCCTTGGTCTATCATCTTGAGAATGATCCTTTTTATATTTCTACAATTATTTGTTGAATGCCCATGAAAATGATGGTAAGAACAAAATTCTTGACTTCGGTTGTTTTGATGTGGTTCTTTTCCCATGTTCCAGGGTGTTGGAATGTGCTCCATTAAAATTATAGCTTCCCAAATTTTTTCCACACTAGCATTCAATGGTGGCATCTTGATCTCTTCCCATATCATCTTTTGACTTCCTGATCCTCTTTGATAATTTTGTCTTTGTCCCCCATAAGTTTCTTGTGGCTGATCAAGTCTTTGAATTTTGTTATTTCCACCTCGACTATAAAAATTTCTTTCCCTTTCGAATTATTCTTGATCTCTACTTCCCATAGCTACCAGCTTCTGTTGATTATCATTCTTATTTTCTTGTTGAACCTGCGAATTGCTCGCCACTGTGTTTATTAATTTAGGTAATAAGCTTGCACTCGCTGTATTTGACCTTATGTTCGCAATTGGATAAGATTCTATTTCATTCTGCTTTTCTTCAAGAGCAATGTACTCCTCCTGCAATTCTCGCAGCTCTGTCATTGTAATTGTATTCTTGATTCTGAAAATTTGAATATACAATAGATTGGTTGAGAACATTGCGTTAATGAATGATAAGATAAGATATCTCTCATCCACCCGTCCAGCCATTTCACTACACATTGTCTTCCATCTTGTGGTTAAATGTTTCAAACTTTCACCAATTCTTTGGTTTAACCCAAATACTTATTTTATGCCTGGCCGCGAGGAATTGTTAGTTATGTATTCCCCTAAAAATGTAGTCTGCAAATGGTTGAAAGATGTTATAGTATTTCTGGGTAAACCTTCAAACCACTTTAGCACCTCTCCTGTTAAGCTTGAAGTGAAATACTTGCACAAAACAACATCATGATTCTCCCACTGTAACATACATCTCACATAAGCTTTAATGTGTTGAATTCCGCAGGTTGTTCCATCAAAGATACTGGTTAACGCAGGCAAACTGCACTTTGGTGGAATTCCTCCTAATTGTACTTCTTGCGAGAACGGAGTTTTCGCAGCTTCTTCTATGGCTTCATCCAATTGTCTCATGCCTCCTTCTCTTTTGTTATTTAGCATTCCTCTCATTTCTGCCAACTCTCTTAAGATTTGCTCATTTACCCCGGACGTTGATCCCATTGGTCTCTTTAGTTCTGCTTCCCTTCTCATGCATTCTTGTCTGTTATGTGTTGCGAGATTTTGTTTTTCTTCCCTTTCATTTTCTTCTTGTCTTTCTCTGTGATCTTCTCTCTCACTTCTTTCATGAATTCGCACACCATTATATCTCTCATTTTCTCTTCTGCGATTTTGTTCATTCCTTATCAATTCTCTCTGTTGCCTTTCAGCTCCTCTTTGTACCCTATCATATTCTTCATTGATGTTACCATTATTGCGGTTTTGTTCGCGTCTTGTTTCTCGATTGTCATGATTGTTCTGGCGAATTGCCTCTTGGAACTCTCTTTCCTCTACTTCTGCTCTCAATCTTTCCCTTTCGCAAGCTAAACGTGCTTGTTCAGCATAATGTCTCTCGATTTCTTCTTCAATTATCTGCTGATTTCTTTGAATCTCTCTTCCACGTAATATTCTCCTCCCTTCTTCTTGATTTTCTTCGCCATCTCGGTTGTTTCGTTCCTGACGCTGCTCATTCTCCTGACCTATGTTGTTTTGTCCATTTTGGTGAATTTCGCCTTGTGGTATATAACGATCTTCCATTACTTCTCTCCTTTCGCGACGTCCTTCATTTGGATCTTGATTTTCTTCTTCAATATTTGTCATAGGTGAATTTTTTCTTGCCTCACTTCTAATTGATCTTGAACTTGACCTCATTGTACTTCTTGATCTCCTATTTTGTAACCTCATATTCTCCATTCTCAATTCATGGTTTTGCCTTGTCAAATTTGCGCGTTCTTCCGCTTCTAATCTCATATCTTCGTGTTTTCTTTGTCTTAACGCCTCTGTTGCCTCTAATACTCCAATTATTTCATCACAATGAATTATTCCTCCAACTCCTTCTTCAGATCTCTCCTCCTGGCTTTCATTTATTAATTGTTGCTCCTCTTTTATTTCTTCCACTGAATCTGATCGCCAAGTATGTACACTCACTCTATCATAATCCAAAGTTCTATTTTGCGCTGGTGTATGTTGAATTGGTTGTTGAATTTGATTTTCTCCATCATTTCTTGTATTCATTCTTGATGATTCTCCATTTTCGTTTCTTCTTTCTCCAGCAAGTCTTTTACTCCTTCTAACAGTACTTGGTTGTCTTGAAGCATTTCTTCTCCTAGCCATATCTTCAATCTCAAAGAATTATTTAAATATTGTCTGAAACTTCTCACCAACTATCTCAAATTCTCCCAAATCACAATACTAATTTTCACACTAAAAACAAGGGAATTTTCCCTGTTTCTAGCGCCAATATGTAGTAGCAGGAAATCTCACACTACACCCCTCACAAGAATTCATACAATCAAGTCATTATTTTTATATAATCAATCACAATCTTTATTAATGAATCCAACATTTTTACAATAATGGAAAGGAATGAAACTAAGAAATTAACAACTACTCTGGACTTTCTCTCTCCTAAATGACTTGCTCAACACTCGAAAAACATCCCCCTTCCTTACGTTTGTTCAACTCTTTATATAGGAAATTACATAGTGGATGACAGCTAATCTGTCCTTTATTTTAGGATCTGACTTGCGATATTCTCGCAAGAGTTATATTGCCAATCTTCGCAAACACTCTAATTATCGCAGAATCATCACACATTTCTCATGTTTCTGCCATCGTCATTTGTTACGTCATTCTTCAAATCACTCTGCGACGCTCGCAATGTGTTATTAACCCAACTTCGCAAATATGTCTTTCTTGCGATATTCTGATCCTAATCACATACAGAACGAAGTATGTTAACAATGGATTATCACAAGATCGTCTTTAGATCTAACAACAGTCTAAAGATCCATGTCGAAACCTTGAACTAGTTTGAGTGAATCTTATATCAGAAGAGAAGATTCTCAAGCATAAACAAACTAGGTGCAATCAAGATTCAACCACCGTTAGTAAATCAAATCAATACGAAAACTAAAGATAAACCGCAATATCTAGTTTCCCACCAACGGGTCGCGCTAGAGCTTCTCAATCCCAAAGAAGACTTTAAATTGGGCGGCCGTAAGAGATTTCACCTTATTAGATTACTCTCCTCTCCGATAGGCGGCTTCACCAGTAACAAAGGCAAAAGAGTAAGTCTAGGTTACGTAGGATTAGTTTGCTAGAAATGAAAACTCAAAGTATTTATAGACGAGGAAGTTTGGACACCAAGGAATTTACAAAACCGAAAATATTCTCAAGATATTTTCCATATTTACCCAAATTCTGTTTTCATAATTCCTGTGAATGCACTGCCCAAAAATGTGATCGAAAGTCCTTGGAAAATCTTTAATTAGCAAATGCATTTTACTAATTCTTATTTTCCACATATAATTAAAAACCCTTAATTAAAAAGATTCTTAACTTATTTAATTTGATCTTGGGATTTACTTCCTTCTTAGCCTTTAAGGAATATCTTTGAACAAAATAGAATGATCATTAATGCACCGTATTCAAGAGTGTCGACATCTTACTCTTGAAAGTCTTTACCATGCTTGCTCACTTGAAACCGATTTACCACACTTCCAAACAAGTTTAGAATTGGTTCATCTGACTTTCAAGAACTATGTGATTGATCAAGTTCCACTCAATCACAACTCATGGGTTTACGGTTCTACCAAAATAAGTTTTGGTTCTACCTCCATGTGAGTATTGTGCATAGTTACACTAGCTTACCAAAGATACGTCTGACTAGGTACTAGGATCGGTTCCCCATATATATTTGGTATCTAACTTGTATGCATCGCACATGTCCATAGGATCGGCCCCCCCTTCCCCAAAACTTGTTGCACATGTTCATAGGATCGGTTACCCTTTTTTCCATAAACCTTGTTGCACCTAATACAAAGATCGGTTCCCCTTGTGATACACTACACCTCTTACTAGGATCGGTTTCCCTATTCCCAGTAATAATTTCATACATACACAACCAGATCATACCCCAGGTGATTACTTAAGATTGGTTTTAATGATAAAATTCATACCAATACATAAGTCGGGCCTCATGTGAATAGTTATACCAGGAACACAAACAAGTCATGAGCGGTTATACTAATTCACACATATTGGTCATTCATAAGATATGCAATGAAGAACAACCCCAATAATGCCTGGCGATTTCCTTTTCGGTTCACAACACATATCATGAACTTACTTCCTTAGAACACATGTAAACATTGTTCCCTAGGATGAAATCCCACCTCATACCCATAGATAATCAGAATAACATTCATACGATTATGTCGATGTCTTATATACAAAGTTTAATGGTTAAGCAAGAAACTTCATATTGTATTCCTTAATACTATGTCTATCTAGAGTGTTCATGCTTCGCAGTTTTATGTTTTCAATATGCACGACTTGAAAGATACGTTAGGGAATGAAACAGTTCAAGTCAAATATCACTAACCTCAAGTGGAAGGATTATGTTGTCGTTGTATCTCCTTTCTTCTTCACTTCTTCAAGTCTTCGCAATACTTGTAATGTCTCACCCTAATACTTTCAAGCTAACCTATACGAAGTTGACTCTAGTACATTTAAATCAAGCGACTCTTAAATGAGTTTTGCTTCACTAAAATATGACAACCAAACTTGACATACCAATGCTTTGTGGGTTCAACCGAGCAATGCTATAACAATTTTGGCACCTCATGCATATTCACTTAATATGAGTTCATCTGAATGCCTTCTATGCTATGTTCTCCGTCTGAACTCTTAATGTTGATATGACATGACGATTCGGGTTCACTCGTAGCAGAGTAGCACGAATCTCCAAATATCAAGAATAAGATCTTTTGCATAAGGTATTCAATCAGAAAAGCATGCTGCAATCTGGCAATGAACTTAAAAGAGCTCTGTGTCGACAAATAAAATTAAATCAACCTTGCTAACTTGCATAAGTTAGAGTTTCGCGCCTCGCGCCATATACCAGACCTTACTAACATGCAGAAGTTAGGGTTTCACGCCTCACGCAGCATACTAGACCTTTCTTGTCAAAATTAATCCTAAGAAAACTAGGTAATTAATCCGCCATGGATTAGCATGTGCAAAACCTCGCCCAGAATCAGAAAAAATAGGGATCTGCAGCAGCAAAGGGAGGTGTGGCCATGCCTTAGGCCAGATGGCGCCACTTTCCATCTGCCACGCCCCACCCTAAACCGACCCTATTTCCCTCGACCAATCATGTCGCTTTAAATCCACCGCAGCGCACTGGAAGTGTGGCCATGCCCTAGCTTGCTGGCCCCACTTTTCATTGACCAATCAGGTCGCCTTAAATGCGCCACACGCATTCCGAACAAAGCCGACCCATTTTGCTTACAGGTCCCCAATTCTTCTAAGTAGAATTCTTCCACGGTGCCTTGGCCACGCCAAGCCCTAATTCTTCCAAGGAGAATTCTTCCACGGCGCCTTGGCCACGCCAAACCCTGATTCTTCCACGGAGAATCCTTCCAACGACGCCAAGACCTCGCCACGCCAAATTCTTCCAAAGCGCCAAGATTTGGCCACGTCAAATCTTTCCAAACGACGCCAAACCCTAACTTTGGTTGTGAAGCAAATTTTTAGCTTTGGCCATACCGCAACGTCTCCAGCATACCACTATGCAGCGGCTACTCGCATGCCGCTATGCCACCGGCATGCTATTAGCATGTAGCCGACGCCACTTCACTATACAATGAGATGTGGCCATAATCAATGGCCATCCTTCTTCATGAGATGCATATCTCAGCCGTACAAGTTCGCCACCAAACTTATGGCAACTTTTGGTCACCGCATTAACTTGTCTACGGTGCCAATTCTTTGGCCATGACGCCAAACCCTAATTTTGGACGTGCCCAAACTATGCCAAAATCCTAACTTGTCCGTACCTAAAAGCATGCCAAGGACATGTCGGCCACGTCTCCATGCCACTGGCTGCCAAACGGAAGGTTGCAACAATCAACGGCTACCTTTCCTCTCAAGATGCAAAATCTCGACCGTTGAAGGTCACCACCGAGCTGGCAAGCTTCCCAAGCTTAACTTTCCAAGAAATAGCAACACGCTACACAAAAACACTCAAGACATCACAAAATATGTCACAAATTGGGGGATGTTCATCGGGGTATTGGTATGGCGGTTTACAGTGCGGCGTGCAATACACCCGTTACAAGAAAGTAAGGCAGTTAGTAATGGTGAAACGTATCCTTCATTGTGGAAACATCAATTCCAGGCGTTACCCGTTACCATTCTCCTTCATTACTCAAACCGTTCCCACTTTTATGAGACCAGGGTATGTTTTATTACGACTTGTATAAATAGGTCTCACCCATTTCCACCAGAGAACAATTTTTGGTCGGCAACACACAATATCTAGAAATCACCTGGTAGCTTTCCATTCGGCTTACCAGTTCTACTTTCTGATACAAGTCATAAAAATTCCCACACTTTCAGAATCAACTATTCTGGTCTCAACACTTTCTTTGCTTCCCTTCCTAAGACCAACCCTTCTCCTTCACTTTATGACCGAAGCAAGCCTGGAACGGCCATTCTTGGTTTAGACCAGGATTATACAGATTGATCTCTTGAATCAAAAGTACTCTCGTGAAGTACATTTTTTAGGGTTTAGATTTGTTTCTCACCCACACACCCAAAATTACCAAAATCAGCAAAAACGGTTTTCACCCACAAACAATGCTACACCATCTAAAACAATGGTATCCCTAGTCAAATCCTCATCATTTTGAATAGGTGAATAATTATTAACATTATTAGGATTTGAAATAAAAACAACATTATAATCATAAGGCTCAATTGGTGTAACAATTTTCTCGTCATTATGACTACATATTCCATCTTCTTCATCAACAATATCCTCATCACCATAACAATACGAGGATGGTTGAACCTTATCTAAACATGAAATGTTTTCATATCTAACCCCATCCTCTAAATTAGGTGAATAATTATATGTATTTTCAAGGGTAAGATTGGAAACACTATTTTGGAATTCAAGTTCATTATGAGCAATAGCCTTAGGTGCATTTTGGTCCTCATACTTATTAAAAGTCCAACACAGTTTATCCATTTTTATTTGAGATTCACATACAGTTTTATACAACTTCTTAAGTGATTCATGTAGAGAAAGACTTGTCCATTGAAACTGTTTGAGTGCATCTTCTAAGGAAAGAGTTCTATATTCATCAGGAATTGGTTGCAACTGTTTGATTAAATCCTGTAAATATGGAGAACTCTCATTTTTTATATTATAATATTGATCATTCACTCGTTCGTATAACTGGTGGACGTGCGAATAGTAATTAGGTTCACCGTGGTAAGAACCGTAACCTTCAAAATATTAGTAGTGGTCCCAAGTACTATCGACACTATGGTCATAATACAGATATTTTCCATTAAGATACTCTGTCGGATAATCATTATATTAGTCTTTATAATACCAGTTCGATATTGTCAGTGCACATGCAAATTCAGGGTTGCTAAAATTGGTAGGCTCAAGGTACCTTAAGCAGGATATACCTACATTCAAAGACTGGTCAACGGTACTGGGCTAACGTTTGTGGGATTTCGGCTGGTAACTCCCATAAGGCCCAAGGCACGGGTTCAGCGTACTCCTCCACAGGTTTTCTTAAAATCGGTAGTCTACGATGCAATTAGTGTGTGCAAGGTGTTCCTTTTTTTTAAATATAAATAAAGAAAATAAAATATTTACAAAGAAAAAAAGAAAAAAATAGAAACCTAATCTAATTATGTACAAACAAATAAACTATCTAAAGAATCAGAATATTTCCTAAAATAAATATTTACAATAGGAAACAAAATAATATCTTGGATACTTACCTGTTTGGTGCGCAAATTTTATTTCCAATTTAAATACAAAATATCATGCACACCAAAAATAAAATATACCCAAGGAGTAAAATCTAATAAAAAAATAAACTAGCAAAATAATTTCAAAACAAAATTTTAAACCTAACCTAAAGGCAAGGCGTCGGCTGCGCCAAAAACTGATGCAATTTTTACAAGTGGTAAGTAGAAAGTTCGATTCTCGGACTTTTATGAAGATTTGGTTTTTGATTATTAAAATAAAATACTAAGGAAAACTTAATAATAATTTGATTGATTTTAACCAAGGAGAGATGAATCTATGGTTTTGGATTTCACTACTTCTAATATTAGTAAACTCAATAATAATTTTTTTTGACAAATTACTCATACTTTACTCAAAACAATTTCGAACTCAATCACATGCTTTGGAAGATATAACGTTACACGCTCTTTTTATGACTCTCGTCGCTATTCTAAGGCCTAACTTTCCTTTGCTTACAAAATATCGATAGCTAAAATACCCAAAACAATTATTGTGAAGCATGTAAATAAGAGAAAAACTTTAGGCAAATTAAAAGAACAATAATGAAATTTTGCTTACAACGATTATGGAGTACATAAGTCAAAGAAAATAATTACTAAGAATTACTCATTAAAAATAGTTTCTTCCAAAACCCTAAAAAAGATATTTAGCTACCCATGAATCAAAAAATGGAGAAAACTTGATTAACCATTGTATTAAAAATAATAAAATTTTGCTTACAACGATTTTTAGTCGCTAAAGGTATTTAACAACGTAAACTGCTCAGCTACTTCTGTTGCTAAAAGTATTTCTCAATTGAAACAGAGAACATACTCTACTTCTATCGTTGATTAACGACTATTTCTGGAGGTATAATGTTCTTCGTGTTCTTGAGTTTTCAGAAGCAGCAGAACTTCCTAGAACTTTAGTTTCTCTCGATTCTAAGCATTATTTTTCTCCCAGACTCTTTGTTCTAGTTCCCTGGTATCCCAGCATCTCTTTTATACTTGACAGACCCATTGAATCTTTGTGATAACTCCTCGGTGATCTTCTTTCCTTTTTTCAGAGAAACACGGGAATAATCTTCCATTTTGGTGGTAAACACGCTCCAGTCTCATTGATTTCATGTCCCATAAGAATATCTAGACTCGTGCAGACACATGACGGCCAGAGTAAATCTCTATAAATCTTTTGAATAACTCAAGTTCCCTGTGTGTTTCAAAACCCGTCGATACATGCCAATTCTTTTGAATCTGAAGGACTTACCAGTCCTATTTAGATCAAACAAGGCCAGCCCAATTAATTTCATTGATTGAATCTAATGCAAACTCTTCCGTGATCTTAACAGAGAATCTCGGTCATCTTCAAAAATATGAACCCTAACTATGTCCCATGAAACCCAGTTTTATTCCCAAATTTTGATTTTCAAAAGCTTGAAGAAGGTTACCCCTTAACCAATCTACTTGGATGCCGATAGTAATTAGGATACCCCTTAGTAATTAGGGCGTCCCTTAGTAATTTTTCGGATGCTTTTAGCAAATTCCTTGGTTTCTTTTTAACAAGTCCTCTAGGGCGCTTTTATCACATTTCTGGGGTTCCCTTATCCAAAGTTCGGGTGCCTTCAGCAATTTTTTGAGCCGATTTCTCCATAAATGTTTCTTTTCCAAAAATACCTACACACATAAAACATCATAATAAGTACAAAAATGAGCACTAACAATATACAAAATTGAGACAAATTAGACACAAAAATGTGTCTATCTATCCTCATCCACTCTATTATAAAAACAACAAGTTGTTGCTGAAATTTGACAACCTATCTTGTTCAAGTTGTCAACTATACATATGAAATTGTAAATGGCAAGACATACAAAGAATTGTGCCTTTGGGGAACTTTTTTTATCCATGCATATTTGAAGTTATCACAAATTGCACTCTGATCATGTTGCATTAGCCAACTATATCCCTATTTTATATAGTAGCTTGAAGTGTTTTCGTAACTAATTAAATTTGCATTGTGGTACAAGGAAGGAGGAACACCACGCAACTCAACGGGGATTGAAATTTCAGCTACTACCTCCTCATTTTATTCATGTATACGTTGAATACTCTAGCTACTACATACATTTTAGTGATCTTTTATTGGCAATATTGTGTATAAACTGCTATAAAAAAGTCAAAGAAGAAGAAAAATACAAACCCAGTCAGACCAAATTAAAGTCGAGGAAAAGATTATATCATCTAGTCTGATTCAACCCGCACTGGCGCTCATGGACTATTAATGTCTGTTTCCCAGGATACAACAACTTTCTTATCGATATAATAGCATTCCAAACTTCAAGAAACGACAAACAAAACTTAAAGTGATGAACTCTCTCTTTAAGAAGAACTTGAAAGGTGATTTCTATAGAATGATAATTAATTTTCTAATTGTTTTTCAAACTAATTGTGCAGGTTATTTATAAATTGTACTAATACCTCTTCACTGAACCATGACGATGTTTCATGGATTTTTTCAATAGTTTCGTATGAAATATTATGTTCTTCCACGTTTCTGAAGACGGTTCTTATGGTTTCCGAATTGAAATTACCCTAACTAACAGTACTAGAAACATAATTGGGTCAAATCCAATTAACTCAAAACCCAACTTCATTGGGTACTAGAAACTTGAATCCACTTATGATCGATCACACACAAAATGGAATCTGTTAACAATGGATGATCACAAGTTGTGTTCAGATCTAAAAATAGTTCTGAAGATCCAGTCAATACTTTGATCTAGTTTGAATAACCTTAGATCAGAAGAGAAGGCTCTCAAGAATAATCAAACTAATCACAGTTTCGACAATCGTTAGTCAATCAAATGAGTAATCGATAACTTAAAATAACAATGCAATTATCTAATTTCCAACCAACGACACTCGTAGAGCTTCTTGATCCCACAAAACTCTTTAAACGAGGGGTCCTAGGAAATTTTTCCTAATTAGGGTAATTTTCTCCCCGGATAGACGACTCCACCAGAAACAACACAAATAAAGTTTGCCTGGCTCGTAGGATAGTTTGCAAGAAATGTAAACTCAACTATTTATAGACCAAGGTTGTTTGGACAACAAGGAAATCCCAAAGCCTAAAATATTCTCAAGATATGCAATAAGTACCTAATTTTGGTTTTCATATTTCCAACTAATATCCAACCTGTAATTCTGAAATCTCTCTTTAAAAAATATCTAATATTAGTTTAACACTTAACTAATATAACTTTCCAAGAGATATGTTTTGATTCCGGGAAAATCAAAAACATGTAATGTAAAATCTTAATTAAAAGATTCTCAATAATTCGGTGTGGGATCACCATGAGTATCAAAGAATATCTTTGAACTAAAGATGTGGGTTATATTCATGTTCAAATTATGTCGACATCTGGAACTTTCCTATTATCAAACCCTAATTCCAAACTCACACAAAACCGTAAGTAATATGTAAATGTTGAAAATCGGTTTTGCTCTTGGGACCAATTATACCATAACTCCTAACATAGGTTAAGATCGGTTCTACCACGTCTCCAAATATAGGTAGGGATCGGTTCTTTCATGACTCCCAACAGTAGCTAGGATAGGTTCTACCATGACTCCCAATATAGGTAAGGATCGGTTATACCATGACTCCCAATATAGGTAAGGATCGGTTCTACCATGTATCCCAATATAGGCTAGGATCGGTTCTACCAACACTCCCAACGAAAGTTAGGATCAGTTCGACCATGATCCTAAAGTAGGTAAGGATCACTTCTACCATAACTCCCAAAATAAGTTAAGATTGGTTCTACCAGAATTCCCACCTTAGGTTCGAATTTAGAGATCCAATAGATCTTCATTGAAAATCGGACCAAAAAACCTATTGATTTCTTTTCGATTACGAAACACGTTTCGTATATGTACTTCCTTTAAAAATATGTAACCAAACATAGTTTCCTAGGATGAACTTACACCTATCTCTGATACATAATCAAGTAACGAGTTACATAGAACATGTCGATGTCGCATTTACAAAGTTCAAAAGATAAACGTCATACTTCGTAACTAAATATTCTTCCTTGACACTTTGATCATAATAAAATGATCAAGTCTAATACTAGAGTATTAAATATAACCTCGCATGTTATGTTTTCAATCTTAAACGACTTGAAAGTAACGATAGAAATGGAAACAAGTCAAGTCAGTATCACTAACCTCAGATGGAAGGATGATGTCTCCATTGTATTTGATACTTGTTCAAATTATTCGGGTATTCAAGGCAATACTTGTATGTCTCAATATTTCTATACTTTCTAGTCTAACCTAAATGAAGTTGACTCTAGTACATTTAATAAAGTGACTCTAATTGAGTTTTGATATTAAAAACAACCAAACTTAACATACCAAGACATGGTGGGTTCAACCGAGCAATGCTCTAACATAAGGTTTTACGCAATGAAAGTCTTTCTTCTTTTATCTCTAACTCTTTATGCACCCATAAGCATAAGAGGTTTGACATGCATAAAACAATTTGACAATATCATAAAAACAACAACATCATAAACACAAATACATGAAACAATTAACCCAGTTTCTTGTATTAAAGGAAGATTACAAAACTTCAGTCCAACCAATTGACTAAACCGGCCATCACCCTCTTGGTGATGCCTCAAAAACATGAGACTAACTCTGCTATCTGTAGGCTAATGAATTTGTAATGCCTTTACACTGTTTATACAATGGTTACAATGGCTAAAAACCGTGCACAACACTTGTACACGCATGGAACAGCCATGAGTCCCATAAGATAGTTCCATAACCGTCAATAAATTTGCATGTTGTCCAAACTCTAGCCAACCTTCAACACATGTTCCAAAGTAGTTATGATTAATCCTTTTAGGTTATAAACTTATTTTTTAACCGTTTTCCCTTGTATCACACCATCGGAACGCTTATAAATCCAATAACCAACTCATGATCGTCACCTCAGCCATAATGCGAAATCCTTGTGCAAAACTGAACTTGGACTTTAGTCAATACTCAGTCAACATGGCATTGTAGTCTTCTTGGGCTAAGTCAATGTACATCCAACATTGCGCTTCAATCATCTCGGCCATTCTCTTAGCTCCTTCTGGCTATTCCTGCGTCATATGCTTCACTTAGCCAACTTGCTCGACAATATCAATGCTTACTCTTGCATTACTAGATTGCTTGCGCTGTCCAAGCTTCGGCCACCCTTGGACTAATGCATAGAACAACACTTGGCCTATTCTTCACTCTCGCATCATCTATGAGTTTGAACCAACTCAATTCCATGGACATGCACTAATGCCAACATCGCATGTTGTGTTTGTCAACTTGACCTTGTCTTGTCTCCTTCAATGAAGCTTCATAGCATCGGACAATAAGCTTCATCACTTGGCCACTAACTCTACAGTAAAGCGCCAAGATGGTGGTCCCTCTATCTTAGTGCTTTATGGTCTATACAGTGTAGCGCCATCATGGCTGAACACTGACTAGGCTAGCAATGTTGTAACACGCCATTATCGTGCTTCACAAACCAGACCAGTAATACATAGCGGCTAAACACAGCATAGGTACTACTCATCGTGAATGAAGTATGTAAAACGGGAAAACTATATTACTGACCATTTTATTTAAAAATTAAAACAACTTACAAAAGAAAATAATCAAAGAACTCGTATTATTGTTTTTCTTTTATTAATTAATATGATACCATTACCAACCAGCACAAGATTTCCACACAACCCAAAGAAAGAAAGGAGCTAAATTTCTTGATATGGAGTTAAATAAGAAAACTCCCACTATCTCTCACTTTATGAATGATTTTTTGGGCACTACTCAAAAATGGAGGGGGCTACTCTTCATTTTTTGGGTGGATATTTGAAGTAATTTTGAGTTGCCCCTTATTTAAAAAAAAAAAATTAATATGAAACTTGCCCTTGGTAATTAAATAAGTTAGTATAATGATTAGTGAGTTAATTAAGGATTAGTGAGATTAAATTAATAAGTTGATTTTTTTTCAAAAGAAGAATTATTGAGAGGAAGAGGGAGAGGGAGAAGAAGAAGATGAAGATGATAATGAAGATGAGGGTTTTGGAAGAAAAAAAGTTCGATCATTTTCTTTAAGAGCCACAACAAGAGTATGATGTTCTGGGTACTCACGGATACTTCAAATTTAGTTAATGGTTCTTGAATTGGCCAAAACATTCATAAAAATGAACAATTTACAAATTGATTTTGGTTTTGGTTTTGGTTTGGTTAAAAAAGTTCGGCTACGACATCTGAAAACACATGTAGCCGAACTCAGCTTTAATGGAATTTTTTCTTTCAGAGAAAAGTTTTCTGTTAGGAGAAGAAAATTGCGACGTAACCGAACTAGGATTTCGGCTATGGAAAAAAATTGTGACGTAACCGAACTCAATATATAGGTTTTTCATAGTAAAGTTCGGTTAGGAGAAAAAAAATTGCGGCATAACCAAACTTTTTGCGACGTAACCGAACTTTTTGCGATGTAACCGAACTTTTTGTGACGTAACCGAACTTTTTTTGCGACGAAACCGAACTTTTTTGCGACGTAACCGAACTTTTCTCTGAAAAAAAGAAAAACCTCCATTAAAGTTGAGTTCAGCTAGTTCGACAAAGTTTTTCACATACTTCCTAGCCGAACTTCTCTCTGCAACTTCCATTTTCAACTCATTTTTTCAACCAAAAACGAATGACAAGTGATGGGTTTGTTATAACTTTGATTTCGATTTTGTTTTGTTAATGATTTAAATTAAGCTATATATAGAGGTGGTGGTGGTGGTGGTGGTGGTGGTGGTGGTGGTGGTGGTGGTGGTGGTCGACGGTGGTGAGTGGCGGTGGTGATTGGAGGAGGTGGTTATATATATATATATATATGTGGTGGTGATGGGAGGAGGTGGTATGTTAAGGGTAAGTTAATCATTTCCACGCTTTAGGACACCCCTTATAACTATAGGATAAATATTCTTATCACTTAGTTGTCCCCCATCATTTTTGAGTAGTGTCCAAAAAATTGATCCACTTAACGGCTCCAAGAAAATTACTTACAATCACCCTTTTCTGTCCGTGTTCAAGTCTGTCATCTCCCCAAATTCCTACTCCTTTCCTGTAGACACGTACACTTCTTCAATGCCCAAGATCTCTCATTAATGCTGCTCCCGAAAATTGTCCAAAATCCAAATTGTCTAGAAAGGAGAAGAAATATTTGATTGCAGTCTATTAGAATGATCCTCTTGATCTTAGAACATCTTAATACTTTAGCGAACCAACCTTTAGTTCACAATTAATAATGGAAGATACTAATATTAGCAGGGTATATACTTATCCAGAAATTTAGTGGTCAAGATTTTATTATTTTGGATTCGGTATTCCCTGCTAGTATTGGTATACTAGCGGGTACACCTACAATCTACTGTTTCATACAGATTGGAGGCACTACATCATACAGATTGGAGGCACTACAATGACATGTACCGAGGACGCCAATTCCAATAATTGAAATTGAAATACATTTTATTAGATTTGTGCCCGTGCTACGCAACGGGCAGTATTTTTCTTTTAACTTGGTGTGCGCCCCGCCCTGTGGAGACGCATTTTCGATTTGGTTGCGCGGGTCTTCACCCCGACCTGTGGAGATGTATTTTCGATTTGCTGTGCACGGGGCTTTTCCCCGCCCCGTGTAGATGTATTTTCGATTCGGTGTGTCCGGGGCTTCACCCCACCCCGTGGCGATATATTTTCGATTTGGTGTGCGCGGGCCTTTGCCCGCCCCTTTGTGATGTATTTTTTATTTGGTGTGCATGGGGATTCACCCATCCCCTGACGATGTATTTTTGATTAGGTGCGCGTAGGGCTTAGCCCCGCCCCGTGACTTAAGCCTCTAAGCCTTTAGATTTGTATTAATATGTACCTGTCATACATGTTTTTCTCTTAGCTAATCTTTTACCTTTTGCAAAAAAAAATCCATCTCATAATTAATATGTACCTGCTTTTCAGAGAAGGATGAAAAGCAGGCAAAGGGGGTGATTGAAGAAATTCTTTTTAGGTACAGAGATAGATATAAGGCTATTGCTGATGGGAGAAGAGTAAAGGACAGATGTGACACGTCTAACATTGGCGACAACGAGGAAATAGATGACGAAATAGAAGAGGTAACTCCAAGGGAAACAGTGGTCGCAGATGGGTTCTAAGTTCTTAAATTGGAACTTAAGAGGTTTAAATGCTTATGACAAGCAAATAGCAGTCAGGGATCTGATCAATGCTCATAAATGCCTCGTTTGTACTATTCAAGAAACGAAAATGAGTAATTTCTCTAGATTTTTTCTGCGACAACTTTGGTTTGATTCGGAGTTTGGTTGGGAGTTCATCCCTTCTCAGGGAAGCACCGGCAACAGCGGAGGGTTATTAACCATTTGGGACGATTCGGAGCTGGAACTCCTAGACAAAAGATTGGGTTTGAATTCGATCACTTGTTTATTTAAGTTAAGAAGCAATGGTTTCAAGTTTATTTTAACTAACGCTTATTCGCCATGTGATTAGACTTTGAGAGAAAACTTCTGGGGGGACATGAACAACATTAGAAGCTGGAGTTCAGAGGCGTGGTGTGTGGTGGGTGATTTTAACGCTGTGTGAAGTGACGATGAGAGAAATAGAAGGGGTGGAGAGATAAGAAACATGAACTTCATAAACAACTTTATTCTTGGTCAAGAATTGATCGACTTGCCTTTGATTGGAGGAGCTTTTACCTGGTCCAATAAGCAGGATGAACCACTTCTGTGTAGACTAGACAGATTCCTGGTTTGCACCTCTTTCGACGCTAAGTTTAGTAACGCAACACAAACGGTTTTGGTAAGAAAAATTTCTGACCATAATGCTTTATTGTTTGAGTTATCTCCTATTCTTAGAGTTAATTCCATCTTCAAAATTGAAAATCACTGGCTGCAACACCCTGAATTTGTGAAGTTGGTGGAGACTTGGTGGAAGGCTATGGAGTTTGTGGGAACTTCTGATTACATTTTGTTCAGAAAACTTCAGAAGCTAAAGTTTTTTATAAGGAACTGGAGCAGGAATACTTTCGGCAATGTCGGGAAGAAAGAGGAGGAGATATCTCAGAAAATTAAGGATTTGAATTTGGCAGAAGAATGGGCAGCTTTAATGGAAGCTCAAAGAGAAGACAGGGTTAAGTTACTAGTTGATCTAAAAAATGTTAAAACGACTAGAGCTAGAATGGCTTTTCAAAGGGCGAAGGTGAGAGGTTTCAGGTATGGGGATAAGAACACCAATTATTTTCACAAGATCGCCAATGCAAAGAGGAGAAGAAACCGAATCTCAAAACTGGAAATTTTAGGGGTGGATGTGTTTAATCAAGAAGTAATAAAAAGGGAGATTCAGGAATATTATACGGCTCTTTTCACAGATTCTTCAACAGTTTCTCCTTCTTTTGAAGATATGAGGTTTAAAACCATAGATGCTGATCATAAAGTTTGGCTGGAAAGGAATTTTGAAGAGGAAGAGGTAGTGAAGGCTATGAATTGTTGTGGAGCTAACAAAGCGCCGGGTCCGGATGGATACAATATTGAGTTCTTTAAGGCGTGTTGGAGTTTCTTGAAGGTGGAGGTGATGGCGGCAGTTAATGAATTCCATAGCAAGGGTAAGCTTGATTGG
This sequence comes from Papaver bracteatum, assembly GCA_023529315.1. NCBI lineage: Eukaryota > Viridiplantae > Streptophyta > Magnoliopsida > Ranunculales > Papaveraceae > Papaver > Papaver bracteatum. The sequence goes on from JAJJWX010005194.1 coordinate 365,727, forward strand.
AGACTTAATATGTCCTTCATTAAGCTAATCCCTAAGAAGGAAGACTCGACAACAGTTAAGGATTTCAGGCCGCTTAGCCTAATTAGTAGCTTCTACAAAGTTGTTTCTAAACTTCTCGCAGAAAGACTCAAGCTGGTCATGCCTTCTATAATTTCAAATGCTCAAGGGGCCTTTATTAAGCATAAACAAATCCTAGACGGTATTTTAATTGCTAATGAATGTATTGACAGCAGATTGAGAATGAAGAAACCAGGGATTTTATGCAAGATTGACATGGAAAAGGCCTTCGACAATGTTAATTGGAATTCTTTATTCAACATTATGAGGAGAAATGGTTTTGGAGACAAATGGATTCAATGGATTAACTGGTGTGTAACAGGAGCTTAGTCTTCAATCTTGGTTAATGGCGTAGCAACCGACAGAATTAAGCCCTCTAAAGGAATAAGATAGGGTGACCCACTGTCACCTTTTCTATTTCTTCTAATGGCGGAAGTTCTATCTATCCTCATTAATGAAGCGGTGGTCGATGGTATACTTACTGGATTTCAAGTAAAGGAAGGTGGCTCCGTGGTGTCGCATCTGCAGTTTGCTGACGATACGATTGTTTTTCTGGATGCTTCAAAGGAAGAGGTAAGAAGATTACTTATTATCTTGCTGGTGTTTGAAGTTTTAACTGGCTTGAAATTGAACTTAGGCAAGAGTTTAATGACAAGTATAGGTGCCGACTAGTATATCCAAGATTTGGCGTTAGAACTGGGATGCAAAATTGATAAGCTTCCAATTAATTACCTGGGAATGCCAATTGGTGCAAGTAAAAGGAGTGTTGCTATTTGGGAGGTGGTTATCGAAAGTATGAAAAAGAAGCTTGCCCCTTGGAAAAGAAAGTTCTTAAACAAAGCTGGTAGAGTCACTTTGATCAAGAGTACGTTGGAGAGCATCGCGGTCTACTTCTTGTCAGTTTACTATATGCCGGTTACTGTGGAAAAGAAGCTGAATAGTATTATAAGAAAGTTTTTATGGGGGGAAGACGAGGACAATAAGAAGATGAGATGGGTGTCTTTGGAGAAGATTTCGAAACCAAGACACAAATGTGGCTTAGGTATAAGGAAGCTAAGATTTATCAACAGGGCTTTGTTAGCAAAGTGGCATGGAAGATACGTTAAGGAGAAAAATTCGTGGTGGAGGCAGATTATGTGTGAAAAGTCTAAGTCGAATGAGATGGCTCTAGTTCCTTTACAGACTAAAGAGCCTATCGGTAGAAGTATGTGATACGAGATTCTCAAGGCTAATGAGGATTTTTCTAAGGTGGTTCATATTAATCTGAAGAATGGTAGAGGCATTCGCTTCTGGCATGATAGCTGGCTGGAAAATAGGACTCTAAAGGACAAATACCCAAGACTTTTCAAAATCAGTAAACAAAAGATCAATTTGGTTGCGGATATGAAAGGCGAGCATTGGAATTTTGAATTCACAAGGATTTTAGACCCTGCAGAACGTATTGACTTGCTGGAAATAAAGCACGATTTGAGAAACGTCTATCTGGTTCAAGGGGAAGAGGATGAAATGGTTGGAGTCTGCTCAGCAAAAGAAATGTACGTCAACCTTGCAGATTCTGACCCGGATTGGGAGTTCTTCCAGGCGGTTAACAACAATCTATCGACACCAAAAGTTAAGTTCATGATGTGGGCAGCAATGCACAATTCTATTCCAACCAGAATTATGCTACGGGCGCGCGGAGTGGAACTTCAGTCGAACTGTTGTCTTCTCTGCAATAATATGGAAGAGACTCAATACCATCTATTCATTCACTGTGAGACATCAAGAGCTATCTGGGCGAAGTTCTTTGTGGCTCTAAAAGTCCCTTGGGTTCTTCCGGCTTCTTTTCAGAACCTGTTACTCAGCTGGAGGGTGGGTGGTCTGGGAAAAAGAAGGAAGATAATTTGTCACTTACTTCCTTTTGCTATTGGTTGGGAATTATGGTTGGAAAGAAACAGACGGAGGCACGGCGGGAGGATTAGAGATAAAGAGGAATTGATGCACGCTATCAAGCTGCATATTTTGCTTTGGAGCTCCTCAACAGACGTATTCAAAAACGTTTCAACAAGCCAGGTTGTGCATAATTGGGAGGAAATCATTCATATGTAATTGAGGTTTTCATCTTTGTTTGCCTTTTATAGTTCTTTCCTCTGTAATTACCACCTTTTTCTCAATATATATCCTTTCAACTCAAAAAAAAAAAAAAAAAAAAAGGAATTATTAACACACGAATATCAGGAATTATTAAAACAAAATTCAAGAGAAGCTAATTGATCGTACCTTACAGTTGAATATGTTGCGGTTAAACTTTGGGATGCAATATTCTGTAGTATCATGGCGTTTATGGTGTTATATTGGAGCCCTTATATATTATATATTATTAGGTTTTCTTTTTCAGATTTAGTTTCTTAGGTTTCCTTTTCCAGATTTAGTTTCCTAACATAAACACCATTTTGAATTCCAAATTGAGACCAACGGAATTGTCACGTTAGGAAGGAATTCCAAATTCGCACGGGTTGAAATTTGGTTTCCTTTTCTTTTTGTTTTTCTTATTCTTTTAAACCAATCATATGTTGCCAAGTGTCCTCACCAAAACGTTGGTTTCACAAAACTCAAAAAAGGCTTGTTCGGCCAATAGGAAGCGAGGGTTTCCTCACCATTCAATATGATAGCTTTATTTGTCTAGGCCTTTGAGTCTTTAGATTTGGTTAAAAATTCGACTACATTAAAAGTATCAACACGTAAGACAGTCCGCGTTATCACATTTACCTAGATAAGCTGGATTGATAATATTTGCCGATGACACGGTTGATTGTCGATTTTCAATGATGAGACTCGATTTTCCATGGCCATGGATAAACCAACTCAATAGATCCCGTAGTCGTATTGCGAAAAGAAATGCCATCGCCTATTATGAAACGTTCGCAATTGTCACCACAAGCATCTATGTCTCTTTTGGCTTCGTATATGTGGAAACCTCCTTGTACTCTATGTCCATCATATGGATACCACCAAATGTTGCACCAGAAGAGTGTTGTGTGCATCACATTAACATGAAAATCCCATTGGGCATCTTGGCCAAACCTTAGTGTTTGCTCACCAAGATCGTTCTCTTTGGATTTGCAATGAACGGTTGCATCCTTATTGTTGGGTAAAATATTAGTTAGATGGACATGAACTCTTCTGATGTATAACCCATTGGTTGACACCGCCGATGAGCATCCACAAAACACTGCAAACACTAGAAACAGTATGGAAAGTTGCACTACGCCATTGCACCGACCGATTGTCATTGTTTCTTGTTTCTTTCACCTTCACTTTTTTTGTGGTTATGTCTGGTGATTCTGCACAGGAACAAATGCTGCCTGCTAATTCATTTTATACAAATCGTTGTTGTCAATATTTGGTCAGTAATTAATTTAGAAATCCTTGAGATTGCATTTTTGGATTAAATTAAAGATTCTTCCTGCTGTATAATAATTCAATGGAAACAACAAAAAAGGAAAACATGGTGTAACTGAGTAGAAAAGGACATCACAAGACATTTATATCCTTCCTTCTCAGTTTTTTAAATTATTATTTTTATATGTTAGATTCAGTTTATTTTTCTTGTCTTAGATTATAGTACAAGTCAGTTGATTTTTTAGATATCCTAATTTGTGAGTGGCGCTTCGTTTTCCCCTCTCTATTTCCCTTAAGGTTTCACTTTTTTCTAGTGATTATCAATTTCAATAGTAATCCCATTAGAATCTGATTTAACTATGAATTGATAGAATCCCCCTCTGTGTCTCTTCTTTCTTTTCAATTATTTCCAAATGAAATTTATTTTATTAATTTTTTTGTATTGTAATCTACTGGAAAAAGTTAAAATTGTTTTTAAAGTAATTGATTTTGTTTAATATCTTTCCCCCTATTTCTCTGAGTTTTTCCTTTGTTCTGTTTCTTTGTATTTTTTTTTTCTTTTTTTTGATCATCAAACCATAAGTATTTCATTCCACAAGAAACGTTTACATGATGGCTTTATATAGAAACAAGTACATCATAACATGAAAAAAATACAAAGTAAGATACAAAACGTAAATAAATCGCGAAGAGAAAGAGCGATCCATCACGATAGCATCCAAATTTTGTACTCTAAGATTGGAGAAGAAATGGTATTCGAAATTATAAAGCAACCATTTTGATAGATTTTCTTCTTGGAAAAGAGATGCTCCTATGATAGAGGAGTGATATGCCCAAAAATTCTTCATGTCCAGCGACTAACCCGAAACCTAGATTTATTTTTCTGATGAAGAAAAAATTGATCTTCCCCCGTGCCAAATCGCCGATGTACTTTTATCAAGAAAACCAAACACGAACAAATCCGTAGAAAAAAAAAAACACTATAAAAGTGTAGATAAAATCGCCCTAAATTTTTTATGAGGAGTAATTGTAGTTTTGTTTTTGGGATAATTGGTGTTTGGTATTCATGTTTTGACCAACACTAGGCTTTGGTTTGGCCTACATTTGTCCAACGTTGGGGCTTGATACCTGGACTGGATGTTGACCCGTGTTGACTAGGTTAAGTCTTAACTTCTGTTTAATAATTATTAAAAAAATTAAAAACAAAAATTAAAAAATATTAAAATAAAATACAAATTTACTATTATAGCCTTTATCCTCCACCACCATACTCATATCCGTGACTACCATCACAACTCCTTCGATCCAATCAAATACAAAAGCACCAAAAATTTCTCCAGTTCACAAACCAAAAAATCTGATATCAATGAAAATAGCAATCAAATATGAGCGATGTCTTCTAAAAATATGATACCCCCAAATCCATGAGATCTCTTATGATACCTTACTCCTCGGCTTCAATATCTTGTTCTAACCTTCTACGAATTCAAACCCACATTATTACTCATCTTTTTCATGTTTACGACCACCCCATTTTATATCACCTAACATCAACTACCAGTACCATGTTCCTCCAACCAATACCCAATTCCTCGATAATTTTTGACACAAAATCCTTGATTTTACCCAATTTTTGTCCTAATTCAGAAGAACCCTAAATTCCTATCATCTTTTTCTATCAACTGATGAAAGTTACAATACAAGATTTTGGGTAGCTCAGATACGATTTCATCAATTGCGGAACCCAAATACAAATCTATGTTTCAATTTTAGTTTCAATTTCAGCTCAAACTCAAACACCCACATCACTTCAGTAGAATTTAGGGTTTGTTCTTGAGAACCGTTGATGATTATAGGCAAGGGGATGATTTTGATAATATCAAGTAAGAGAAGATGGGTTGGTCAAAAAATAAACAAACATATAAATTCGGATCGCAACTGCACTGGTAGTGCCGGAAAGATAGATGGAGGTGATTGCACTGGTAGTGCCGGAGAGATGGATGGAGACAGAGCAAGTGTTGGTAGTGAAGGTTTGGAGAAGGAAGAGAATAAGAAAAATTCTTTTCATTGTTTATTCTAAGAATTTTGTAAATACTTAATTAAAAAAGTGTAGGGTATAAAAGTAAATTCTTTAATAATTATATTTTTTACTAATTATTCAAAGAAAATTAAGACTTAACTTAGTCAACGTGGGTCAATATCCAGTCCAGGTACCAAGACCTAACGTTGGACAAATGTTAGACCAAATCCTAGTATTGGTCAAAACATGAGTATTAAACACCAATTATCCCTTTCTTTTTTCTGATATATGAAGCTCTTTAAGTTCTGTAAAATACAAGTTAAATATCTGTCAGAACTAATGCATACTCGTCTGGTACCAGGTACATTCTGCTACAAGTGGAAAAAAGGAAAATTACTGAAAAAATATGGGTCTGCTTTGGAAAATAAAATTGGAACTAATTCTATGGTGAAGGTAAGTACCACCACAACTTCTTACATCAAATTCAGTATCTTTCATTTCTTAGGCTATCTTCTAATTATAATATCCTCTCATAGAAATCATGATGGCAAACTTAGATCCCATAACATGAATTATATCTGTATAGTGCTATTGAAATTTAGCTACCCTGTGATTTCTTATTTCTGAAAGTTCATTAGTCTAATATCTTGGAACTTCCAGGGACTAGGTAAACATGAAACCCAAATTAGCATAGCAGACACTCTGAACAAGGAGAATCCTGATATTCTCTTCTTGTCGGAAACCAAGCAACAAGATAAGGAAATGATTTCCATACTTAAATGAATGAATGTTTATAATTATCACCTTGTTTCTCCTAGAGGTAGTGCTGGAGGCATGTGCCTATTATGGAAAAATAATGTGGATATACAGATTCAAGACTCCGCAATAAACCATATAAATGCTTTGATCACAAACCATCAAAAAGATAGTACCTGGACTCTCACCTGTTTCTATGGGAGCCCGTATAGACCACATAAACTGAAATCGTGGAATATTATTGAAGACATGTATGTCAATATAATGACTCTTTAGATAGTCATTGGAGATTTGAATGTGATTATTCACGAAGAAGAAAAAAACAGTAACTATCCATTTAAAACGAATGAGGCTAGAATTTTTAATAAACTCATAAAAAAATGTGAATTAGTGTACCTGGGTTTCTCTGGCTACACGTATACTTGGAACAACCATAGAGATGGAATGGAAAACATAGAACAAAGACTTGATAGGGCTATAGTCAACTCTAAATAGAACAAAAAAATCCCAAATTCAAGAATAAAACACCTGGGACCTTTGGCCTCTGACCATGTTCCGATTAGATTAAACACTTACAACCATTGGAATGAAGGGGCTACTCCCTTCATATACTTTAGTGAGTGGATGAAACATGAGGAATGTAAACCTCCGATTCAAAAGAATTGGAATCTTAGGGTATAGGGTTCTCCGGCACATAAAATAAACACAATTATTAATACTGTTAAATACATTCTAAAGCACCGGAATAAACATAATTTTGGTAACATACACAATAACATAGAGAAAATTAAGAAAGATTTAGATAATACTAATAAAAGGATTAGATACCCCAACAAAGGTACCGACTTATGTAATCTTAGAAAGGATTTAGCAAAGTGGTATGCCATAAAAGAATAGTTCTGGAAAGATAAAAGTAGGGACCAAAACATAGCCTTAGGAGATAGAAACATGAGTTATTTCCATAGTAAAGCTAAACAAAGGTTTCGTAGAAACCGAATAGAAATCCTTAAGTCTGATACCAATGAATGGCTAGATAATAGAACTGAGATAACAGATTGTATAACAAATCACTTTCAACAAATTGCTACCACTGTAAAACCTGACATATATCAAAATATGATAAATCTTATCCCTAATTATATAAACCAGAGTGATAATGATATGTTTTGCACTACCCCTTTAGAGACAAAAATAAAACAAGTTCTTTTTTCGATGGATCCTGACAAAAGTCCAGGCCCTGATGGATTTCCACCAAAAAAAATTCAAAAAATTGGGACATCATTGGGCCTGACTTAGTCAAAATGATTCAAACTTTCTTTATCTCTGGGAATATCTTTAGGAGATGAATGCCTCTTTCATCTCCCTAATCCCAAAAACCCTAAACCCTACCACTCCGGCGGAATTCAGACCCATAGCATTGGCTAACACTACTTATAAAATAATATCCAAACTAATGGCAGGAAGAATGAAAAAACTTCTTGATAAAATGATTTCTCCTTATCAATCTGCCTTCATTCTTGGAAGGAAGATCTCTGAAAATATAACCATAGCCCACGAAATTATCCATAAGATGCAAAATTCCAAATCAACTAAAGGCTTTATGGGTTTAAAAATTGACATGTCAAAGGCATTCAATAGAGTCGAATGGACTTTCTTGCTTCAAATAATGTCTAAATTTGGTTTCATTGAAAAGTGGTATAATCTGATACACCAATGTATCTCAACAACTACTTTATCTGTTCTCATCAATGGGTCTCCCACCAAGTTCTTTAAACCCACTAGGAGATTGAGACAGGGAGACCTAGACCCTATCTCCCCTTACTTATTCTTGTTCTGTATGGAGGATCTCTCCAGAACGATTACGCACGCTGAAAACTCTGGCTTGATAAAAGTTATAAAAATTGTTCACAAAGCTCCTTCAGTTAGCCATTTATTGTTTGTTGACGATTGCTTACTCTTATGTAAGGTCAGCGAGAAAAATTTCCATAACTTGGTCAAGTTTTTAAAGATTTTGGACTATCCTCAGGCCAACTTATAAACCTAAATAAGTCTGGGGTTTTCTTTATCCCGAAAACTGAAACTAGTATTACACAAAAGGTGAAACAGATCTTGGGAGTAAAGTCTATTCCTCTAAATGATAAATATTTAGGTTCGCTTTTATTTACTAATAGATCCAAGACACTTGTTTTACTCTTTTGATTGAAAAGATGGAAAACAAAGTCCATACTTGGAATGGCACTAATCTGAATAATGCCGGCAAAACAGTAATGATAAAGAATGTAACTTCATCTCTATATGTATATCAAATGAATTGTTTTAAGTTACCAGTAAAAATATGTAACAATTTAACCAAAATTCAAAGAAACTTTTGGTGGGAAAAAAATATGAAAGAGGGATTAATGAGCAAGGTAAGAAATTGGTAGTTCTTAAAAATTGGGACTCCATTTCCAGACCCCTGGATGAAGGGGCGTTGGGAATAAAAAATATTAAACATTTCAACTTAGATATGATAGCTAAAATGGGATGGCGGTTGAAAGAACAACCAGATTCTCTTTGCGCTTCTATTCTTAAAGCAAAATATTACCCTAACAAGAATATTCTCCACATAAACACCATCCCAAATAGGAGGTACAGCTGGATTTGGAAAGGAATGTTGACTGGAATTCAACAAATAAAAAATCAGATCTTTTGGGAGCTAGGAAATGGTACCAATATCGACATTTGGGAGGAGTACTGGATCCCAGACACCAAACCCCCATATCATAAACCAAACTTGATAACTGATAATTTAGTTAAAGTGAGCGATCCTTTCACTCCTTCCAAAGGGTGGGATATCGCCAAGTTAAAAAAGTGTTTCGAGAACAACTTAGTTGAAAAAATCATGAAAATAAGAATACCAATTGTGGACAAAGTTGACACTCCACTTTGGAATCTTAATAGCACAGGAAAATTTACTGTTAAATCACTATACAACCACATCAACTCTGCAGGAAACCCAAATCAGGACTGGAACGTCATTTGGAGAATGAAAATTACACCTTCAGTGAAGATTTTCATCTGGAAAGAAGCAAAATCGATATTGTACAATAGCATGCGAGTCGCAGCTGTTATTCCGAACATAAACACAACCTGCAAGTTGTGTAACAACGGACAATAAACCTTAACACACTTATTCCTAGAGTGTAACTTCGCTGTCCAAGTGTGGATGCACCTAAATTTTGATATGCAGTTTATTCGTAATGGCACTAATACTTTTCATGAATGGTTGAATAATTGTTTTGAAACCCCGAATAGAGGAGGCTATGGTATAGAATGGCAGGTTCTCTGTAGTGTCACTATTTGGCATATTTGGAAGGCTAGAAGCAAAGTAACATTTAAAAAAGAAAGCCAAAATAGTGATATTATAGCAAATAACATGGTAAAATATTTTAATAGCTACTTGACAATGAATAACCAAGGGTACAATTTAATGCAAATTATCTTTTATAATCCTCTAAATGATGAAACATTGAAAGTGACCAAGCCGGAGGATCCACCAAGACAGATGGATATACAAATCAACATAGCTCTAACAATGACGAACAGTGAAGATAAATCTGGAATTGGCCTGACTTTATGTGATTACACATGAAATATCAGAGAAGCTAGGGGGGGTGCATTCTACAACAACAACAACTGAGCAACTAGAGAAATAAGGGGCAGAAACAACTTTCAATGGGGCACAAAGTGGAGTGGACATACGATTACCTTCAGAAGCAATTCAGATCCTACTCTTATGTTGCTTATAGGAAAGTATGCAAAGGAAAGACAACAAAGATACCAGATCAGTGGGGAATTTTGCAACAATACTAAATTCGACATCAGCTTCTTAGTTAGCTCTCTTACTCTAGTTAGGAGATCAAACTTATTTTGGGGCAGCTAATATATCAGCTTTTTGTAATAAATATTTAATCAATCATGTCTAGACTGGAGATGCTTTATGGGCTATCTTAACTGTTTTGGATATCCAAAATTGGAGCCAAAGTGTAATGTTTCATACAACCATATCGAATGTAATATGAGGAAACCTCTTTTTCTATAAAAAAAAAAAACATTTATATCCGCAAATACCAAGAGTATCTCCAAATAAAATAGATGACAATTAGAATATACCATTTTTTTTTCATTTTTTTTTTAACAAAATGTCTTTTTTTTTTCTTTCATCAAGTACACCCTACCGTCTGATAGAGCTATTTTTCCCATGCAAATAATTTCACCCTAAACGTCCTCTTCTAGTTTTATTTACGTGTTCCATTTGAAGCTCCATTGCGCAATTGACATATGCTAGTTGAGCGGACTTAAATCTTTAATATCTTTGCATGGGGCCAATGGATACAAATTCTTTTGACAATAGATTCCTCACACGACAACTTCTTGATGGTAATTTTATTACGTTAAACAGTGAGTATTTTTATCTTGTGCTTGGTCTCATAATGCTCTCTAATTATACTCTCTCTCAATCTTTCTAGGAAAAGCTTCTAGTCGATGTATGATTTTTAAAGAGCATGGAAGCTCAAGAACGTGGATGCCATATCAGCCATCTTTCCATAGAAATAGCGTGTTTTCCGTGTTCAAAAATCTGTTTCTATGGAATTGTAAAAGAAAAAGTGTGGCCCGAAGTATGTTCTAAACTCATAAAGTCTTTCTTTATCTCCCGGGGAATTAGTTTCATGGAAACACTTTGCATGTGCTTCATTTCTCTATTATCAAACACAACTAAAAAAGGAGGAGGATTGCGGCGGTGAAAGCCCAGAACCGAGGCCCTAACGAGGAAGTCTGTTCAGGCCGTAAACGGTAATAATAAACATCCAAGTCACTCGGTCTTTCATTGTGCACCATCGGGACTAGAAACCGTGCCTAATCAGTTTTTACTAGATTAGTCAGACTATTTGAATTTTGAAACGAGCTAAATGCCTTAAAAATTACCAGCGGTGTTCACATGTGCTCCATGTCGAGCGAAAATAATTTTAGTACATTATTATTTTTGTAGCATGTTGTTCAAACTGATACAAACTAGCCAAAACATAACCGAAATTAGCAACAAAAAAACAACAACAATGTATCCGTAATCCTTTCGATCCAAGCACTATCCTATTCTTACAAAATCTACTAGCATTTCTCTATAAGTACTTGTGTATAGTGAAATAAGAATTACATCTAAGTCCTTTGCTAACTAACTGTGCTAACTAGGTCTGCTAAAATATATACAATTCTATAATACTAAGTTACTTCCGTTCTTGTATCACACCGCGTCAAGTTATACTTTTTGTATCTATATTTTGTCATTTTTTTTTCTTGAGTATTGCTTGAAGAGTAGTCCTTAAGAAACAATTCGTCTTCTTGGCGTGGTTCTTGGAGCGAGCCGCGTGGTGCTAGAGTGAACTTTTATCTATGTTGCTGAAGGAACTGAGCAAAATAATACTAAGTTTTAAAAGTATATACTTGCCCATATTCTTTTGTGAAGTTCTGAGGCTTTGCGAAGTATATATATATATATAAAATAAAAAGTGTTATTCCCGAAGTATATGAAGAACGAAGTATAAAGTATATGCGAAGTATGAAATATGAAATATATGAAGTATCAATTCTCGAAGTATAAGAAATATCAATCCTTAATCCTTGAAGTATAAGTAGCAAATTAAGAAGTATCAGACGAGAAATATAAATAATAAGAAGTATCAATCTTTGAATGACAATAATAAATATTGTGAACCAAGCATATGAAACTATTATTCCTTGTACTCTTGCCCATGTTGTGCTCCAATAAAATAAGAATTTAAATTAGTGTTTTAAATTTCAAAGGACAAAAAGTTTGATTTACGTGTAAGTTCAAATTGTTTTGTTTGATTTCCATTGTATGACTTGTTTCGTCTCATTTGATAAATAATTCCTGTGGAAATGATTACTATTTTTTTTTCTTAACCGGCTCGTGGTCTTGAGGTCTTATCGCGCCCTGTAACGTCTTATTTTACCCCCTATTACTCTCCATGTGAATACCATATCATTTGAAGCAATAAAAATATTCAAGAGAAATATTAATAATGACATTTGCGAGATTTTTCTCGGTTTTTTGTAATTGTGTAATTATATCGCATTGTAGTGAATCAGTTTTTTTTTATATGTTGTAAGTGCAACAAATGTCCGACTTCAAAGAAAGTAGTACTTAGCTTCGATATGATTCGCTAATTTGGAGTAGTGAATTAACTCGTTAGATGATGCTATGTGTTAGAGCATTGCTCGGTCGAAATCACAAGTGTTGCTATCTCAAGCTTGTTGCCAAATTTAGTTATCAAAACTATATCTTGATTTCTAGTCTATATTTAGTCAGTCTTAGATTAGAATAAAAGTGTATGGTTGAGCTTCAGATATCAATGCATTATACCGCTTGAAGGCGAAGATCAAAAGGAACACTAGATAACTTCAACATAAAAAGGTAAGTGAAGACTGAACCACCTATTTATCAAGTTTTCACCTTTCTATCTTTGAGACATTTTTGCATGACTAAATTAGACAGTATACGCATAGTAGAAATTCCGAGTTAAGTTTATCTTGAATATCTTCTCGAAATATGAATGTATAAGCTTAAGAACGTTTGTTCATACTTGATGAATTTGGTTAAGAAGAATTTATTGTTTATGACTTAAATTATGATTCAATATTTAATCATTTGAAAATATCCTGGAATAGTGATATGTGTCATTGATGTTATTCGATAATGTTTCATACTGATTATTAGAGAGATATAAAACTATTGTTAATTTGGATACAAGAGATTATGTATACCAATTCACATACTGGGAGAACTGTTATAAGTCCAGAGCCGCAATATATGTACCCAGTAAATGTACCAGCGTAGCTATAATTTGGCAGCGACTTTGTGGTATGCATACCCGGTATCCATACCAAAAAAGTCTGTGACTCATGAACCAGGAATGGTACACATACTTTTGATACCGAAAAATGGTACACATACCTGGTACGCAAATTAACCATAACAATCCATGAGTTCCTGAACTCGCTATTTGTCTTAAGGGTATCCATACTCGGTACACATACCATGACAAAGACTTTCACGATCAGGTACAGTACATGTACCAGGTACACGTACTTATCTTGTCGAATATTTTTAGATGCATCAATATTATTTCTACGAGATAATCAACATTTGTACAACTCTCTAAAAACACTATCCTTATATTTTTTTATCATATGTGTGATTCAAGAAAAGTCTTAAAGTATTATATGAAAATGGTTAAGCTTATCATTCAATTGGATAGTTGCGGCTAACCTACATGAACTAGTCATTGTACACGGTTCGGTTACGGTCCATCCTAACCATAGTGTATATTCTGCTATGTTAATCTCAAATCAAGTTTTTCATCTAACGGTGATTATTGATAGCTTGGTCCCAATCTAGCTTAAACCTAAAGCAACCTTGACCTTAAAAGTCTATAGAAGGAGAATCTCTAACAACTGGGATCTTTGAATCCCGACATTATTCTTGTGTGTCCTAGTTGTAAACTAGAGTCATCCATTCCTTCAAACCGTCTTAGGGTTTAGCAACTAAAAAGACTTCACATGGGAATTCGTGAAGCTAGGTCCAACTATATTTATCTTGATAGTTCGAGTATCCTGATCCCGAGTTTATTGTTGAGTTACTCACGCAAACCAGATGGATATAAATCACAAAGTATCTTCGTCTCAAATTTTTTGATTCCATAAGTTTCGAATTGTGAGGTGAATAATAATCTAAACCGGTCTTCGAGAGTCATAAGACCGTATTTTTGAGGTTTACTAGACTTTGTCTATTGCAATCTATTTCCTACCTCAGCTAGATCTTTGATCGAAACGGAAATCACAAATATGCTTATCTATGAGAGTAGATTAGTTTAACATCTTCAATTGAGTTGAAGAAAACTTTTAGGCTATAAAGGACATTAGCTAAGGGAATCATTTGTGCAGACTCCTACTGGGAATCAATAGGCGTAAGGATCGCGACTGTAACTGAACTGCTGTGACGGTTAATTTAGCCTCAACTACACATTCCAGTATGAATTTCTGATAGTAGGCCAGTGTATATAGCGGCTTAATACAGATTGGTGTTCAAAAGTGGACAGGGTCCCATGGTTTTTCTGCATTTTAGGTTTCCTCGTTAGCAAAATTCTGGTGTCTATGCTATTTTTTTCCGAATTATATTTTTTATCTTTATATTTGAAATAACACAGGTTGTGAGTAAAACAATCAAAGTAGATAAATACATGTTTGTTTGTTGGATATGACTTGATTGATTCTTGGATATTGATTTTTGAGATCGTTCAAGTACCCTCACATATAATCAGGTTCACAGATTTGGTTGTGTAACCTTTCTGATCATGAGAGAAAGAGATGTAAGCTCTTCGTATAATTCCGAGATTGAGATTCATTAAGTTGAACTCTCGGAATTGTATTCGAGTTTAGTCCATACAGGTTTTCTAAGCAAAATTTGGTAGTGTATTTTGGTGCCGCCACGTTTTTAATTGGCATTAGAGCAGTTAAACACGCAACAGACCTTATAAGTATGTGTTTGAAGTGACTATATGGACAAGAGTGCAATCTCGATAAACGTACCACCAGCCTTTGATGGCACTAATTGCTTACGGTGGAAATTTTTTCTACGTTCCTTTTTACAAACCCGTGACTTTCAGACATGGAAACTTGTAGTAATAGGATACGATTCTCCGGTAGTAGCTAGAGACGGAACCACTATTGCGAAAGGACTAGCAGAATATAGTAAAACCAAGATACGTGCTGCAATACATAATTATGGCGGATTTTGTGTTATTATACACTCCATAAGCCACTATCTCCAGCACCATGTGACGTCGTGCACCAAGTCTAAAAATGCTTGGATATATTAGAAATCGTATTCGAATGAGATACCTCAGATAAAGAAGCTAGGATTCAAAACCTAAATTCTAACTGGAAAAATCTTCATATGTCTGATGAAGATTCGTTTGATGAGTTTAATCAAAAGGTGACTGGAATTGTTAAAGCATGTTATGCGTTAGGGAAGACTATTCCTGAAAAGGACATTATGATGAAAATTTTCTGATCTCTACTAGCAAGATACAAGCCTAAGAAACATGACATCGTGGAAGGAAATAACCTTGTAATATTTTACATAAATACCTTAGTTGGAAAGTTAAAAATCTTTGATCATGAATAGCAATCGAAAGCCGGAGAGGAAATTGCGTTCAAGGCACTGAAAAATACTAAAACTCTTAAAAGTGAAAGTATTGACAACTCTGTGAACAATCTTGTTGATTTTGATTTTTCAGATGAAGATCTTGATAGCTCAGTTTCATTGATCACAAGACAGTTTAAAGAACTTCTTAGGAATAGAAATAAACGGTTGATCAGAGAAAAGTCTCTACGTCAACTAAGCCACATAATCGTATTTCTGTGAAAAATAGAGATTCTAACGATACTGATTATGAGGATATGCCATAATGCTTCAAGTGTAAAATGTTTGGTCACTTTGCGATTGAGTGCCTAAGTCGAAGGAAATACACTGTAAACAAGAGCTTACCTACAACGCTTGATGAAACTTTTGATCATTATGATTCCAAAGAAGATGATGGATCAAGTGTAGCACTCTTGGGAGAAATTATAAATTTTAATGAATGTAGCAATACACATATCAACCTTGATAGTTTAGTGGATGATTCTTCATCAAAATTATTGGAGGATGTAATGGGATTTTTCGTATACTAGTGAAAGCTATGTTAATGTTTTAGGTACTCTATGTTTATCTGCTAATGTCGTTCCTGAATCAATTTCCAAACCGACATGTCCTTATTGTACCATTAAGGGTCACAAACTCACGCAATGTTTCAAATACAAACACAAACTAATGTATGTCAACATACTGCAATGGAGGGATAGCCATTTGTAAAATGTGCTTAAACTTGTTCAAAAGTCCTATCCCGAGGTATGCAAAGTTAAGTTTTCTTCTCCTAAAATATTGATTGATTCAAATGTTAAGGTAAAATCTCAAACGAAGACAAGCGTCCGGGATAAACGTTCCGTAAAGAAGGATATTATAAATTCCATGCAGGAACCTAGTAGTGAGCACTCTAATGCTCACTTAAACATAATTTAACTGTGTTGAGATGTGTATATTGTCTCAGGTGAAGATTAAGTGAACTGATTTTAATCAACAAATTAAAATCAAGATCGTGGGTTAATAGATTTGGTCGAACAAGGTTACAAATTCATATCCAATTATCAATGATTCATTTAACCTTTGGTCTCATGAGCTTCATTTTGGGTCAATTACTTCAAATTCAATTAAGAACCTCCCTAACTTGTTAATGATTCTGTCATGTCTCTTTTAATCTCTGAATACTCCTCTAACCCATTGAAACATGGATGAAATGGACAAAACTTAGGCATATTGGTAGTCGAATGTACTTCTGAATAAAATACTCGTTCAGGCATTTTTACGAACAGTTTGTGCCTGACTCTCAAAATGGTGATTTTAGAGAGAATACTGTTATTGATGGTGTATTTTCAATAAAGGCCAAAATCAATAAAATCATGATACTATATGTTTTTGATACGGCTTCAGGCATGTGATGATTCATATTTTACGAAGCCATGATGAATATGTCTTTCGAAAACCCTCCACTAGCTGAGCGTTCGATCCCTGGCGTTTCATTGTGCCCTCTATGTAGAATAATAGAATTGGGCGGTCCTCCTACATAATTGTTTGTTGAGAGGGCTTAACGCCTTCAGGACGTTGGTGATACTTATTGTTCCCTGACTACATGAGAGCGACCCCCCTCTACATAGAAGAACGATTGGGCGGTTGTCCGTCAGATTGAGAGCAACAACGCCTTCGGGACAGTAACACTCACTGATCCTGACTATGTAGAGCGACGTGTATAGACTCGGGTGTTCTCCGTAGAGTCTGAGAGCACCCTCAGGATTAGCCGTCTCCTGACTATGCACATAGATTAATTCTGCCGTGACATTCACCACTGAATTCCCAGAATAATCTATTATTGCTCCTATTTCATGGTCGAATCCACGGCCTGATCCCATGGAATGGCAATAATAATTGCTCTTATTCCATGGTCGAATCCATGGACTAATCCCATGGAATGGAAATGACAGTTGCTCCGATTCCATGATCGAATCTACGACTTGATCTCATGGAATGGCAACAACAATTTATCTCATTACTCCGATTTCATGATTGAATTTACTGCTAATCTCATGAAATGGTAATAGATAATTTTGTTACTCCGATTCTATGGTCGAATCCATGATCCCATGGAATGGTATTGCCTATTTTATTATTTCCAGTTAATGGCCGAATCCACAGCTGATCCTATGAATTGATAATAAATAACTACTTTTTTTATTGTCTCGTTTCATGAATTATGTTACACTAAATTTCATGGATTAGCAATAAATACTCAACAACCGGGCATCTGGACCATCCCTAAGTAAGCCCCACGAAAAATGGTGTAAGTGTATTCGACAATGATGCACGACTGAGCACCCGAATACACGAACGAGCATCCAAAAACATGAATAGATGAGGAATCCTACGCAAAACAGGAGAAAACAACAAATATTAATAAAATAATAAGGATATAGTTGTCTCACTATCAACAGCCGGGATTGCTCGAATCATCATTATTGGTCCCATTATTCTCAGTTTCGGCTTTTTGCACCTAATAAGAAAATTACATGGGATTAGAGTGATTCAAGCATGGAACTCAATGCAATCATGAATTCCAGCATGTAAGTTAACTAAAATTATCTAAGTTCTCTACTATGCGTCCAATACACGAGCAAATAGCATAAGAGTCATGAAACACGTTTTCAATAAGTCCGTCAGGAAACTTTTATACTGCTCTATATAGAACGATAAACTGGGATCAATTGGTAAAGAATCTAAGATTGTGTCATATACCATTCTCTTCGTATGGATGTCATATACAATATATCAAAATTTCATAGCAATTGGATGAACGATCAAGGAGTTGTGTCCAAAATACCTGGTATATCATGATTAATGATCAAATCCCCAGCAGCTTGAATGGCTCGCGTCACTTGCGTACTATCCAGCAAGGCCCTCACACGACTGTGGCCTAGCATATGCCTTGCCCATTCAGAAAAATATGTCAGCGGCTTCCGAGAAAGTTTGAGTTCTACATGGGAAGCCGAATAATGTTTTCCTTCCAAACAAAACCAAATTATTTCTGAAGGAGGCACCAACTTATTCTGAGCTGTAGTCCTGGGATTTATGAGCAATCAAAACGAGGAGCCTAACGGACGTTTTTCAGGCCTATACAAGTATTCGAAGAATCTGTCTTTGATGCTTGGAATGTTCTTGGGTTTGGTAATTTCCTCCTTCCCCTGAGAAGTTCCAGAATCGCCATCCATGGAGTAATCATCATCTCTATAAGATGCATCTGTGGAAACATCATCTCCAGAAGTGTCTCTGGAAACATCGACTGAAAATCACCATCTAATGCTTATTGTGGAACATGACTGTCCCTTACTAAGCAGGGGACTTAATGTTGATGGTGGATTTTCAATAAATGCCAAAACCAAAAAAATCATGATACTGTATGTTTCTGATACGGCTTCAGGCATGTGACAATTCATATTTTACGAAGCCATGATGAATATGTCTTTCGAAAAGCCTCCAATAACTGAGCGTTCGATCCCTGATGTTTCATTGTGCCCTCTATGTATAATAATAGAATTGGGCGGTCCTCCTACATAATTGTTTGTTGAGAGGGCATAACGCCTTCAGGACGTCGGTGATACTCACTGTTCCCTGACTACATGAGAGCGACCCCCCCTCTACATAGAAGAAGGATTGGGAGGTTCTCTGTCAGATTGAGAGCAATAATTCCTTCAGGATAGTGACACTCACTGATCCCGACTATATACGGTGACGTGTATAGACTCGGGTGTTCTCCGTAGATGTCTAAGAGCACCCTCAGGATTAGCCGTCTCCTGACTATGCACATAGATTAATTCTGCCATGACATTCACCACTGAATTCCCAGAATAATCTATTATTGCTCATATTCCATGGTCGAATCCATGGCCTGATCCCATGGAATGGCAATAACAATTTCTCTTATTCCATGGTCGAATCCACGACCTGATCCCATGGAATTGCAATAACAGTTGCTTCGATTCCATGGTCGAATCCACAGCCTGATCCCATGGAATGGCAATGACAGTTGCTCCGATTCCATGATCGAATCTACGACTTGATCTCATGGAATGGCAACAACAATTTATCTCATTACTCTGATTTCATGATCGAATTCACTGCTAATCTCATGAAATGGTAATAGATAATTTTATTACTCCGATTATATGGTCGAATCCACGATCCCATGGAATGGTAATGCCTATTTTATTATTCCGAGTTCATGTTCGAATCCACAGCTGCCGTTGTTTCGAAAAAAATGCACGGGGTTGCCGTTGTTTCGAAAGAATATTCAGGTATATATATATGTCAGTGAATGTTGAGTCTTTACATTTATGTTTAGTATGTTAGATGTAGAAACAAAAAAAATGAGAAATCATGAAATGTTTTATCTTTTGTAGACTTGTTAGGTATTTTGACTAAACTGTTTACTTTAACATTTGGAAAGGCTGATATTTTTTGCAGGTTGTTTGATACATTTATAATTTAGAGTCTAAAATTTATTCATTAATCAATCTCTAGAGCCTGAGGAAGTTGAATCTTAAATTTTTAGCTGCACGTTGACATAATCTCATTGTCTGTAAACAAGTCCCTCGTATAGATGAAGCTGTGGTTTTATTGAATCTGTCTCTTTTCGGGTTCACGAATCCCTACTAGCCAGTGCAACGACTTTTTCATTTGTATAAATATAATTTTAGTTTCGAATGAGTATATGTATTGGTTTTTGGTGGCCCTTCATCTACCCTTTGTGTTTATGTATACATTCTATGTTAAATTTCTTTTCAGTAGTATTAGTAGTGTATTGATTATATATAGAAAAAATATCAGTCTTCTTCATTTGCGTATGACTCATTTGGTTCTTGAACTTCAGGTAAAACAGGGAAATGAGCTATACCTAAATAAATGGCTATCCAGGACACCAGTATTGAGAAATCTGGCTTTCTTGGGTATATTTTCTGCCGCGAAGTTCACTTTAACAAGGAAAGTAGTGCATCTTGTGTTTCATATAGTCCTATAAAATAAATTGGGTAACTCGATAGCACAGTCGTATAAATTTAATGAGTACGTTATTTTTGAAGGCACTATAAATTATGACGGGTAACTCACTTTGATGGTAGTATAAATTAAACTAGGTACCTTTACCAGTCTGTAGCATAATTTGTTTGGGGTAAATTATTTTAAGTTCCAACGGAATTGGTTTTGTGCTTGCGGTATATTTCCTTCACAAAGGGTTTTATGAAGTTTGTTCAGCTTTGTTATACCTGTTGATCTTTGTGTTTGCCTATAATAGGATATTTTTTGAAGTTTGTTCTGTGTTTTATTTTCCTTGACATTAATCTTGGACCTCTAAGGTAGTAACTGATTTTTGGTTGACATGATGTTGCTGGTGGTTGTTTAGATTTATGGGCGGTGAGTGCACTTGGAAGCCCTTCATTTAGACGACCAAGCGGACTAGTTTGATGTTGCACGTTAAATTCTCCCTGATTCCATGATAGACGCATTTATGTGTCTATATTAGTCTCAATTCTTTGTAATGTTAGTACTCGATTTTGTGGTTATTTTGGTATTCTATGTCTTTGTAGGTGTTTTTGGAGAAATAAACATGTGTGGAGAAATTGGCTCGAAAAGTGGTCTTGGGAGAAAATTACTAAAGGCACCCAGAAGACGCACTACAGGCACCCCGAAAGTATGTTGGAGACTCCCCAGAAAATTCATAATTACACCCCAGAAGAATTGCTAAAGGGAACCCGACAATGGATAAGGGGTACCCAAATTACTAAGGGGCATCCCATTTCCAAGGAAACTACTATTGGCACACCATGCAGGATAGGGGGAGGTCATCTTCAATATTTGAATTAATTTGTTTGGCGGGAAAATCTGATTCTCTCGTGGCAGATTAAGGTTGGATTTATAAATGGGTATTAATGGTAGGCTCGGAAAGATACCTACTACTATGTATAAACTGCAAGTGCACAGTGTCGACAAGCAACACAGGGCAAGCACAAGTCGAACCACAGAGACTTGGAGAGTGTAGAAGTTGATTCTAAATCCTTACTTAGAACTGATTCAGAGAGTAACCAAAAGGGGTTTGATTTTGTCGATACGACGAGATGATTTTCAAGTGACTGAAATAATAAAAGTAAAAGATGCAAATAACACGATATGTAAACACTGAGAATATGGATACTAGGGTATTCAAATCCACCACTAACCTATGATATGCATTCAACTTGTAATATTATTCTTGTCCTTATATTAGATTCAAGTCTACCGTATAACTAAGGTGTTTCTCCAATGGATAATTTAATCACAACTAAAGTATTTCTCCAAAGCATTAATTGTCTAATTAAAGCACAAATAATCTGAGGATCAATATTTGGTTAAGCATGAGTTGTAGCATAATCAACATGGAGATATTCTAACTACAATGGATACATGGCATACATTGTGAGAGCAAGATGTTGACAAACTTGGATTAAATTATATCTTTAAACAATTCTAAACTTTCAAGAACAAGATACAAGATATGAATACATACCAATGAGTTACGGCTTCATTTAAACCCTAGAAAATGAAACTAGAACATGAAGAACATTACAACAAAAATGAAATTTAATAAACTAACATGAACAAACTATTCTTGTATGAGTTTTCAACACAACAACCCTCTCTATTTATACACAAAAACTCACTCACACTTGGGATTCGAATTTTACTGTAGCAACCACTCAACAATTAAACAAAACATGTTTTCTTTAATTGATGGATGAAATGGAATCCAATGGGGGTGAGGTGGATGTTTTGGAAATAATCCAATGGGGGTGAGGTGTATGTGGATTTGGGTCTTGGGTTTTGGATCATGGGTTGTTTAATCCCATGAATTTGTAAACAGGTTGCCACTGATGCGCGAACGGGTTGCAACGCTTCCAACTTTCTTCTCTTTTGTCTTCTCAATTCTTCCAAGCTTTATTTAGTACTTAAAAACACAAAATTAATTAATACAAATATTTATTCTTGAAGATGGTAAAAATGCAGAATTTGGGATAATATATGACTTTGAAGCGCGAAAGATGAGTTAAGTGCCAATGAAAAGGTGTATGAATATGCAATATTTGGCACTCATCAAATACCCCCAAACCTGAATTTTACTTGTCCTCAAGTGAAACAGAAATCCAGAAATCCTAACTATACCACTGTCGCTGGTCTCTCGAATGAATTTAGCGTATGTACTAAGCCTTTAAACCCCTAGGTGTCCCTAGTGGACGAGTTGTAGTCTCGTGAGGGCCTACCAAAGAAGTACCCACAAACCCTTCTCCAATTTCAGAGCATCCATAGAAATGTCTTCATCTTCGGTCTTCAACTGTAGATGATGAACTTCGGAATTTCGTAGAACCTTGATAATTTGTAACCAATATATATATTTTTAAGACCCGCTACACAGCTGATCATCATTTTTTTTAGAGACCCGCTACACAGCTGGTCATCAGATACCAATAAAAGACTCTACAAAGGACTACAAAAGATCCTACAAAAGACCCGCTCCACAGCTGGTCATAGAAAAGAAATGCAAAAGACTACAAAAAACCTATAAAAGACCCGCTCCACAGCTGGTCATAGAAAAGAAATGCAAAAGACTACAAAAGAAACTACAAAAGACCCGCTACACAGCTGGTCATAGAAAACAACAACAAAAGACTCACAACGCCATATGCAAATACTCCCCCAAACCTAAATCTAACATTGTCCTCAATGTTTCAAAAGATGACAGAAATAACAACAAACCATGAGAACAAAACAAATTCAAAGGAAAGAGATTACCAAATGCAAAAAGGTTGGTGCTAACCATAGAAGGATGAATGCTTTGAAAGCAAACAATAAGAGTGATAAGACAAAAATTTGGTTAGCACAAAATATATACAAAATACAACTTAACCGGTTCATGAAACAAGATTTAACAATATCTACTGGATTATATACAAAGATTCACCATACACTAGCAATCTAAAGAGTTGAGGATCAACACAAAATATGAAGTGCAGAAATTTTAACAATCTCATATAATTATGATATGATAGAAATGCAAGTGAGAAAGTAAAACAAAATGAGATACCCCCAAACCTAGATTTTTCAATAGTAATACTTTTGGGCACGAAATCTAACAATTTTAGGGGTTCATCACGCAGAAGGTCTAGATCAAAATGGGCTTTGTTCGGTATGGGAAGAGAAACATCAATGCATTCCAGATATGACTTCTCAATAACAGGATATTTAGTGGACAAAAAGTCCAAAAGAATTTGAGATTCACATAACTCTAACCCTAGGTTTGGAACTGTCAACCACATCGATTCAGCACACTTCAAAGGAACAATTCTTAGGTCCACTGCAATACCATCAGTTGGTGACTTAATCAGAAGAGTAGGCACGTCTAAGTTGCTCATATGGATGAGATCAAGAGTACCATTATCATTAGTTACATTAACATCTCCTAAGTCATCTACAAGTGATACATCATGCTCACATTCATAGAACAATTCAGCAAGACCCAAACCAGTTTCATGATCATCCAAAGTTTTATTCTCATGCATAGACAAATCCAAAGAGACATCATGTTGTGACCTAGGTATATAATCAGACACGTCAATTATATTTTCATGCATAAGATCATTAGTGTCGACAGAAGATTCAACATTTTCTAAGTCAGACACAAGAAATGTGTCATGCTCTTGTTCACAGGACAATTGCACAGGCTCAAGATCAGTATCAACATCCCATGTATATGGAACATTAGAAGAAACATCACTCATTAAGGTCGAGGCAGAGAAGCATATTGTCTCTGAACCCAAAGGTTCGACAATATTTTCAGTAAAAACATGTTCTTCTAACATAACATCATCATCATTATCATCACAGAAATGCTTTTCCCTATTCAAAATCGTAGTATTTCTAGTCCCTTCATTTAAAACAGGTTCATATGCAATATAAGTTGCACGAGTAAGACTAGGCATACTATTTTCACATTTTATTTCATTAGGACAAACAAACATTTCATCCTGAAATTCCTCCCTTCCTACATTTTGTAAACGAATCAAATTCATTTTTAATAATGCATTAAGTTGTTCAATGGAAGGAGAGTCTTCACCAGTAGGAAATTCATAATCAATGCTATATGGTTTATCATGCAATACACTCCTAGCATTATTTTGTTCGATGAGTCTGAGATTTTCCTCCACAGATTGATAAGTAAAAAATTGTTCAACTTCCCACTATGGTGGATGATACATATGTGCAGGGTCATTAGGGTCTATAAAATACTGATCGCAACCTTCTAAAGGTTGATTATGGTCCCAATGACTATCATCTTTGTAATCTGTTGGCATTTCATATTTTGGATTTTCATGATATTCTCTAGATTGCCTAAAATCATGCAAAATATAGCAATTCTCAGCAGGATGGCCTAAGCCTCCACATAAGGTACACACATAGATTTCAGATTGCCTATAAGAATTATATGCGACAGATTCATGCATTTGCATTTCTAAAGCTGCAGTTCCATCTTCTAACTTGTCCAAAAGTGATGATTGTGAGAGTTGGGCACTGTAAAGATGTTCATTTTCACCCTATGGTGGATGATACATGTGTGAGTAGTTATTAGGGTCCATGTATTGATGCTCAGGACTGTGAAAATGTCCATAAAAATCCCTATAACTATTGACATCATGGTCTGGGAAAGGTTCATAACGTGCAACATGCCCGTAAGCAAGTTCTCTAATTGATTTGTTTCCATCCCCACCTGCAGACCAGAATCCTGACATGATCTCTAACTAGCACTAGGATTGTTGCAGAGATTGGGATGTACACACTGAAAACAGACCAATATTTTTTTCATTATTGGTTTTTTTTTTATTATTATTATTATTATTATTATTTATTTATTTTCAAGCCCATTCTCTAATGACCTCGGGCATACATTAGAAAAACAAAATAAAAGAAGAAAAATCATACGAAGGGAAGTTCTATGCAATCGCAAACAAGGCTGACTCTACCACAGAAAACCTACTGATTTCTAGCAAACAAAAAGCATGATGGTTCCACTTAGATTGTTTTTTAGACCAGCTTCTAATCCTTTGAAATGAAATTCGTAACAATCTGAGCAAACTCCTCTGAAATCAATCCGATTTTAAGTAAATTGGATAGAGGCGAGGGAAGCTGCTAGAGCTTTGATACCCAAGGCCTCACCGTATTACAAGGCAGCGCAGTCACGCATTCAATTTACAGAAACCGTCATGAACTTCGAAGTATGCTTAAAGAGTAACCAATATTTTTCGAACGACTTTCCTACTAAGCTCGTTACCTTATAGGTCTCATTTTATTTCAAATTTTTAATGCTTAGGTTCACGTTAGGTATCGTTTTCCTAAGGCGGGCAAGAAGAGAACGGTGATGAAATCCGAACCCTTATCTTATTTGGCCAGTTCTTGCCCTTTACTAGGAAAATAAAAGCAGCCGTATTCAAATCCTCAACATATATGCAACCGAAGGAATACAGTAACTCGCTAACAGGGGATTCACGAGTGTTTCGACAAGCTTACCTCCCTTTCCAGAAGGGGGATAAACCGTTGTTATCGACTCAGGCCACGACTCCTATGTCATGAACGAACCCGAGGGGCCGAGGTGATATTGTAATCACCGTCCTTCTCTGCAAACAGTTTGATATTTAATACTACCCTTCCGTAGGGTTTAAAAATAAAAATAGAATGTCCAAGTCCAAAGTCCAAAATAAAGTGCAAAAGAAAAAGAAAATTACAAGAGTAGAGGAATCCTAATACAAACTAAAAATAAAATAAACTCTTTTTTTTTTTTATTTAAAATAAAAACTTCTTCCGCTCACTTTCGCTTCCTTTCCTTCCTTTCCTTCGCCTTTACAACAGCTACTCAGGCACCTGTTGAGCTCAAAAGAGGTAGTTAGGGTTTTGAAATTTTAAAGCAAAAGCAAAAGTAAAAAAAAAAAAATCAAAAAAAAAAAATCAAAAATAAGTGTAAAATTGACTGTGAATAGTTGTGTTGATACAGTAATTATGCTACAGTTCCAGAAGACGAAATATGAACAGTGAAATGTGTACAGTTCCAGGAGATGAAATATGAACAGTTACAGGAGATAGAAACTTCAACTACACCGCTACCGAGTCCCCGGCAACGGCGCCAAAAACTTGGTAGGCTCGGAAAGATACCTACTACTATGTATAAACTGCAAGTGCACAGTGTCGACAAGCAACACAGGGCAAGCACAGGTCGAACCACAGAGACTTGGAGAGTGTAGAAGTTGATTCTAAATCCTTACTTAGAACTGATTCAGAGAGTAACCAAAAGGGGTTTGATTTTGTCGATACGACGAGATGATTTTCAAGTGACTGAAATAAGTAAAAGATGCAAATAACACGATATGTAAACACTGAGAATATGGATACTAGGGTATTCAAATCCACCACTAACCTATGATATGCATTCAACTTGTAATATTATTCTTGTCCTTATAGTAGATTCAAGTCTACCGTATAACTAAGGTGTTTCTCCAATGGATAATTTAATCACAACTAAAGTATTTCTCCAAAGCATTAACTGTCTAATTAAAGCACAAATAATCTGAGGATCAATATTTGGTTAAGCATGAGTTGTAGCATAATCAACATGGAGATATTCTAACAACAATGGATACATGGCATACATTGTGAGAGCAAGATGTTGACAAACTTGGATTAAATTATATCTTTAAACAATTATAAACTTTCAAGAACAAGATACAAGATATGAATACATACCAATGAGTTACGGCTTCATTTAAACCCTAGAAAATGAAACTAGAACATGAAGAACATTACAACAAAAATGAAATTTAATAAACTAACATGAACAAGCTATTCTTGGATGAGTTTTCAACACAACAACCCTCTCTATTTATACACAAAAAATCACTCACACTTGGGATTCGAATTTTACTGTAGCAACCACTCAACAATTAAACAAAACATGTTTTCTTTAATTGATGGATGAAATGGAATACAATGGGGGTGAGGTGGATGTTTTGGAAAGAATCCAATGGGGGTGAGGTGGATGTTTTGGAAAGAATCCAATGGGGGTGAGTTGGATGTGGATTTGGGTCTTGGGTTTTGGATCATGGGTTGTTTAATCCCATGAATTTGTAAACAAAGTTGCCAACGATGCGCGAACGGGTTGCAACGCTTCCAACTTTCTTCTCTTTTGTCTTCTCAATTCTTCCAAGCTTTATTTAGTACTTAAAAACACAAAATTAATTAATACAAATATTTATTCTTGAAGATGGTAAAAATGCAGAATTTGGGATAATATATGACTTTGAAGCGCGAAAGATGAGTTAAGTGCCAATGAAAAGGTGTATGAATATGCAATATTTGGCACTCATCAATTAACGAGATTCAATCACAAAATTTGGTTGGTATGGGCTTCAATTAATTAAACATGCTTGTTCTGAGTGATTTGCTAGATTGAATTGGGCTGGATATCGAGTTTGACGACGGACATGGGAGTTGATATATCGGGTTTGCTTGGGACAGTTGGGGAGAAATTTGGTCGGAAATTTACATGGAAATAATATCTTATCAATCTGTTTCGATTTTACATGGATGAGTGACGTGTTGGAACCAAAAACATGGGAATAAAATCTTGTTATATTTGGTGATTTTCAAAACAGGGATGAAGAAGTGTTTTACGGAAACAGGGAGGAGTTGGTTCATGGATTTGTTGTGGAAAATGAAAGAATATCAGTCCGGCTGTGATATACATTGAAGTTACGTGATTATCTTCCATTCATATTTGATTCCATCAATTCTGGGTTGAGAAAGAAAAGCCATGCCTTGTGGTGAAAGAAAATAGAAATTTCCGAGGAGATTTGAGGGCCTGAAAGTGTATAAATAGGATGGTTGAACCATATACTAGGGGTCGTGAGTTTGGGGACCGAGCAGAGGTACAGATCCGGAGAAATCAGAGCTGCAGGAATTGTTGTTGTTGCTGATGCAGTTATCAAGAACACGAAGAACATTTGACTAACGGAGTCAGTCGCAGAGCAGTCTTATATTCTACAACAGTTTGGTTTTGTCGTTTCCTGTAACAGTGCGATTGCAACACCTATAAACTGTCGCAAATTTCTGTATTAGAACTTTTCTCTTGTTTTTCACCTATTTGAGCTATGAATACCTATTTTGAGCAAGTGAATAACATGAGGAGCTAAACCCCAATATTGGGACGACGGAGGAAGCCATTCTCTATGCGTGTGGTAATTATATTTAATTCTTTTATGACTTTTGCACTAATTAAAATTGAGTACGATTTTGATTAATTAGTTGTCATATCATTTGATGGGTCATACTTGCTTAGATGTTTTGATGTCCCATGCTTAGGACTTACAACTAATATTTTGAGAATCAACCTTGGCAAAAATAAGAGTCCATGTCTTTATTGAGCTATAATTGTTAAAAGAATTAATATTTGAACCTTGTGTTATGAGTTTGGTGGAATCCGAAGTCCCAGTTTATCTCGATATTGTGACAATCTTGTGTATATATTAAGTCTAAAATCAATCTCTACAAGTCTTTGAACGAACTTTACTACCACTTTCTACAACAAATTAAAATCACATCAGTCTGGTCCAATGTTCTAGTAATTGAAGTTGACAGACTACTTATGGAGGTACTTTCTGAAGACTTTGTTGTTTGAGATTTTAGGCTCTTTGATTTCAGTTTAGTTAAAATTTGATTAAGTTAGTCAATTACGTTTCTCCACTTATTTTACGGACTCTCATAGGTTGTCTTCTGTTTGCAGGATTTGCTCGTTATGCGCTCATTGATCGCCACTGACTTATGAAGGTAATTTAATGATGGTGTGGAGTTGGATAGTGGAACCATGTCTTAACTGGCCTTTTGCATTAGCAGGTACTAAGATGCATGTCTTAACTATGGTACCGAATGAAATTGTTAGTCCTTGAGGTGAATGAAATTGTATTTCAGTTGATTCTAAGTGAATCTCTATCATTCAAAGTAAATGGTTATGTTCAATTTGACAACGTTACCAACCATAGCCCTTTTCCTACTTAGATGCCTCTCAAATGAATCATCTAACAGTGAAGGAATTGCTTTGGAAGTTCCTAATGTGTATAAGTAAGTAGGTTTTGTTTTACAAGTGTTTACTTTTACAATTTTCTATGTGTTAGTTGATACATGACTGGCCATTTTTATTAGTAGAGGACATTTTAACCGAATGTCTTTCGCAGCTTCGCTGCATCCTTGTCCCGACCAATCGTTTTATATTTAGAATGGAGACAATGTATACAATAACATTTAGAATGGAGAAAATGTATACAATAACATATATATTCTCCAAACCTTAGGCTATCCAAGAACACCATGTTCAACCAGCGAGATATCCTACTGTGGGTTTTAATAGCCTCTCAGAACTGAGGCAGACAACATACTATTTAAATCTAGACACAAACAGATCAAAAAACCGATTCTCTGGAATCCATTGCTTCTGTTGAAGAGTCGACAACCATTTATAGCATCAGATCCCATTAGAAACAAATCAATGAACACCATCTCATAAACCTAAATTGGGGTTTAATTATTATAAAATACGTATCAAGTAGCAATCATTAGTGAAGCATACACACACTTAATATCAAAATAATCACGTAAAACTAGAATATTAGATTTCCTGGATTTGAAATCCCATTCGCTCGAAACTCTGTACTAGTATTTTTATTTTTACCCGACAAAGAAAAAGAAAATAAAAGAGGGGCAACGAAGTAGATGATGGATAAAATAGCTAGGCAACTTAAATTGGGTATCATGTTCAACTTGATGGGTATGGATATTGCTTCACCCATTCGGGCATTGGTTAACTTAACCAATGAAGGGACAAAAAAGTAATTGCAACAAAAATTCTATCCAACTAGAACCGATCTGATCCATTTGGTCCGTCAAAATAGGATGACTCAAATGTTGTCCATATGTGGGGGAAAGACCAAACTATTGGATATCTATGAAGATGGCCCATTTTTAAAATATGTCTATTTTCGTCATTAACTACATCATCAACATTTTCAAATAACTGTTTACCAAACAGAATTTACAGTTTGTTAATTGCACAATATTTTCTAAATTATAGTTTACCAAACGTCATGCCGATTTATTTCCACGGTAACGCACAATTCAACACAACATAAAAGCGCTTTTACACAACATAAAAGTGCAGTGTTGAGTTTACACGGAAACACATATACCAAGTGCTTAAGCTAATGGAAATGCACTACCATTTGAACCGGGTAACGCACAGTTCAACACAACATAAAAGCGCTTTTACACAACATAAAAGCGCAGTGTTGAGTTTACATGGAAACACATATACCAAGTGCTTAAGCTAATGGAAATGCACTACCATTTGAACCGTGTGTAAGTAGAGATTGTATTGAAGATTAAAAGTGAAAAGAAAGATACAAGACAAGGTCTTTTTATAGACCTGACACCGACACAACACATGACTCATGTGTTTACAAATAACAACAATAAGCAAATAGATGTCCGTACAACATGACAGACTGGCAAGAAAAGATAAGATGTAATAAGAGCCATTCGATGGTTCTAACATCCCCCCTCAAACTGATGTCCGTACAATAGGCATAAGTTTGTCCTTAAGCTGACTGAACTGAGATTTGGAAAGGCCCTTAGTAAATATGTCAGCCACCTGATGAGAAGTATGAATATAAGATACCCTGAGAAATCCAAAGTGAACCAGATCACGAATCATATGATAGTCCACCTCAATGTGTTTTGTGCGTGCATGAAAAATGGGATTAGCAGTGAGACTCCCAGCACCTTGATTATCACAGAAAAACTTGTAGGGTAAGGAAAGATGAACTGACAATTCTTCAAACAAATAGGACATCCATAATATCTCTCCAGCAGCATTAGCTAAGCCACGGTATTCTGCCTCTGTAGAAGAACGAGAAATAGTGTGTTGTTTCTTTGAAGACCGAGAGACAAGGTTACCACCAACAAAAACACAATAGTCCGAGGTAGATTTCCTAGTGTCAGGACAACCTGCCCAATCACTATCACTAAAAGCTTGTAACTCAGAACAATTGCTTGCACTAAGAGTAAGTCCTTGACCCAGTGAACCCTTGATATACCTCAATATCCTCTTGGCAAGTTGAAGATGAATATCAGTTGGACAATGCAGAAATTGACTCACATAATTAACTGCATAACTGATATCTGGTCTGGTGAGAGTCAAGTATTGAAGTCCACCTACTAAACTTCTATAAGAAGTAACATAAGATAAGAGAGTGCCATCACACACTGAGGCTCTGTGTCCCTGAGAAACTGGTGTCTTGCAAGGCTTACATCCTAGCATATCATGTTTCTTTAAAAGTTCTAAAGAATACTTGTTCTGTGTCAGTAATAACTTCTTAGCTTGAGAATCATATGTAACCTCAATGCCTAAAAAATAGTGCAAAGGGCCCAAATCTTTCATTGCAAATTCACTCGTGAGAGAAGCAATGAAGGAATTCATAAGAGTATCTGAACACCCTACTAAAATGATATCATCTACATATACCAGTAGGATCATTCTAGCATCACCTTTCTGATAAATGAACATAGAAATATCACAAACAGAATTTAAGAAACCATATTGTAGAAGATATTTGTTGAATCTATCATACCATGCCCTGGGTGCTTGTTTCAAGACATAAAGACATTTTTGAAGTAAACAAACATGGTGTGGATGTTGAGGATCCAAAAACCCATGAGGTTGTTCCATATAGACAGTTTCAGATAAATTTCCATGTAGAAAGGCATTGCTGACATCCAGCTATCTAATAGATCAATTCTGAGATAGAGCAAGACTAAGAACACATCTAATAGTGGTGGCTTTGACAACAGGGATAAAGGTTTCTTTAAAATCAATGCCATCAACTTGATGATACCGTTTTGCAACTAATCTATCTTTATGTCTCTCAATGGTGCCATCAACATTGAGTTTAGTTTTGTATACCCACTTACAACCAAGAACATTCATTAATGGATCATAAGGAACATGAATAAAAGTATTATTATTATAAAGAGCCTCATATTCATTATGCATTGCCTTAATCCAAACTGGTTTCTTGATGGCCTCTTTGAAAGTTTTAGGATCAGATATGAGTTCTACTTTGCTAAGAAGGGCAGAGGGAACTGGATGTTTAAGAGCATTGTTTACCACAAAGTCTTTAAAAAGTTGTTTAGGTAGATGAATACCTGATTTTGATCTTGTTTGCATTCTGGAGGCAGTATAATTAGCAGAAGAATGAGTCTTATTTGATGCAGGAATATATGATAAAGAAGCATCTGAAGTAGTAGATGTCTCTGTTGAAGTAGTAAGACTATTAGTTGAAGCAGCTGAAGTTGATGATGATAAACTGTCCACATAATGTGTAGAAGAAGGTTCAACTATAGTGGTAGTAGGTTGTTCCACTGTAGAAGGAGAATTAGCAAAAGGAAATTTATGTTCATCAAACACTACATTAGTAGTGACATAAATCCTTTGAGTTTTCAAATCCATACATATATAACCTTTATGATGAATGCTATATCCCAAGAAAAGACAAGCTGAAGATTTTGGACTGAGTTTATCCTTTCTATAAGGAACCAAGTTAGGATAGCAAAGACAACCATACACCCTGAGCAAAGAATAATCTGACATGGTATGATATAAAGATTCATAAGGGGATTTATAACCCAAAACTTTGGTTGGAAGTCTATTGATAAGAAACACAACAGCTAAGAATGAGTCAAACCAAAATATTTTTGACAGAAAAGCATTAAAGGACAAGGTATTACCAACTTCTGTGACATGCCTGTGTTTTATTTCTGCAGAGCCATTTTGTTGATGAAGGTAAGGACAATATATTCTTAATTCAATCTCACTGCAATCAATAAACTCCCTGAATGGTCCCTTAGTTAGTTCAAGAGCTCCATCACATTGAAAGTACTTTATTTTTATATTAAAAAGATTCTCAACAAGAGACTTAAACACTTTAAAACAATGAGTACTATCTGTTTTATTCTTCATAGGATAAATCCAACTAAACTTTGTGCAATCATCTACAAAGAGAATATAGTACTTAAAACCCAAATGTGATTGCACTGGAGCAGGTCCCCATATGTCACAATGTACTAATTGAAGAGGAGCATTGGATACAAAACCAGTAGAATTAAAAGGAAGACATTTATTTTTACCCAGTTGACAAGATTCACAGACAAAGTTAACAAACTTGGTAGTCATTTTGATAGCAGCAGCAACATCTAGTTTGTGAAGTATCTTTGAAGCAGGATGGCCTAATCTTGAGTGCCAGAGAGTTGAAGAAGCCATTATGGATTTGAAAGCAACATGTGAATGTGGTTGACTGGTTCTGATTGGGTATAGACCATCCTGTACTTTCCCACTAGCCAGAATATGATTGTTCTTCAATGACTTTATTTCATAGCCCCATGGATAAAAGATAAATGCACAGTAATTATCCAGTGTAAACTTAGCAACAGAAAGTAGGTTATGTTGAATGTGAGGAACATAAAGTACTTTATTTAGTTGAAAATTAGTATTTGAAGTAGAGAGAGTAGAAGACCCTGTTAAGGAAATAGGTAGAAGCTTACCATCACCCACCATTACTTGATCAGAACCAGAATAAGCGATAGGTGAGTCAATGAGTTGATGTATTTGTCATATGACTAGAAGCACCAGAATCTGGTATCCAAACTGGTCCAGAAGAAGTATGTCCCCAATAACCTCTAGATTCATAGTCAGGAGAAGAAGAAGATCCAGCATTATAATCAAATTCATTCTGAAACCAAGGAGTAGAATCCATGGTGTTGCCAGCATTGAGATCAAGGCCAAGAAAATATTTCTGTGAAGGTGGTCCACTATTCTTGGATTGCACATATCTGAAGCGACATCGATTACCCAAATGGCCAACTTTATAACAGAGCTGACAAGGAACCTCTGGATCAATAACTTGTTTCTGATTGGGATCAAAAGCAGTTTTCTTGAAGCTAGGTGAAGGTGATGAAGTATGAAATTGAGATGAGACCGAGTTGTTAGTTTGTTGAATACCAGGAGGTATATTAGGTTTACGACCAAATGAATTTGAAGAAGAAGAATTATGTCTTTTGACAAAGAATGCTGAATTTTTTGGATCAGGGATAAGAGAAGAGAAGGACTCAGTTTCTTGCTCCTTTAAAAACTGCTCATGACTAATTAACCGAGAACGTAATTCATAGAAGGGAAGAGGAGATTCTCTGTTTTGAACACTTACAACAAAATGGATGTACTCTCTCCCTAGTCCTTTAAGAGCATACATGACCAGATCCGAGTCTAGAACTGGTTCTCCGATCTCAGCTAGTGCATCAGAAATATTTTTCAGTTGATGTAGAAACTCACTAACTATAGAAGAGCCTTTCTTGATAGAATGTAATTGAGATCGAAGCATAGATTTCCTTGCAAAGAATTGTTCAGTAAACATTTTTGCTAGATGTAACCATTTATCTCTAGCTGTTAGTTTTCCAAGAAGTTCTGAGGATAAAGATTTATCAACAGAAGCATTTATGCAAGATCCAACAAATTTATCAAATTGTAACCATTCAAGATAGTTAGGATTTGGAACCTGAATGTTATTGATCATGACGAGAGGTTGTTCTTCAGGAATTGAACCATCAACAAGACCATATAGATTTGTACAAATCAGAATAGAAGACATTTGATCTTTCCAAACAAGATAGTTGGAATTATTTAACTTTTCTGAAATGAAATTGGCAATGTTAGGAAAAGGAATACTGAATTTACTAGGAAACATAAAAGAAGGATATGTTTGTTGTTGAAATGATGGTTGTGGTTGTGTAAATTGATAAGATGAGGGAAACCGTGGTGGTGGTTGTGATGTAGGTTGTTGTAAAGATCTGTATTGGTGTGAATTTTTTTGAAAAGCAGAAGTATAAGATGGAAATTGTAATGGTGTAGGTTGAGTAAAAATTGGAGATCTCTGAGAAATAGTTGGTGAAATATGAGAAGTAACCAATGGAGAAGATAAAGGAGATGAAGATGGTTGTAGTGGTGGTGTTGTTTGGGATGAAGATGACGGTGGTATCGGTGGTGGTGGATGTGAAGAAGATGGTTGTGAAGAAGGAAAAGGGTTTTGTGATCTGTGTGGTGATGTAAGAGGTGGAAACATGTCAAGATTTGATACTTGACTGTGAGAAGGTTGTTGTTGTGATACAGCGGAAGAAGGTCGGGTAGTTTAAGTTGATCGTGTCACGAAGAAAAAGTTGCAGGTTTAATGGTGAGAAAAAACAGGTAAAGGATCAGATTAGAGAAGTCAGAATTCCCCTTTGGTATCCGATACCATGTGTAAGTAGAGATTGTATTGAAGATTAAAAGTGAAAAGAAAGATACAAGACAAGGTCTTTTTATAGACCTGACACCGACACAACACATGACTCGTGTGTTTACAAATAACAACAATAAGCAAATAGATGTCCGTACAACATGACACTCTGGCAAGAAAAGATAAGATGTAATAAGAGCCATTCGATGGTTCTAACAAACCGGATACTAAATGCACAACTATTTGGACAGAAGGTGGCACGCCCATGCGTGATGGATTTTTACAACCAAAACTTTGTGGGGTACTACTGGATTTGAGCTCACCTACTTGGTTCTTATCGCTTCTGTTTCTCTCTCTTCTCAATCAAAATTCAAACCCTCATCCTGTGCAGAAACCCTTTCTTTGTTCAAAACCTAGTTGTCATCCTCTGCAGAAATCCATTCTTTGTTAAAAAAAAAAAGAAATTCTGATGGGTACTTTCGATGGTTTACCAAAAGAGATGAGGTTAGAGATCTTAACTCGTGTACCAACACAGACATTTGTTGACTGCAAATTAGTGTCTAAATCTTGGAGACAGATTGTTCGTCATCCATCCTTCTCCCGGAAACACTTGAAGCATCTCAATGATTCTGATTCTGGTAAGTTGATGGGTTTTATTTTATTTCATAAAACACCAGGGCTAGAAGAATATGCAGAGTATGATGATGAGAGTTCTTCTTCACATGGCACACCGCCCTTTAGCAAAGCAAGAAGGTTCAATATAATATCTCCATTTGAACACTATGATCTTCTTGATTCATGTGATGGCTTAATTTGTTTCAATGCACTCCGTAGTGGTTATCCTTTCGCTGCTTTTCTTCCCCTTGCGGACCGTCTGGTGTATTATGGGCCTTCTTTTATCTGCAATCCTGTTACTAGAGAAATTGTGGTACTTCCAGAATTTGAAGGGGAAGACTTGTTAACTGGATTTGGTTACTGTTCGTCGACTAATGAGTATAAGGTTGTCGGAATCCGTAGCTGCAAGAGAGAAGCACATTTCGGAGTTGTTCAGGTATACACTCTTGGGAGTGGCAAGGGATGGAGAAATGTTGGAAAGATGGACTATAAGATGACAGATGATGTACGGAAAAGTGTACGGAGCGGTGTATTAGCAAATGGAGCTCTTCACTGGGTGGACGTGGGAGGAACCGTTCTTACCTTTGATTTGGCCAATGAAAAGCTTAGCGTAATTCCATCGCCACCCATTTATGAACCTGGGGTTTTTTTATCATGTAGTTTTGGGTGATTGTTTATGGGCCATTTATATGCATAAAAAGGAAGGCGTATGGTTACTCAAGCAGACTAAAGATAATCATGGCATGTCTTGGAATAAAGTGTTTAGCCTTGGACTTAAGGCACCATTCACATCTACGAAGAGTGGTCGGTTTTTATGCTATGGTCAAGTTAGTGGCAGTATCTATCGCAATGATCCAAAAGCTTCATCTTCCGAGTTGCTTGAGAGTTTTAGTAGGTCGGTTTGTCTATTTATTCCTCACAGGAATACCTTAATTTCACTGAAAGAATTAGGAGAAAAAGATACACAAAAAATGGAATCTGTTGAAAGGGAAAAAGTCGAACCAGGAGATGCAGACTGCACCATGCAGTGACAACAGCCAGTATGAAGTAAGAGATCTAAAGGTACGTATAAACAGATAAAGCTTCATTGGATTTTAGGCATTTTGAGACTAGATAACAAGGGACCTTTTCTGAATATAATTCAATTTCGTGTCTATATCCTATTATATAAAATTATTTCCATAGGCGCCTTTTATTAATTTATATTGCTCCGTTGATTGGAAAACTATTGATTTACTTTCGTTCCCAAACGCAATCTGAAATGTATATGCAGAAAAGATTGTTGAAACTGAAAACTTTTGAGTGACTCTTGTCTTAGAAGAGATCCATTTGGTGTTGTCATTTTGAGAATTTTGTGTCATTATAAGTTGCTTGGTTGGTTCCAAAAAAGAAAACCATTGCTTTGGATAAGTTAAAACAGAAAAGCTGTCTTCCCTTGGCAACAAATTTTATAAAAACAGCAAACACCACTAGGTAGAACCTTGTCACTGTGTGCGAAGCGAGTGATGGTGTGTAGAGAGAGAGGGATTTCACTTGGAATAGTGGGGATAGTCTATGGAGAGAAGTTCACATTAGGCTAATCTTAAGTCTTTAACACCTTGTTGGTTGAGCATATTTAAAAAAAAAAAAAACACCTAGTTGGTTACACATGCTTGGTTTTGCTATATCACTGATTTCAGTTGTTGAGTTTTGGATTTGTATGCCTGCAGGTCAAGCAAAATACCTCAGACCTGCTAACGTTAGGATCTATGACATTACTCCTTTGATTTGATAGATTCACCCATACGTTGTCGAATATCTAATTTGGATTTGACACCTATATAATTTGCATACACAGGCCTTTTGAGATTAAATAACAAGGGACCTTTTCTGCATCTAATTCTGTATTGTGTTTATATTTTAGATTGCTATGTTAATTGCAGATTTACTTTATTTAAGTCTTGATGGAGAATGGTGCAGCTTAATTACTTAAAGAACCTTAATTATTTTGTTCGTAAAAGCAAAGTCTGATACAGAAAAGTTTGTTGAAAACTGAAAACTTTTCAATGGCTTTAGCCATTGGAAATAGGGTAAATTTATTAAAAAGAGGGTCATTTATATAATTCCCACTAGTAAATATCTGTTTAGTGTTTACTTTCAGATTAACCTCTTATATTGCTGTCATTTGGACAATTTTAATGTGTGATTATAAGTTGCTTGGTTGGTTTGAAAGAAGAAAAACAGTGCTTTGGATATGTTACAACACAAAAGTCTGTCTTCCTTAGTCAACGAATTTCATAAAAATATGAAACGCTACTAGCTAGACCCCTTGTCTTGGCATGGGAAGTGAGTGATGCTGTGTAGAGACAGAGGGAAACTTTCACTTGTAGCAGTGTGGATAGTTTAGGAGAGATAACTTCAATTAAAGCTCATCTTAACACGTAATCAGGTTATACATGTTTGGTTTGGCTGATTTCACCGGTTGAGTCTTATATTTCACCGGTTGAGTCTTATATTTGTAGGAGAATGTGATTATTAGTTAACTGACTATGTTTCCAAGGAGAAGAATGTCTTACATGCAGGAAAAGAGGTTTTTTTTTTTTTTTTTTGGTATTGTTACCAGGACAGTTTAGTCTATATGGTTCCTAAATTGGCATCATATGATCAGCAGAAAGACGGGCACCTCTTGTGGCAACAATGTTGCACAGCTCTACAACAACTCTTCTTGTTTCAAGTCAAGTACCAAATATCCCAAAGATGTTCTTCAATATGCTTTCAACCACTCTCAAATCTGGGGATGTGTCATGATGCATGGCTGACATTTCAGGAGTCCTCAAAATGAATCGAGTCTTGGCGGAATAGTATCACCAAAAAGTTCAGCATCTTCCGCCATTTTGCAGAGGACTCGACGTACAATATCTCCCAAATACATCCCAGAAATAATCTTCTCGAAAATCTGTTCACCAGCGTTGAGACTGTCCTGGTCGAAAGCCTGATCATATTCAGTCATAGGAAGGTGTGATGACTGGAAGTTTCCCCACTCCATGTTGATTACCATTTCTCCTGATTTATTAGGAATGTCATGTGCACGCTCTACATATGCTGCGTTTGTTCCAGTTCCCAAAATAACTGCACCTGCAACATCATTATTCAAGTATTTGCCTCCAGCTAATGTACCAATTGTATCATTCACCAGATCTGCAACACGCATATCTATGCCATGTCTGTCTAAGGCTAGTCAGTTGTACCACCACATCTTTATCAACTGCATCAACGATGGAGAAACCATTTGTCCACCACATCTTTATCAACTGCATCATCGATTCATCGATGGAGAAACCCTTTGTCCACCTGATAAGTGTTCCAGAAGCGATGGATAATTGTTTTACAGGGAATGAAAAAGTAAAACTCAATTCCCTCTGACTACCAGGAGGAAGGAAGAAACCTTCTCCTTCTGTAGCTATAAATCTCGCGAGTTCTTTAGCGATGAAATCCAACTGTTGGCTTGAAGTGGCAGACGTCATCAATTCACGAGGAATTGAGACTTCAGTATATTCTTGTTTAACTACACGCCCATCTCTTCCACCCAGTTGTACACGCAGCACACGGAAGTTTGTACCGCTGAGATCCAGAGCATAAAATAGTCCATGTCATCACCAGTAGGGAGATTATGAACATAGCTATTAAGCATCTTTAGCTTACTACCACCTTCAGAAGCAAGACCAGCATGCATCTCCTCGGTCATATCATATCATTAGCAACTTGTCTAAGTTTCCAAATTGGGGTAGCACAATTTTCTTCAAACTCATTTAGTATAGACATAGCTTGTACTATACTTAGTACAAATGGATCAAATTACTAGATCGTAAATCTGCTTCCTAAGGAATGCATCCTCTAAACTAAACTCTTCTCTTTCATTAATTTAACTCAGCAATTGTTCTTACACACTAAATAGCAAAGCAAATGATTAAATCCTATAGCCAACGGCTCAGCAGCGAACACGTGCCACTATCCGGAAGGCTTACTACTAACCAATTAGGATAAGAGTTATAACTACACCCATACAAGGACTTGGATAGACCATGACATTGCCTTCCCTAAACAGTATCCTTGTCCTCAAGGATAAAATTGCTGATGGAAGATAGCTCCTCCCAAGTTGCATCTTCAGGTGCTGAGTTAGTCCACTGAATCAACAATTGCCTCACTAGCCTTTTGCCAATCAACATTGTTCTGTGATGTAGTACCTTCTTAGGTCTCATAATGATCTCACATTCATGATCTACAACAGGTAAGGTGGAAGAGGGAACATGTTGCTGACCAATCTGTTTCTTTAATTGAGAGACATGGAACACTGGATGAATTCTGGCATGTGAAGGTAACTACAACCTATATGATACTGGACCAATCTTCTGCAATACAGGAAATGGGCCATAATACTTAGCAGCAAGCTTGAAATTCTTTCTCAGAGCAACTGAAGCTTGTCTGTAAGGCCGGAGCTTTAAATAAACCACGTCTCCTGCAAGAAATTCTCTGTCAGTTCTAGATTTATCAGCAAATAACTTCATTCTTTCTTGAGCCTTGTGAAGGGATTCCTTGAGAATGTCAAGCATAGCTTCTTTGACCTTCATGTAAGTCTCAACAGTAGCTATACTGAAGTTGTTGCAGAAGAAGGAAAAGCCATGTGAGGTGGTAAGTAGACATAAAGGGCTTGAAAAGGGGAGATCTTCAAACTAGTGTGATAGCTAATATTATACCACCATTAAGTAAATCCACTGGCACCATTTGCTTGGTTTGTGACCAGTAAGACATCTCAAATAAGTCTCCAAGCATGAGTTAACTCTTTCATATTGGCCATCAGTATGGAGATGATATGTTGTACTGAGATTTAAGCTGGTGCCAATAATTTAAACAAGTCATTCCAGAAGTTACTAGTAAAGACTTTATATCTGTCTGAAACAATGGAAATACCTGATCCAAGAATGCTTTGGCCACAAAAGCAGCTGTGTATGGGTGATGAAGGGCAATAAAATGGCTGCATTTAGTGATCATGTCAACAACCACTAAGATAACACTTTTTCTGTCACTCATAGGAAAGCCTTCAATGAAGTCCATTGTAATATATTTCCAAGTATGTTGTGGTACTGGAAGTGGCTGCAATAATCCAGATGGAAAGTGGTGCTCCCCTTTATTCTTTGGCAAGTATCACAAGCAGCTACAAATAGAAGTATGTCTTGTTTCATCTTAGGCCAGTAGAAGTAATTCTTTGCCATGACATAAGTTGCTTGCATACCAGAGTGGCCTCCTACAACAGAAGAGTGCAATGTACTTAAAATGGAATACCTTACTCCATTACTGTCACCCACATAGAATCTGGTTTTGTATCTCAATATTTGTTCCTTATATGATTATGGTGGATCTGAGTCAGCTGAAAGAAGTAGTTGTGCATTGAGTTGTTGAGCCTTAGGGTCATCAATATAGCTCTGCAGAAGCATACATCCAAGTTGGGCTATACATAAATAAAGCAGTGCACTGAGCAGAATCATGAGGTCATCTTGACAAAGCATCAACAACTAAGTGTTCTTTACCTTTCTTGTATCTAATTTCATAGTCAAAGCCTAAGAGCTTCATGAGCCATATTTGCTGTTAGACTATAGTAATTCTTTGTTCTAAGAAATACTTTAGACTTTGATGATCAGTGGGAATAATGAATTTATTACCTTGTAAGTAATGTCTCCACTTCTGGACAGCTTTAACCACATCTAAGAATTCTTTTTCATAAGTAGATAATTCTCTTGCTCTTGGACCCAATGATGTACTGAAAAAAGAAATAAGTCTTCCTTCCCGTGTCAAAACAACACCAATACAGTTTTTACTTACATCACTTTCCATAGTGAATGTCTTTGAAAATCTGGATATGCAAGAACTGAAGTGTTGGACAATGCAGCTTTCAGTTGTTCAAAAGCAATTGTAGCAGTTGGAGTCCAAGTAAAGGAGTTCTTTCTCAAAAGATCAGTCACAGGCTTATTAATTGCTCCGTATTGCTTAACAAATTTCCTACACTACACCAAATTCTGGGATTCATAACAGAATTAAGTCTTTACGAATCGGGGTTGTAACTGCCCTCGCCAGTTTCAAAAGTGGGTGTTACATTTTTTTCGTAAGGGCAATGCAGCCGTTACGAATTCTTGGTTGTAACGGCGTTAGTAACAGCTGACGGCCGTTACGAATTTTTTGTAACAACATGATCGTAACATGCTTAATCCGTTACTACGTGGAACATTAGTAACGTGCTAGAGCCGTTACTACGGACAAGTTGAAACGGTTGCTAGCCATTACGAATTTTTTTCGTAACAATTTTTTTTTACTGCCAGTCAATCTTGACCTGGTCAAAATTTTCAAGCCTGACTGGCAGTTCATTTTCTGCCGGAACTCTAAATTCAATACCTGCATACATTCATTATCCACACTCAACAACAATTTCTTCAATCTATTCATATCACATTCATTCAATTCATATCAGATTTATATTACAAAAGAACCGAACAGATATAAATTACACAAGAACTGAAGTTTCTCTAAGTACTAAACTTTTTGAAATTCCTCTAAGTACCAATTTTTTTTTTTTTTTGTTAAGTATCAAAATTTCTAGGGGAAAACATGGAAGGTTCCAAACTTTTAAGGGAACACATAAACTTACTAACTGCTTACAAAACTTGAATAACCGTAACTTACAAATCTTGAAGTTTCCTTGTTCGCCACCCTTGCATCTAAGATTTATATCCTTTGCATGCTTGCTTTTGTTAAAATCTTAGGCATAAGAAAACTCAATATAGGCCATCCTGCAAAATACAACAGGCTGCATTATTATGACAAGTAAACTGGAAGAAATAATGTTGAAAATACATAGCAAGTAAATGCAAACAAGCAATAATTACATAGGTGCAACACATCAATGTAAGCATCTTCAAGTAGAACAAGTACCACAGCTTCAAGTGGAACTGCAACCAACACATGTATAGCATCTTCAACAAAATTCAAATTCTAAATCGTTAACAGCAACATAATTAGGTCAGGCCTAACAATCACATACCCTATATTAAACTATAAAG
This sequence comes from Papaver bracteatum, assembly GCA_023529315.1. Lineage (NCBI taxonomy): Eukaryota > Viridiplantae > Streptophyta > Magnoliopsida > Ranunculales > Papaveraceae > Papaver > Papaver bracteatum. The sequence goes on from JAJJWX010005194.1 coordinate 409,347, forward strand.
GAGTTAATATTTCAAAAATTAGCATCACAAATACCTGCATCTGTACAAGAAGTTCTGTTTTGATCCTTCGAGAAGCATCACTCTCATTTCCTTCCCCGCGTTGGCCACATAAAGAATCGATTCTTACTTTCATCGACAACCCTAATCATTATACCCTCCTTAATTGTCAATAACAACAAGTTTCAGTTCTAATTAACCTTTTCAAAGAGAAAATTCCATTGATCGAATGACACATTACTTGCTAAGCTGAAAAGACTTTTATACCAACTCAAAGGCCCTAGTGGATCAAAAACTGTCAAGCACATCATAAAATGAAGTCAGAACTATGAAGAACTAGGATACTGAAAATATACACAACACAAAATAGTGGATAAAAAATGTTACAGACTTATAGTATATATCTGCTCACTAGGTGACTTGCCTGATAGAAGGACCAAAAATATTTGATTCAGGAGTGAACTAAAAACTTGATACAATTTCCACAAACCAACAACAACCAATAAACTACTCTTGCCTAAACGGCTCGTCACGCATTATGCAAGCACTAAATTCTGGAAATACTAAAGTAAAAACCTCATACAAACATAAGGAGAAGGAACAATTAAAATCTTTTAATTATAATTTTCACTAAGCAGAAAGAGGCCAACACTCCATACTCTTTATCAGTTAGAGTGGTTGGAAAGGCTATGAAGCTATGCAGTATTAGTTTCGAGCAGTAGAAAGGGTAAACTACACCTTGATTTGATTACTTTATCTTTTATCAACGGAAGGTATGACAAGAACAACGAATCGGTACAAAAAAAAGCGTACGAGTCTATGAAATCTAACTATTCTTAATTTATTGAAATAACTACAGAACCTAACTTAAGTCTATTAATGCAGGATGATAAAATCCAAAAACTCATTGAAAAATACTGCAATCAGGACTTGAGAACTAGCTAGTATGGATGTGGTACAGAAAATAATCTTACGTACGATACCGAAATCTTGAATCATGCTCTGAAATAAGTAAGTCCATTACTCCAAATATTAACACCCATATCATATATACCATTTCTGAAGATGTTATTGAGCATGCAATCCTCTAGTGAAGCTAATGATGTCAATCAGCACCAATAGCTTATAAACTAGAACTTATTGAAATTAGCTTACAAACTATAAATTAGCTTACAAAGTAGAAAAAAAATTGAAATTTTCGAAATTAACATAAAACCCTAAAATCAAATCAATTTTTCAAAGCTTATACCTTCTAGGTCTTCAAAATTCTTCAATCTTCAAGTCTTCAAAATTCTTCAAACCCTAACAGGAAATTTGAAAAAAAAATCGAATTAGATTTATATGAAGAAGATTAAAAAAAACATAACTCAGATAAAACAAATCGTATTAGATTCACAGATTAAGAAATGGAAAAAAAAAAGAAAAAAAAGAAATGAAAAAACAGATCGATTAAAAAAGATGAAAACATAAAAATCGAAAACTTATAATGATTAACACTTACACAGATCGATCATTGAAGGCTATTGAAAAGATTAAAGAGAATTCTGTGATGTTTCTCGGCTAATACGATTTCTGTGATGAAACTAGGGTTTCATCGCCTGAGAGGAAAGAAAAGAGCAGAAGCAGAAGAGAGGAGAGAAAAAAAAAAATAAGGATAATGAATCTCGATCTTTTATACTACTGCTACCATATCTTCAGAATCACGTGAATGGCACACTCGTGGGAGGAAATATCCTCTCGTATAACTAATCGTGGGTGGAAATATAATGCTAGACGTGTGAGTCGCACACGTACATACTCAAGGTGCTACGACCCAAATGTGACCAAGCGTGTGAGTGGCACACCTATAAGAAAATTTGTAACGTCTTGGACCTGTTGCGAATTTTTTACAATTTAGTAACGGCTTCAGCCTATTACAAAATTTTTGTAACGACCATTTGTAGCGGGAAATTTGTAAGCCGTTACAAATTCATGTTACTAATCCGGGAATTTGGTGTAGTGCTATAATACCATGTAAGTCCAAGAAAATCCCTCAATTCCTTTATGGAAGTAGGAAGTGGCCAAGTCTGCATAGCTGCAACTTTATTTGGATTAGCACAAACACCTTCTGAAGTAATAATGTGGCCCAAGTACTCCAACTGAGGTTGTCCAAAACAACATTTGGACATTTTTGCATAGAGTTGGTGTTGTCTTAATAATGAAAAAATAATCTTCAAGTTTTCAATATGCTCTTCCATGGATGAACTATAGATTAGAATGTCATCAAAGAAAACCAAGACAAACTTTCTTAAGTACGTATGGTGCAAAAACTTCATTCATAAGAGCCTGAAAAGTTGCAGGTGCATTGAATGTCATAACTTTTAATTCATAATGACCATGATGGTTCCTAAAGGTAGTCTTGAAGATGTCAGCAGTATTTACTAAAATCTGATGATAACCAGCTCTTAAATCTACTTTAGAAAGCACCTTAAACCCTTTTAATTCATCCAACATCTCATCCACAAGAGGAATTGGAAACTTGTCCTTAATAGTAATACTATTTAACTTTCTATAATCCACACAAAATCTCCAAGAACCATCTTTCTTTTTGTCTAAGAGAATTGAAGATGCAAATGGGTTGTGGCTCTGTTGAATGACACCAGTAGAGAGCATATCTTTAACAAGTTGTTCAACTACTCCTTTTTGTATGTATGGACACCTATAAGGTCTCTGATTATGAGGTTGAGAATCAGGCTTTAAAGGAATGGAATGGTCCAAATTTCTATGAGGTGGTAGTGAACTTGGCTCAGCAAAGATGTCCTGATATTCACCTAAAAGTTTAAGTAATGGTGAAGGAATAGGAGGTTATATAGATGAGGTGGTGACATGAAATAAGTGGCCAATAAGGCCATGAGTATTTTTGGTGAATTTTTTTTTTACTGCTGAGCTGCTCATCATGACCAGAGAAGGATTATCATTAGTTCCAGTTAAGGTAATTTGTTGGCCATGATGCACAAAGGATATACTAAGTTTAGAAAGGTTAAAAGCAACATCACCTAGTTTTCTGAGCCAATCAGCTCCAAGGACCATATCATAGCCTCCAAGTGGCAGTAGTCTGATATATCCAGTGAATTTATGGTCTTGCATGCTCCAAGAAAGGTTTGAGCAAGTGCCAGTGCTGACAGCTTTCTCACCATTGGCTATTATAACTAGCATGTGAGGAGTGGACTCTATCTTGCAGTTGAGTTTAGAAGCCAATGCAGAATCAATGAAGCTTGTAGTGCTTCCAGTATCAATGAGAATGGAAATGGAGTTCTTCTTTAAAAAGCCAGGAATTCTGATGGTATCCCATGTAATATTCCCAGTTAGAGCATGCTATGAGATCTCCATATCAGATTCAACTGGTGAATCAACAGCCTTTGCAAAAATTTATTCCTTTGTGTCATTGTCTTGAGTGTCAATATGCTATGCTTGGACCATAAATAATTATTGCCTGCCTTTGCAGATGTGTTTACTGCTATAAACCTAATCACAGTTGTAACAGAGACCTTTGTCTCTTCTTTGGCTCATTTGTTCATGTGTAAGTCTTCTAATGATAGGTGTTGAAGGTTATTGTTTAAGGGGAGTGGGTGAAGAAGATTTGGGTGTTGTAGGGTCTGAATTAAATGTAGAGGCAGAGGTAATGACAGTTTTTAGAGGAAAGTTATAAGAAGAAAATGGTCTAGTGGATGTGAAAGCAGTGGGTGTCTTTTTAGTTGGCTTATAGAGCATCTGACATTTCTTCTCTTGAATTCTAGCTAATGAAAATGCTTGACTGAGTGTACCAAGGTTGAACATATGCACATAATTTCGAATTTCAACCTTAAGACCACTAATGAAACTCATGATAAAATACCTTTCATCTAAAGAGAGATTGTAATTAAGCATTGAGGCTTTAAGAGATTCAAACAATTCATAATATTCTTCCACAAAGTTTACTTGCATCAATTTTTTAAAAGAACTAACAAAATTTTCATCGACTGGATTTTCAAATTGAGCGCAAATACCCTGTGCAAATTCATACCAAGACATACGAGGGATACCAACTTAAAATTTTCACAACCACTTATCAGCCTTACCGTCAAGATATATAGCTGCTATATCAACCTTTCTATTGTCTTCAATGTTGTGAAGGAAAAAGTACCTGTCGCATTTCTGGATCCATCCACGAGGGTTCTCGCCATCAAATCTGGGAAGATCCAGTTTAGGAATTCGATTGAAGGGTGGGTTTGGCGGATTTGTAGGAAAAGAGACAAAATTATGAGGAGTTCCAAGAATTGCACCACCGGAATGGCCACATTGTGCTCCTGGTGCAGATTTAAGAAACAATCCCATCTTCTCTGTAAGATCTTTAACAACATCTGAAGTTTCCTTGCAAAGCGTGGAAGTCTCTTTAAGTTCCTTCTCAAAACTCTTGAGACGATCATCTGTGTGTTTTCGATCTTCAGTGAAGAGGTCGTGAAGATCCTTCGGAGATTTTGGAACGGAACCAACCATTGTTGAAATTTTTTTGAGATGACTCTGATGCCAATTGTACTATACTTAGTATAAATGGATCAAATTACCAGATCATAAATCTTCTTCTTAAGGAATGCAACCTCTAAACTAAACTCTTTTCTTTCATTAATTTAACTCAGCAATTGTTTTTACACACTAAATAGCCAACGGCTCAGCAGCGAACACCTGCCACTATCCGGAAGGCTTACTACTAACCAATTAGGATAAGAGTTATAACTGCACCCACACAAGGACTAGAGGCATCCATGTTCCCACAAGGACTCAGATGGACCATGACATAGCTTTAATCCATCTTCCTGTTTCAATTAATGTAGTTGCAACACATACTACTGCTGCTGCACGAGTACATTTTTGAGTACCGCAAACACGTTTCATCTTGTGATCTCTTTCTCTGAAGAATTTAAGGAAATTGTCTATGACTTTATTAGCAGTCTCGATCCCTCCTCCTGGCATCTTTTGTGCTCTCTACAGTAAAAAATTGTTTTCTCTACAATAAAAAAGTTGTATAATTCACAAGACAACACCAGAAAAGCGCGCGTACTCTTAAAAGAAAGAATGTAATGGTATGTAATATGAAAGGCATGGTTGTGTATTTATCAGATGTTCAAAGGCTTGGTTCTGTAAACCTTTCCAAAAATATTCCTCTCGGATTCCCAGTTCGGGTCTAAAATGGAAAAGCTATTCCTAATAGGGATACTAAATTGAAAGTCGGTTGTTGTAGCGACATTAGAACATGCAAGGATTAGGCATGTCTCTTAAAATCTAAAACCTACTAGCTAGTCACCTGTTGTTAAATCAACAGGAAGCAGCATGAGAAGTCTAATGTGCATCCAACTTTATTGACTCTCCAATTGCAGGGGTCTCTTGCATTCACTTTACAACAAACTCCAGTATTGGTGCGGCCAGGTACTCCAGCAAAAAAGAAATATGAGGTAATGACCCATGCAGTGAAACACACCTGAGCATGAGAGAGACCCTTTGGCAGTTATGGTTTCGCATGTTATGAAGACATTATTCATTCTCCCAGAGGTCAGGATGGTGTTGGAACCTACAAATTTACGTCAAATGAAATGGTACTATAATAGATCGAGAGCCTCGGTTGAGAAATCTCCAGGTTGAGGAACTTGTTGATAAGAAATACCTCTCACTAACGCTGCTTGTTATTTGGTTGTCTATGTCCTTGTGAACCTCGTATGAGCTAGCGCCTAGCGTCCTTGTCCTAATCTAGAAATTGCAGTTATATTGTGCATTAACTTCAACTGTAATAGTCTAATTTTTTTTTTTAGTAAATACTCCCCGTCTTGGAGCGACTCTTTTGTGGTTCTAGTTCTAGCAGCTGGACCTTGGTATCTCTTTGGAGAAATTGTTCTAATTTTTCCGTTGGTCCTATTTTCAGTCGACTTGAAGGCTCTTCGTTTGTGAAATGAGCGTTTTGGGGAGGACACTTGGCAACGTATGAACTTATCATTGGTTTAAAAAGAATAGGAAAAAGAATAGTTGGTCCTCATGGTGTACATTGAAAGACCGAGTGGCTTGGATGTTTGCTACTCCCTCCGTTCCACTTTACTTGATGTTTTAGGGTTTATTTTATGTTCCAAAATAGATAAGAGTTTTAGTATTTTCCCCAAATTCTCTCTGATTTACCCTTGCTTTGGAATCACAACAGAGCATAAATTCTCATCGTAATCAACCTTAAATTTTTAAATATTTTCCATGGATGATATATAGTCTAATCAATAAAAATTTGGTACATCCCAAGTAAATTACAATGACACTGGTAACTTTTTTCTAGAATCTAGAAACTAAAAAGTAGGTCATTTATTTATTTTTTTAAAATTATTAATATGGGTAGAATTGGAAGAATTTAATTCTCTTTGATGTTCCTTAATCTGCCTGAAAAACTCTAAAATATCAAGTAAATTGGAACGGAGGGAGTATTATTGTTTAGGGCCTGAACAGACTTCCTCGTCAGGGCACAACTTCGGTTCTGTACAAAGCATATTCATTTTGCATTAGGCTTTATAACTACTGCAAGAAAAGAGTTCATCCTCCTTTTTTACAACTATGGAAACAAAAGTCAACGATTGTCTTTGGTATTTTTCTACCTAGTTTTTCACCCGTGATGGTTTGCTTTTTGTTTATGGAATATTGTATCCACGTTTTTAAATGAATTCCGTTCCCAACGGAGATACGAAGTATTCTTTGGTTATTAAAATGAGGAAGGATACGGTTTGTACCATGTATAAAATACACTAGAATCCCGTGAATTAAGCCTAAAAAAGCCCGTTAAAGAAGATTCCAAAAGCCCAAATCGGACTTATTGAGGAAGTTCGGAGGTTTATTGAGGAAACCAACACTTGGGTTTATTGAGGAAACCCAGAGGGATTATTATGGAAGCTCAGTCTAGCTTATTATGGAAGCTCAATCTAGCTTATTATGGAAGCCCAAATGACTTATTATAGAAGTCATTTTGATATAGACACAAATCTTGGGAAGATATACAAGGATATTCCAAGATAGATACAAATCTCATGAAGATATACAAGAATCTTTCAAGATATACTCAAATCATGTGAAGATATACAAGAATCTCTCAAGATAGACATGGATCTTCAAGGATAAGTACAAATCTAGGTAGTTATTTGGATAACTACAAATCTAGGGTTATTATGGAACTAGATTAGGGTTTTTTTGCCTATAAATAGAGGCCAAAAATCCAACTCAAGGGATATGGAATTTTAGGTTAGCTAACCCGAAGAAAACTCTTGTATAATACAATCAATAAAGAATTTCTTTGTTCCTCCGTGGATGTAGGCAACACTTGCCGAACCACGTTAAATTCTTGTGTCTCTTTATTTTTCTTCAATTTGTTTCATAACCCTAATTTATTTAATCAACATGAAATCAATCGTGTTTTGTGCCTAGAATTTACTTTGGGTACAAACATTGGCACTGACTAAGGGGATTTCGAGTAAAACGATCGTGTTTTTCCGTTGAAAAAGGTGCGGCAAAACCCTCGAAATTCGTGCTTCGATGCAAAAATCAGCGATGAAAAGGAAAAAGAAGAAAAAATTAGGGTTCTTACGTAACTGTTGCGAATATGAGGAAACTGTTACAAACAGATGCAGAAACTGCTGCCGAAACAGTAGCAGAAGCGTTACACAGAAGTAACAAATATATTTGTTACAAAAGGCGTTTCCAAAGCTTCTATCCTGTACAGCTACAGAGATCCAGCCTCAGGTACGCCTCACCATCCAAAAGATCCAATCCATCAGATCCACTGAATCTAAACCTTTGGATCTGCATAGCCTCATGTACATCAGCGATCTAGTACTTCTCAGTCGCTGACTCACGCGTCCAGTCATCATCCCACGGCAGCTGTCACGTCAGCGCATAATCACATGTTACGTCAGCGCACAACTAACTGCCACGTCAGAATTTTATTTTTCTTGCGCCACGTCATCAGTTGTCGGATACCACGCCAACCCATATTCCACGTCATCAGTGGGACACGTCACCGATTTTGCCACGTCAACTGTAATTAGGTCACGCCCAGTCAGCAACGATTGTCCAGTCACCAGCTGACACGTCAGCAATTCCTGTCAAGTCAACGTCGCCACGTCATTCGTCAGGTCAGCATCCGCCCGCTCCGTCAGCAGCTCTTGTCCAATCATTAGCTTCCATGTCGGCACTTGGATCCACGTCAGCATAGCGTACCACGTTGCTTCTCAATAAAAAGAAGAAAATTTTCGTATGGTGGGATTCGATATAACGACCTCCAGCTTCTTAGTCAAGCACTGAACCACTGATCTAGTCGTCTGTTGGTGCAATAATTCATGACTCAGTAATGTTAGTCTGTCTATCACGCGTGATTCGTGCAAATCTTGCTTCGTCAATAACTTCTTCGTTTTAAGTCTGAATTGAGTGATTTTTGGCTCGTTAGAATCTTCTTTCAATTCCCTACAACATGGAAGAAAAAAAAATCCAGTGTTCTAGAAACTTGGAGGTGCACTTGGAGCAACGACATGATCGGTGAACGGGTTCGAGGTTCTTGGATAACGACATGATCGGGTTCGAGGTTCGTGGATAGCCACATGATCGAGAGTTCGAGATGAGGATTACTTAGACCCACCAATATTTAGCCTTACATCACATCGCAATCACCTAAATACTCACCTTGCACGTGAGCACATAAGTCTTGTTCTTGTCGCAAGCATAAAATCTCGCCTTGCACGCGAGTACAAAGACTTGCACCTTCGCAAGCATAAAATCTCACCTTGCACGTGAGTACAAAGACTTGCACCTTCGCAAGCATAAAGTCTCGTCTTGACCACGATCCCAATTCCCGATATTGGTCCAAAGACTCGTACTCAACATAAGCAACAGCCAGCCTACCTGAGCATCGATCGCTTCAGCCTTGTTACGTTGCGAGCAAAAAGCCTTGCCACAGCCGCAAGCACACACACAACATTCTACTCAAGACTCGACTAGCTATCGAGCATCAAAAGTCCACCACGTGACAAAAAGTCTCGCCTAGCACGTGAGAAATATTATTATTATTATTATATAAATATAAATAATACTAATTATTATTATTAAAAATCAACATCAGAGTCAACATTACAAGGGACGGTGGGAAACCTAGCTACAAGCTGGGCACCGACCCCCTTTTGAATAACGATCCCTAACCTATGAAAAAGAGAATTTCCCATCTTGAAATTAGCATTGTGTCTAATCATACAATTCCTTATTCTCTTCAGAAAAAGTATAAGTTCCGTACCAAGCTCCCCAAAAGTGGAAAAGGACAACACTCCAAAACCATATCCAAGTGAAGTGCAAACATCCAAGTATTTATTATTCTTGCGGGTGACAGCTGCAGAAATGGCATGACCTGGTATGAAGCTGCGAGTCCTAGCAGCAGTGAAAGGAGAGACTCCTGTGACGTCAAGACAAACATCCCTACCATCTTCCCAGTTATAAACCATAATATCCGCAGGACGAAATTCTTTGTTATTGATGACGCCCAAGGAAACCTCTTTTTTAGCAACAACTCCGGCTCTGTAACACATATCTGCCAAGATATCCTTTACTAAATCGTGTCTAAATTTGAGCCCCACTTCACTAGCACAGTGAATGCCAAGGTCTCCAAAGACATCCATAAGTTTCCCACAACAATAACATTTGCTATCCTCCTCAAAAAGGGGTATGGCCAAACGGTACTGCAAGACTGAGCTAAACTGCCTAGTACCAATAGCCTGATTAAGTCCCGGTATAGGAATGGCCTTAAGAAAGTCCTTAGGAATGGCCTTATTATTATTATTATGATTATTTATTTTTAAACATGAATTTGTTATTATAATATTATTACATGAAACTAGTTGGAAGCCTAACAAGCTAGGCTCCAACGACATACTACTACATTAATTGAACAAGTTGCTGTGCTATCCTACCAGCGAGCCTCATGGGTAACCTTGCCAAGGGGAGCCGAAGCGGGAGGGGGCGAGATTGTGTCACAAGGGGGGCAAACTAACACTACCTTCCATGTTAATTCCTGCAATATTACGCCATTGGGGACTTGAACCTGGGACCTCCTGGAACGCATGAAACTTCGGGGAACGGGGATGACCAGCTGAGCTAGGGCCCGTTTTATTTTTACTTTTACTTTTACTTTTTATTTTTATTTTTTGTGCAGGTAATTACAGTTGGGGGCATCTTCGCAATGTCTCTACAAATGCTTGGGGGCGAGTTACGTCATCAACGGTCGACGCAGAAGAAAAAACAAATTTCTTAACCCCCAACAAGTTGGAGGTTAAGAGGGGGCGATGTTTGTACCGTTTATAAAATACACTAGAAGCTCGTAAATCAAGCCTAAAAAAGCCCGTTAAAGAAGATTCCAAAAGCCCAGACCTGACTTATTGAGGAAGTTCAGAGGTTTATTGAGGAAACCAACACTTGGGTTTATTGAGGAAACCCATAGGGATTATTATGGAAGCCCAATCTATCTTATTATGGAAGCCCAAATGACTTATTATAGAAGTCATTTTGAGATAGACACAAATCTTGGGAAGATATACAAGGATATTCCAAGATAGATACAAATCTCATGAAGATAGACAAGAATCTTTCAAGATATACTCAAATCATGTGAAGATATACAAGAATCTCTCAAGATAGACATGGATCTTCAAGGATAAGTACAAATCTAGGTAGTTATTTGGATAACTACAAATCTAGGGTTATTATGGAATTAAATTAGGGTTTTTTTTGCCTATAAATAGAGGCCAAAAATCCAACTCAAGGGATATGGAATTTTAGGTTAGCTAACCCGGAGAAAACTCTTGTATACTACAATCAATAAAGAATTTCTATGTTCCTCCGTGGATGTAGGCAACACTTGCCGAACCACGTTAAATTCTGGTGTCTCTTTATTTTTCTTCAATTTGTTTCATAACCCTAATTTATTTAATCAACATCAAATCAATCTTGTTTTGTGCCTAAAATTTATTTTGGGTACAAACAGATACCCTCACACTTTTATTATCACACTATCTCACACGTTGGGCGTCATTTTTGCGAATAAAAATCAAACCGTAACGAATTTGAAGCTAATATTTTTGGGATATGTTCCTATTACCAATTTATACATGCCACCAAAAATGAGCACATTCCGAGACATAAAACCTCACAATCCATCGGTCTTAATTTCGACGGCCAGAAATCCGTTGATTTTCAACGGCTCATTTTCAAAGTAGTAGATGGTGGTGTTATATGTCTCGGAATACGCTCATTTTTGGTAGGTATGTAGAACTTGGTAAGAGGAACATATCCCCGAAATATTAGCTTAAAATTCATTACGGTTTGGTTTTTATTCGCAAAAATGACCCCCAAAGTGTGAGATAGTGTGATAATAAAAGTGTGAGGGGATCCCTCCTCCATTAAAATTACAAAGGATCAATACATATCGGTAGAAACGTTGGTGGAAGTTAACCAATCAACGTAGATATTGTTAAATTATTCAATAATCTTGATCTCTAAAAACTAATAAAACATGTAATAAATTAATTAACAAATAAAACAAACAATATGCAAAATTTATATATTTTTATAGAAAATTGTTTTGGCTTGTGCTAAAATCCTCAGACCTTATAATCCTTGACCAAAATTATATTCTACTAGTCTTTTTCCAAATTTTAATATTACTTAAATTACGAAAATCATTTTTTTTAATATAGATTTGTCTCTTTTAGTCCATTCAATTACTATATGACTTTATTTTATCAATTTAAACGTCGTCAAGATCGGGATACATCATAATCTCAACAAAAAATCAAAATGTCTTGTTTAGCTGCTTCATTTTCCTGGCTAAATTGGGGCCTATCGAAATTTCCACCCCAAACAATGATAAGGGGTGTCTAAATTTATTAAAACTTTCAAAATTACCCTCTAAAAAATACGAATATTACTAAATTACCCCATCAACTCTTAATAATAAACCTAAAACTAGAATCAGTTTTCATTTCTATCTCATAAACCGATTCTTCATCTCTTCTACTCCCTATTTTTTTTTTTTTGAAAAAAAAATCGTGGATTATCGACGATCCAAAAACGATTAATCGTATTCTTTCTTCTATAAAATGTCAAAACCATCAAGAATGAAGCATCCTACTAACAGGAATTTTCCTAGTGATAAGAATCCCGGAATCGTTGAAGTGATTCGAAAGAAAACGAAGGAAGTGCTTGAGGAAGCCGAAGCCTCTCGTATTGCACAAGAGGAGGAAATGGGTCGAATCAGGTACTTTTCTATCAACCCAATCCTCTACACTAGGTTTTCGTAACATGCAATCGCTTAGAAATAGAAGATTTTAAAATCAAAACATTTCTGTGTTCACAGAATCGGATTACGTTAATGTCTAAGTAACCCGATTCATTTTAGAAACGGGGTATGTTCTTAAACTTATCAACCGATTGTTCTGCATGTAAATTAGAATCGGAAAACGTTAATGTATAACTAGACCGATTCTTGTAGCCATTGTTTATGTAACTTATTTCTGTTAGAATCGGATTACATATGTGTTCACAAAAAACGATTGTGTAGCCTTAAAATTCTTATATACTTAGTCTATAATCAGACATTATATGTATATCGATAAACCCGATTCATAAAATCGGGTTACATTAGCACTTAAAAAATCCGATTGTTGGTTTTATTGTTACAATCGGATAACATGAGCACTTGTAATAACCGATTATGTTAAGAATCGGATTTTATATGTATATAGAGTAACCCGATTGTGTACCTTGACTTAAAAAAATTGCATTCGATCCCATTATCGTTCTACATGCCAAACAAGGACAACTAACAAAAACAAGGAGAAAATAAATACAAGAGGAAACATGACCTTGCTTCTCCTAAGCCTTTGGGACCTCGTCGAAAAGACGGTCAAAATTTGAATGCTTCCCACCGAAGGGCCACGGGGAGTAAAACCAAAGGGATCAGCATCAATGACCCACCACCTGAAGAGGAGCAACCAACACACGAAGAATCTGATTCCGATACACCTACTGAACAAGAAGGTGGTGAAGAACAAAGTGATGAGGAAGAAAGTGGTGGAAAGGAGATCGATGAAGAAGAAATTGGTAGCAAGGAAGGTGGTGAAGAAGAAAGTAATGATAGTGAAAGTGATGAAGAAGAAGGTGAAGATGAAAGTGATGAAGAGATAGGAGAAGTTCAAGAACAAGTCAAAGGAAGAGAAGTTCAACAACAAGTCCAAGGAGGAGACGCTGAAAACCAAGATAATACAGATGGTAAGAAGAAGAAGAAGGGGGGCCACATGCCCGACCCGCTGAAGGTATTTTCTCGCGACCCTAAGGATCCCGTTCACGGGTTACCCGGTGATGGAGGACAGATGGTATGGGGTACAAAGAAAGTTGGGCCGTCGTCGTTTGCCATACAATAATAAGTATTGTTGGTGCAAAAATTGATCACTCCAACAATCTTCGTGATGCAAAAAAGCAGATCTGATCGATACCATTGATGTAGAATTCCCAAAAAAGTTGATATAAAGAGGTGGGGGTACCTGCAAAAACACTCCGATGCTAAAATCAGCGGATGTTCTATGGGAGAATTGGGAATATGTCCCATTTTTACTAATTCGTTTGGGGATCTATCCCATGACCGGAAAAATTAAGAAATCTATCCCATCCATCCAAATATTCCGTTAGGCAGTTTCTATGGTACACATGCGATTGCTCACGTGACACCAAAAGACTATTAAGCCCTCTATTCCTGATCTTAAAAGATCGAACTGCGTCTCCTTTCGTCTCTTTGTCATCTCCGTCTCCCTGATCTAAGACGTGCAACAAATACAAATGACAGACAAAGATTTTGGATTTCCATAATTGTATCATCGGGTATACATATGTTGTGAAGATGGTCACGGAGGGGAGGTGTATGAATTATTTGTGTTTTGTTCAATTATCTTAATTAATGATGCTTTTCTTAATAAATCGACGAATGGGTACTCATTAATCATATAGAACTGCAAGTAAATGTTTTAATTTCACCAATTCGAAAATTTAGGTTTAAGATGAAATTAGTTTAACTTTCATCATCAATTGGGGATTATCATAATTAGATGTTTAAAGTCTAAAAAATGATTGATTTGTGACAAGAAGATGATAATACCATATTTGAGTTGTCAATTGAAGTTGAACACGAAGAATTGGAGTTTCTGCCATGGCTATGGCTTCAGTAAAAAATGAAGAACTCCGAAACCTTAATGATAAGGGTATACAGGTAATTTTGGGAGGGTCTGATATATTTCCAGATGATATTTTGACTGGTCAATAGCTAATATTGACTACTTAACGGAATATTTGGATGGGTGGGATAAATTTCTTAATTTTTTCCGTCGTGGGATAAATCCCCAAACGAATTAGTGAAAATGGGACATATTTCCAATTTTCCCATGTTCTATGCAAGTATGTTGTGGTGAAAAGAATAGAATTATGTACCTTTTTGGTTGAAATCAAGCCTCTATATATAGGCAGAAAATAGATGTAGCTTTAGGGTTCCAATTGTTATCCAAATAACAACCCTATCTGTATAAATCCCAAATCACAACCAGATTCATGATAAAATTTGTTATCCTTTCCAATGCTTATCATAATTGAATTATCTTGAATAATAATTATAAATATTTAAGATAATTATCCTCTTTTATTTAGGATCTTGCACTTATCTTAAACAATATTAATAATTATAAATAAATAATTATTCAAGACTTTTGGGCTTCAATAATAAGCCTAGTGGGTTTCCATAATATACCCACTGGTTTCCCTAATAAACCAAATCCAGGCTTCCATAATAAGTCACGTGGGTTTCATATTAAACCTTTCCATAATAAACCGACCGGTTTCCGCAATAAACCGTATTGGGCTTCCACAATAAGCCATGTGGGTTTCCTCAATAAACCCACTGGTTTTCACAATAAACCGTATTTTACCGATATCAAATAGCTTGTGTGGTACGCACGTACACTATTTTAATAGGGTACAAACATCGCCCCTCATAATTCTCAACTTGTTGAAGAATTAAGAAGCTCAAAAAACGAATTACCCCTTTCCCGGCTGTTACTCAAATAGCTTTCCGTGGTCTTGGCCAGTTTGTGGTGTAGACTCTCCACGAGCTGGTCTCAGTAACTCAAAGTCCAAAAAAAAAAAACGTAGTTAGTTACCTCATGGGACGTTATTCCTCGAGCACCAAAAGTTTTTAAAGTACCAACTATGCACTTAAAACTTCAAAACGCCAAACATGCGGACATCACATGTCCTCCAACTCTTTCTTTAGTCACCACGTATTAGGCTTGTAAATATTTGAAATTTACAAAAGTGAAAACACGTACCTTTAGTAGGGCTGCACAAGGTACGGGACGGTACGGGTTTTTGCCTAGCTCAAGACTGCATTCTCCCTATGGCCGGACTCCAGATTTTTTACCTATATTGCATTACGGGACGGGACGGTACTGCATTCGTTTAACTTTCGGACCGGGACGGACCGGTTCTTTACTCGCAACATATTTGCATACTACATCAGCATCGCATATGTAAAAGAAAAAAAAAAAAAAGCAAAAAACTTGAAAGTTCTAAGTTTAAACTCGTTAAGACTTGAGAGTCTTAAGACTCGATTCACCCGAATAAATTCATACATATCATAAGTTCTAAGTTCAACAACATCCTAATAAATTCATACAAATTTTCATAAGTTCTAAGTTCAAGTCAACAACATCACCTCTTTTTTTAAGAGTTCAAGTAGAAAAGAAAAAGAAAGCAAAGCAAAAACAAAGATTTCAGAATTCGCTTGGCAATTGACCACTTTCATAAGTTTGTGCGACAAAAAACAAACTCCATCTCCGAGCATCAACCATCCAAGACCTCCGACAGCTTGACCCATACCCAACGGCCCCAAGATGGTCGCAACAACAATTTTCTATTTCAGTTTATGCATAAAGGCATGAGTTGAAATCTAACAACAGGCACAGATAACCCAATGGTAATGTTCTTGTTCAAAAGAAGAGGGAGTAGGTATTACTGAACAAACACAGAAATACTAAAATAGTAATCAAACAAACAAAAGTTTATATTACCTTCCTCATCCTTGGAGTTATCATCTGGTACATAATCAGCTAAAAGATCAAGATCAATGGGTTTGCTCAACCAGCTTTGACAACACAACAAAGCCTCAACTGTTCTTGGAGATAAAGAACTTCTCCATGGACTAAGCACACGCTTTCCGGTGCTAAAAGCTGATTCAGATGCAACCGAAGACACTGGCATGGATAACAGCATAAACCATCTCTAATCCAGTGTCTCAAATTCTATAACCCTAAAATCAAAAATTAGATTCATCAACATAACAAATCAGAACATATGTGAATCTATAATTCATCACTAGAATCAATATTAATACGGTTTACTTTAAAATCAAAAATTAGTTATGAACCACACCAGAAATTCCAAAACCCTAAAATCAAAACCAAAAAATTACAATCAATGGCAAATCTAGAGAAATCAACAAAAATCCTATATATATGAACAAAAACTAATTCGTTTTCAAAAACCCTAACTATTATTAGTTGTTATAAGTTATTACCTCTGGTGCAGCTTGGAGAATTGCAAGAAAAAGAAAAGGAAGATGGTGGTGCGGTGGCTTAAGATGGTGTTAGAACTTTGAACGGGTGATGATGATTAGAACTTTGAAGATGGTGGTGAGTCTCGTGACCGGTGGTTGTCGAGGCCTCTTCTCTTCTCTTATCTCGAGAGTAAAATGAAAAGAGAGAGGAAGAAGAATAAGGAGAATGCGATGGAGAAAAGGCCGAAAGGGTATAACCCTCGCTATAGACGGCTAGGATTTAACCCTAACATCAACGGCTAGAGATCCCTCGGTACTACGGGACGGGACGGGACGGGAATAGACTAGAACCGTTACTCGTACCTACCTAGGCCCGGTACCAGCTTTTGGTACTTGTACCGTATTGATCATTTGACTACGAGACGTGACGGGTGACGGCATGCGGTTCCTGAAGTTCCATGGGACGGATTTTCCTCGTGTGCCTTAACCTTTAGGCCTAGCCGGCATAAATGTTTTAGGAGAAGTTGATCCTTCAATGACCCGCTATGCATTGTCTGTGGGAATCAGCAGAGCGTCACATTTAGCTCCGTGCTCTGGCCAAACACAGTCACCGCCATGAAGTTTATGAATTTTGATTCCTTCTGAATCTCTACGCTAATTTTGCCGGGTAAGAACAGCTTTAATCTTCCTCTTTTCCCCTTTTATGTGATTTTCCACTTGTTCGAATGCACGTACCACCAGTAGCTAACCAGGCACGTTAATTGCCCAGCTACTTCCGTCTTGCCTTGGCACATTTTGCTCCATCTCTTTGGTAAGATATTGTCATAAATCACCCGAATGCAGGCTGCTCTCGTAACATGTTAGGCACAGTGATTGTCTACATGCTCTCGTACTGGCGCAGAATTTGCTGACTCAAACCTCTTGTGCCTGCGAATAACGATTGTACGACAATCTCTGGTGTATAGGTTGACTTTCATTAGCTTTTTGTCATACATTTTCTTTCTTGATAAGCAAAACACTTCGTTTTTGTCTTTCTCTATATTGGAAAAACATTCCAAGTATTTCCTCCATATGTGTTCTTTAATATTTTCCTTCGCTTCTTTCACTCCATTTTAGCTTCAACTTAATTATATTGTAACACCTTGTTTTCACCTTTCTCTTTATTAGAAAGACATCGTAACAATTTCCTTAATAACCAAAATGCTTCGCCTTTGTCTTTCTCTTTTATAGAAAAACATTACATGTATTTCTTTAATAATTTCATGCAAAAAGTTTTCTCATCCGTGATTATAAATTCGATTTATAATGTAACAAACTAGTGAGGATTTACCTCCCAAGGCGTTCGTTCGTCCAACCATAGCCGCCCTCATTGCTTGAATTGATACTGAAAAAGATGTCTTATATTTTTCGAATTCTCAAAACAAGTTGCCTTTGATTGCATGCTTGGTGACATTTTAGCCGCCCCCAATATCTTTAGAGATATTCCCAAGTAGAAAAAACATCCCCGGTGAGGCAGGACATGGATCTATCATATCCAATTATCACTTGCTAGATGACTATGAGCTTATGATCGAGTATCTTCTCCGTTTCTGGGTCCATCATGATTTATTTATTTATTTGGAATCGTCCCTGGACTGTTTGACAATATTTCGTGGCCTTGGCCAGCCTATCGTATGTATTTGCCTCAAGCTTGGCTTAATAATCCATAGTGTCAATCACTAAACATGTTCAAAGTATCAAATATTAGTCACGTGGCATGTTATGTCCTCTTGATCTTCCTTTAGCTGACTAATATCCCACGTGCTAATCTATTAATGATGCTACCTGTACATCTAGAAAAGACACACTTCCTCATGATCCCAATGTGTGCGTCTTCTCCTCCATAAATTACTAGCTTGGTTTGATGCCAACATTTTCCATTGCCGTGTACATGATGGTTAGACTCCAAGCCCAGCGTCTTTATGTGATTTGTATAGCTCTTCCAACAATCCCTTGGTGGGACCTTTCTAACTCCACCACTTGTGACCTAAGCCCACGTGTTTATTCTCAAAGAGAACACGTCCCCTCCAGATCACAATCCATGTCACTTCTTCGGTAATTGACCAGCTTGAGATGATGCCGGCGCCTTCATTTTGCCGTGTACACCACACGTCTTGACTTCATCACCTATATAAAGTCCTACAATTAACAGTCACCGCCATTGTGTTTTAAGAAGTTGATTCTTCCTGGGACATTGAGAACTTCATTCCTTACCAAACTCTTAGCCTTTATTACTCGTAGACACCGTTCTTGTACCTATATAAATATAGATAACTTATCATTCCTGTTGAATTAATGCCTTGAATTAATTAAAGAACTGTCGGTGGGAACTTTCGGCTACTTTCTTGGTGGAGAGATCACTTGAGCGCTGGTGGATGGGGCAGCACTTCCTTTACACGCATTAAGAAGCTGGTGGATGGGGCACTCACAAGTGGGTACTCAAGTGTATATGTCGACATATATTCCCTCTTGAGACCTATATAAGGAGTCATTGTTTTCTTTGTTAGAGCATCCCAATATCAGTGAGTGATAAAGAGTTCTAGAGAGAGTGTTTCTAAGCCATTGTAGGCTTGTTCTTAAGAGAGTGAATCATACTCTTGTAAACTTGTTCATATCATAGTGCAACGTTATCGTCGTCTTCCAGAGTGGATGTAGATCATCTTGATCGAACCACTATAAATCCTTGTGTTGTGTGTGTGCCTATTTTACTTTTGTTTTCATTTCTATTTCAATTCTCTATTGATTGTGCTTAGAAGAGACATTGGTCATAACAATTCCAGTATCATATCTGAAGCGTTCTCAGCATATTGGATTTCTCTGGTAACTGCGGCCTCCTCGTTCTCTTTTTCTTGTTTATGCTTTCTTTCACGCCTGAAGTAATCAACTTAATATCCTTTGATTTCTTGTTTTTAATACAACATCATTATCTTCTCAAAAGACCTGCACTTTAGGTAGTTGCTTCTAACTTCCTCGGCTTCAGCATGCATACCGATATCTCTTTATTAGATATTTGTGTATATAGTCATATGTTTTTATTTTGGTTCTTTCAGGCTCAGAATGACTTCGTCCAAGGGAATCGTTAATCACATCAGTGATTCTAAGAACATCGGACCTCTTCAGCACACTGCCAGGAAACGTGTGGGTGGACGGCCTTATACCATCAGTCGACCTGCAGCAATAAGGGATTTCCCCAACTTCCTTTCAGATGCTACCGCCTCGGTCAATGTTGTGCCCTCCAATCGTGTTGTAACCATGGAGACAGAAGTTGTACCTCCCATAGTAATCAGTCGCTACTAACAAATACTTGACGCTCCCAGGTGCTGTGGGGAATGTTCTGCAAAGTAGCTCGTCATTGTACCCCACAAGCTCATCGAGGCTTGAAAATATTGTACATGCTCCACCGGATCTCCATTTTTTCCATCAAACAAATCTTTGAACTGGGTTGGTTAAAATTCGAAGGTGGACGGAATCGTTTAATCTTTGCAACAAATGGTGAATCCATTGGTTTTTTCATGGATAGAATTTGCTTCTCCTCGTCTCTTGATTGTTTCTGTGCAAGTAACTCATCAAGCATGGCACTAAGCTTTTCCTTACTGAACTCTTCACCCTCCTCCAAATCATCTTGAGTTTCTCTGCGAATTCGTTCATTTCTAACAAGATCCGTCCTCCTCTTTGAACGCTCTTTTTCATGCCCAGACCTTTTCGAGTGACGATCATTATTGCGTTCGACTCTCTGTCTATACTTCTCATGGCTAGTACCCTCTTGTCTGCCCCTCTCGGTTACATAGTGATGACCATTATTGGAGGTATAATGATCATAATAGCTATCGTCATGGTGATTTCGACTTCGATAATCATCCCTGGCATTCACATTTCTCTTCTCATTACTTCGGTTATGTCGACGATCATCACGAGTTTCATTCCACCTGTATGGGATGGCTTGCTCATTTTCCGAACGAGGGTTTATCTCATGTGACGGTACGCTCTTCCATTTTCCGAACGTGGGATGGCTGCTTCTTCTTCTTCCCTTTTTTTTTTCCAGCGCGACCCTGACTCTTTTATTCTCTCTTTCGAGTTATTGCAATCGCTCCCATATTGTTAAGTCAATAGGTGTCACCTGCTGGGTGTTAATCTGTGTAACCCGTGGGTTATTAACTTATGTCGCAGGTAGATCATTGGCTTGTACTGCTGGATGGACGTTAGTCTGTAAAGAAGACCGTACGTTAACAGGCCCAACCGGCAAATTGTTAAACCGAGAACGTACTCCTCCGTTAACAATATCATTCTGTCGTTGTTCACGAATGCTCGGATGTTGGCTTTGTACACCCTCTTGATGATGGAAGCTTCTACTCGTGCCAGGAGGTAGTGATCTACGAACGTTGCTTCCTCTGAACCTTGGAAAATATCTCTCAGATCGAGATCGAGAATCAGATGCTGATGAAAACTCTGAAGCCTCACCCCCGTCCCTTTTATCTTAGTCTCCTTGAACTATAACACTTCTAAGAGTTCGAGGGTTTGCTCGGTGATTCGACCCGTTTTCGGTTTGCACATCTACATCCATCTCCGATTGATTTACTCCCGCCGTGTTCATCTATTTCACTTTCCTTTTGACCTTTTCTGTTAATAACTCTGGCCGGATTTTCTGAGACTTTTCGAACTGCAACTTTTCTTTTGGAAACATCATGAAGATTTTCTGAGACTTTCTAAAAAGTTGTGATCTTCCTGTCACTTTCAGAAAACTTGTGATCTTTCTGCGACTTTTAGAAAAGTCGTGATATTTCTGAGACTTTCAGAAAAGTTGGGATCTTTATGAGACTTTCAGAAAAGTTGTGATCATTCTGAGACTTTCAGAAAACTTGTGATATTTCTGCAAATTTTCTGTTCACAATGATTTTGAAACCCTAGTTTCGAAAATCGCTTGGGAATAACTTCTATCACTTGGAGAACACAATCTTTTCTCGTTGTCCCCTTAGTCGGCGCCAAAAGATGTTGGTGCAAAAATTGATCACTCCAACAATCTTTGTGATGCACAAAAGCTGATCCGATCGCTACCGTTGATGTAGAATTCCCAAAAACGTTGATGGAAAGATGTGGGGGTACCTGCAAAAACACTCCGATGCTAAAATCAGCGGATGTTCTATGCAAGTATGTTGTGGTGAAAGGAATATAATTTTGTACCTTTTTGGTTGAAATCCAGCCTCTATATATAGGCAGAAAATATATGTAGCTTTAGGGTTCCAATAGTTATCCAAATAACAACCCTATCTGTATATAAATCCCAAATCACAACCAGATTCATGATAAAATTTGTTATCATTTCCAATGCTTATTGTAATTCTTATTTATCTTAAATAAGAATTATCTTGAATAATAATTATAAATATTTAAGATAATTATCCTCTTTTATTTAGGATCTTGCATTTATCTTAAACAATATTAATAATTATAAATAAATAATTATTCAAGAATTTTGAGCTTCAATAATAAGCCTAGTGGGTTTCCATAATAAACCCACTGGTTTCCCTAATAAACCAAATCCAGGCTTCCACAATAAGCCATGTGGGTTTCCATATTAAACCCATCGGTTTCTAAAATAAACCTACCGGTTTTCGTAATAAACCGACCGGTTTCCATAATAAACCGTATTGGGCTTCCACAATAAGCCATGTGGGTTTCCTCAATAAACCCATTGGTTTCCACAATAAACCGTATTTTATTGATATCAAATAGCTTGTATGGTACGCACGTACACTATTTTAATAGGGTACAAACAAGTACCTAAACCTTACGCTATGTAACATAAAAATTATTATTCGTGTAGTGTTTTGAATGTTGTCCATTTAGGGTTTTTTTGTTTTAAAGGATCACAAGGATGCCGTTCGTCTTATGAAGCCAATAACATCAGTGAGTATGATAAGGAAATGGCCACTACAAGCAATAGGATCAACTGTTGGAGAAGTTCTGGAAGTTGGAATCGATCTAGTTAATTCAACGGGTTTGATTCACGCGGTCGAGAATTTGGACCTTGGTTATGACAAACCTATTTGTTCCGCCTTTGTCAAGAGATATTACGGGGAAACATATACTTTGCATCTTCCATTTGGAGAACTGAAGATAACTCCAAATGATGGGAAGTTCATTACCGGGCTAAGCATAGAAGGTAAAGCAGTGAAGCACAAAGAGTACGCGTAAGAGCTAGAGTGGGACAAGATTTACGCGTTTACCAATGATGTGTTCCAATGGGATAAGGAGAAGACCAAGTCAGAGATGATGGTAGGCAAGTCAAAGTAGAGGATATTCCATCTCTCGAAGCTGATAGACAACTTCATGGGAATAAAGAAGCTTTGTGCCGAGGGAAATGTGCTGACCAGGAAACGTATCATCGCCATGGCCAATGCGTATGTCCTCTACATCTTGGGAGCTGTTATCTTCCCCGACGTTTTCGGTTCCTGTGTGAGTGCCAACTTTATCCAGTTGTTACAACCATTTAACAAGATTCACGAATACTTTTGGGGCACTGCCATCCTTGCAAACTCGTTGAACGAGTTGAGAAAGGCTTCTAGGGCTCAAAGGAACCAAATCAGAGGAAATATGGCTTTTCTGCAGGCGTGGATATACTTGCACTTCCCAATATTTGCTCAAAGGGCTTTTGAGAACAAGTAATGGGACCACAGGTATTATGGAGACATTTACACCTACAGAAGTAAGCAGAAGAACCAAAAAAAGGATTATCTAAAGTTGCGTCGCCAATTGGACAACTTGACGTCGAAAGATGTTGTCTTTGATCCTTACAAGGAGGATTTGGCTAAAGGAAAAGGAAAAGGAAAGAATGTTGGGTGCGAAGAGCAAAGTGATTATTTTGGGCCTTTGTTTCACCCATGAGGATATGTAATGTACAACCCGACGAGAGTCGCAAGACAATGCGGTTACGTGCAAATAGTCCCAAAGGAGCACAAGATGTTCAAAATCAATGAGAAAAAAAGCAAATCATATGATAATGATATTGACATTGTTCACAAGCATTTACCATCATGTGATTATTGGGAAGACAGAGCTTTTCACAAATATTCTATGCAATGTCCATCTCGAACAGATAATGATGCAATTACGGGTTACATGACGTGGTACCTGAATGTTTCGCTTACTCGAGTGATACGAGTAGATGAGAGGCCGAAGATAGAGGACAAATATATGGCTCTCGAATGCCTGGTGCGTATTGTTACTCAATTAAAGTTTTGTTAATGGTTTTAGCATTATATATTGAATGTTTTTTCCTTGAAATTGAAACAGAGAAGACGAGTCGGGCACTTGATAACCCAAGCAAAGCTAGAAATTAGGGAAGGGAAAAATGTTAACGCCAATAAAAAACTTATTGATGAATTAAACAGTCTCGAAGATGTAGAAGATGGTGCAAAGTTTGGGGAGCTGGAGGAGGAGGAGGAGCCAAGAAAGAAAAGGAAGAGACCCCCCCCCCCCCAACCTGGTAAACGAGGACGCGATGTACGTGGTCGTGGTGGGGATGTTCATGAATGAATGGTTATATTCATGTTTATGTATTTAACTATGGCTAATTATGGAGTCAAAACTTATGTCTTGTCTTAAACTTATTGTCGAATTATGTTTGGTTATATTCCTAGTTTATGAATGACTTATTCTGGTTTCCTTTGAAAATTGGTTGTGTTTGTGCAAGACGGGATTAAATAACCAACTACAATGTGTGAGCAAAAAATGCATATTCTGGCATTTTTTGGTCAGAATCGGTTTACATGTCCCCATATGTAATCCTATTCTGACAGTTCCGCAAAGGTTCAGTTTCAGAATCGGTTTACATGTACCTATATGGAATCCGATTGTTATGAAGAAAAGATTTGTTGCATTTTTTCCAAGAATCGGTTTAAATGTACATACATGAAATCCGATTGTTGTGAAGAAAAGTTATGTATCTTTATTTTCCAAGAATCGGATTACATATGTATTACAAAAGCCCGATTATTGAGAGGCATATTTTACAAGATTTTTTAAGGACACAATCGGTCTATGTAATCATTTATAAAATCCGATTGTTTATATTGAATTAAAAAAAAAGAGCCGTTGAGACTTCATCATCTATAAAAGGACAACCTCTTTGAGCCACTCCCACATGACACACTTAGCTTAGAAAATAGAATGGGAACCGTTTGATGATTTGTGTCTCGTTAAATCGTTTGCTAATACGTTCCGTGAACGTCCGAATAAAATCTATTCAATGTTTTGGAAGAGAGTTAAAGAGTTCTTTTACGGATGTACCGCGAATCCCAATAATCGTAAATGGAGAGACTTGGCTTTTCGATTCCAATACATAAAAAGCGCAATGCGAGAGTACGTAAAAGTTAGAAATATGGTGTACCACTATCATCCACGAGCTCCTCTTATGGAAAAAGTGAGTAATGCGATCATCTTTATACCTATGTCAAAAGTTCACATACTAACATTTAAGAATTCATTGAATTTCAGCTGGAACGTTTCAGCGGGCTTTGGAGAATTCGTAATAGGGAAATTAAGTTCATTCACCACAAAAAATATTCGACGTTGTACTGACGTGCTCGGAGGTTCATTGACGAGCATTTGATGTGTCAAATTCTAGAATTCCCATATTGAATCCTATATATGTACTGCGCTAATTTCCTAAACTATGTAATGAATATTTTGTTTCTGAAATAAGGAAGCATCGGATTATATGGACATATATAAACACCGATTGGTAGAATCGGTTTATGTATGTATTGATTAAACCCCGATTCTGGGTTTATATCGTCATTCGAATAAACTTAACCCATAATCGGTTAACAAAATCACTAACATCGACCGATTCTAGAGCGAGTCTTTTGAAAAAAAAAAAAAATTACAAGTGTTGATTATGCATTAATCATAGTTAATTTCAGGATTAACTTGATTAAACATTATTTAATTATCCGAATTAGCACTAATTTAAGAAAGACATATTAGGTATTAACATATATATTGGATAAGGGGTTTCTAAGAATTGTTACTCAATGACCCTATTTTGTCATGTAGCTATAGGCCCCAATTTAGGAAGGTTCATTTTTCATAAGATCTTGCATCTCAATTAATCATCCCATTATTTTGGTATCTTATTAAAATAAAATGAATATCAAGCAGTGATTTTTTTTTCGGTGACTTTACGGCGTCTTTTGATTTTCTTTTTTCAACACAAATTTAAATATATTTTTTCAAATATAGAGAAAAATATAAATAAATAAAAAGAATCAAATAAAAATTGGGAACAAAATTGATAATGGGATGAAAATAATCCATATATTTTTAATTTTAGTGTTAACGTAAACTTTAGTGCTCGCAAAATTTTGAAGATAATAAGAAGCACATATATTTCTATGTACCCTTAAGGTTTTAATACTAACTAGATTTGTGCCCGTGCTGCGCACCGAAAATTTTATTTCTTTTAATTTGGTGTACGTGAGGCTTCGCACCGCCTAGCCATGTGCTGATGCATTTTTTATTTGGTGTGAGCAAGGCTTCGCACCGCACCGTGGAGATACATTTTTGATTTGTTGTGCGCAGCCCCGTGGGGATGCAAGTTTTATTTGGTGTGTCGGGGCTTCGCCCCGCCAGGTGGGGGTGCATTTTTTTATTTGGTGTGCGCGGGGCTTCACCGCGCCTCGTGGAGATGCATTTTTTATTTGGTGTATGCGGTGCTTCGCCCTGCCCCGTGGAGATGCATTTTTTATTTGGTGTGTGCAAGGCTTCGCGCTTCCCCTTGTGGATGCATTTTTTATTTGGTTTGCGTGGGGCTTCGCCCCGTACCGTGGCGATGTATTTTTGAATTGGTGTGCGCGGGGCTTCTCCCTGGACCGTGGTGATGTATTTTGATTTGGTGTGGCGGGAAAACACATTAAATAGGTGGAGAATATGTGTATATTTTATTTATTTTTTCATTTTATTTTCGTAGAAAATATTTGGGTTTTTCTTTATATATTATTTTTATTTTTACACTTTATACGGTAAATACTCGATATCCAAATTGAATTTGGACTTCTATAAAATTCTAAACACGGTAGGTTTGGTTTTCCTTTTGAGTTTGTAATTTTTAAAACCAATCATATGTTGCCAAATGTCCTCGCGAATTCCAAACTGAATTTGGTTTCTTTTGTTTTAATCTTTTCCTATTCTTTTTAAACCAATTATACGTTGCCAAGTGTCCTCCTAAATTCCAAATAAAATTTGGTTTTTTTTTTGTTTTTTAATCTTTTCCTATTCTTTTTAAACCAATCATGCGTTGTTAAGTTTCCTCACCAAAACGCTCGTTTCACCAAAAATTTGGTCATATTCTATTTAATTAATGATAGGACCAACATATGAACTTATCATTGGTTTAAAAGAATGTGAAAAATACTAGAACCCCCTACTATATGGGTTCAATATATAGAAACCCCACTAAATGGATCATCCACTGTCAACTCCATTCTTTAGGAAAATGATATTGCTACGCCCAAAATATCAAATTTTCTTCAGATCTGGCCCATAATTAATTATTATTAATTTCAATAATGACAACATTACCCTTTTGAATATATACAAGAGAAAAAAACATAATAGATTTTCATTTTCAGAATTCATCTCTCTCTCCTCCAGACAAGTTTTTCTTCTGCAGAAATAGTTTCTGTTCAGATTTTTCATTTTCAGATCAAAGAAGATTTCTCTGTCGAAATCAAGTTCTCAAACATAAAAACATCGTCCAAAACTCTTGTTCTTGAGGTTCCAGTGCATATTGATGAACAAATCTTAATCAAAATTGTCATCAACAACCAGAAATGAAGGTTTTAATCATCAAATCATGACGAGAAAGATAAGTTTAATATATCTTCATCTTTTCATTTGATTTCAACTTCTAGTTTTTTGATTTCCAAATCAATATCAGAAACAAAAATATTCTCGGCTTATTATTGAAAACCAAATCGATCTAATTTCATTTAGAAATTTATATTCAAAATATGATTAGAACAAAGATCTATAATTATTTCATCTTTATCTCTCTTTTAAGATCGAAATTTCCGAAAAAGTTTGTAAACAAATTTTCTAGGGTTTTGAATTGGAATTCGATTTAACTTTTAATCTATATTTCCGATTGAAAATCTAGGTTTATTTATGAACTCATAGCATCTTAATCTTTGTAACCCGTCAAATGAGATCGGAGAGAGGAACAACACATTTTTTCTTGAATCAATCGATTCATGTATTTTGAATCTAGGTACGTTTTTGTTTGTTATTGTTGATGTTGTTCTTGTTGTTGTTTGAGGTTCGATTAGTTGTTTTTTATATTTCAATTTTGATTTTACAAGGATGATTAATGGCAGTGGTAATAATTTTCATGGGTAGGTTGAATAATAAGGGGATATAATTGAAGGAGAATGTGACATGAAAGAGGATGAACCGTTTTTAGTTTCTGCTGCTGGTGTTATTGGTGGTGGTGGTTGTCACAGGTAATTAGCTAGTTTTAAGAACTGAATCATATATCTAATCTAGAGTATTTGTATCACTTTTTGTTAATAGTTTATGTTGTCACAAAACATCCATTAGTGATGACATGGTTCATGGAACTAATTACCATTATTTTGTTGTTATATTCCCTTTCCTGCGGATACCGGAACATCCATTTGTTGCAGGCGGTAAATTATTGCAGGTAATTTATGTAACTTCTAGTTACACATGCACATATGAAACTTGTTTTACAGTGTGGTAGTTAAGAGTCAAGATATTACAGGCGTGGCTTTATAGTTTGTTGTTGACTATGCTGAATTTCAGGCAGTGAAACAAATGATGGTTGAAATTGAAGTTGCATAACAGACTTGGTGGTGAGCTTAGAGCTTGTTGTTTATGGAAGGGTTACTATGATGAGACTTTTTGCTTCTAAAATCCTTGTCTCTGGGATGCAAGGTCTCGGTGCATAAATTGGTGAGTTTACTACTCGTCTTGTCGAGTTTGATTCAGAATTTTGTAGTTAGGGTTTCAGTATGTAGCTATTGAATTCTTCCGATAGATATTGTTACTGTTGTACCCGAGCTGGTTCTGAGATGATTTTGTGTAAATTTATATTTGGATCCTTGATTATACTGTGTAAATTGCCCTAGGGATCTGATCTAGCTATTTACAATTTTGAATGGTTGAGTGTTATGACTCTTATGGAGGTTTTTGATCATTTAATATAGTGATACATCATTTTATGCGTTTTTTGTTAATGAATAGAAATAATACTTGTATTTTGTTCGTGAGTTGGTTCTAAGCTATTAGTAACATATTTGTTAACCGTGTATAGAGAATTGCTTTGTTAACTCTACATGCATTTTTATGTGTACTAGCTAATTATACATGCTTGTTTTATGACTGTTTAGCTGATTATGCATTTTTCTTGAAGATGCCTGCTCTATTATAAGTATGCTGGACTATTGTGTTACTCATTTCGTGGCACATCAAATGGCTTTATTTATCTTATTATGACAAAATAATTGGATGTATAACTTCTAGTTACACATGGTGGGATATAAAGTCTATGTTTAATATAAATGCATGGTATTTACCTGCCTTTGGGAAAGTGTTGTTGCTGCAGTTGTTTTTCCATGAGTTATGGTATCCGTTCAGTGAATAATTAATGGAGTACCATGCTAAGATATGTTCATTTGAAGTATTAATTAGAAGTATCATTTATCATGCAATTCCAATACTGTTTCTTCCAGCTGTGATTGTTTGTAAAATTTATTCAAGTAATAATATGACATAGAAATTTAGGTATGGAAATACATAAGAGGGGATATTAAAGTTAAGATGTTTGAATTACTACGGGAACTCAATGGAAATTGGTTTTTTTCCAGGTAAGATAATTATATGTATAACTTCTGATTACACACATTAAATAATATGTGCAACTCCTATATACACAACCTAATTGCATGTGTAATTTCTGAGAAATTTTTGTGGTGAATTATGTTTTTATCTGTTTTTGTATGGGTCTTTTTTTATGGCTGATGTGAATGTTGTTGGTGCCAGTGTAATTCTCAGTTACACATGACATATTCATGTGTAACTCCCAGTTACACTAGAAGGATGCATGTGTAACTCCGAATTAAGCATGGATTTTGTATGTGTCTCAGCTGATTACACATTCTTGTTTAGGGGTGTTTTGACTATGATATTTCAATGTTTCTATGGAAGTAATTTCTGAATAATTGTAACCTTTTCTGATGTTTATGCAGGTCTCGATGTGGTTTGCGCGCACTGATAAGACACTAGCTTACCAAGAGAACCAAAAACATTTATCAAAGCTCTGGGATATTCTTGCAGTTTATGGTTGGATAGATAAGGATGTTGGATACTGTCTAGGTGAGAAGTGATGATTTTTAGATCTTTTATAGTTGAAAATGTGTGCTTTATATGGATGTGTAACTCTCAGTTACACAAGTCAGGTGCATTTGTAACTCTCAATTACACATGATATATGCATGTGTAACTAGGAGTTACACATACTATATGCATGTAACTCCTCTTTACACTAGACAGATGCACGTGTAACTCCTAGTTACACATGCTAAAATGAAAAAACTTGCAACCAAAAAATTCCACATGCTAGGTATCCAAGTCATATGCATGTGTAACTGTCAATTACACATGACAGATGCATGTGTAGCTCCCAGTTACACATGCTAAGATAGGTTATCATGTGTCTTTTCTGTGATCTTTGTTCTATAATTTTTTCCTTACAATTGTTCTATAATATTATTATTTTTTCTTTTTGTTCATCCAACCTAATTTATGGATGTTTATTTAGTTGCAGATATGCAAGCATTTTGGAGGGAGGAAGACAAGAAGGAAATGAAAATATTTAAACTTCATAAAAGCACAAATCAGACGTCAGACGCATGTGTAACTCTCAATTACACTAGATAGATGCATATGTAACTTTCAATTACACTAGACAGATGCGTGTGTAACTTCTACTTACACATGATAAGAAATTATTGTAAATGAATATTAAAGTAATACATGTATTTTTTGTATGTGTTCTTTTTGATGTCTATTTTTTGATGTGTAACTATGCATTACACATGGCATAAGGATGTGTAACTTCAGGATACACATGCCATATGCATGTGTAACTTCTGTTTACACATTCACACTGTATTTTAATAATTTTGGGCCTAGATTTAAAAAATTTGGGCTTAAATTTAAATTTTATTTAATTTGGGGCTCGACAATATATAAAAGGGCATGGATGTCTTTTAATAACTCGGGGCCTAGATTTAAACTTCTTTTAATTACGGACCTCATATTATGAGTTATCCATGGGTCAGGCCTTAGCATAATTTAGGAAAAGGAATAGTTGAACCGCTTATTGATAGGACCAACGTATGAGCTTCAAGTCATATCCATAAGATGGCAAATGTAAACTTCTTCAGTTGAACCGCTCAAACCATTTGATCTAACCATTATCATATCCTTATAATTATCTTATATATGGTGGAGGTGTTGGTTTAGTTGAGTTCCATCATGTAGAAGGTTGACTCGAAGGCTCTTCGTTCTCAAATAGGGGAAAGTCAAGGATGGACTAACCCAGCCTCTAACCCCTCCCCTAAAAACTCTAAAACTATGGGAAAACTCGATAACTTACTTTATATTTTGTGTTTTATTTTTTTTGATGGAAAAGGTAATTTTATTGACTAGCAAATATAGTACATGAGATTTATAATTTCATCTTTATCAAAAATATTAGAAAGTATGCTAGATTTCGGAACCTTTTGTTGCAATTTGGAAGACATGTGCTGAATATTTTTTATCCTTGCTTCTTTAGCCATGTAGTCCGCTGTTGAATTGTATTTCCTTTGTATAAATTTTACCTGTGCTTGAGGGAGATCTTGCAAAATTACCTTGATTTCCTTTTGATAGGTGTAGAATACACCGTATTTACTATCTAGAGTTTATGCTTTCTTTGCTATTTTTCTTGTAAATTATGTATCTTATGGTTTATTTTTGAGTTATTAGGTGTTTTAGAGTCATTTGGAGCAAGAAGTGCATAAGTGCCAATTCATTGAAAGTACTATTGGGAACATAGTGGAGGATAAGGGGCAAGTAGTTGATCATAACTAACCTTAGGAGTTGTCATTTGGTGGATGCATAGGGTTGTTGGGTGCCTATATCAGTTTTATCCATTACCAAATGCTAGAAATCAGAGAAGATGTATTCCTCCCTGTCATTAGCTCTTGTTTCTTTCCCCTCTAAAATTCAAAGAAAATGAACCATTGATAACTGTCGTTGGGGATTTTGGTTTAGATGGATTGAAGAAATTGAATCAAGAGCAGATTTGTCGTGGAGTTTGAAGTTGAGAGATTGAATAACTGGAGATGGAGTCAGTCAATTGAGTTACTGAAATTTGGGGTTTTGTTGTGGATGAATTCGAAATCAGTAAATGGGTTTTGAATTAAATCTGTGTGTTCTATCGAGAAGGTGAATTGGGTCTCAGTGTTTGATGTTACAGTAGTTGTGGAAGAGTTTGACTGAGTTAGGGTTTCAAAGAATACATAGATGGGTTTGATGATTGAGGTGTTAGGATATGAATTTGTTGTTCATTTTGAAGCACTGAAGAAAGCTAGGGTTGTTGTTTCGGTAAACCATATGAAGAACTCGGGGAGAATGATAAAATCAGAAGGTGATGGCTTGAGTTGAGATAATGATGGGAATGAATGGGGTTTGCTCGGATTCAGTTCCGCTGTTGAGAAACAAATTAATTCAGGGAACTTAATGTACAAGGAAATCAGTCAAGCTGGTGTTTACTATTGAAGTGGATATGGACTTCAAGGAATTTGATGTGACTAAATGCATTGAGCAGGTACTAGTACAAAGAGCCTGTGATGTTGCTGGCAGAATCGGAAGGCTGTAGTGGTATGTGATGTTGATGTTGGCCTTGAAGGAGTTGCAAGATAGTGATGCAGTAGAGGTCCTGGTGATTGTTGTTCAACAAAGAAAGTGCGCTGAGCTGCAATGAGTTAGTTAATGCAATGGCTAGCTTGATGTTGCTGGAGAGATGCAGAGATTGTGAAACGGTTGGGTGCTTGAACTGAGTTTGCAGGTGGAGGTTACAGAAGCAATGGAATGGGTTGTGTTGGTTACACTGAAATCATGAAAGCATTGCAGTAACGATGGCCCGAGTGGTGTTGTTGATCAGAAAGGAAGTTGCTACTGGGTGTGATATGAAGTTGCAACTTAAAATGGGAATGCCAGTTGTTTGTGGTCGCAGCTCAGATAGAAGCAAGCAATGAATCTAAGTGCTGGCATTGAAGTTTACAATGAAGTGGCGCAGTGGTTGAGCGCTGATGGTATTTCTTGGTTGGAATTTATGAAGATTGTAGTCGCAGCGGAGGATGGCAGGGGACTGAGCTCGTTGCAAGTATACAGCCATGTTGGAATTGGTGGTAATGAACTACCACAGGAGTAAGTTGATGGTGATGCAGTTGCAGAAGAAGATAGAGATGGAGTTATTAGTGTTGTGTGTTGATTGATTTGATGTTGCGAATGCATGAAATGTTGCAGGCTAGGTTTAGAACTTGCAGGTGGTAGCTGCAATGGATTCGAAGCAAATGGGAGGTGCAGTGTAGCAGTTGGAGATATGCTTGATGTTGCATCTGCAGTTCAAGACTTTGCAAGTGGTGATTTCAATACAACTGAAATGGTGAATGTTGCTGGCGGAATCAAATAGTTCGCAGAAATGGGTTTGACTGAGATGTAAAAACTGATATGGAGTGGTGATTATGAACTGCAGTTATAGCTGCAATGTAATACCCCGATATTCGGCAGTGGTTGGCCGAATGGAATATAAGTAATGATTTGTCCTTCCCTAACACCGAGGCATTTTCTGCATAATTGGCTCCATAGTTGGCAGAAAACTTTGCAGTTAAGCGTGCTCGGGAGGGAGTAATTCAGGGATGGGTGACCATCCGGGAAGTTTATGATGGATTACCGCAGCGATGCCCGTTGAAAACCCCACACTGCCGGATAACCGCAGTGGCTAAGTGGGGACAATATCGGTGGAGAGACGGGTCATTACAAATGATATCAGAGCCGATAACGGTTCACCTGCCGAGGGTGGGAAGGTATGTTGGACGGGGTTGGTCCAGGTGCTTCTCATGAGGGGCAGGAAACGTCGGAGATCTGAGATTGAAAATATATTTTGGAGCCGAGGACGGCTCCAATTTAATGTGGCGGTATTGTAATACCCCGATATTCGGCAGTGGTTGGCCGAATGGAATATAAGTAAAGATTTGTCCTTCCCTAACACCGAGGCCTTTTCTGCATAATTGGCTCCAGAGTTGGCAGAAAACTCTGCAGTTAAGCGTGCTCGGGCGGGAGTAATTCAGGGATGGGTGACCATCCGGGAAGTTTATGTTGGATTACCACAGTGATGCCCGTTAAAAACCCCACACTGCCGGATAACCGGGATAAGGGGACAGGTGGCATTACAAATGATGGGGATAGTATCGAGGGTGGAGGGACGGGTTGGGTCATTACATGCAAGATTGTATTGAGCTTGACCATTGTTGACAGCGATGCTCGTTAAAACCCCACACTGCCGGATGAGATGGATTCGAATGGTCCGGCAAAGGAGGTGAAACTGGGAGTTGTATGTGATTAATCTATGAACTGGTGGTGGAAATTATGGGAATGAGATGCAGTGCTGCTACTGAGAACTGAAGCCGAGAAACACACATATCGTGGATTTAAACTGGTATTGGTGTTGCAGCTATGAACTATAGTTTGTATGGCAGTGTGAAGTGTTATCAAATGCTGCTGGTATGAACTGGTGGATATTTGATTGAACAGAGTTATTGGGGGTAGGTGAACTATGCTTTGCAGCATTGGTTTTGAAGCTACAATAGCTGAGAAGTTAGATGTATGTTAGGTTCAGGTGGTCGGAGATAGTTTTCAGGTGACCGGATTCCGGCGACCAGCGATCGGATTTCGGTCAAAACCCCAAATTTCCGGCGAGCGCTTTTGGGACAAGTTTTCTACGCGGGTTTTCTCATACATGGTCTTGAGGACTTCTATCTATTGGAATTTTGAAGGATAGACCTAATTTTGGAACAAGAAGCTATAAAAGAGAAGACTTTTCTCAAAACACAATCTCATCTTCTACTTTTGTTTCTAGGGTTTACAACATGAAAACTCTTCTCTTTATTCTTGTTATGAACTCCTTGAGCATGATTACTTAATTCTATTATTGCTTTTTGATATGATAAATTAGTTTTGTCTCCATATTATCGATTATGATTCACTATTTATATTGTTATATGATTTGAATGCTAGTTTGATCGAGTCGCGAATCGGTTGAGTTTGTTTTCATCTCTATTGCTAGATTAGGGTTTGTTATACGTAAAAGTGATAGATTCCAGATTACAAGTAGCATGAATATGGTTATAGCTTGTAGTGATGCATCCTTATGATCATATGTGAACCATAACCTTTGTTAAATCGGATTAGTGCATTTTCCACATTCGATTGCTTTGATTGGCCTGATTTCATAGAACTTAATGCATCTAGGGAATTAAACTTGATTAGTGCTTTTACACGTTAGGTTGTTCTCTTAGATAGAACTCATACTCGCATCTTTTAATGTGTTTGTTGATGACAAAAGGAGATTTGCGGGATATTATTGCGATCAAGGTATCCTAGGGCTTTTGATAAAAGTTGAGATTAAATATCAATTCTACTTATTGTTTTGAAAGCATGTTTGTGAATGAAGATGAATCCTTAACCAATATCTCTTCTATTTGATTTGTTTGCTTATTTCTTTATTTGCTTTTATTTTATTTTAGTATATAAAAACTAGAAAAATCCCCCGGTGTTTTATATAGGAAACCGAAACAACTTGACAACCTAGTCCTCTCTGTGGGAATGATCCTTTCTTTCCCTTGCTATATTATATATTTTGAGTAGTAAGAAAGTGTAATTTATTTTTGTGTCGGCTGACAAGCGATCAAATTTTGGCGCCGTTGTCGGGGAGGCAGCGGTTGTCACTTGTTTTTGGTTTCTTATTTTTGTTTTTAGTTTTGTTTCTTATTTTTGTTTTTCTTATTTTCAGGTTTTTAACCATAGTTTTGAGAACTCTTGTTTCAGGTACCAATTTCTATGGACGGAGCATATTGGAACAATGGGTACGGTTATCAACCTCAACAACATGACAACTATCACCCTTATGGGGAGTACAATCAAAAGCAATCCTTTGGTTATGGTCAATACTCCACGTACCCTTTGAGTTATTTTCATACATATCAACCTTCTTATGGTGGGTATGTAAGTGAGCAACCACAAAGAGGGGAGAATAGTTGTGCTTCTATTAATATTTCTTTTAGTTTGGTAGATGAGATGCAACAATTTATGGTCAGCATGGAGTCAGTTTGTAGACAACCAAGCATGGAACCAGTTTCATCGGCCGAATGTGCTAATAGTATGTTTAGCCCAATTTCTGATCGTAGTTATGATCATTCACCCATTCAAAGGGAAGATAATTAGCCTAGCAATAATGAAGTAAGTAATTCTACCTTTTCTTTGTCGAATGAGTTTTACCAACAAATGGAATGTTATTTTCAAAATTTGGATGGATCACTCCAAGAGCTTCAAAAAGGTGTTTCCAATTTAAGACAAGGCATTGAAGAATACAAAGAGGACATGCAAAATTCTGCGAAATACCAATCTTTGGGAAGTGGTAGCCAATATAATGTTAACTATGATAGTGACGATGACTATGAAAGTACATCGCTTGAAGCAATTTATGGTGACATCCCCGAGGAATGTACAATGGAGTCTTTTTGCAATCAAGGTGAAGCTGAAAAGGAATATGATGACACTAGTGTAGCTTACTCAAGCATTGATCTTTATAACGATCAAGAACCTATTCAAAAGGTAGAGCTTGAGGATGATGCAATGAGTGTTCTAAAAAAGTTCCTTATGGACAGACTTGAATCCGCAATGGAGTATGTGCCTTACAACAAAAAGGAGTATGTTGAGAATGTAACCGTTATGACCAATATTGTGGAAGACCCAATTGAGCTTGCAAATGATTGTAATGATGATGTTGATGCCGAAATTTTGGTTAAGGCAGAAACGGACGAAGAATGGTTGCAAGGTTTGATAGAGGACCATGATATACAAGAGGTGAATAATTCACTTGAGTTTTTCAAGGATGAAGAGGATTCCGTAATAAAAGAGATTGTGCAAGGTTTGTCTAACCCTTTGCATATTGTTTCTTCTCCTTTACCTCTTATTGGATTGAATGTATGTGCTTCGAGAATATTGTTGAATGACTTTGTTTCTCGATATCCTCCATTAGAGATGCTTGATTCTCATACTATGCAGGTTTTGGAACAAGAAACCGTGGTAGTCCCTGACTTCTATATTCTTTACCCACTTCCAAGTGACAAGAATAAGTGTGGGGGAAGCTTTTATCGGTTAATAGCTTCGTTTCTATTTTATATTACTAATATTTGTGCGAAGCTAGTGTTTGCAAAACAGGTGCTATGGGTGTATCCCCAACTTTTCCGCTTATTGGTGTATGGGGAATTCAACTTGCATGTCGGGCTGACTACTTTAAAACAAGCGCTAAATGGGAGGCAACCCACTGGTTTTGTGTATCTATCTCTATCTTTCTATTTTTTAAGTCTTTTGTCTTTATTTTCTTATTTTGGATATTTGCATATCAAAACTCCAACTTTTAGAGATTTTTGAACAATTTAGAATAAACACTAGCCTTTCTAAGTAGATGGAATTTTTTCTTAACAATGAGGTATATATATTGGCTGAGTTAGGATTAGATACCAACTAAATAGCTTGTTTAGTGTTGATCCTCTATTGTTCAAAAATAGCTATGAGTTGGAGTATCAGTTTTTATATTGCATTTGTATATATATCATGTTATGGATTTCCCACCTTGACTTTCTTTGGACGATTCAATTTACATTGAGGACAATGTAAAGTTTAAGTGGGGGAGTGTTCTCATATAGAGTTTTTAGCCTTGTTAGTTTTCCCTTGTGTCTTAAAAAAAAATGGTTCACACTCCGAAACCTAGAAACATGTGCCTTTAGGATGACACTATCAATCTAAATGGATGGAACCATATTGGCTGGGGGAGTTGAGGAACCCATTAAAAAAAGGACATAATTATTCAAGTGTTAGAAATAATATGATAGTTGTTACCATATCTCGGAATATCACCATATCACGTTCTATTTTTATTTTTCCATATTTATCTATTGTTATCTAAGAGATTTGGTGGGTCACTAAACATCGAATTGTTATTACTGCTAGGATGAAATAGAGTGCTAAAAAAAAAACAGACCAATTAGACCAATCGGATAAAATGACACTTGGATAGCAATATGTGTGTGTTCTCCCTGTCTCCGTCGCCTAAACAAGCGTGGAATGTAGGATCCAAGGGAACTATCATGTAATCTGTTGACAACTAGCATGCGCTTTGATCCAAAAGATCTAATCATGTTGTCAAATAAAAAGAAGAAAAAAAAGTGAAAAAGAAAAAGAAAAAGAAAAGAAAAATATTATTATTGTGTTGAATAAAGTCACTCCTGGTTCCCTTGTATATGCCGGTTGAGTTGATGTAGAATTAAGATTGTTGATCATTGGTTCCCTTGTATATGCTAGTGTGTTGACACTAGAATTCAGACCAGTAGCTCAATCCAATAGGATGCATAGGTTCATCTTGGCGGTGACCTTCAGACAGATATGGGAAACACCGATCACTTGTTAACATTCGCAAACATCTACCTATATATCCATCTTCTTAATCGTTTCATTGTGATTGTGGTTAGTCAGATTCCGAGTATTGTGGTTTGTTCAACTTTCTGAGTAGAGCTTAATTTACATATATATATATATTAATTTGGATTCGCATCAGGGTACCTCCTCTAATAGCCAGTTTGGATTCGTTCATGGATTTGTCACATGTAGTTGGAGTTGGAAATATAGGTTTTGTAGGTAGATCTCTTGTAAACCTTCACGAAACTAAAACTCGTCCACTAGGGACACCTAGGGGTTCAAAGGCTTGTTATTTATGCTAAAAGTGACCGTAGCCTCGACGACACGAAGTTGTTGTATTTTAATTTTGTTTGATTTGCTCGAGGACTAGCAAAGTCTAATTGTGGGGGAATCTGATAGGTGTAGAATAAACCGTATTTACTATCTAGAGTTTATGATTTCTTTGCTATTTTTCTTGTAAATTATGTATCTTATGGTTTATTTTTGAGTTATTAGGTGTTTTGGAGTCATTTGGAGCAAAAGAAGGAAAAAATCGTGCATTTGGAGCAACAAGTGCATAAGTGTCAATTCATTGCAAGTACTATCAGGAACACAGTGGAGGATAAGGGGCAAGTAGTTGATCATGACTAACCTTAGGAGTTGCCATTTGGTGGCTGCATTGGGTTGATGGGTGCCTATATCAGTTTTATCCATTACCAAATGCTAGAAATCAGAGAAGATGTATTCCTCCCTGCCATTAGCTCTTGTTTTTTTCCCCTCTAAAATTCAGAGAAAATGAACCATTGATGACTGCCGTTTGATGAGTGCCAAATATTGCATATTCATACACCTTTTCATTGGCACTTAACTCATCTTTCGCGCTTCAAAGTCATATATTATCCCAAATTCTGCATTCTTACCATCTTCAAGAATAAATATTTGTATTAATTAATTTTGTGTTTTTAAGTACTAAATAAAGCTTGGAAGAATTGAGAAGACAAAAGAGAAGAAAGTTGGAAGCGTTGCAACCATTTCAAAGATCGGTGGCAACTTGTTTACAAATTCATGGGATTAAACAACCCATGATCCAAAACCCAAGACCCAAATCCATTTCCACCTCACCACCATTGGATTCCAAAACATCCACCTCACCCCATTGGATTCCAAAACATCCACCTCACCACCATTGGATTCCAAAACATCCACCTCACCCCATTGTATTCCAAAACATCCATCAAGTGAGAAAACATGTTTTGTTGAGTAAATAATTGCCAAAATTGAATCCAAGTGAGAGAGAATTTTTGTGTATAAATAGAGAGGGTTGTTGTGTTGAAAACTCATCCAAGAATAGCTTGTTCATGTTAGTTTATCAAATTTAAGTTTTGTTGTAATGTTCTTCATGTTCTAGTTCCATTTACTAGGGTTTAGATGAAGCCCTAATCTCATTGGTATGTATTCATATCTTGTATCTTGTTCTTGAAAGTTTAGAATTGTTTAAAGATATAATTTAATCCAAGTTTTTCAACATCTTGCTCTCACAATGTATGCCATGTATCCATTGTAGTTAGAATATCTCTATGTTGATTATGCTACAACTCATGCTTAACCAAATATTGATCTTTAGATTAGTTATGCTTAATTAGACAATTAATGCTTTGGAGAAATACTTTAGTTGTGATTAAATTATCCATTGAGAAACACCTTAGTTATACGGTAGACTTGAATCTACTATAAGGACAAGAATAATATTACAAGTTGAATGCATATCATAGGTTATTGGTGGATTTGAATACCCTAGTATCCATATTATCATTGTTTACATATCTTGTTATTTGCATCTTTTACTTTTATTATTTCAATCACTTGAAAATCATATCGTCAGATCGACAAAATCAAACCCTTTTGGTTACTCTCAATCAGGATTTAGAATCAACTTCTACACTCTCCAAGTCTCTCGTGGTTCGAATTCGTGCTTGCCTCGTGTTGCTTGTCGACACCGGCACTTTGCAAGATACACAATAGTAGGTATCTTTCCGAGCCTACCAAGTTTTTGGCGCCGTTGTCGGATTTGGTAGAAGTGTAGTTCAAGTTTCATCTCGTCACTTTCATAAATTGTCTCCCGGAACCGTAGCATTTTATCGTAGATAAACGCGTACAAAAGTCGTTACCGTAGCGTATTTAAAAAAAAAAAAAAAAACGCCGCCTGTATCAGCATGATAAAGTTGCGCAACTCAACAACAGCTATTCACTGTCATACCGTTAAACAACGATGCTTATTATCTCGTGTCGTTCTTCGTGCTCTTCAAACGATTCAAGCGTCTGTTCTTCGTGTTCTTCATCTCACATCATATCGTAACATCTTACAGTAGCAACGATAGTTCACTGTCATCATATCGTAGCGACGATAGTTCATCGTTATCATCAGAGTGATGACGATAGTTCATCTCGTTACTGTTACTATTCATTATTCGATTTTACACTTATTTTTTTATTTTATTTTGCTTTTGCTTTAAAACTTCGAAACCCTAACTACCTATTTTGAGCTCAACAGGTTTTGAGAGTAGCAAGTAAAGGCTAAGGAAAGGAAGCGAAAGAAAGCGGAATAATTTTTTATTTTTAAAAAAAAAAAAAAAAAAAAAAAAAAAAAAAGAGAGTTTATTTTATTTATTTTTAGTTTGTATTAGGATTCCTTTACTCTTGTAATTTTCTTTTTCTTTTGCACTTTATTTTGGACTTTGGACTTGGACATTCTATTTTTATTTTTTATTTTTAAACCCTACGGAAGGGTATTATTAAATATCAATTTGTTTTGGCAGAGAAGGACGGTGATTACAATATCACCTCGACCCTCTGGTTCGTTCATGACATAGGAGTCGTGGCCCGAGTCGACAACAACGGTTCATCCCCCGTCTGGAACGGGAGGTAAGTTTGTCGAAACACTCGCGAATCCCTTGTTAGCGAGTTACCGTATTCCTTCGTTTGCATATATGTTGAGGAATTGAATACGGCTGCTTTATTTTCCTAGTAAAGGGCAAGGACTGGCCATACAAGATAAGGGTTCGGATTTCATCACCGTTCTCTTCTTGCCCGCCTTAGGAAAACGATACATACGCGAACCTAAGCTTTAAAATTTTGAATAGAACAAGATCTATAAGGTAACGAGCTTAGTAGGAAAGTCATTTGAAAAATATTGGTTACTCTTTAAGCATACTTCGAAGTTCATAACGGTTTCTGTAAATTGAATGCGTGATTGCGCCGCCTTGTAATACGGTGAGGCCTTGGGTATCAAAGCTCTAGCAGCTTCCCTCGCCTCTATTCAATTTACTTAAACTAGGATTGATTCCAGAGGGGTTTGCTCAGATTGTATGAATTCCCTTTCGAAGGATTAGAAGCTGGTCTAGAAAACAATCTAAGAGGAGCCATCATGCTTTTTGTTTGCTAGAAATCGTAGGTTTACTCGTGGTGGAGTCATCCTTGTTTGTGATTGCATAGAACTTGACTTCTAGGTGAATGGTTAACATGCTTGATGTGCTAGCTAGGCTATGATTGTGTCTTTTAGAGACCATACACGCTGACTAGTTAGAATAAGTCAAGAAGAGTTAATTGAAATACATAGTTAAAGCAGACAGTCCAAACCCATCCGAAACAATGGGAGAACCAAGAAACCAGTCCGTAGTCTAAAGGACTACATGTACCCAACGAGGACAACCCGGTCCTCGTGCATTGTCTTACCAGCTATTGATGGACAATTTGAGCTAAAGGCAAGTATCCTCAATATGTTGCCTAAATTTAAAGGGGTTGAAGTGAAAATCCCTACCACCATGTGAGAGAGTTCGAGGAAATTTGTGGGACTCTTCGGATCAACCAAATGACGGATGAGCACCTCAAAATGAAACTTTTTCCTTTTTCTTTGATAGACAAAGCCAAGACTTGGCTGTGTGCTCAACAGCCACAGTCATTTCATACATGGGATGCTCTTACGAAAGAGTTCTTCAAAAAAGTTCTTCCCAAACCATAAGACTACGACAATTCGTCAAAGTCTGAATAGTTTTGTGCAATTAGAGGAGGAAACTTTGGCAAAATATTTAGAGAGATTCAATGAATTATTGCTCCAATGTCCTCACCATGGTTTTGAAAAATGGAGACTTGTGCAAATTTTGTATGAAGGTTTAGATGTCAAGAACCGAACTACGGTTGAGACCATGTGCAATGGTCAATTTATTGAAAAAAGCTGATGAGTCTTGGGATTTCTTAATCGAAGTATTGAAAAGACTCAAGCGGTGGGAATCCCCCATGAACCAAATAGGATTACCCTTGCATCCAATGTTCATAGAATTGACTCGACTTCGAAGGAAGTGCAAAGATGGCATCCTTGGCCGGGAGAATAGAAAAGCTAGAGCTAGAAAAGAATGGAAAAACTAATATCCCTACTCTCCGTAGTCAAATTGAAATGGCCACTTGTGCCGCATGCCATGGTTCAGACCATCTAGTGGACACTTGTCCAGACCTCCATGCATTTCAAGAGTCTAAAACCGAGGAAGCCAATGTATTGTACCAAAGGCAAGAGAACAACCCATATTCTCGGACCTACAACCAGGGTGGAGAAATCACCCTAACTTTTCATGGTCTAAGGGCATGTGCAAGGGGGAACATCAAATAATAACCAAGGATACCCTTATCCTAGAAACCCCCAAGTGCAACCACATTCTCAGTACCCTGCAGAGAAAAAGCCTAGCT
The DNA here is from genome assembly GCA_023529315.1 of Papaver bracteatum. Classification (NCBI taxonomy): domain Eukaryota; kingdom Viridiplantae; phylum Streptophyta; class Magnoliopsida; order Ranunculales; family Papaveraceae; genus Papaver; species Papaver bracteatum. The sequence continues at coordinate 452,590 of JAJJWX010005194.1, forward strand.
TCGAAGAAAGTTTCGGTTTGTTGACCCAAAATTTGGTACAACTTCAAAAGACCACAGACCAACGTTTTTCAAGTCTAGAACTTAAAATGGGTCAAATTTGTGAAGCATTGAATGAAAGAGACAAAGGAAAACTTCCTAGTCAACCCCAACAAAATCCAAAAAATGTATATCAGGCAGAAAATTCAACTCGAAATGAGGCCTCCAATAATCAAGTAAATGCTGTCACCACTCTTCGTAGTGGTAAAGTTGTTGAAAACAATGTAGGTGTACCACAGTCGAGTGAGTCTACATCAGACTCACCAGATTGCATAAAATACCACAGAAAACACCTATTGTTGAAAACAAATCTGAGCAACATAAGAAATCCCATAATTCTAATGTCTCTACACCATCTCATGTACATGTTGCTCCATTCCCACAAATATTGGTGCAACAAAAAGAGAGTACACAGTACAACAAGATTTTAGAAATGTTCAAACGAGTTAACATCAACATCCCATTTCTTGATGCAATCAAGCAAGTCCCTCTTATGCTAAATTCCTTAAGGATCTATGCACACAAAAGCGAAAGCTTCATGTGCATAAGCGTGCTTTTCTCAACGAGCAAGTGAGTGCAATCATTCAAAGCAACACACCACCTAAGTTTAAAGACCCAGGTAGTCCAACTATCACATGCAAAATAGGTGACCATACGGTTAAGAAGGCGTTGCTAGACTTAGGGCAAGTGTGAATTTACTACCATATTCAGTATATGTGCGTTAGGTCTTGGAGAGTTGAAGGCAACACCTATAACTCGCAATTGGCGGGACAGATCCGTCAAAGTGCCACGTGGTGTGGTAGAAGATGTTTTGATTAAGGTTGATAAATTTTACTTTCCGTGGACTTCATCGTTTTAGATACTCAACTCGTGCAAAACCCTGATAGTCACATTCTGTCATTTTGGGACGTCCTTTCTTAGCGACGTCCAATGCAATCATTAACTGCCGTAATGGGTCTTGAAGTTGTCATTTGGTAATATGACCGTGGAGTTGAATGTTTTCAATGCTAGCCAACAACATTTAGATCTTGATGATGATAATGATGTGCATGAAATCAACATGATTGAAAGTTTGATTCGTGGAGTCGCTACCTAGTAGCATGTCTGTTGACCCTTTGGATGCTTGTTTGAATAATTTCAACCTGGATCTGTTTGATGATGAATACATAAGTGAAGTGAATACTTTGCTTGAATCCACACCACTCATGGACACGTCTAAGTGGAAAGCTAGAGTGGAACCACTTCCACTCTTGGAATCCAAGTCCTGCTCCATCTCTTGTTGAGCCACCAAAGCTCGAATCGAAACCATTACCCGATACTCTTAAATATGTTTTTTTGGGACCTTCTAATACTTTGCCTGTAATCATTTCATCCGCCTTAGATACAAAACAGAAAGAAAACTTTTAGAAGTGCTTAAGGAGCATAAAGAAGCATTAGGATGGACCATCTCGGACCTTAAAGGCATAAGCCCCACCGATTGCATGCACCATATAAACCTTGAGGACAATGCCAAACCATCTAGGAGATGCAAAGGCGTCTCAATCCTAACATGAAAGAGGTTGTTAAGAGTGAGATCATAAAGCTTCTTGATGCGGGTATCATATACCCAGTTCACGATAGTAAAGTGGGTCGGTCCCATTCAAGTGGTACCCAAGAAGTCTGGCATTCTTGTAGTTCAAAATGAGAAGAATGAGCTTGTCCCCACCCGTGTAAACTGTGGTGGCGAGTTTGTATTGACTATAGGAAATTGAACACGTGAACTAAGAAAGATCATTTTCCGCGCCCTTCATTGATCAAATGCTAGAAAAGTTGTCGGGACATAGGTACTATTGTTTCTTAGATGGCTATTCAAAGCTACAACCAAATTCACATAGCACCCGAAGATCAAAGATAAAACCACATTTACTTGTCCGTATGGAACATTTGCTTATCGTCGTATGCTTTTTGGGTTGTGTAATGCACTGCTACTTTTCAAATATGTATGATGAGCATATTTTTCGACATGATAGATGAGTTTCTTGAAATCTTCATGGATGATTTTTTCTTTGGCTCTTCTTTTGATGAATGTTTGCATCATCTTACTCGTGTGCTTATTCGGTGTAAAGAAAAGAATTTGATCTTGAATTGGGAAAAATGTCATTTCATGGTTGACTCTGCATTATTCTAGGGCATATCATCTCGGAAAAAGGCATAGAAGTAGATAAAGCCAAGGTTGATATCATTCAACACTTGCCTCAACCTCGCCCGTGAGGGAGGTTAGATCATTTTTAGGCCATGTTGGTTTCTCGTAGATTCATTAAAGATTTCAGTAAGATCTCAAGACCACTGTGTAATCTACTCGGTAAAGATGTTACATTTGTGTTTGATAATACTTGTGTGCATGCTTGGGAGGAGCTCAAAACTCTTCTAACTTCAAATTTCTATAGTCCGACCTCCGATTGGAAATTTCCATTTGAAATCATGTGTGGACGATCTCGATTTTGCTGTTGGAGCTGTCTTAGGTCAGCGAGTCGACAAACACCCCTATGTGATCTACTATGCTAGTAAGACACTGAATGAGGCTCAAATGAACTATTCAACAACCGAAAAAGAGCTGCTAGCTGTTGTGTTCGCATTAGATAAGTTTAGATCTTATTTGATAGGATCTAAAATCATCATTTATACGACCATGCCGCATTAAGATATCTTTTATCTAAAAAAGATGCCAAGGCTCGTCTAATTCGATGGATACTCTTGTTACAAGAGTTCCACCTCGAAATTCGAGATAAAAAAGGGTCGAGAATGTTGTTGCTGATCACTTATCTAGATTGAATGTCGAGTCTCATTGATGAATCAGAGATTATTAGAGAATCTTTCCCGGATGAACAACTGATGCTAGTTTCGAAATGCCATGGTTTGCCGACATCGTGAACTACCTTGCTACAGGTAGGATGCCACTTCATTGGTCTAAACAAGACCGGTCTAAATTCTTGGCCGAAGTGAAACATTTCCTATGGGATGACCCATATCCTGTTCAAATACCGCTTCGACCAAATCATTAGGAAATGTGTCCCCAACTCGAACAAAGGGATGTCATCTCTTTTTGTCATGATCAAGCATGTGGAGGCCACTTTAGTGCAAAGAAAACTGCTGCAAAGATCTTGCAGAGTGGTTTTTACTGGCCAACATTGTTTAAGGATAGCCATGAATTTTGTATTTCTTGTGACCGGTGCTTAAAATTGGGAGGTATATCAAAACGAAACATGATGCCCCTACAACCCATTTTGATTGTTGAGCTATTTGATGTATGGGGTATTGACTTCATGGGACCATTTCCTAACTCAAGGAAAGTTGTACATTCTTGTTCTTGTTGACTATGTTTCTAAGTGGGTAGAAGCAATCGCAACCAAAACTAATGACCACAAGGTGGTACTTTCGTTCTTAAAGGAAAACATTTTTTCTCGATTTGGCACCCCTAGAGCTATAATCAAAGTGACGGTGGTTCACATTTCGCAATAGGCCTTTTGAGTCTTTAGTTCGCAAGTATGGCATAACTCACAAAGTCGCAACCCCATATCATCCACGGACCGGTGGCCGTGTAGAGGTTTCAAATAGGGAGATTAAGCACATTCTAGAAAAGACGGTTAACCCGTCTAGAAAAGATTGGTCTTTAAGATTGAATGATGCTTTATGGGCCTATAGAACTGCATACAAGACCCCCATTGGTATGTCCCCTTACTGACATTGTGTACGGTAAAAGCTTGTCATCTCCTAGAGTTAGAACATCGTGCATATTGGCAGAAAGAACCGAACTTTGATCTAGATAAAGTCGGCACCCAAAGGAAGCTTCAACTCAATGAGTTGGAAGAGTTAAGAAATGATGCATATGATAATGCAAAAATATACAAACAAAGAATGAAGGTGTTCCATGACAAACGCATTTTGCGCAAGTCATTCACTCCGAGCCGAGAAAGTTCTATTGTATAACTCACGATCGCACCTTTTTCCGGAAAATTACGTTCTAAATGGACAGGCCCATTCTTGGTGCGAACAATTTTCCCCATGGGTCTGTAGAACTAGAAAATGTCACAACCAAGAATGTCTTCAAGGTCAATGGGCAGAGATCGAAACCGTTCCTTGAACCGATTCCACCTGAAATTGAAACAACTCATCTTGCTGATCCGATCTATGTGGACTGAAAAGTTCACCCCTTGTACATACCACATGATTTCGTCCCTGCTGGTTGCTGTGGACATACTCTACTGTCTCTGGTTTGGCATCTGGTAATCTCTTCCTTTTGAATCTGTTTTGTTCTCATGTTTTGTTTTAAAACATTGAGGACAATGTTATGTTTAGGTTTGGGGGAGTATTTGCTTATGGCGTTTTGAGTCTTTTGCATTTTTTTATGACCAGCTGTGTAGCGGGTCTTTTGTAGGATCTTTTGTAGTCTTTTGTAAAAAAAAAAAAAAAAAAAAAAAAATCAGTTCCATAGAAATACATCAACAACATTGATCAAAGCAACATCAGAAGTCTCTGAAGAAAGATGAAGTTTACAATCAACAACAAGAAACAAAATCAGACGATGAAGAAGAACTAATAAAAAAAGGGGGATGATTTAAATCCAGATCGAAATCTGACTTCAACTTTGAAAGCCGGATCTATTATCGGATGTTTTTTTGAAGCCGCTGCGGAACGATCTCACACCTTTCCCGATCTCACCAGATCTTCATCTTCAGAGAACAATTTATTCCTCTGATCAACCTGGATATTGCAGACTCCACCAATAAATAATCACTACAGAAATAAACCAAATAAGAAGGAAGTAGAAAAACATGATTAAGTGGATAAAAAAAAAAAAAAAAAAAAAATCGAAGTTCAAATCAAGATCTAATGAAGGAAATAGTAAATATGCGAGAGAAAAGATGAAGAAGATGAAGAAGAAGATGGCGGTCGAATAAGAAAAGAAGCGAAGTATTTAAAGAAGAAAAGAAAAAATTAGGGTTACATCGAGCAACGTTTTTGGTATCGAAATAAAACCCGACCCATTTGTGTGGATCGCCGTGGATCGAATCTTGTCTTGAAAAAAAAAAAAATAATAATAATAATAATAATAATGCACATATATATATATATATATATATATATTGGTTACAAATTGTCAAGGATTCTACGAAAATTCAAGTTCATCATCTACAAGTTGAAGACCGAAGACGAAGACATTTCTATGGATGCTCTGAAATTGAGAAGGTTTTGTGGGTACATCTTTGGTAGGCCCTCACGAGACTACAACTCGTCCACTAGGGACACCTAGGGGTTTAAAGGCTTAGTGCATACGCTAAATGCATTCGAGAGACCAGCGACAGTGGTATAGTTAGGATTTTGGATTTGTTTCACTTGAGGACAAGTAAAATTCAGGTTTGGGGTATTTGATGAGTGCCAAATATTGCATATTCATACACCTTTTCATTGGCACTTAACTCATCTTTCGCGCTTCAAAGTCATATATTATCCCAAATTTGCATTCTTACCATCTTCAAGAATAAATATTTGTATTAATTAATTTTGTGTTTTTAAGTACTAAATAAAGCTTGGAAGAATTGAGAAGACAAAAGAGAAGAAAGTTGGAAGCGTTGCAACCCGCTCGCGCATCAGTGGCAACTTGTTTACAAATTCATGGGATTAAACAACCCATGATCCAAAACCCAAGACCCAAATCCATTTCCACCTCACCACCATTGGATTCCAAAACATCCACCTCACCCCATTGGATTCCAAAACATCCACCTCACCACCATTGGATTCCAAAACATCCACCTCACCCCATTGTATTCCAAAACATCCATCAAGTGAGAAAACATGTTTTGTTGAGTAAATAATTGCCAAAATTCGAATCCAAGTGAGAGAGAATTTTTGTGTATAAATAGAGAGGGTTGTTGTGTTGAAAACTCATCCAAGAATAGCTTGTTCATGTTAGTTTATCAAATTTAAGTTTTGTTGTAATGTTCTTCATGTTCTAGTTCCATTTACTAGGGTTTAGATGAAGCCCTAATCTCATTGGTATGTATTCATATCTTGTATCTTGTTCTTGAAAGTTTAGAATTGTTTAAAGATATAATTTAATCCAAGTTTTTCAACATCTTGCTCTCACAATGTATGCCATGTATCCATTGTAGTTAGAATATCTCTATGTTGATTATGCTACAACTCATGCTTAACCAAATATTGATCTTTAGATTAGTTATGCTTAATTAGACAATTAATGCTTTGGAGAAATACTTTAGTTGTGATTAAATTATCCATTGGAGAAACACCTTAGTTATACGGTAGACTTGAATCTACTATAAGGACAAGAATAATATTACAAGTTGAATGCATATCATAGGTTATTGGTGGATTTGAATACCCTAGTATCCATATTATCATTGTTTACATATCTTGTTATTTGCATCTTTTACTTTTATTATTTCAATCACTTGAAAATCATATCGTCGTATCGACAAAATCAAACCCCTTTTGGTTACTCTCTGAATCAGGATTTAGAATCAACTTCTACACTCTCCAAGTCTCTGTGGTTCGACCTGTGCTTGCCCTGTGTTGCTTGTCGACACTGTGCACTTGCAGTATACACAATAGTAGGTATCTTTCCGAGCCTACCACCGTTGGAGATTTTGGTTTAGATGGATTGAAGAAATTGAATCAAGAGCATATTTTCCGTAAAGTTTGAAGTTGAGAGATTGAAGAACTGGAGATGGATTCAGTCAATTGAGTTACCGAAATTTGGGGTTTTGTTGTGGATGAATTCGAAATCAGTAAATGGGTTTTGAATTAAATCTGTGTGTTCTATCGATAAGGTGAATTGGGTCTTAGTTTTTGATGTTGCAGTAGTGGTGGAAGAGTTTTACTGAGTTAGGGTTTCAAAGAATACATAGATGGGTTTGATGATTGAGGTGCTAGGAGATGAATTTGTTGTTCATTTTGAAGCAGTAAAGAAATCTAGGGTTGCTGTTTCGGTAAACCAGATGCAGAACTCAGGGAGAATGATGAAATCAGAAGGTGATAGCTTGAGTTGAGATAATGATGGGAATGAATGGGGTTTGCTCGGATTCAGTTCCGATGTTGAGAAACAAACTAATTCAGGGAACTTAAAGTACAAGGAAATCAGTCAAGCTGGTGTTTACTATTGAAGTGGATATGGACTTGAAGGAATTTGTTATGACTGAATGCATTGAGTAGATAGTAGTACAAAGAGCATGTGATGTTGCTGGCAGAATTGGGAGGTTGTAGTGGTATGTGATATTCCTGTTGGCCTTGCAGGAGTTGCAAGATAGTGCTGCAGTAGATATCCTGGTGATTGTTGTTCAATAAAAAAAGTGCGTTGAGCCGCAATGAGTTAGTTAATGCAATGGCTAGATTGATGTTTCTGGAGAGATGCAGAGATTGTGAAACTGTTGGGTGCTTGAACTGAGTTTGCAGGTGGAGGTTACAGAAGCAATGGAATTGGTTGTGTTGGTTACACTGAAATAATGAAAGCATTGCAGTAACGATATCTCGAGTGGTATTGTTGATCATAAAGGAAGTTGTTATTGGGTGTGATATTAAGTTGCAACTTAAAAGGGGAATGCCAGTTGGTGGTGGTTGCAACTCAGATAGAAGCAAGAAATGAAGCTAAGTGCTGGCATTGAAGTTTACAAGGAAGTGGCGCAGTGGTTAAGCGCTGAGGGTATTTCTTGGTTGGAATTTATGAAGATTGTAGTCGTTGCGGAGGATAGCAGGGGACTGAGCTCGTTGTAGGTATACATCCATGTTGGAACTGCCACAGGAGTAAGTTTATGGTGCTGCAGTTGCAGAAGAAGATAGAGATGGAGTTATTAGTGATGTGTGTTGATTGATTTGATGCTGCGAATGCATGAAATGTTGCAGGCTAGGTTTAGGACTTGAAGGTGGTAGATGCAATGGATTCAAAGAAAATGGGAGGTGCAGTGTACCAGTTGGAGATAGGCCTGATGTTGCAGCTGCAGTTCAAGACTTTGCAAGTGGTGATTTCAATACAACTGAAATGGTGAATGTTGCTGGCGGAATCAAATAGTTCGCAGAAATGGGTTTGACTGAGATGTATAAACTGATATGAAGTGGTGATTATGAACTACAGTTACAGTTGCAATATTGTATTGAGCTTTGTTACATAGCTGAGATGGATTTGAATGGTCCTGCAAAGGAGATGAAACTGGGAGCTGTAGGTGATTAAACTATGAACTGGTGGTGGCAATTATGGGAATGAGATGCAGTGCTGCTACTGAGAACTGAAGCCGGGAAACACACACACAGCGTGGATTTGAACTGGTATTGGTGTTGCATCTATGAACTATGGTTTGTATGGCAGTGTGAAGTGTTATCAAATGTTTCTGGTATGAACTGGTTTATATTTGATTGAATAAAGATATTGGGGGGCAGGTGAACTATGCTTTGCAGTATTGGTTTTGAAGCCACAATATCTGAGAAGTTAGATGTATGTTAGGCTCAGGTGGCCGGAGATAGTTTTCAGGTGTCCGGATTCCGGCAACCGGCGATCAAATTCCGGTCAAAACCCCAGCTTTCCGGCGAGTGTTTTTGGGACATGTTTTCTACACGGGGTTTCTCATACATGGGCTTGAGAACTTCTATCTATTGGACTTTTGAAGGCTAGACCTAATTTTGGAACAAGAAGCTATAAAAGAGAAGACTTTTCTCAAAACACAATCTCATCTTCTACTTTTGTTTCTAGGGTTTACAACATGAAGACTCTTCTCTTTATTCTTGTTATGAACTCCTTGAGCATGATTACTTAATTCTATTATTGGTTATGGAATAATTGGATTTCACATAATATGCTTTTTGATATGATAAATTAGTTTTGTCTCCATATTATCGATTATGATTCACTATTTATATTGTTATATGATTTGAATGCTAGTTTGATCAAGTCGCGAATCGGTTGAGTTTGTTTTCATCTCTATTGCTAGATTAGGGTTTGTTATACTTAAAAGTGATAGATTCCTGATTACAAGTAGCATGAATATGGTTATAGCTTGTAGTGATGCATACTTATGATCATATGTGAACCATAACCTTTGTTAAATCGGATTAGTGCATTTTCCACGTTCGATTGCTTTGATTGGCCTGATTTCATAGAACTTAATGCATCTAGGGAATTAAACTTGATTAGTGCTTTTACATGTTAGGTTGTTCTCTTAGATAGAACTCATACTCGCATCTTTTAATGTGTTTGTTGATGACAAAAGGAGATTTGCGGGATATTATTGAGATCAAGGTATCCTAGGGCTTTTGATAAAAGTTGAGATTAAATATCAATTCTACATATTGTTTTGAAAGCATGTTTGTGAATGAAGATGAATCCTTAACCAATATCTCTTCTATTTGATTTGTTTGCTTATTTATTTATTTGCTTTTATTTTATTTTAGTATATAAAAACCAGAAAAATCCCCTGGTGTTTTATATAGGAAACCGAAACAACTTGGCAACCTAGTCCTCTCTGTGGGAACGATCCTTTCTTGCCCTTGCTATATTATATATTTTGAGTAGTAAGAAAGTGTAATTTATTTTTGTGTCGGCTGACAAGCGATCACCTGTAAGGTGTTTTCGGCTAACCAAGAGAAGCCTGCGCTCATCATATTGATAGTGTCAACAAGGATTTTTCAATCAGATACTATTGATACGCTTGACAATAGGTTTTCTTTCAGCCAAGTCACTGCCTTTAACAAAGCTATTGATTCTGCATGTAGAGCCGAAGACGCCTTCTCCGAACCTGCCGACACATGCATAAAGGACTCGTGGTATACTGAGTCTAGAATAAGGGCGAACCCCATAGACATATCTTCTTTTTTATATGAGGCATCTATGAAAATTATCCAATGTGACTTTAAGTGAGACCATTTATAATTGACCGGTTTCACCTTTTTGTGAATAATTTCTTTTTGAACTGTTTTTGGTGGAATAGATTGCAGGAATCTGTTTATCTGGCTTATCAGATCTATTTGGTTAGGTGATATTTTCTCAAAAATTATTGAGCATCTATATTTCCAAATGAACAAAGAATGGTGTCTATTTTTTCTACTATGTTAATTGGTTCCTTTACCGAAATCCACCCTTTAGCCCAGTTATCTATTGCATCAGTATCTCCTATTGAGATGAGCATGTCCAGCGAAAACCAAAACCAAATAGCTCTAGCGAATGGGCAAACTCTGAATAGATGATTTTCCGTTTCGTGAACTTGTGCATCACACATATGGCAGATAGGATTCATATATTTGTTATGAGCTCCAAGTCTTGCCGAAGTAGGGAGAGCTTTCTGAATTAATTTCCAAATGAATAGTTTGATTCTTGGAATCGCCTGAATTTTCCAAAATTTTCCCCAAGGGAAGTCAACTGGTATATTATTATCTTGCACTTGATCTATTAAGAAATGGTAGATGTTTTTTGGGGAGAAGTTTCCAGTATGATGATGTTTTCATCTCATTTTGTCATGTTCCTGGATTATTGGAGTTATTGCTAGAATTTTGCTTCTGTCTTCTGGTGTGAAAAATTTGTTCAGCTTTTCCTGATCACAATGATTGTCTTCTGTGATTAAATCCTGCACCATTTTTGGGGCCTGATCTTGAAGATTTGTAGGTTGAGTTATGATTTTTGCATTTGGTATACATCTGTCTTCCCAAATTTTTGCTGATTTACCGTCTTTAACTTGCCAGACAAAATTACCTCTAATAAGGTCTAAGCCTTTTTTACGCTTGTCCGTATCCACGATAAATTGGAGGATCTAGTGGATTCTAAAGGATTTTTAGAATTTGGAAAGTATTTAGCTCGAAGTAGTTTAACCCATAGCTGATCTTGATCTGAGATGAGGCGACTGGCAAGTTTTGTGAGAAGAGCTATGTTGAAAATGTGAGGATTTTTTATTCCTAGACCCCCTTGCGAGATGGGCTTACATATGTTGGCCCAATATCTGATGGAACCACCTTATCTCTTCTGCCCTTCTTTTTTCCACCAAAAGTTTCTCTGGATTCGGTCCATTTGATCAAGAGTCTCTTTTGGAAGGGCGATCACTTGCATTTGATACGTTGGAAAAGGTTGCAGAATAGATTTAATTATTATTGTTCTACCTGCTTGGGAAAGGAGTTTCGATTTCCAGCCTTGCAGAGTGGAGTAGTATTTTTGAAGCAGTGGCTCAAAGTTAGCTTTTCTATTTTTGTCAAAAAATAGTGGGGTTCCAAGATATCTGTCATTTTTTGTCATCAAGGGGACTTTAAGAATTTTAGCAATAATTTTCCCATGTTTGGGATGTAAACGAGGGCTAAAATAAACGCTGGATTTTTGGAGGTTAACCATTTGCCCGGTGATATCTCCAAATAAGGATAGAATATCTAGCAGATTTTTTTTCCTCAACTAAGTTGCCTTTTGTGAATAGAAAGCAATCATCAGCAAAGAATATGTGGGATATGTTTGGCGCGTTTTTATTGATTTTGAGCCCAGATATTTTTCTATCAACAATTGCTTTTTCCAGAAGTCTGGATAAGATTTCCATGCAGATGAGAAATAGGTAAGGAGATAGGGGGTCACCCTATCTTAAACCTCTCGAAGTATGGAATTTTGGGCCGGGAGAGCCATTTAGGAGAATTGAGAAGGAAGTTGTAGAAATGCATTGCAAAATGAGCTTAACCCAATTTTCACTAAATCCAAAACTAAGAAGAGATTTTGAGATGAAAGTCCGCTCAACCCTATCAAACGCCTTAGAGAGGTCTAATTTAAGCGCCAGAAAACCCTTTTTTTCGCCTTAAAAATTTTCATAGAGTGAATAAGCTCATGAGCGATTATGATGTTATTAGTAATTTGTCGTCCCGGCAGGAAGGTAGATTGATTTGGAGAGATTATTTTATTGAGCATGGGCTTTAGTCTGTTAGCCAAGATTTTTGAGATTAATTTGTAGACTGTATTGCTTAAGCTAATGGGCCTAAAGTCGCTTGGAGTTTGTGGGGTGGATAATTTTGGTATAAGGGTGATGAAAGAATAATTAAGATCCGGGTTAAGGGTGACGGATTTAAAGAACTCCTGGACTGTGTGGGTGATGTCAGATCCAAAGATTTCCCAATTAGCTTTGAAGAATCCTGGTTGCTGATGAAAGAATAATTATATTTTGTGTTTAGTTTACCGAACATTTAATATTAAGTCGACTAAAATCCTTACATTTTCATAGATTCTTTTTAGTCCCCCTTGTTATTATTTTCTGTCTCCACCGTTGTAATTCCAAACATGAGAAAAACGACCTTGGCTAGTTTTTTTCTTTTTCAGCGGTTATAAACCCGCCGAAGATTTGCACCGTAATGTGCATTTTAGGGGAATCCAATGGTCCTGGGAGCACCTCTCAACATTGGGATTAGGAGTGAGGCAGGAGTGGGCCCCACTCCCCTCTCACAAAGTACATCTCGATACATCTTGCTGTGCAAATTTTCAGTGCGTCAATCATTTTTGTTTCTTTTTTACTTTATAAACTTAGCTTAATGATAGTGTAAATATCGGTACAGTTTTTGTTTTAGAATCTTTTTAGCAAGAAGTTTGAGCTTTGAGGATGTTTAACTTTAATTTTACTTTGAAATTCTTTTTAGCAAAAGGTATGGGCTTTGAAGATGTCTAACTTTTATCGATAGTGGCAAAATGGAGTACCGCTTGGTTTGGACTACTGCATGCATGCATTTGTACATCGTTTTCTACCTTTGCCAAACATTTTTTTTTATCAAGAATACTTAAAATATCTTTCTTTTTCAAACACGAGAGTAGAAACATCCAATAAAGACACATAACGACGGAAGATATTCACTATTGATCGGTATAAGTATACAACTACTAAACTATATTGTAGTCTTCCATATGCAATTAATCAACGTGTACAAAATGGTCATACATAAATAAGTACTAGATGAAAAGAATTTGAAATGAAGGAAAGGGACATTGGGATAGAATATTTAGTTTAGAAATGTCATGATCGAGAACCTAATACTATTAAACAAGAGCCACACTACGTAACAAACCATCTTGAGGAATAGAGTTAATCATCTTTCTAGCGATTTTAAAATGCTTAACCAAAATGAATTTATATTCTTCTTTACTTTGTAAGTTAAAGCAACAACGTGCGCAAATTATATTTTGTTAATCGAAATCTTCTTGGAGTTTGGTATTACAAAGATGTGAGTGGCTTCGGTATTTGTATTTATCACCTCTCTATCCCCAAATTATAGCTTAAAAAAGAAGCAATATGATTAGGGATGCACATGGGACGGTACGGCCCGGTTTTCTTATGAAACCGGTCCCTGTAGTTGGTGTTGACCGGTACCCCATTTTGAGGACCGGTACCTGTACTTGTACCTAGTGTTATCCCGGTCCTCCGCATCTGGTCCCAGTATAAGTCCCATACCGGGTTTTTACCTATTAGCTATTACACTTTCAAATCAAAAAAGAAAAAAAACTTCTCAAGTTCTTCCCTGCTATGACAGGAACCCTAACTTTACCAATAAAACCCACACAAATAAAAATGTACAATTAATCAATGACTCACAGAAACTTCAATTTGGCATAAACCCACCCTAACTTTACCAATTTCTTGTACAACCCATACAAATACAATGAATCAATAACTCACAGAAAATTCAATTTAGCATAAATCCAACTGAAATCAACCAATACTCACAGAAAATTCACCGCAAGTCTGCAACAATTCTTCAATCTGATTTCTAACTTCATACCCACATTCACAGGGAAAATAAAAAAAACCCAAATTTGTTGCCATTAACACTTGAATTCAACCCAATCTTCTAACCCATCAAAATTGTTGAATTTCTAGAGTAGCAGCACCATCTTCTCCTCAATCTGTTCACGGATATAATTTTTCGGAACTAACAGCAGCCACCACCATCACATAATCCATTAATTCTTCGTTTCTAGACATCAAACAAATCGATCTCAAATACAACCTCACATTAGATTCAAACATGCAATGAAGCAGATTAATCAAACATGTAACTAATTATTAAGAACCCTAAGTTAACGAACATATTCGAAATTACCCAAAATCAGATGATGGTGGTGGTGGTGGTGGTGATGAAGAAGAAGGTGGTGGTGGTGGTGGATCTGATACAGAAACTCGAGTCAAAGTGAAGAAGAATAAAAAGAAGTGAGTGGTGGTGCTTCTGTTCTTCGGCTCTGAGAAAAAGGAAGAAGAATCAGTCGTGAGAATAGGCAATTCTCGAAATATAAGATTACTACAAATATCTAGAATCAATGGTCGTGATTAATTCTGATATAAAGATCGAAGGCTATTACTAACCGGGTTTTTTGGTCCGGTACAAGCCGGTACTCACACCATTCCCGGTCCCTGTACCGGTATACACCGGTTCTCCTATTTCATTCCCCTGCAGATCTGCATTTGTTCAGCCTGCGTTTTTTTTTTCGGTTCGATCCAGATGGGGACTTCTAACCGGTTCTTGTGCAGCCTTAAATATGATCATACCGTATTGATGCATCAAAACATATCAGCATGCACAGCGAGTTAGTCATAGTACATACATAGTATCAAGATAAGTAATTAAAATCCAATCCAAGAGTCGGACCTCTCTATTTTGCCTATTATGGGTATCAAACGTGCCGGCAAGGCACAAATCAAATCATATAGTATGTTGTACCAGAAATTTAGGAAGAGTTAGGCACGACTAAACATACAAAGTGCATCAAGATTCAAGACCAATTCAACAAGTTTTCACACTAAAATTGATCCAACAAGGAAAGTCCTCTGTGGAATCCATTTTTAACCCATCAGATGAAGATATGTAGTATGCTCTACAAACATTACTTTGCAATACAAAATTCAATAAATTGTACTATTTTTGGATTATTGATACATTTCATTCATGATAATTTGTTTGGAGAGGTATTAGGGCTTATTAAAGACTAACTAGGAAAAAAAAATCTATCGGAGGCGGGAAAATAGAAGAAAAAGATCTATCAATGATCATAAAGAACCGCTTGATCTTCCGTTGTGGGTAGTTAGATTTGCAAGGGTAAAATGGTCATTCAAATTTCATCAATAACCAGAAATTACATCAATAACCAGATCGGTAAAATATTTTGCAGCCAGTGCCAAGTTTCCCCACTAAATTAAAAACGCACAACGAATGACTCATATAATTTTGAATATAACCACCCGAATAAAGTTTTGAGGTAAGATGAGAACCTTTTCGTAATAACCTCATCATTAAATACAATTCCATTATGGATTTTTCGGATGCCACTAGCAATTGGTGAATTAGGGGTGAGTATTAGGATTCAATTCGCGGGTTCGAATCAGCCTTTCTAGGTTTTCTTGTGATGGTTGGGTATTCTGTCCGTAGACTAATAGATTGGATGTGGGTGCCGGTGTTAAAAATACAATGGGCATCCACATACGCTAAGTAATAGTTATTCTTTTTCAGTGTGTTTATCTTGTTTATAATATTGATATTAACTTAGTTGAAGTACTAGAATCATATTAAATAAAATTAGAAATATTTGATGGGTGACTAAAGGTTGTGTGTATTGAGTTAATATTACTGTAGATGGTGAAAATTGGACAAAAGGTAAAATGTTTATTTCATGCAAAATTTCGTATCAAAAGCAAAATATAATTTTACAACTAGGCGTGGGTTGTTATTTTCACGACATTCGAGCCAGGGGGAAAAAGTTAATTTTGAGATTCGAAAAAACCAAAATCAATGATGTTCAAGGCCTATTGTCATAAAGAGGATTTTCAAGATAAGTTTATCCCTCGTCGTCGAAAGATAAGCTCAACCTTAGCCTCAGCCGGCCTCAACGCCAAAAGACAAGCCTAGCCTTAATTTTATCCCTAGTAGCCAAAAGAAAATCGCAACTCTAGTTTCAGCAATCGACTTAAAATACGAATCCAATGGTCAAACTCAACTCTCACGAGAGAGACTTATCCCTTAGTCCACAAAGCACTTATAACCATGATTCCCAACATACTTCCCCATGAGACACACTATTCGTGGAGGCTCTATAGCCTCGTATAACGTCCATGGATGACTTATGGGCATGAGCGAAGATACCCCGTCTCCAGTAAGTACGACCAGACCCTATTTTAGTTCAGAGACTAATTACGAGTTTATCCCGCGAGACACAACTGGTCATGTCTAATATATGACCTGGCTCGACTTACCATGGCCTCTTAAATAATTCCTAGAATATCCTCGCGAAATATATTGGTTATTCTGTCTCGGGACCTATGACAGACTCCTAGAATATCATTTCTAGATACACTGGTCATGTCGGCTCCATAATACGGACAAAATCGTAACTGACTCCCAGCACATCCCAATTGACATACGTTGGTCAAAGAAAAATGACCCATAGTCTCCTAGAGATATTATTAGGCATGCGAGCCTCAGTCGGCCTTATGATGATTTGAGAAGAATCAGCTCATCTGAGGAGTCTCGTGCAAGAACAAGACTCGGGCACAAGACTCATGTAAGTACAAGCATCTTTTACAACTTCTCAAACACGCTTATAACTAGTAAGTTGAGTTGGATTCACGCAACCTTGCCCAAAAACGTGGATAAACATCCCTAAGCTCTGTATGCTCATCAAAGGGACCCACCTGTTTATGAGTAAAAACTGTTTCTGCTGGTTTTGGTAAATTTGGGTGTATGGATGACAAACAAGTCTAAACCTAAAACAAATACACTGCACGGGAGTACTTTAGATTCGAGAGATAAATCTGTACAATCCTGGCCTAAACCAAGAAATGGCCGTCCCAATCTTGCTTCGGTCACAAAATGAAGGATAAGGGTTGGTCTTAGGGAGGGAAGCGAAGAAGGTGTTGAGACCAGAATGGTTAATTCTAAAGGTGTGGTTGTTTTATGACTTGTATCAGAATATGGAACTGGATTTCGGAATGTAAGCTATCAGTTCTTTGGTGATTTCTAGATATTATGACCTATTTATACAAGTCATAATTGAACGCACCTTGGTCTCGTAGGAAGTGGGAGTGATTGAGTGATGGAAGAGTGGAGTAATGTGTAACCGCCAGAAACCACGTTTCCTCGATGAAGGAAATGGGTTTGTTTACACCCATTACTTCTTGCCACCACTAACTACCCTATTTCCTGACACTTTCTTATAATGGGCATGTTGCATGTCGTACGCTATAAACCGCCAGACCAATACCATGATGAGTATCCCCCAGTTTGTGACATGTTTTATGTCTCGAGTGTTTTCGTGGAAAACGTTTAGCAGCTTACTACGTGTGGCAAGTCAAAGTCAAGATACTTGCCACAAGAAAATAGCATGTGATGCTATTAGGCTTGTCTTGGTTGGTCGCCTAAAACTTGCCACAGGCCTTTCAATTCCATGGAGAATTTGGACGGCTGAGATTGCAACTCATGAGAAAGAGTGGCCATTGATCATGGCCACTGCATGTTGGTGTCTGAAAATGGCATAGTGGCACCATTGGTACATGCCAATAGCGTAGTGACATTTTTAGCGCATGCCAGTGGCATGGCGGTGTGGTTGGCATGGTCAGCGCATGCCAGTGGCACGATGGTGCAAGTGGCGCCTGGCGTAGCCATGGTCGCCAGATTTTGGCACATTGGTGTTGGACTCAAATGTGGTGTGGAAACATCAGTTCCAGTAGCCACATCAATCCCAATGTTCTGTGGAACATTATTTGGCTTGGTTGGCGTAGCAACTTTGCCTAAATTAAGGTTTGGCATGCCGAAACCCTAATTAGCGCATGCGGCATATGGCATCTGACAGTGGTATAACGGCATTTTGTGCAAACGGTGCCAGAGCCACGCCAAAGGAACCATAGCCAGGCCATCATGTGGAAATGTCCACAAGAACAAGTATTTCCATGAGTGGCTATGATATGACGCCTTTATTAGGGTTTCCTAAGTCCTCACGCTCGTGGCATGTTGTGGGGCCCGAAGTGGCATAGTTTTTGCTACGGCTGGAAATTAGGGTTTCATCCATCGCCACTAAATCAAGGTTGTGCTTCTGGATATGATAACCACATTGAAGTCCGTTATGGCGTTGGCCACGAACAGATGGTGGGTTGGAACGTAGGTGTGCTATTCACTGCGTGTTGGCGCGTTTGGCGTGCTACTGTGGCAAAGTGGAACGTTTGGCATGTGTGCTTGGCATGCTCGTTTGGCATGCATGTTTGGCATGTTTGGCATGCCGTTAGCATAACATTGGCATGTTGGCACGGTCTTTGTGAAGCCAGTTTCGCATGGTGGCCACTTGATGTAATTCCACCTCTTTTAATGTTGTGGCAGGTTTAGAGAAACCTGATTGGTCAATAAAAGGAGAGGGCCAGCCAAGCATTTGCGTGGCCACACTTCTGGTGCACGTGGAATATTTAACACGACCTGATTGGTCGATGGGGAATAGGGCCGGCAAGTATGGACCCAGCCACAACTCATGGGAGTGTTGTAGGTTTAAAGCGACATGATTGGTCGATATAAGATAAGGGCATGTTGGGAAACATGGGGTGTGGCCACTTGCAAGTGGCGCTGACTGGCCTATGTCGTGGTCACACCTTCTTTTGTTGTTGCTCCTTCCTCGCGGCTCCTTTATTCCTTGTTTTCTGTTTTTGGGTAGGATTTTGCACCTACTAATCCATGGTGGATTAATTACCTAGCTCACCTAGGCTTAATTTCAACAGGCAAGGTCTAATATACTGCGCAGGGCACAAAACCTTAACTTTGCAAATCAAGTTAATATTCGAATCTTGTGAATTATCACAAAATTTATTGAATTATGTGTGTTGACACAGAGTTCTTTAAGTTTATTGCCAGAGAGCAGTATGCTTTCCGATTAAGTATTTTTATGCAAGGACCTTAACCTTGATACTTGTAAATTCGTGCTACTCTGCTGCGAGTGAACACAAATTGTCATGCCATATCAATATTAATGGTTCTACCGGGGAACATAGCATAGGAAAAATACTCGGCAGGCTCCGACATTAGTGAGTAATGCATCTAGGAGCTTATATACTCATTAGGCTCTATACTAGTGAACAATTCATCTAGGAGATTGAGTTTTAATATATGAAGAGAGACATAGGAACTCATCATATTTTGATATATTCTCCAAATTCCCTGCGAAATATAAACATATCAATGTATACTACATCTGATGCCGGGTCAGGTAGATAGAGTTTTACAGTTTTTGCCATATACTAAAAACTACCATCAACATTAAGTCCCCTGCTTAGCATGTAACAATGACATTGTTAGGGGGTAAGCATGAGATGGTGACAGACAAAGGTAAAATCGAAAGGGCGAGACATGAAGAGATTGCCAGTAAAATTCGACTAACTTTTGGCAAGAGGAATGAGTAGTCTATAATCCTTGTGCTGGCGGCTTGGCGTATTTCCGGCTCGACCACGGGATTATGGCGTTGGTGCTGCAACTTTGGTCACGGAGTGCTGATGCTGACGCTACAACTTGGGCCACGGACCATTGATGTTGGCGCTGCGACTTTGACCGCGGAGCGGTGATGATGGCGATGCTTGTTTGTTCAGCTATGGAGCGGTGATCTTGGCACGCTGCTTTCCCGGATATAGAGTATGAGCGTGGTGCGCCCAATCATCTATTCCCATTCATGGAGAAAGAAGGAATCCTTCTTCTGTTCAAACTCTAGAAACTCCGTTAGTATGAAAAGGGGTATCGACCCTCTTCTATTTTTGTTGCTCTTCCGACTCCGTGGTTTCGTCTGCTCGTCATTTGTTAGCAGTGGTAGAGCGATCATTAATAGCAACAAAGCAATCTTCAATAGTTATAATCAGCAGCAAGGCGAGCCAGGAGAACTCAAGGTAGGTGCTCTCTCCTATTTTGCGCATGTAGCCACCCAACAATACCATCGATCTTCTCCAGAATGTGTAATAAGGTTCTGACTCCAGAAGAATGAGCATCTAACCTCTCCAGTGGATCTAAAAATTTACCAAACTCCATTTCACTCTTGGGATGGATGGGCGAAATATATTCTCGGCAATGATCATGTCAGGGCTAATCATGGATATTGTGGTTGCGTCGTTGGTCTATCCTTGACTTTAGGTTATTTGGTGCCTGGAATTTCTGATGATATGTTGTGGATGCTTGTATGGTAGAAACCTTCCGGATCCATTGGGTGAAATAAATGAGTTGAGAGACGTTCCGTTTTCATTGTGCTCCTATCAAGTCTTCAAGGACTTCGTTCCAAGCGACATCCTTTGAACCATCTTCTGAATCTTGGACTATTGTATGTAATGGGATGCGATGAGCATTCCCCAGTTATACTTCTGTTATATCTGATGGCGTGGCCAGATATGTGAATGTATCTCTGTGGCGTGCTTTTGGAGTCTTTGATGCACGTGTACGACTTTATGTTGATAAATTCTTGTAGCTCGTAAAGCTTCGACAGTGATGATGTTGAAATCATAAATAACCTGGTTGAGGGAAGTGAAGGCATCCCATAATGGTAGTCCCCATGTGTAATTATCCTGAGCCTATTTTCATGTGGAAGATGTGCTTCTACTGCATTCACTGGTAAGGTGGTGACTGCGTTTAAACTTACAAACCTGAAGGAGCCTTCATTTCCCAAGTGTAGCCTACTTTAATTGTATCGCCTTGAATCCATGCCTATGGGATTTGATACAAGCTTATTTTACTCTCTTGGATGTGATACTGGGATGCTTGGAACATCACATGGACGAAACATTCTGGATAACGAAGAGGTAGAAGTGAGAGAGTTATGTCGTTAATCGTGGCTCCCTCTGTCTATTCAATAAAAATGTTTCAGCCGCGTCTCTGGAGTTATCTCATGAATGCTTGATTGTTGTCGGGGATGGACCGTGATGAGCAGTCCCCAGTCGCACTTCTCTTTGGTTACTGAAGTTATTTTCTCTGAGTAGGGTTGCGATCCGTCGTGGGCCTCGTAAAGTGTTGTAGGCGCCTTCTAGACATAGAGGTGATGATATCCTTAGGTTACACCTTTGAAGAGTAGATGACCTTTTCATGGCTATGAGTTTTGGGTTGACCGTATATCCTGAGATTTGACAATGAATGTATTCCATGTAGAGCCTCAGTCCCCAAGTTTGGTTTACATGTTTCTATCTTGTATGGTCGGTGAGTTTACCATAATAAAGAAATCATCTTGCATCAGTACTGGTGACTCTATTACTTCTTCAATGTAAAACTAAAATATGGAGATGTATGGATTACCTTTGTAGTGGTTATTGCTATGGTAAATCTCTAGCTGGTATCAATAAACGAACGGTAACAGTTCTTGGCATCATATGTGATCAGAAGAGACTATATTGTCGTTGGAACCAAAATAGGTTGGCTGGAATTGCATGGGAGTCCATGGAATCAAAGGGATTGGCTGGATGTGTAGGCGAGTAAACTGTCCATGACCACGAGCTTTGGCGAGATGGATCAAAAGGTAGCCACAACTACGAACCTTGGCTGGCTATGATCACGATCCTTGATACGGAGGAGTGGCGAATTCTGGAGAGAACATTGAAGCGGTTCTTGGAGCGAAATGTTGAAGTGGAGCGGCTTCTGGGGCGAAACGTTGAAGCGGTCCCTGGATCGAAACATTAAAGCGGAGCGGCTCCTGGAGCGAAACGTTGAAGTGGCCCCTGGATCAAAATGTTGAAATAGAGCGGTTCCTAGAAAGAAACTTTGAAGCGGAGCGGCTCCTGAAGCGAAATGTTGAAGCGGCTCCTTCTGAGTTGTGGCCATGTCCATCTGAGTTTTGTCAAGAACTTCATGTCTCTCCATTAAATCGATAATGGTAGTGGGAAGGTTGGTTTCCTCTGGCTCCTCCAGTCTCTCGTCCTGACGAAGAAGTGGTGGCAGCCCTGGTGATGATTGGAGGCGTCATGCTCGAAGAAATATTAGGAGTAGCGGCAGCTTTGGCTCTGGTAATAAGAGACGTCATGTCAGATGGGATGCTTCTAGTGTTGCTGGTGTTGGCGGTAGAGGATGTAACGCCATATGACGTGTTGACTACGCTTGCGGATGGTACATTAGTGTTGGTCATTCCCTTTTTTCTCTCGTACGATACGGCCACGTACTCTATTTGCTTAGGGGTCTCTCCACAAAACTGAATTTTCAGGTTGCAAATCCGAGTTTAATGTGCGATCCAATCCTGGCCGTGAGAAGTCCCCAGTTATACTTATTGTCTCTGTAACATCTTTATGTCGATTCGCGGCAAGGCGGAGAATCTCCAGTCCCTAGACGTAATTCCCATAAATCTATATTTTCTTGGACGATGCGCTTCAGACCATTGCATTCATTGGTTGAATGATTGACAAACCTGTGGAAATGTAAATACTTGGAATTTTCCATTTGTTCCTCAGTTTGCAGGCGCCTAACAGGAGGTAGTTTGATGACATCGTCTTGGATCCATACTTCCAGGAGTTCAACTACTTCTTCTATTGGAAATGGGAAGTTTGGAGCATCATCTCCAATTTCTTATTGTTGCGCGGGAATCTTAGTCGCGACCTTACGGGGTAAAGCCGTCTGATGCGTTGGTGCTACACGTTTGGGTTGTTGTTCCGCTGCTGGAGATTTTCTCTTTCTTCCTTCATTAGCGATTTACTGGAGGTTAGATATTTTATTGGAAGGGCGCATGCTTTCTTGAACGTCTTTACGAGCTTCTTCATTCTGGAACGGTTCAGATCGACTGAGTAAAGCAGAAGCGGATCTCTTAGCAGCTTCTGATGCAATATGGGAATCGATATTTTCCAGGAAGGATGCACATAATGAAATCACCTTTTCGTTGCGAGGAATCTGATGATAACGTGATGAATCCCACGAGTCTTTTTTTTCTGATTTTGAGGAAACGTCTCTTGATCTTCATGAGCAGACAAGTTAGGTTGGTGGATACCTTTCCAATCAGTGTGACCATAGGATTCATCCTCCTTACTAGGAGCAGGAATATGAATCTTGGAAAAATGACTACTACCATCAGCATTGATCCAAAATGAATTGTTGATGGCAATTCTTCCGGAATAAATACGTGTTGGTTCCTTTGATATTTGATCCGTGAGCGCTTTCAAAAGCATAAATACTCCGTCCTGCGTCTTGACAATAGTAGCTTGATTTCCGAAAATATCATTCAGGATTTTCGTCAAATCGTGAATAGTTGTTAAATATCGAGACTCCATAGCCTCGACAAGGGTTTTGAATGAAAGAACGGATTCAGGGATAACATGTGGAGTATTTTCAGTACTAGTAGAAGTAAAATTGGGATTGAGGGTTTCTGAACCATTCCTAGGATCAACCATCTTGAGAAATTTAGGAAATTAAAAATTGAATTCAGAAGGGTCTTGCGGCGCAGCTTGTTGCCCGCTTGCCTGCTATGTAGTTTGTTTTCTATTTGTTGACAATGTGCTAAATTTTATATATACGTTCTAAAATATAAAGAAATTTCAATGTAAAAAATTGAATAGGGAAAATGATTTTTTGCAACAAATAGATTAACCTCCCATTGTGGTCGCCAATTGTTTATGGGTAAAACTGTTTCTGCTGGTTTTGGTAAATTTGGGTGTGTGGATGAGAAACAAGTTTAAACCTAAACCAAATGCACTGCACGGGAGTACTTTAGATTCGAGAGATCAATATGTACAATGGCCTAAACCAAGAAATATCTGTTCCAGTCTTGCTTCGGTCACAAAGTGAATGAGAAGGGTTGGTCTTAGGGAGGGAAGCGAAGAAGGTGTTGAGACCAGAATGGTTAATTCTGAAGGTGTGGCTGTTTTATGACTTGTATCAGAATATGATACTAGCTTACGGAATGTAAGCTATCATTTCTTTGGTGATTTCTGGATACTGTGTTGTTCTTCTAACCAAAACTTGTCGTTTGGTAGAAATAGGTGAAACCTATTTATACAAGTCATAATTGAACGCACCCTGGTCTCGTAGGAAGTGGGAGTGATTGAGTGATAGAAGAGTGGAGTAATGTGTAACCGTTAGAAACCACGTTTCCACGATGAAGGAAACAGGTTTGTTTACACACATTACTTCTTTCCACCATTAACTGCCATGTTTCCTGATATTTTCTTATAATGGGCGTATTGCATGCCATACGCTGTAAACCACCAGACTAATACCCTGATGATTATCCCCCAGTTTGTGACATGTTTGATGTCTCGAGTGTTTTCGTGGAAAATGTGTAGCAGCTTGCTACGTGTGGCAAGTCAAAGTCAAGATACTTGCCACAGGAAAATAACATGTGATGTTATTAGGCTTGTCTTGGCTGGTCGCCTAAAACTTGCCACAGGCCTTTCAATTCCATGGCAAATTTGGACGGCTGAGATTGCAACTCATGAGAAAGAGTGGCCATTGTGCCTGACAATGGCATAGTGGCGCCATTGGTAAATGCCAATAGCGTAGTGATGTTTTTAGCGCATGCTAGTGGCATGGCGGTATGGTTTGCATGGTCAGCGCATGCCAGTGGCACAATGGTGCAAGTGGCGCCTGACGTAGCCATGGCCGTCAGATTTTGGCACATTGTTGTTGGACTCAAATGTGGTGTGGCAACATCAGTTCCAGTAGCCACATCAATCCCAATGTTCTGTGGAACATTATTTGGCTTGGTTGGCGTAGCAACTTTGCCTAAATTAGGGTTTGGCATGCCGAAACCCTAATTAGCGCATACGGCATGTGGCATGTGACCGTGGTATAACGGCATTTTGTGAAAATGGTGCCAGAGCCACGTCAAAGGAACCATAGCCAGGCCATCATTTGGAAATGGCCACAAGAACAAGTATTTCCACGAGTGGCTATGGTATGGCGCCTTTATTAGGGTTTCCTAAGTCCGCACAGCCGTGGCATGTTGTGGGGCCCGAAGTGGCATAATTTGTGCTACGGATGGAAATTAGGGTTTCTTTCATCGCTACTAAATCAAGGTTGTGCTTCTGGGTAGGATAACCACGTTGAATTCCGTTATGGCGTTAAATAGAAAGTGGGTTGGCACGTAGGTGTGCTATTCACATCGTGTTGGCGCGTTTGGCGTGCTACTGCGGCAAAGTGGCATGTTTGGCATGTGCGCTTGGCATGCTCATTTGGCATGCGCATTTGGCATGTTTAGCATGCCATTGGCATGTTGACGCGGTCTTTGTGAAGCCAATTTGGCATGGTGGCCACTTGACATAATTCAACCTCTTTCAATGTTGTGGCAGGTTTAGAGCAACCTGATCGGTCAATAAAAAGAGAGGGTCGTCCAAGCATGGGCGTGGCCACACTTCTGGTGCGCGTGGAATATTTAACCCGACCTGATTGGTCGATGGGGAATAGGATCGTTAAGTATGGGCGTAGCCACAACTCATGGGAGTGTGGTAGGTTTAAAGCGACCTGATTGGTCGACAGGAGATAATGGCTGGTTGGGAAACATGGGATGTGGCCACTTGCAAGTGGCGCCGACTGGCCTATGTCGTGGCTACACCTTCTTTTGTTGCTTCTCCTTCCTCACGTCTCCTTTATTCCTTGTTTTCTGATTTTGGGTAGGATTTTGCACCTACTAATCCATGGTGGATTAATTACCTAGCTCGCCTAGGCTTAATTTCGACAACCAAGGTTTAATATACTGCGCAGGGCGCAAAATCCTAATTTTGAAAATCAGGTTAATATTCGAATCTTGTGCATTATCACAAATTGATTGAATTCTTTGTGTTGACACGGAGTTCTTTAATTTTATTGCCGATTGAGTATTTTTATGCAAGGACCTTAACCTTGATACTTGGAAATTCGTGCTACTCTGCTGCGAGTGAACACAAATTGTCATGCCATATCAATATTAAGGGTTCTGCCGGGGAACATAGCATAGGAAAAATACTTGGCAGGCTCCATCATTTGTGAGTAATGCATCTAGGAGCCTATATACTCATTAGGCTCTATACTAGTGAACAATTCATCTAGGAGCTTGAGTTTCTATATATGAAGAGAGACATAGGCACTCATCAGATTTTGATATATTCTCCGAATTCCCCACAAAATATAAACATATCAATGTCTCTTACATCTGATGCCGGGTCAGGTAGATAGACTTTTACAGTTTTTGCCCTATACTAAAAACCACCATCAACACCACCAGCAAGAATTCAGCCTCCACATGACATATGTGACCGGCCACATATGAATCTCTACTCTATACACAGTTTCTATTTTATAACGTATTTTTTTACTCCAATGTGACTCGTCATAGTCATGCTCAAAGATTATGGAATATTCCTTTAATTCGGTCAACGTCCGCTATAGAGTATCTTACCCTTCCTAACACATCATCATAAAGGATGACTAAATTAATACAAATGGGGGGATATTAGTTAGGATTTTTCTTTGACAATCTGCGATACGCGTGAAATATACCTGGCTTATTTTTCCACAGCAAAAATTATTAAAGGCGGTGGAAAGGAATATGAGGCTAAATACAACCTAGTTTATCCTTAGTTATTCTTTAAAAGAAGGGAAGAGTGCTCCCCACGGAAAGTAACCTTATTTTCACCGACCTGATATCATAGAATTCAATTATAAATATGTCATCTATTCACTAAGCTAAACAAACTTACTCAGTAACTCTCAGAGCAATTCTTATGAAAACCTTGAATTCTCTGATCTCTCTCTTCTTGAGGAGGAGAGGTTAACTAGTACATCGCAAATTATTTCATTCGGGAACCTATATGGAAAATCCTTGTATAATATATACGCTTGGTTATGAAATTGTATATTAGATTGTTATAATAATGTAAACCTAGTGTGTACCCAAACTGTACAAGAACCAGATTCTAACAAAAACAAGTCTTGCAATCTATATTTCAACACATGAATTCAACATGAACGATTCTTTTAATTTCTTTATAGTTTATTTAATATTATCTAGGTTTAAAAAGAATAACCTGGGATATTTCAATTATAAAGATAAACGATATGATGCGGAAAAGAAATAACACAAACACCAGAAATTTTTGTTAACGAGGAAACTACAATCTAATAGAAACATCTTGGATCTAGTCCAGATTGAAAACATATTGATTTAATTTGTTAGAGCATTGCTTGGTTGAACCCACCAAGCATTATATCACGTTTGGTTGTCATACTTTAGTTCTGAAAATTGAGTCGCTTGGTGCGATTTCTAAATTCAAATTTGTTAGGTCAGATTAGGAAGTCTACAAATATTGAGACAAACTCTTATTACTCTGAAGAACCTGAAGACATATCTATATTAACGAACACATCATCCTTCTGTTCGATATTAGTGATACAAGACTTAACTT
The DNA here is from genome assembly GCA_023529315.1 of Papaver bracteatum. NCBI lineage: Eukaryota > Viridiplantae > Streptophyta > Magnoliopsida > Ranunculales > Papaveraceae > Papaver > Papaver bracteatum. The sequence continues at coordinate 479,958 of JAJJWX010005194.1, forward strand.
GTTTTAATTTCTATCTATGTTGATTTCAAGTCGGTTATATTGAAAAAATAACATGGGATTTTATATATATGAATCTCTAGTATTGGTGACTTGATCATTACATTATTATCAAACTGTCAAGCAAGAATATACAAGTTGTATTACAACTTTGGTATATGAGAATACGAACTATAACATTTATCTTTTGAAATTAGTATATTAGACATAACATAATCTCTGTAATTTTTTTACTAGATTGTGTGATGAACTTTAAGGTGATCCATGCCTAAAAACCTATGTTTAACTACATTAGTTTAAGGAATTAGACTTGCAAAATTGGTTTCGTAGTTGAAAGGGATTAAAGGGATTCGGTGGTCCGGTTCCTATTGGGGATGTCTAGCAAGATACCTTGGGGATCAATTGCATGATCGATCCTGATAGCAATTGTATTTACGATTTTTCATATACACTTTAGAGTTTACATGGAATTCAAAATATGAGTTGATATTTAGGAAAGTTCACTATGTCGTCATCATGAGTAATTTGAACCTGTGCTAAAATATACTCCTTGATACTCAAGGTGAGATCGCAAAGTCAAATATTTGAGAATCTTTTATTAGGTTTTCGAATTTATATGTCTTTACTTTCCCAGCAAGTAAAGCATATCTCTTGAGAAAATATTAGTAAAGTAGACTTGTATGCTAGCTAATATTGCATCCATGAGAGATTTCTGTATATGAGTTGGAATTAGACAAAACCGAAACTTGGTATTTATTGCATACCCTTTGATATTTTCGGTTATGTAAACTCCTTGGTGTACAAACTACCTAGGTCTATAAATAATGAAGTTTGATTTTAACAACTTATCCCAACCCACACACTTCATTTTGTAGTCTATGTGATAGCCAACTGTTAGTATTATTTGTAGTACTATATTGGAAAGGAAATCAACCTAATTAGGTGAGATTTCTTACGTCCTCTTTTTAAAGTCTTATGTGGGATCAAGAATCATCTAGAATTACCGTTGGTGGAAAATTAGAATCGTATTGTTATTTTAGTGTTCGATTATTGATTTGATAGGCTAAAGGTAGTTGAACCTTGATAATCACTAACTTGTGTTAGAGCATTGCTTGGTTGAACCCACTAGCATTGGTATGTCAATATAGTTGTAAAATTTAGTTGACAAAACGCATTCTTGATTTAGCATACTAAAGATAGTTTCAGACTAGATTAGGTCTAAGAAAAGATACTCTTGAAGGATGAAGACTGAAGATTACAAGAAAACATCAACAATTACTTCATCAACAAAGGTATGTAATTGATTTCATTTGGATTCTTGTTCAATTCTACCTTTCTAATCTATCGAGATAAATGCTCACTCTATGTAACAATTCCTATGACGGTAAATATACATTTATGTATATATACTTGAGGTTATTTGATTCATGACTTTGGTGACAATAACCTTTATCCTTATAAAGGATCTCATGTTATAGTGAATGATCTTAAGAATCCAATGAGCCAAGAATCACTCAATTCCGAGTTATAACGATGAAGTTATGAGTGATTTAAGTTCATTAGTAGGAAATAATCCATGGGCTGTTTGTAACGGTCCGCGAACTTGGGTCCAATACGTGACTAAAAGGGATTTTTGATCAAGTTGGTGATGTTTCGTTATCTAGGCAAGTTAGCTATTACTCCAAACATCTTTGATTACCATATTAAAGTTTTTTTGATTCCTTCCTAATTTAATTTGTGATTTATTCACATAAATACAATATTTCCTTTATTTATTTAATTATTTTGGCAAGAGTTGTAACTTAGGAAAGACTCCCAAAATTAGGAGAGTCTTGAAAAAGGAAAATAGCTATGCTTAGATTTCAAGCTACCTTTCACTATAAATAAATGGTTCATGAGTCTACACGGTTTTCATCCCCTCTGGAAAATTGGTGTTAGCTTCATAAGGTTGTTTTCCATGTCTTATGTTCTTCGTGAACAAGAGTGAGATAAAAGTCTTTGTATTGGGGATCACAAAGCCAATTTGAATCTAGTATTCGTGATTGATTATACAACTTGTAATCTATGTTTTTCACCTCTTGTCTATTCTAAGGTTTTCTCTTCTGATATAAAACCATTCAAGAGTTGTTGATCATAAACCCTAGGTTTTGATAGATTTAAATTTCCGATCGTATACCAACACTTGTTAGTCGAAATCGGAGACTAGAAATAAAAACTTATAGTGAGGCATCTCGTAAAAATCCTTGAGAAGTTTTAAACAAGATATCTCTAGATTTATCTAGTTGTTCTTGTTGTAGAATTATTAGGGTTTTCTTAACTTGGAAACTGATCTTTGGAATCACCCAAGTTCACTTACGAAAATCAAGTTCACGGACTTCTTGTGAGTACGCATACTGATTGTAAGTTAAAACCCTAATCTACAAGATTTCCAAAACCTTGATTTATATCTAAAGGGAAATCAAACCAGTGTTTTGTGCAAACAAAATATCGAATCGTATAAATCGTATTGTTGTATCTTCTAAAGAGAACCTTGGGTTCTGCTAGAAGATTTGCATGAAGAGTTCCTAAAGAGAATCAGTGTTCTGCTAGGAGTTCTATAAGAATACAGCTGAATAAGGTATTACATCTAGTCCGGATAGGTAGTAGGAAATTGGTGTAACAGCTTATAATCAGTGTGTGTTTAGGTCCCGGGGTTTTTCTGCATTTGCGGTTTCCTCATTAACAAAATTTATGGTGTCTGTGTTATTTCATTTTCCGTATTATATTTATATAATTGAAATAATACAGGTTTTACGTTAATCAATCATAGTTGTTAAATCCAACCTTGTTTGTTGGATAAGACTTGATTGATCTTGAACAATTGTTTTTGTTATTATCACATTGTTAGACCAGTCCGGACTAACCTTGTTTCAAGGGTACACCATGTTGAAATATTCCTTTAGTGATTGTTGCTTAAAAAGGTTTATACACGGTGTATATTGAATAGGTTGTGATTAACACAAAAGGTTGTTTCAAGAAACCTCACACTAAAATCAGGTTTACGGACTTGCTTCTGTTTAACTATTGATTGTGTTGAGAAGGAGATAAATCTCTTTAATATTATTTCTCAATTGAGTTTTTATTCTTGAGATTATATTAAAGTTTGTTCCATACAGATTGCCAAACGAAATATTGGGTATGGTTGTTAGACCCCCGCTTTTTCAACTTGTTTATTTTGTGATCCTTGTCTTCTGATATAAGGTCACTCGAACTAGATTTTATTGATCGACAAAGTTCAGATCTATTTTTAGTTCTGAATATAGGCTTGTGATCATCCATTGTTAACAAACTTCGTTATTTGCGTTATTGATCATAAGAGAATCAAGTTATTTGTGCAAGTATATTAAATACCAAAGATTTGGAGACAAGAATATTTCTTATAAGGAAATAATCATTTGGTCCTTTTTTAGGTGGTCCCAAGTATGTTTGGTCCTTTGGGAAAACACGTTTCCTATTCGGTCCATAATTATTTGAAAATATAAAATGGACAAAAATATCCTTCTGTATTATTTTAACATTAATTTTCGTAACTTTTGTATTTCCATAGTTATTTGAGTTCATGCTCTCTGGTGAACTCTAAACCTCTTTTTTTTTCCTTTTTTGGTAGGAGTTCATTCTTTTTGATGAACTATCAGGTGTTTGGTAATGCTTTTCGTAGATTCAAGTTTATTCTTAAAGATGAACACACAACAACAAAATCATTAATATGAACAAACATAGTTCATTCTTAAAAAAACAAAGTTCATTCGTCAAAATGAACACCCAGTCAAAGTTCATTATTATGAAAATTAGAGTTCATTCTTTCAAATGAACACCTAGTTAAAGTTCATTATTATGAAAAAAATGCAGAGTTCATTCGTCAAAATGAACACCCAATCAAGTTCAATATTATGAACAAAAATCAAAGTTCATTCTTTCAAATGAACACAATCAAAGCTCATTGTTAAATCAGGGTTCATTTTTTCAAATGAACACCCAATAAAAGTTCATTATTATAAACAAAAATCAGAGTTCATTCGTCAAAATGAACACCCAATAAAATTTCATTATTATTAACAAGAATCAGAGTTCATTCGTCAAAATGAACATCTATCAAAAACAACCCAATTCAAACCTGAAGGCACAATGGTTGATACAATTTTGGGTATCAAAGTGAGAAAACATGGTGGGGGTTCTGAAACTACTTGTATTACAAGTATTGCCTATTTTACAGAGTTTCCTAAGATACAAGAATTCCTATGAATAGCAGAGTTCTAGAAGCATAGTTCATGATGTTGAACACAAAAAAAAAAAAAAAAAACTGAGTTCATTCTTTCGAATGAGCACCTAATAATTCAAGATCTAAAAACAGAGTTCATTCATTAAAATGAACACACAACAAAAATCCATAAAATTGAAAGTTCATTTGAAATCGAAGAACAAATATCAGAAAAACATAAATCTTCATCGTCTTCATCACTTCAACAACAACAACAACAACAAAATAGAAGAAAAAACAGAAAATCTTCATCATCTTCAACCACAGCAACAACAAATAGCAACAAAAAAACGTAAAAATCTTCATCGTCTTCATCATCATCAACATCATTATCATCGTTGTCGTATTCATCATCATCGCCTTCATCGTCATCTTCTTCATAAGAAAAAAAAAATAGAGAGAGAAAGTAGATCTGGAAAAAGGAAGAAAAAAAATCTAAAATGATTCCCTTTTATCTTAATAATTGAGTATATATATGGTCCACCAAAAGGGTATTTCTGCCACTACCAAATGACAATTACATCATCCCACGTGGGTATTGTCCACCCTAAGACCAAACAATAATTTCTAGGACCAAACAGTAATATATATTTTAGAAAATGACCAAATAGATAGTTGACTTAGTTAACTGGACCAAATGAACTCTAATATATTATTCTTAGGACTGAATAATATTTCCTACTTGTTGATACATAATAAATTTATCTAATATTAACCATATCAGTAAGCATTAATGGTGGTTGTGATGGTGGTCAGTGGTGGGGATAATGGTGGAGTGGTGACGATAATGTGGTGGTGGAAGTAGTAGTGGTATTGGTGAGACTGGTGGAGTGGTGACGATAATGTGGTGGTGGAAGAAGTAGTGGTAGTAGGGTAATAAAAGGGGTCCTAAGATAGGTAAATTAAGCACTAATGGTGGTTATGATGGTGGATCGGCGGTGGGGATAATGGTGGTGGGTATTGGTGAGACTGGTGGAGTGGTGGTGGAAGAAGTAGTTGTAATAGGGTGAGAAAAGGTGTCCTAAGATAGGTAAACTATTTAGTCACCCTTGGTTAATTTTTCTTTGTTTTGTTTTAATTTAATTTTAGTTTTCAAATTACTTTTTTTTTTACTATTTTTTAAAATTAAAACAATTTTGAAAGGCAAGATTTTTCCAAAAAACAAGAGATTGTGATTTTAAGATTTGTCGGGTAAGGGGGCAGGAAGAAAAATTAAACCTATTAAAAATTGACCAAACACAAGGCTACATGTGATTTAATTGTAATCGATTCAGTTTCTCACATCTCTCTGTATTCTCCTTTTTTGTCATGGTTTCTGTTTCTGTCATTATATCTCCCCTACTTCATGGGATTATGCAAGGCTACGCGTGGATTAATTGTTATCGATTCAGTTTCTCACATCTCTCTTTATTCCCCTTTTTTTGTCATTTCTCCCCAACTTCGTGTAATTATGCATGCTTGAGAAACAGTTCACGATAATAGGTAAAGAGACAAGAAAAGAAATGGATCAAGAATTAAATATTATTATAAATTTTAGGAAAATGAATAAACACAAATCTATGTAAATTGGGAACCCAACAATTTATATCAAATAGAAAAATTAAATTTTAATGCTAACAGATTTTGAAAGATTAATCTAATTGATTTTAAAGTAATTTTAGGTGTTTTTAGTTTTGTTACAAGGTTGGAATGACCTTTGATGATTTTTTTTTGAAGTAATGAACGAAGTTACTTCCCATAGGATTTGCTCTAACGATTAACTATGTTTTTCCCAAAGGGTTGTATGACTTACATACACAACATTAAAAGATTCGAGGATAAGGACAAGTTTATTAACCAACTCCTCAAAATATTTAGACCTGGATCGATTGATTCGATTCTTCTCAGACAATTACGACATGTATGAATCGATGGATACATTTGAAACACACATCCTTTCCCATGCCGTTACGTCACAGGTTGTGATCTAGTAATAATAATAAAATAAGGAATTAGAGAGGTGTGGGACCGGCCACGGCTAAGGCATGGCCGGCCAACCAATGCCCGGTCCCGGTCCCGTGCTCTTCCCTATTTTATATTATTATTTTTCATCGTATGAGGATATATGGAGAAACTAGGAGTTTTGCTCAAACGAGGAAGTTTACTCAAACAAATGAGTTTTCATAAGATGAGGAAAATAATAAAATATGGTAAAAATAAATCAAAGGGGAGACATGGGACCGGACATGGAAGCATGATCGGCCGGCCGGTGGGCTCGGTTCCGTGCGCGCCTCTCTTTTATTTATTTTATTATTTTCATTTCCTATTTTTTATAGGTTTCCTCGTTCGTCCATATTTTTGAATGCTCGTTTATGCATTTGGGTGCTCGTTCGTGCATTATTGTTAAGTACACTGCACCATTTTCTCGGGGCTTACTCGGTGCTGGCCTAAATGACCGAAAAGTGAATATCTATTACTAATCCATGAAATTCAGCTGAGAATAAGATATGAAAGGGAGTAATGAGATATATTGAATATATATTACTAATCCATGGAATTCAGCTGAAAATAAGCCATGAAACAGAGTAATGAGATAAAATAGATTATTTTCTAGGAATTCAATTGAAGAATGTTGCACTAGAACTAATCTATGAATTGCTTTATACTAACATGCAATATGTCTAGGAGCATTTATTCAAGATCGGGGTATGAGATGGTAGAGACATCATACTCGTTCTGAATATTAATTATGTATAGTCAGGGAACATTGAGACATCCTTAAGACGTTGGCGCTCTATACTAGCATGCAATATGTCCAAAAGTCATCCAATCATTATCGATTCCTATACAGAAGTATTGATGAAATATGCAAAGTGTCAAAATCTCAGTTGAGAGACTTTACGAATCACATATTCATGCATGCTTTTAGAGGGTGTACACTTAGTCAGTGATTGTGAAATGATCTTTCACGAATCCTAAAATATGAGTTTCACATACGCGTCTGAAGTTGTGTCAGAAATATGCAAGATCATGATTTTATGATTTTAGCCTTTGTCGAAAATCCACCATCAACACTCACGTATCATGTATACACCCATCTAGGTCTTGGTAAGTTCAAACCGAACAAAATGACACTACTATTAGCCGATAGGTCTGTCAAAGTCTCTTGTGGTGTCATAGAGGATGTTCTGATTGACGTTGATAGTCATTTATCCAGTGGATTTTGTTGTTCTAGATACCCATCCTGTTCAGGACCCAAGTGTTCAAATACCAGTGATTTTAGGTCGCCCATTTTTAGCCATATCTAATGTTGTCATCAACTGTAGGACCGTACTTAAGAACATATCTTTTGGTAATATGACTACTGAACTAAATGTGTTTAATGTTACTAGACAACCTTCTGAGATTTATGAATTGGAATAAGTGAATATGATTAAAACTTTAGTTCGGGATATAGTTAAGGTTTCAGGATAATTGGCATCATACTTTTTTTGGTGATTCCTTAGATGAATTTGATGATAGCATTCTCTTAGATAAATGTGTGATCGAACTCTAGAGAATCTCTCGAGTATTTTTCAGATTATAAGGACCCTAAAATTCAAGCAATAGTTTTAGGTCTTTCTGAGAATACTGTTTACCATAAGTTTGGGGCTATTGATCTAGCAAAAGCTCTTGAGTATTTTAAAGACTCTAAGGACCATGAAATTCAAGCAATAGTGCGAGGTCTTTCATAGAGCAATGATTACCTTAGGTTTGGGGGTAGTGATGGTTCATGTGATCGTCAAGTATCCTTAATCTAAATCCCTAACTTAGGACTCGATCTTTCTACGTCTAATGTATTACTTGAGTCTCTTTAGACTCCACAACCCAACCCTCATAATACTGTCAGGGAGAAAATCCTGGTATTAGAGACCCATCGTTCGGATGAATCTGTTTATCGAGACACTCATATGAAGCCCAATTGGGCGCCCAAGATAGATTTAGTTATCTTGGAAGAAACATTAGAGAAGGTTGTACTCTGTTTGTTGATTTTTCTGATTTTGTGCAGTTGTCTCATAATTATGTTAGCTTTATTTGGTTCTCATGACCAACGTTTGTTTTTGTTATTGGTGTATGATTTTGAAAGTTGGTTGACCATTTTGTGGTATATGATGTCTGGCTGAAGAATTTAAACTTAGAACTTCTTGGGAGGTAAACCATGCTCATGTGACGCGGTAATTAATATCCTTCCTTAACTCCTTTTCTTCAAATGGTAAAAGTTTCTCCTTGTTCATACTTTTAATTTTATCGTTAGAACATTGAGGACAATGTTAGATTTAAGTTTGGGGGTATGGGAGAAACTAGTTGCATAATGAGACTCCATAACCTAGAAACTTGTGCCAATTCAGTATAAGACTAACAAATCTAAGTGGATAGAATCTTTCTTGTAGGAGTTGAGGGGCCCAAATAAGAATCTATTCATAAAAGGATAGAGTTCAGGTGTTATAAATAACATGGTAGTTTCACTTTATCTCAGAGTAGTCATATCACAATCTGTTTTTATATTCGCAAACTTTTTGTTTTTCTAATTGATTTGGTAGGTCACTAGTATCGCATTGATTTCTGCTGGGATGAATTGGAGTGATTGAGTTAGTTAAAAAAAAAGATTATTATTATTCAATACAATAAAATCGACCGATGGGACCCTTGTATATACCAGTTGTATTGATATTAGAGTTCAGACCAGTATCTCAATCCATTAGGATTCATATGATTTATCTTGGCATTGACGATCAAACATATATCCTGGGAACCACCGATCACCTTAGTCAACATCACAAACGATATATATTTATATTCATCCCCTTAATCTATTCATGTGATTTGTTTGATTTCGGATATTGATGTCCATAGTGTGACTATCTGAGTAGAGCTCTATTACTTAAATATGAATTTTAGTACAATTGAGCGCAAACTCGTGTACATTAATTGGATTCGCATTAGGGTAATTCCTCTTATAGTTAATGGGAGTATACCAACTAAGGACATTATTATTTAGTGTCATTCGTAAGTTCTTCACAGGTAGCTAGGGTTTGGAGTAAAGGTTTTGTAGGTATACCTCTTATAAACCCCCTCGAGAATACAACTCGTCCACTAGCGCCACTTAGGGGTTTAAAGGCTTGTTGCACATGCTAAGTGCAATAGCGATGCCTGCGACAGTGAGTTAGGATTTTATTTTCTAGATTACATTTGCTTGAGGACTATCAAATAATAAGTTTGGGGATATTTGATAGACACATTTTTGTGTCTGATTTGATCTCAATTATCTATTGTCTACCTATTTTTGTACTTATTTTGATATTTTATATCTTTGTAGGTGTTTTGGGAGAAACAAGCTTTTGTGGAGAAATTGGTTCCAAAAGTGGTATTTGAACCCCCACGAGAAAATTACTAAAGGCACCCTGGAAAAGTGTTGAAGGCATCCCAGGAATTTTACTATTTATACCCCACAATTTACTATTTACACCCAAGTTGCTAAAGGGACCCCAATCCGGTTAAGGGGGAACCACCTTCTTCACCAATTTAAACCTTTTTTTTTTGCGGGAAAAAATGCAACTAAATTAGATTTTTGGGAAGTTTTAGTGAGATTCAATTGGAGATTTTCGTTGGGCTAGACTTGATTTGCCTAAACAGGGTTGATATGGGCTTTAGAATCGATTAAACTGGACTGGGTTATCAAGCTGAAGCAAAACAGAGGGGATGTACTTTCTTGGGTTTATTTCCGTGAAGTATGAGTTATAAACAGAATTTGTGTGTAGCTTGAGAGTATTTAACTCAAGATGGAATGTGTAGCAACGTGTTTGGATGGGTTTCTACAGCTGCAGACATGTGAAGAGATTAAAATGGGAAAATATTTTCGTATTTTACACAGAAAGGAAAGAAGATTTTCCTGAGTTCTTACGGAGATTCAAGGGGTATGTTGTGAATATAAAGGATGTTTGGGTTTCACAGAAGATAATACGGCGAGTTTGGGATAAAGTAGATAGCTACAGAACGAGAAATCAAGAGTTGAGAACAATATATAAAACCAATAAGACTAAATACTGCAAGATCATCTTCCAAATAACTTATAATTTAAATAAATAAATCTAAAAACATTGCAAGATAAAAATCGTTGGAAATAGCTATGTGTAATCACAATCTTTGTTATACCAAACCCTAGTTATCCTTCTTAAACACAAGAACAAATTTTCATAAGAAGTTTCCTAGAAAAAATAAGTTCAGACTTCTTTGATAACTTCATACCACTCCATGACTCCATCATAAAAGGTATCGTTGATATCCTTGATTATCTTGACTGTGGAAACTCCATGTTCATGAGTTACAACATTCACCTTTCGATCAACAATGCGAGCAAGTTGCCTGGCCTTGATGCAACCAGAGATGAGCTTCTTCTGGTTCCATATCAAAACTTTTTGATTTTCAAGGATTTTGGTCTGATTATCAATTAGATGATTTATTTGCAGTTGAAGGTTTGGAAACTTGACCTTTGAGTCATTTTGATAAAGAATTAAATCCTTGACAGACTTATCTATCAAAGAGTTGTAGTTTTTCCTTGCAATCATCTTCTTCAAAACCGGTTCTTGAACCGATCTGCATCCTTTGGTGTCTTCTTCCATATCAAGATCAATCACTTTATGAGATCTTGAAGAGTTATCCATATTTTTGAGATAGGGATCGAGACAAACAAAATATATAAAGTATATATTCGTGGTCAAGAGAAACAAGGAAAATCCCCTACGATAGAAACCCTAAAAAAAACTTAGGAACAGGAGTACACGGACGTTCATGAACTGTTTAAGGATAGTCAATGGGTCAGCTGAGATCCAAAATAAGGAAATACAATATCTTTGTTTTAGATATCTCATAGATCTTCATAGCTCGATAATTATAAGTTTCGGACTTTAGATTAGAGCACAAGATGCATCAGTTACTAGGAGTCAAGATATGACTCAACATTCTCATGATGATGAAAATAATTATTTTTTATTTTTTAAAAAACAACAGATAATACACATGATCAGAAGATATCATATATACAATGAACTTGAGTATCCCACAAATATGATCCTTGCAACTCTCAAGTTAGTTCCAAGGATGAATTTACTTAGTAACTAGGTAACAGAGTGAGACATGATCTCACTACGTATATTGAGGGAAGAGTCGCAAATACCTCCTGAGTGTTTGTGCCTTGTATTCCTTACCTTCCTTCGATTATACCTTATTCCATGAAATATAGACATTAATATTTTTGAACCTCCATCAGAAGGATTTATCTAAGGATTGAGTCTAGGACCTCTTGAGATACGCTCTAGAAAATAAGGGTCACGAGAATCCCATCTCCTAGACTTAGACTAGCCATACTTATTCTCATAAATATTGGAAACATGCAAATTAGTGGTGTAAGAAGTTACAACATTATGAAAATTATAGTTCCTGCAGAGATTTCTAGAGGAGTGACCTTGGAAACCCTTTTCATGAGATTTCTGGTTTTCTGTAGGAATGAAATCCATTGTAGCAGCCGTTAGACTACTTACTTCCTTGACTGCAAAAAGAAGCAAATTCTGAAGATCAGAAATCTGTTTCTTTCTAGCAAAACAATGGAGAACACTATGGTTCTTTTTCCCTTAAAATGTACAGACTCATGGACAAGGAAGCGGGGGAGAATCCCTTTTTTAATTCATAACCTTTTCGGATATCAGCAAGTCACATAAATGTTTCTTACCAGATATTTCCTTATATTAATTTTCTCCATACTAGGTAATATCACATGAGTATTGAACCCAGACACTGAAGAAGACTTACTCACCAAAATAGAGTTTTCTCTTTTCAAGGAGTTACATTGTTACTGGGCTAGTAAAAGAGATGCAACTAGTTTCTCTTTTTCAACACGACAACTGTTCAATTCTGATGAATGATTCTTGATTAAATATTCTTCTCTAATTGAGTCTTTTTTAACAGTATTGTTGATGGTGGATTTTAGTTCAGGGCTAAAGTTGTAAAACCAATATTTTGTACAAGCCGTCCTGCAGAGGATAAGGCCATTTGATAAGTGATGAATACTTCTTCGCTTTATTAATTCACCTAGAATGGGGCATGTAGCAACAATCCCCCGAATATTCTGTGAATTTTAGCATTATTGATTAATGCATAAAACACCTTGTATTTCATGTGTTGTTCCTAACAGAACTCTCATTGTTGGTGCGGAATGATGGCTGATTATTACTCGCATCAGAGTAGCATGAATATCCAAGTACCAATAGTAAGGCATGGCCGTAACTCTCGGAGTGTTATACTAGCCCGATTGAGCATCCAGACTGGCCATAGAAGTCTAGGAATGATCACGATCATACAACTTCACCAGCATGATTGGATGGCCCAGATCGAATCCATGACCCCAAGCAGGTATTGGAAATTTCACTGCCGACCCAACGCGGGTCCCGCATGGTTGACCTCCCTAAAAGGGGTGGCATATCTTGCCAAACCGTCCAACTCAAGAAGAATGGACAAGGAACCCTAAATTAGGGTTTGCGGCACATTACATGTGTCGCAAAACGATCTCAACCATCCATCTTCGCAGGCATAGATGGAGGGTGTAGATGTAGATTCAAAGGGCCCGGAGCATGTCAACACAGTCTCTATGGGCCCATCTACACACATGACTAGTTGGTCAAGACCAACTATGGTTGGTTGTCCCAATTCGTGCAACCAAAACAAGGCACGACGCACGGCCAAACCCTAATTAGGGTTTGTATTGATCACGAGCATCCGCTTTCTCCTGATCGAATGAAGGGTTTAGGAGACGATTGAATAATTCCAGTAAACATCAACATGATCACCGTGGACCCATATATCTCCTCACTCGACAAACCAAGGCATATCATTCCTGGTTTTTCCAAATCGCACGCCCAAACTAGCATCGTCACACTTCCCATATCATAACTGATCTCGACCACTCAACTTCTCCGGACGAATTGAGTGGCTTAGATCACGTTTCCATGGGACAGTCAGGTATATGCGTGAATACCAGCCTACCACCTACACACCGGACCAAACGTCCGAGACATGCCAAGATTGGTCGTCTCGAAACGCGCGCCTTGAATAAGGCATGCCGCGCCCCTTTAGGAATCCTTTGCGACATAGGATTTATGTCGCAAATCGATCTCATCCACTCAAATTCACCAGTAAATTCGAGTGGCCTAGATCAAACCTTCGTGGGATAGTGAAGCGTGGACATGGACATCAGCATGTCGTCTACACGCATGCCTGATCGGTCCTCCATGAAACGTCTCCTAGGCTTGGATTCGACCAAGATGAAAGAGTGCACTCGCGCACCTCATAAACCCTAATCCGATGGTCGCAGATGTGGGTCGCAAGTCATATTGCCCGTTCAACTTTGCCATCCTAGACGAACGATCTAGGACAGTGCATTCACAAGAATTATGAAAATCGAATTTGGGTAAATATGGAAAAATATCTCGAGAATATTTTTGGTTTTGGAAATTCCTTGGTGTCCAAACTTCCTTGTCTATAAATACTTTGAGTTTGCATTTCTAGCAAACTAATCCTTCGTGACAGTAAACTTCCTCTGTTGTACTGTTACTGGTGAAGCTACCTATCGGAGAGGAGAGTAATCTAATTAGGTGAAATCTCTTACGGCCACTCAGTTTAAAGTCTTCTTTGGGATTGATAAGCTCTAGTGCGTACCTTTGGTGGGAAACTAGATAATTGCGGTTTATCTCTAGTTTCCATATTGATTTGATTGACTAATGGTGGTTGAACTTTGATTGGACCTAGTTTGTTTATGCTTGAGAATCTTCTCTTCTGATATAAGATTCACTCAAACTAGTTCAAGGTTTCGATAGGGATCTTTAGACTGTTGTTAGATCTAAAGATTATCTTGTGATAATCCATTATTAACAGACTATGTTCTATGTGTGATTGATCACAAGAGATTCAAGTAGTTGTGTGCAGGTGTTTATTGAAGATCTAAGAAGATTTGAAGACAAAGAAGAGATAGAAGATTTCTGACTTGGTTTTATAATCTTTGGTCTGCACAATACTTGTTTGGGTAACAGAGGATCCAATTAATAATCGGTTTATCCCTGTGGTAGATTGGATTGGTTAATTGAGAAGATCGGAATCAACACAATTCTTTAGATTAAGAGTGTTGTTGGCTTAATCTTACCTATTTCCTTTTGGTGATTGAACATAAGATAGATTTTGGAACCTGGCAAAGGAGTTTATGTTAAGATAAACATAAGAGCCTTCGCGCAACTCATATAACTTGGTTGAAGAGAGTTGATACCAAACATATTTGTTGTTCCTTTACTGTTTGGAATAAGAACCAAAGGAATTGGTCCAAGTACGTGACTTATTTACAGGTTGGAGGCGTGGGAATACAGACGGAACTAGGTGAACTATAGGTTTAGTTGCTTGGTATCAACTATATGAAGTTGGTTTATTTTGTATAGCGGTGTAATCCTGAGAGTATTCAATTTAATACAAGGTCCTAGGGTTTTTCTGCATTTGTGGTTTCCTCGTTAACAAAATATTGCTGTTACATTTACTTTATATTTCCGCATTATAATTGTTTTATTATAATTAAAGTAAATTGCACAAGCGTTAATTCCTATTTACTTGATACGTGAATCCTATTAAGTTTGGTTAAGTCCGAACCTTTATATCAAGTAAACATGCTTCGTTATTGTATTGTTTCGATCTTATATCCATAGATGATCACATGAAGTGTGAACCTATTAGTTGCATTGTCTCGACCCAGTCCATAGACAATCACTTTCGGATAAAGGACTTATTGGAAGGAAATTTTTTAGCTTGAGGTATATTTGGGTACCCTCGCTTTTTCAAATTGCACTCTTTACGTCTCTGATCCCGGCAGGATACGATACACTTGATTCCCTTAGTTGATCTCACCCACAACTAAGAGTTGCTACGACCCAAAGTCGAAGACTTGATAAACAAATATGGCACACACTTAAAAGTCTATTGGAATAGATAAATATGTCTCCTACAGAAATACCTACGAGTTTTGTTCCGTATTTTGATAAATCAAGGTGAACAGGAACCAATTGATAACCCAGACTTATATTCCCGAAGAACAGCCTAGTATTATCAATAACCTCACAATAATCTTAATTGATTAACGAAACAAGATATTGTGGAATCACAAACAATGAGACGAAGATGTTTGTGACTACTTTTCAATCTTGTCTATTGGAGATATAAATATCAAGCCAATCTTACGATTGTACTCAATCATGATAGAAAATGGCAAGATCATATCACGCCACTACAGAGAAAATATTTGGGTATGGCTTCACAATCCCAATGAAGTCTTTTAAGTCGTTAACCTACAGGGTTTCGTGAAAAACCTAAGGTTAAAGGAGAATCGACTCTAGCTTATACAACTAGTATCACACAAGAGGTTTGGGGATTAGGTTTCCTATTTGCTAGAGTTCTCCTTTATATAGATTTCAAATCAGGGTCTGCAATCTAAGTTATGTTGGTAACAAAGCATTCAATATTCACCGTTAGATAAAAACCTGATTAGATTCAAGCTAATATATTTCAACCGTTAGATCGAACTTAGCTTGTTATACACAAATGAAATGTACCTTCATTTAGGTTTGAGTAACCGTACCTAAATGTGTACACTTAGTCGGTTTAACAATAGTTAACCAATGGTTAGCCATATGAGCACTTTCATATCAACCTTATTCATCTTTATCATAACTAGTTCAAATGACTCAAATGAACTAGTTATAGAGTTGTTTAATTGCTTAGATCTCATATAAGTATACCAGACACAATTGAAGCAAAATCGATTTTGATTCACTTGAATCAATCCATGAACATTATAGCCACGGTTTGCAAAGATTGCATTCTTTATTATATAAATGTTTTAGTTCATGAACAAACCGAATTTAGAAAGTAACCTCCTTAAGCATTAAAATGGATATGCATACTTAAGTATCCGGATTGAGTTTGTTTTTTACTTCCAAACTCCATCAGAAATTCATGGACGTGAAACTTCCGCCAGTATGTGTCCGTATACGCATACTTACCCGGATTTCCAACAACCGCCAGTACGGGTACGCATACTTTAGGTTCCTGGTTTTTGACTTTACACAAATATGAGAACACACTATGTTTATATCCAAACATGGTTACTTGTTCTAAACTCTCATTTCAATCATTGAAACTTTGTTAGAGGATGTTAAAATAGTTGTTATCCACAAACTATTTTCATCAAAGCAATTTTCAAGTTATTGAAATAATATGACTTTAGTCACGAGTAAAGATGAACTTGGCTAAGGTGAAAGCTTACCAACGCATATTTGGATAAATAGATAAGCAGGATAAACTCGGTTCGAAATAGCAAATGTGTATAATTGAAGTTTATATAGCAATACGACTTTTGTCTCAAAATAGGAGATGAAATAGATAGACTTTTGAGTGATAGATAAGTTCAAGTCTCCACATACCTTTCGTTGATGAAGTTCCAAAAGTTCCCTTGAGTAGTTGTTCGTCTTCATTTGATAGACGTCATGGAGTCTAAAGCTCAACTACACTTACTGGTCCTAATCCGAGACTTAGCTATAAGTAGACTAGAAATTAAGACTTATATTTTTGGGAACTAAACTTGAAAAACAAGCTTGAGATAACAACGCTTGCGAGTTCGACCGAGCAATGCTCTAACAATCTCCCCCTTTGTCAATTTTAGTGATAAAACTATCAATACACATGGAATACAAAATAAATAAACTTTGTAGCTTATCTTTCAAATGCTTGATCTCCTTGGTTCTTCAATATTACTCGAAATCTTCGTAATTTCCAAGTACTCCAATGATTCTAAATTTGTTCAACTCAGCATCATCGTTGTTGAAGATCTGTAGCTATAACAACGAGAAAACAGTAGCTCTCAATCATTGTTATATAGTGTCATGGTATTATTACACAGTATCAAAGTTCAATTGTATCACAACTTTGACAACAATACTATGGTGATATGTATCACTCCCCCTTAGTCAATACTTCATCTAGCATGAAAACCACTCCCCTTTACATAATGATCCGAAAACCATATGTATTTTTAGTGTGAACTACACATTAATTCCCCCCCTTTTTGTCAATAAAATTGGCAAAGGTACGAAAATTAGTGGGATCCTAATGAAATTTCCATAGAGATACTTCATGACCTAAAGAAAAGCACATATCAACCTTTTTAGATGCAATCATATATCCGAAACTAAATGCATTCATCAAGGAGTTTATAAAGATACAAGATAACCCCTATAATATTCCACAACCGCACTCCCCACAAAGATTTGGCAATTAAGCACAAGTTCAATTAAGAACTCTCCCCTATAAAATGCCATTCCCGAAAGCTTACGGAGTCGCACAGTATTTACATAAAGATATGGATCAGGGAAGATCAATACTGCAGAATAAACAAAGATTCATTATATTTTTCATCACTATTTGCACAATGACATATAATAGACTTTAATCTTTGTAAACAAAATTTCATCCTATCTTCTATCAATATTTGCATACTGACATAATAGGCTTAACTTTTGTTTGTCAAAAGTTTATTCAATCTTTTGTCAATACTTGCATAATGACATATGAAAGATGTTAGAGCGTAGCTCGGTTGACCCCACCAAGCGTTGGTATGTCAAGTTTGGTTGTCATATTTTAGTGAGCAAAAACTCATTTAAAGAGTCGCTTGATTATGTACTAGAGTCAACTTCGTATAGGTTAGCTTGAAAGTATTAGGATATGAGACATTACAAGTATTGCGAAGACTTGAAGAAGTGAAGAAGTAAGGAGCTACAACTACAACATCATCCTCCCACTTAAGGTTAGTGATATTTGACTTGAACTGTTTCATTCCCTATCGTATCTTTCAAGTCGTGCATATTGAAAACATAACTGCGAAGCATGAATGATTACACTCTAGTTAGACGTAGTATTAAGGAATACAATATGATGTTTATTTCTTAACCATTAAACTTTGTATATAAGACATCGAAATAATCGTTTGAATGCTATTGTGATTATGTATGGATAAAAGGTGAAGATTTCATCCTAGGAAACAATGTTTTACATTTGTTTAAAGGAAGTAAATTCATGAACTTGTTTTGTGAATCGAAAGGGAAATCGCTAGGCTTTATTGATATTGTTATTCATTGCATATCTATTGAACTACCAATATGTGTTATTAGTATAACCGCTCATGACTTTTTTATGTTCTTGGTAAAACTATTCACAAAGGTCTGACTTTTATATTGGTATGACTTTTATTAGTAAAACCGATCGTAAGTAATCACATGAGATGGTATGATCGATTTAGTGTTATTGGTATGACCAACTCTAGGTAAAGGGGAACCCATCCTAGTAAGAGGTGCGACCTATCACAAAGGGGAATCAATCCTTGTATGAGATGCGACAAGTTTTTAGTACAAAGGGGAACCGGTCCTATGGACATGTGCAACACATACAAGTTAGATACCATATATATGTGGGGAACCGATCCTAGTACCTGGTCAACCAAATTGTTGGAAGAAAGTGTGACTATGCACAATACTCACATGGAGGTAGAACCGAAACTTGTTTTGGTAGAACCGTTAAACCCATGATTTGTGATTGAGTGTTCTTGATCAATCACATAGCTCTTGAAATTCAGATGAACCAATTATAAACTTGTTTGGAAGTGTGGTAAATCGGTTTCAAGTGTGTAAGTATGAAAGAGGACTTACAAATTAAGGATGTCAACACACTTTGAACACGTGCATTTATGCGTATCTTTTATTATTCAAAGATATTCCTTAACAAATAAAAGGAAGTAAATCCCAGGATCGAAATTAAATAAGTTAAGAATCTTTTAATTAAGGTTTTAATTATATATGGAAAAAAACAATTTGTAATGTGCATTTGCTAGTTAAAGATTTTCCAAGGAGATTTTCGATCAATATTTTTGGACAGAGCATTCTCAGGAATTATGAAAATCGAATTTGGTGGAGTAATGAAAAATATCTTAAGAATATTTCTGGTTTTGGAAATTCCTTGGTGTCCAAACTTCCTTATCTATAAATACTTTGAGTTTGCATTTCTAGCAAACTAATACTGCGTGACATAGACTTCCTCTTTTGTCTTTGTTACTGGTGAAGCCACTTATTGGAGAGGAGAGTAATCTAATTAGGTGAAATCTCTTACGGCCGCTCAATTTAAAGTCTTCTTTGGGATTGAGAAGCTCTAGCACGACCTGTTGGTAGGAAACTAGATATTGCGGTTTATCTTTAGTTTTCGTATTGATTTGATTGACTAACTGTGGTTGAACTTTGATTGCACCTAGTTTGTTTATGCTTGAGAATATTCTCTTCTGATATAAGATTCACTCAAACTAGTTCCAGGTTTTGACAGGGATCTTTAGACTATTGTTAGATCTAAATACGATCTTGTGATAAACCATTGTTAACAGACTCCGTTATGTGTGTGATTGATCACAAGAGATTCAAGTAGTTGTGTGCAGGTGTTTATTAAAGATATAAGAAGATTTGAAGACAAAGAAGATATTTAAGATTTCTGACTTGGTTTTTATAATCTTTGGTGTGCACGATACTTATTTGGAAAAAAGAGGACCCGACTATAATTGATTTATCCTTTTGGGTATTTTGATAGAATAGTTGAGGAAGATCGGCATCAATACGTTTCCTTGTGATTAAAAGTATTGATTGGCTTAATCTTAACAATTGCCTATAGATAATTGAACATAATATAGATATTAGAACCTGGCAAAGGAGTTCATGTTAAGATAAACAAGGGAACCTTTACGCAACTCATATCACTTGATTGAAGAGAGTTGATACTAAACAGATTTGTTGTTCCTTTACTGTTTGGAATACGAACCAAAGGAATTGGTCCAAGTACGTGACTTATTTATAGGTTAGAGGCGTGGGAATACAGATGGAACTAGGTGAATTATAGGTTTAGTTGCTTGGTCTCAACTATATGAAGTTGGTTTATTTTGTATAGCGGCTTAATCCTGAGAGTATTCAATTCTGGACTAGGTCCCAGGGTTTTTCTGCATTTGCAGTTTCCTCTTTAACAAAATCTTGTTGTGTCATTTACTTTATATTTCCACATTATAATTGTTTTATTATAATTAAAGTAAATTGCACAGACGTTAATTCTTATTTACTTGATACGTGAATCCTATTGAGTTTGGTTAAGTTCGAACCTTTGTATCAAGTAAACACACTTTGTTGTTGTATTGTCTTGATCTCGTATCCATAGACGATCACACAAAGTATGAACCGATTTGTTGTATTGTCTCGACTCAGTCTATAGACAATCACTTTCGAGAAAAGGACTTATAGGAAGGAAAAGTAATAGCTTGAGGTATATTTGGGGTACCCTCGCCTTTTCACATTATAGAAACAAAACTTTTGAAAAAGCGTGGGTCTAACAACATCACCTAATATTTCGATTAGAAATATGTATGGACTAACTCTAATATAATTTTAAGAGAATCAACTAGACATTCCGACTCAATCTTAATAAAAAGTACATCAAGGAGTCTCTATCTCTCGATTTGATCTATACTCAAGCAAATAGAAATCTGCTAGTTTTTATTAAATACAAGAGATATAAACTTGGATGCATGGTACCAAAGACCAATATCCAAGGATCAATCAATTTCCAATCAACAACCAAATGTTATATTTCACAATTGATCGATACAACACATAACCTGTGATCGATATTTCAATTATATAACAAAATATAATGCGAAATAGAAACAACACAGACACCATAAATTTTGCTAATGAGGAAACCGTAAATGCATAAAAACCCCGGGACCTAGTCCAGGTTGAACACCACACTGTATTAAGCCGCTACAGACACTAGCTGACTACAAACTAACTTCAGTCTGGACTGTATTTGAACCCTAATCAATATCACACTGATTCAAAGTACAGTTGCGCTCCTTACATATCTGATCCCAGCAGGATGCTACGCACTTGATTCCCTTAGCTTATCTCACCCAAAACCAAGAGTTACTATGACCCAAAATCGAAGACTTGAATAAACAAATCTGTGTCACACATAAAAGTCTACGATAATAGATAAATTTGTCTCCCACATATACACTTACGAGTTTTGTTCCGTCTTTTAATAAAATCAAGGTGAGCAAGAACCAATCAATAACTCAGACTTATATTCCCTAAGAACAGCCTAGAATTATCGATCACCTCACAATAATCTAAATCGTATAGTAGCGAAACTAGATATTGCGGAATCACAAATGATGAGATGAAGATGTTTGTGATTTCTTTTTATCTTGCCCTATCAGAGATATAATCTCAAGCCAATTATTCAATTGAACTCGTACGATAGAAAATGGCAAGATCAGATCGCTCAACTATAAGAGAAGTAGTTTTTTCGGGCTTCACAATATCAATGAAGTATTCAAGTCATTAACCGACATGGTCTCGAGAAGAAACCTTCGGTTAAAGGAGAATCTGTTAGAGCATAGCTCGGTTGAACCCACCAAGCGTTGGTATGTCAAGTTTGGTTGTCATATTTTAGTGAGCCAAAACTTATTTAATAGTCGCTTGATTTAAATGTACTAAAGTCAAATTCGTATAGGTTAGCTTGAAAGTATTAGGATGAGACGTTACAATTATTGCGAAGACTTGAAGAAGTAAAGAAGTACGGAGCTACAACCACAACATCATCCTTCCACTTGAGGTTAGTGATATTTGACTTGAACCGTTTCATTCCCTAACGTATCTTTCAAGTCATGCATATTGAAGAAGAAAAAAACTGCGAAGCATGAACACTCTAGATAGACATAGTATTAAGGAATACAATATGAAGTTTCTCGCTTAACCATTAAACTTTGTATATAAAACATCAACATAATCGTATGAATGCTATTGTGATTATGTATGGGTATGAGGTGAGGATTTCATCCTAGGGAACAATGTTTACATGTGTTCTAAGGAAGTAACTTCATGATATGTGTTGTGAACCGAAAAGGAAATCGCTAGGCGTTATTGGGGTTGTTCTTCATTGCAAATCTTATGAACGACCAATAAGTGTGATTAGTATAACCGCTCATGACTTGGTTGTGTTCTTGGTAAAACTATTCACATGAGGCCTGACTTATGTATTGGTATGACTTTTATTAGTGAAACCGATCTTAAGTAATCACCTAGGGTATTATCGGGTTTGTGAGTGTCTAACCAAATTTGGGAAAGGGGAACCGATCCTATGAAGAGGTTCAGTATATCACTAGGGGAACCGATCCTTGTATGAGGTGCAAAAAGGTTTATATAAGAAAGGGGAACCGATCCTATGAGCATGTGCAAAACGTTTTTAGGCAAGGGGGAACCGATCTTATGTACATGTGCAGTGCATACAAGTTAGATACCAAATATATGTGGGAACCGATCCTAGTACCTAGTCAGCCGTATCTTTGGTAATCTAGTGTAACTATGCATAGTACTCACATGGAGGTAGAACCGAAACTTGTTTTGGTAGAACCGTATACCCATGGTTTGTGATTGAGTGGTACTTGATCAATCACATAGTTCTTGAAAGTCAGATGAACTAATTCTAAACTTGTTTGGAAGTGTGGTAAATCGGTTTCAAGTGAGAAAGTATGAAAGAGGACTTGCAAGAGTAAGATATCGACATACTTTGAACACGCGCATTAATGTGTATTCTTTTATTGTTGAAAGATATTCCTTAATGGCTAAGAAGTAAGTAAATCCCAAGATCGAATTTAAATAAGTTAAGAATCTTTTAATTAAGCTTTTTAATTATATATGGAAAATAAGAATTATTAATGTGCATTTGCTAGTTAAATAATTTCCAAGAAGATTTCGATCATTATATTTGGACAGTGCATTCACAGGAATTATGAAAACCGAATTTGGGTTATTATGGAAAAATATCTTGAGAATATTTTCGGTTTTTGAAATTCCTTGGTGTCCAAACTTCCTTGTATATAAATACTTTGAATTTGCATTTCTAGCAAACTAATCCTTCGTGACAGTAAACTTCCTCTGTTGTACTGTTACTGGTGAAGCCGCCTATCGGAGAGGAGAGTAATCTAATTAGGTGAAATCTCTTACGGCCGCTCAATTTAAAGTCTTATTTGGGATTGAGAATCTCTAGCACGACTCGTTGGGGAAAATAGATATTGTGGTTTATCTTTAGTTTTCTTATTGATTGATTGACTAATGGTGGTTGAACTTTGATTGCACCTAGTTTTTTTATACTTGAGAATCTTCTCTTCTGATATAAGATTCACTCAAACTAGTTCAAGGTTTCGACAGGGATCTTTAGACTGTTATTAGATCTAAAGACGATCTTGTGATAATCCATTATTAACAGACTATGTTCTATGTGTGATTGATCACAAGAGATTCAAGTAGTTGTGTGCAGGTGTTTATTGAAGATCTAAGAATATTTGAAGATAAAGAAGAGATAGAAGATATCTGACTTGGTTTTATAATCTTTGGTGTGCACAATATTTTTTTGGGTAACAGAGGATCCAATTAATAATCGGTTTATCCTTGTGGTAGATTGGATTGATTAATTGATAAGATCGGCATCAACACAATTCTTTGGATTAAGAGTGTTGTTGGCTTAATCTTACCGATTGTCTTTTGGTGATTGAACATAAGATAGATCTTGGAACCTGGCAAAGGAGTTTATGTTAAGATAAACAGAAGAGCCTTTGCGCAACTCATATAACTTAATTGAAGAGATTTGATACCAAACAGATTTGTTGTTCTTTACTGTTTGGAATACAAACCAAAGGAATTGGTCCCAGTACATGACTTTTTTACAAGTTGGAGGTGTGGGAATACATATGGAACTAGGTAAACTATAGGTTTAATTGCTTGGTCTCAACTATACGAAGTTGGTTTATTTTGTATAGCGTCTTAATCCTGAGAGTATTCAATTCTGGACAAGGTCCCGAGGTTTTTCTACATTTGCGGTTTCCTCGTTAACAAAATATTGTTGTGTCATTTACTTTATATTTATGCATTATAATTGTTTTATTATAATTAAAGTAAATTGCACAAATGTTAATTCCTATTTACTTGATACGTGAATCCTATTGTGTTTGGTTAAGTCCGAACCTTTGTATCAAGTAAACATACTTTGTTGTTGTATTGTCTCGATCTCTTATCCACAGACGATCACACGAAGTGTGAATCGATTAGTTGTATTGTCTCAACTCAGTCCATATACAATCACTTTCGGAGAAAGGACTTATAGGAAGGAAAAGTTTTAGCTTGAGGTATATTTGGGTACCCTCTCCTTTTCAATTGGTATTAGAGTAGGCAAACACAAAAAGATCTAACAATCTGTATTTGGTGCGATCCATCCTATAAGAATGAACTCGAGTTCTCATGAATTGACTTCAATTAACGTACCTCCAATATTTGACGGAACAAACTATCTATGGTGGAAATCTGCTATGCGATCTTTTCTTCAATCACGAGACTTTAATACTTGGCTATTAGTCGTCGATGGTTATATTCTTCCAAAGATAGAAAATTCGGATACTGAGCTTAAACGCCTAGTAGATTTTTTGAACGAAGAAAAGGTACTAGCTAAGCAGAATTCAGATGGTTTGAATGCTATAATACATGTTGTAAGCCGTGGTCTATAACATCATGTATCAACATGTCAAACTTCGAAAGAAGCTTGGGATAATCTTCAAATTGTGTTCGAAGGAAACACATCAGAGAAGGAAGCTAGACTTCAACTCTTACGTCTGGTTGGGAAAACCTTCGAATGGATGACAACGACACTTTTGAAGAGTTTCATCTTATACTCTCTAAGATAATCAATGCTTCTTTCTCGTTAGGAAAGACTATTTCTGAAAAAGATATAGTATGCAAGATTCTCAGATCATTGCCTCCAAGATACGATTCTAAGAAGCATGCAATCATAAAAGAAAATGATCTCTCAACTCTCTCATGAAGCTCACTCGTTGGAAAGTTAAAGGTCTTTGATCATGAATCACAGTCTATTTAAAATAAAGGAATTGCTTTTAAAGCTGAAAAAATTGCTAAAGTTCCAATGGAAAGGAATAGACAGTTGGATGATTCAGATGAACAGATTGCATGTAATTCTGATGATAAAATCGAACAATCATTATCCTTGATTACTAGACAGTTTCCATATCTCTTAAGGAAAAGAAATAAGAGATTCATTAAGGATACTCACCAATATTGTCGACCACGTGATCGAGTTCCTGTCAAAAAGGAACATGAAGAAGATGATGAATATCAGCCGCAATGCTTCAAGTGTAAAGGGTTTGGTCATATTGCTAAAGATTGTCCCAATCGTAATAAATACACTGGAAGTAAGGTATTGGTTGTAACTCATGATGAGACCTCTGATTCATACGACTCTGAAGAAGAGGAAACAATTAATATTGCATTAGTTGTGAATCTTATTTTTTCCTCTTCCATTAGTGATTTACCCATTTTAAGAATGGACATGTCTTCCGATGTTATTAAATCACCTAATGGTAAAGGGAAAAATAAGATAAGATGCAAAAACTGTCTCAAGAACAGAACTGCTAAGAGTTGCATAGGCAACCCAAGTCAATGTCAAGATACTTCGCTTGTTCGAGGTAGCAAGAGGAGAATTTCTCATACAATTCTAGATCAAGAACACTTTGGTTGTTCAAATTTCCATAATGAGAGAAAATCTCACACTAATACCCCCTGATCGGTATTAGAATTCTTCACTCACCATGTGTGCCAATTTCGAGTGAGGAAGAAGAAAAACAAGGCACATTTTGTGTAGATTATGGAAATAAAATCTAGTAATTGAAAATATTTGACATATTCGTATTTTTAGGAATATTATATTTTCGGGAGTTTGAGAAATAAAAAGAGATCCTTATTTCTCTGTGGTCTTTCGTTGTTCGAACCATGAGTCTGGATTCAACATCTTTGTACGAAAAGATGATAGATCAAAATGATCAACCTAAGAGTAAGTCGGGGTCTTCTCTTGAGATTAGGAGTAAAATGAAAAAGGGAGATTGGCTTAGCAAAAAGGAAAGAGAGAATACGTTGAAGAAAGATCGGTGTATTGAAGCATTGCCACTTTTTTTTGTGTTCAATCAAAGACAGAACTACATGCTCTTGCAGAATCTTTCACGAAAATTTCTCACCTGCAAGAGGTTTTGGTCAAGAAACAAGGTTTTCTACTTGAAGAGATTCACAATCTGAAGAATGAAAGTAGAAACCTACCTTCATGTGGCACTGATATGAAGGACCGAGTTGTATTGGAATCATAGACATCAATTTTTTATTTCTTTCATTGATTGTATAAGTCTATTGAATAAAAACTATTATGAATAAAGTTATTGGATTTATAATATTTCTTGTGATAGTTTTTTATTTACATAGCCGGTACTTTAATGCTTTATTTATTTGTTATGTATGTTTATGGGATGTTTGATTTCGGTTTTATTAACTTGATATTCGATCTCATAATATGTTGTGAACCCTTATGGTTTGGGTGACTTTTTGATTTAGCAGGATTACGTTATAGCCCATGTTGGTAGGCTTTATCAAAAGATCATGAGGGGTTCCTGTAGAAACAATATGTGAAAAAGTCACAATATGTTGAATTGGTTTTGGTTTGGCATAAAAGCATATGTGTTTCGACGATTTTCCACTTTTGCTTGCAATTGTTAAAACCAATTTTCAACCTTTCTCTGGTAAAGGTTGGTTGTTGTTATTCTTTTGTTTTTGGCATAATGATGACAACATAATGGTATTTCGATATCAATTCTCCCTGGAAGAAGAAGATGTGATCATATTGGAGAAGTTGGATGCGAAATTGAGGTAACAATCTTGTTAGTTAATTATTTTCCTGTTTTAAGAAAAGCCTATTTTTTATTTGATATATATATTGCTTTTGCTTAAACGAAATTGTTGGTACAATTGTGTTTATTCCATTATGTATGTGTGGATGTTTATGTGATTCAATTGTTTCCGGTTAAGTAAAAATATTGTTATCTTGCTTTGTTGTGTGATATCAATCGTTTTGGCTTACAAAAGTTTGGTGCAATTGCGGTGCTTTAATGTTTATGTTATTTCAATTGCTTCCAGTTAAGTAAAACAATTGTTATTTTGCTTTATTGTATGGTATCAATTGTTTAGGCTTACAAAATTTCGGTGCAATAATGAAACTTTAATGATATGTGTTGTTTCAATTGCTTCCGGTTGAGGTGAATAATTATGCAAGTCGATTTATTGGTTTGTATGAATTATTTATGGCTTAACGAATGAATATATTGACGGGATGAGTTGTTTAGTCCAATTCAATTACGGATAAGCTAAACTAAGTTAATGCTGATCTTAGTTATCTTAGTTAGACTTATCAAAGTGGAGGTTTCGGTTATTCAAGTCTATCCGAATGCCTAAACAAGGAAATGCCAGTTAACTAACCTAGTATTTGGCTTGTTTAAAATCTAAAGGTCTAAGTTATATGGATAATTAGAACCTGATGAGAAAAATGGAGTTTATCTTTGTTTTGGTCTTATCGAATGAAGCAATTGTATTTATACAATCGGTTTAGCAAAGGAACTAAGGTGCTTAGTTGATTTTTGGTTTGATAAACTAGTTGGGAAAATTTATCCGGGCAATTATTTCCATGAAAACATATCAAAACGTAATTAATTTGTAGTGTCGGTTTTGATATTGGTTATCAAAAATGGTTTGTCAAACCCTCGTGCTTGACTCAACAGGTTGCAAGTCTATTTTTGAGATTTGTAAGATCCTTTTCGTGTTGTCCTTTATTTTTTCGTTTCATTGTCATTTTTGTGACAAAAAGGGGGAGAAATATATGGAGTAAACAGGTGATGCTGGTATCAATTTTATATTGATTGGTGTCACTAGGGAAGAGGACAATGGTGCTTGAAACGTTTATCTAACGAATGAACAAAAGCACAGACTAAGGGGGAGTAACATATCAAATGATTGGGATAACAAAGATGTGCGGATTAAAAATCTACCGATCTCATCTTTAGGGGGAGTATGAGCTTTGTTATTATAATGTCAACATCAACATTTTAAGGATTGAATTAATGCAGGTTATGTGATGTTGAATTCGGGAATCAAGCGTATGTGTAATGAATTATTGTAATTTGTTTATCCATATGATTGTAAGAGTATTGTCACTAAAATTGACAAAGGGGGAGATTGTTAGATCATAGCTCGGTTGAACCCACCAAGCGTTGGTATGTCAAGTTTGGTTGTCATATTTTAGTTATCCAAAACTTATTTAAGAGTCGCTTGATTTAAATGTACTAAAGTCAACTTCGTATAGGTTAGCTTGAAAGTATTAGGATGAGACATTACAAGTATTGCGAATACTTGAAGAAATGAAGAAGTACGGAGCTACAACCACAACATAATCCTTCCACTTGAGGTTAGTGATATTTGACTTGAACGGTTTAACTCCCTAACGTATCTTTCAAGTCGTGCATATTGAAGAAAGAAAACTGTGAAGCATGAACACTCTAGATAGACATAGTATTAAGGAATACAATATGAAGTTTCTTGCTTAACCATTAAACTTTGTATATAAGACATCAATATAATCGTATGAATGCTATTGTGATTATGTATGGGTATGAGGTGAGGATTTCATCCTAGGGAACAATGTTTACATGTGTTCTAAGGAAATAAGTTCATGATATGTGTTGTGAACCGAAAAGGAAATCGCTAGGCGTTATTGGGGTTGTTCTTCATTGCAAATCTTATGAACGACCAATATGTGTGATTAGTATAATTGCTCATGACTTGGTTGTGTTCCTGGTAAAACTATTCACATGAGGCCTGACTTATGTATTGGTATGACTTTTATTAGTGAAACTGATCTTAAGTAATCACCTGGGGTATGATCGGCTTTGTGAGTGTCTAACAAAATTTGGGAAAGGGGAACCGATCCTATGAAGAGGTGCAGTACATCATAAGGGGGAACCGATCCTTGTATGAGGTGCAACAAGGTTTATAGAAGAAAGGGGAATCGATCTTATGAACATGTGCAACACGTTTTTAGGAAAGGGGGAACCGATCCTATGGACATGTGCAGTGCATACAAGTTAGATACCAAATATATGTGGGGAACCGATCCTAGTACCTAGTCAGCCATATCTTTGGTAATCTAGTGTAACTATGCACAATACTCACATGGAGGTAGAACCGAAACTTGTTTTGGTAGAACCGTACACCCATGGTTTGTGATTGAGTGGTACTTGATCAATCACATAGTTCTTGAAAATCAGATGAACCAATTCTAAACTTGTTTGGAAGTGTGGTAAATCGGTGTCAAGTGAGAAAGTATGAAAGAGGACTTGCAAGAGTAAGATGTTGACATACTTTGAACACGCGCATTAATGTGTATTCTTTTATTGTTCAAAGATATTCCTTAACGTCTAAGAAGGAAGTAAATCCCAAGATCGAATTTAAATAAGTTAAGAATCTTTTAATTAAGTTTTTAATTATATATGGAAAATAAGAATTAGTAATGTGCATATGCTAGTTAAATATTTTCCAAGGAGATTTCGATGTTATATTTGGACAGTGCATTCACAAGAATTATGAAAACCGAATTTGGGTTATTATGGAAAAATATCTTGAGAATATTTTTAGTTTTGGAAATTCCTTGTTGTCCAAACTTCCTTGTCTATAAATACTTTGAGTTTGCATTTCTAGCAAACTAATCCCCCGTGACACTAAACTTCCTCTGTTGTACGGTTAATGGTAAAGCCACCTATCGTAGAGGAGAGTAATCTAATTAGGTGAAATCTCTTACGGCCGCTCAATTTAAAGTCTTCTTTGGGATTAGGAAGCTCTAGCGCGACCCGTTGGTGGGAAACTAGATATTGCGGTTTATCTTTAGTTTTCTTATTAATTTGATTGACTAACGGTGGTTAAACTTTGATTGCACCTAGTTTGTTTATGCTTGAGAATCTTCTCTTCTGATATAAGATTCACTCAAACTAGTTCAAGGTTTCGACAGGGATTTTTAGACTTTTGTTAGATCTAAAGATGATATTGTGATAATCCATTGTTAACAGACTCCATTCTATGTGTGATTGATCACAAGAGATTCAAGTAGTTGTGTGCAGGTGTTTATTGAAGATCTAAGAAGATTTGAAGACAAAGAAGAGATGTAAGATTTCTAACTTGGTTTTATAATCTTTGGTGTGCACAATACTTGTTTGGGTAACAGAGGATCCAATTAATAATCGGTTTATCCTTGTGGTAGATTGGATTGATTAATTGAGAAGATCGGCATCAACACAATTCTTTAGATTAAGAGTGTTGTTGGCTTAATCTTACCGATTGCCTTTTGGTGATTGAACATAAGATAGATCTTGGAACCTGGAAAAGGAGTTTATGTTAAGATAAACAGAAGAGCCTTTGCGCAACTCATATCACTTGGTTGAAGAGAGTTGATACTAAACATATTTGTTGTTCCTTTACTGTTTGGAATACGAACCAAAGGAATTGGTCCAAGTACGTGACTTATTTACAGGTTGGAGGCGTGAGAATACATACGGAACTAGGTGAACTATAGGGTTAGTTGCTTGGTGTCAACTATACGAAGTTGGTTTATTTTGTATAGCGGCTTAATTTCGATAGTATTCAATTCTGGACAAGGTCCCGGGGTTTTTCTATATTTGCGGTTTCCTCGTTAACAAAATCTTGTTGTGTCATTTACTTTATATTTCTACATTATAATTGTTTTATTATAATTAAAGTAAATTGCACAAACGTTAATTCCTATTTACTTGATGCGTGAGTCCTATTGTGTTTGGTTAAGTCCGAACCTTTGTATCAAGTAAACATACTTCATTGTTGTATTCTCTCGATCTCGTATCCATAGACGATCACACGAAGTGTGAACCGATTAGTTGTATTGTCTTGACTTAGTCCATAAACAATCACTTTCGGAGAAAGGACTTATAGGAAGGAAAAGTTTTAGTTTGAGGTATATTTTGGTACCCTCGCCTTTTCAGAATCGACTCTAGCAAAACCAACTAGTATCATACAAGAGGTATGGGGATTAGTTTTTTCCAGTTTCTAGACGTCTCCTTTATATAGTTTTCAAATCAGGGTTTGCAATCTAAGTTACCTTGGTAACAAAGCATTCAATATTCACCGTTAGATGAAAAACCTGATTTATCCAAGCTAATATCTTTCAACCGTTAGATATAAACTTAGCTTGTCACACACACAAATTAAATGTATCTCATTTAGGTTTGAGTAACCATACCTAAACGTGTACATTGGGTTGGTTCAGGAATAATTAACCAATGGTTAGACATATGAGCACTTTCATATCAACCATATTCATCTTCTTCATAACTAGTTCAAATGACTCATAAGAACTAGTTCAAGAGTTGTTCAATTGGTTAGATCTTTATACATAGACACAATTGAAACAAAATCGGTTTGATTCACTCGAATCAATTCATGAAAAATATAATCACGGTTTGCAAAGATTGCATTCCTTATTGATTTATTGTTTAAGTTCATGTACTAACCGATTTGGGAAATATAACCAGCTTGGGTACGCGTACATGTATGCGTACCTTAGCTACCAGATTTGAGTTTGAAAACCTAGCAGAAATTTTCGGTTGAAAACTTCCTTGGGTACGCGTACCTAAGGTGACTGGTTTGTAAGTTCGTAAACTCCAAACTCAGCAGAAATTCACGGACGTGAACTTCCGCCAGTATGCATACGGGTACGCATACCCAACCTGTCTCCTTCATCAATACCACTTGCACACATATGCATGCACTTGGTTTCCGATACATGGATTTATACACTAATGTGCGAACACACCATAAATGCTTATATCCATAAGTGGTTACGTAATCTCAACTCTACATTTCAATCATTGAAACATTCTTCTATAATGTTATAATAGTCGTTAGACAAAAAGAGTTGACTATCGTCATCAAATCTATTTTCAAGATTGAAACGTCATCATGAATTTCGTCACGGATAAAGATAAAAGGTGGTTAAAGCGAAATCTTACCAACACATATTTCGAGGAAAAGATAAGCGAGTAAACTCGGCTCAAAATAGCAAATGTGTATGTGTGAAAACTATCATACTTATACGACTGTTGTCTCAAGAGTAGGAGATAGATAGACTTTTGAGTGCTAGATAAGTTCAATTCTCCACATACCTTTTTGGTAGGATAAAGTTCCACTGATTCCTTGAGTAGTTCTTCGTCTTCGCAAGATAATCGCCATGAATTCTGGAGCTCAACTATACTTAACTATCCTAGACCAAGACTTAGTCATAAGTAAACCAGAAATCAAGACGTATAGTTTTGATCACTAATATTGACAAACATGCTTGAGATAGCAATGCATGCGAGTTCGACAATGCAATGCTCTTACAACTTTTGTTTCTGGTGACGTGTTTATCAGAGATAGTACTGCTGTCCATAGAGTCAGATCGCTACAAACGCATACTTATGAGGTCTTAAACGTGTTTGTCTACTCTAATACCAATTGAAAAGGAGGGGGTACAACAACCACGCCCAATATTTCGCTTAGCAATCTATATGGAATAACTCCAATATACTTTCAAGAGAATCAACTAGACAGTTAGACTCAATCTTAAGAAAAGTATATCAAAGAGTTATATCTCAATTTCTCGATTTCAATACGCAATAGGAATTTCCGAGCCTGATTGAATACAAGAGAAATAACTTGAATGGTACCAAAGACCAATGTTCAATGATCAATCAATTTCAATTAACAACCAAAGATTGGATATACCAATTGATCGATTCAACGCACAACCTGTGATATTTCAATTATATAACAATATATAATGCGAAAAAGAAATTACATAGACACCAGAAGTTTTGTTAATGAGGAAACCGCAAATGCATAAAAACCCTAGGTCCTAGTCCAGATTTGAACACCACACTGTATTAAGCCGCTACAGACACTAGCCTACTACAAAGCTAACTTCGGTCTGGACCGTAGTTGAACCCTAATCAATCTCATACTGATTCAAGGTATAGTTTCACTCCTTATGTCTCTGATCCCAGCAGGATACTACGCACTTAATTCCCTTAGTTGATCTCACCCACAACTAAGAGTTGCTACGACCGAAAGTCGAAAACTTGATAAACAAATATGTCTCACACAGAATAATCTATTGGAATAAATAAATCTGTCTCCTACATAAATACCTACGAGTTTTGTTCCGTCTTTGATAAATCAAGGTGAACACGAACCAATTGATAACCCAACCTTATATCCCCGAAGAACAACCTAGTATTATCAATCACCTCACAATAATCTTTATCGATTGACGAAACAAGATATTGTGGAATCATAAATGATGAGACGAAGATGTTTGTGACTACTTTTCAATTTTTCCTATCGAAGATATAAATCTCAATCCAATCTTATGATTGTACTCAATCACGATAGAAAACACCAAGATCATATCACGCAACTACAGAGAAAACAGTTGGGTCTGGCTTCACAATCCCAATGAAGTCTTTAAGTCTTTAACCTACAGGGTTTCGTGAAAAACCTAAGGTTAAAGGAGAATTGACTCTAGCTTATACAACTAGTATCACATAGGAGGTGTGGGGGAATAAGTTTACCAGTTGCTAGAGTATTTTTTTATATAGATTTCAAATCAGGGTTTGCAATCTAAGTTACCTTAGTAACAAAACATTCAATATTCACCGTTATATGAAAACATGATTAGATTCAAGCTAATATCTTTCAACCGTTAGATCGAACTTAGCTTGTTATCCACAAATGAAATGTACCTTCATTTAGGTTTGAGTAACCACACCTAAACGTGTACACTTAGTCGGTTCAACAATAGTTAACCAATGGTTAGCCATATGAGCACTTTCATATCAACCTTATTCATCTTTATCATAACTAGTTCAAATGACTCGAATGAACTAGTTAGAGAGTTATTCAATTGCTTACATCTCATAGAAGTATACAATACACAATCGAAGCAAAATCGATTTTGATCCACTCGAATAAATTCATGAACATTATAGCCACGGTTTGCAAAGATTGCATTCCTTATTATATAAATGTTTTAGTTCATAAACAAACTGATTTTAGAAAGTAACCTCATTAAGTATGCAAACGGGTACGCATACTTAAGTATCCGGATTGAGTTTTTTTTTTACTTCCAAACTCTAGCAGAAATTCACGGACGTGAAACTTCCGCTAGTATGCGTACGGGTACGCATACTTACCTGGATTTCCAACAACCGCCAGTACGCGTACGGGTGCGCATACTTTAGGTTCCCAGTTTTGGAATTTTACACAAATGTGAGACATACTATGTTTATATCTAAACATGGTTACTTGTTCTAAACTCTCATTTCAATCATTGAAACTTTCTTAGAGGATGTTAAAATAGTTGTTATCCACAAACTATTTTCATCAAAGCGATTTTCAAGTTATTGAAATAATATGACTTTCTTCACGAGTAAAGATGAACTTGGCTAAAGCGAAAGCTTACCAACACATATTTCGTCAGATAGATAAGCGACATAAACTCGGCTCGAAATAGCAAATGTGTATAATTGAAGTCTATATAGCAATACGACTTTTGTCTCAAAATAGGAGATATAATAGATATACTTTTGAGTGATAGATAAGTTCAAGTCTCCACATACCTTTTTTTGATGAAGTTCCACAAGTTCCCTTGAGTAGTTCTTCGTCTTCATTTGATGAACACCATGGAGTCTAAATCCCAACTACGCTTATTGTCCTAATCCGAGACTTAACTATAAGTAGACTAGAAATCAAGACTTATAGTTTTGGAAACTAAACTTGACAAAGAAGCTTGAGATAGCAACGCTTGCAAGTTATACCGAGCAATGCTCTAACAAATAATATCAGTAGACGTTTTTAAGTTTCTAGTGAGTTCCAACACAGATTCTGACATAGAGCCATATGTCACATTAGAGGGAATGTTATCAGAATCTGATAGCATAAGTTTTTTACCTCGGGATTCAGAAGAACCTGCTAAGGAGTTATCCTTTGAGGTAATCCCAAGACATTTGGCATAATCAAAAACTTTAGAAGTCATGAAAATGTACGTTTATTAGATAAAAACTTCTATCCACATAAATAAGATTGCTACAAACACATACTCATGAGGTCTTAGAGTGTTTACCTGCTCTGATACCAATTGAAAACGCGAGGGTATAACAACCACGCCCAATATTTCGTTCAATACTATGTATGGATTAAAATCCAATATAATTCTAAGAGCACCAACTTAAAAGTGAGACTCAATCAAGAAAGATAACAAAGAGCTTTGTCTCTTTTTGAATACAATCAGCAAACTGAACATATAAAAATCCGTGAGCCTGATTGATGTGAGAATAATACGATACCAAAGACTAATGCCCAAGAGTCAATCAAGTTTTATCCAACAAACAACATCGGATTTATCAACTGTGATTGAAATACACACCTGTGATATTTCAATTATATAAAACAATATAATGCGGAAAATAAATAACAGAGACACTGGAAATTTTGTTAACGAGGAAACCGCAAATGCAGAAAAACCTTGGGACCTAGTTCATCTTTTAACACCACACTGTATTGGCCGCTACAGACTTAGCCTACTACAAGTTATCTTCGAACTAGAATGTAGTTGATCCCTAAACAAGTCTCACACCGATTAAGGTACAGTCGCGTTCCTTACGCCTCTTGAATCCCAGTAGGACTCTGCGTACTTGATTCCCTTAGATGATGTCACCCACAACTAAGAGTTGCTACCACCCAAATTCGAAGACTTATAAAAAAATCTGTCTCCCACATATAAGTCTATTCTGGTTCTGTTTCCGTCTTTAGATAAATCAGAGTGAACATGAAACTCAACTAATAATCCGGTATTATACTCCCGAAGAGCAGCCTAAAAATATTAGTCACCTTACAATAACCTAACTGATTAACAAAATAAGTTATTACGGAATCACAAGAGTCTGAGACGAAGAACTGTTGTGATATTATTTTTTATATCTTACCTATCGAAGATAAATCTCGAGTAAATCTTAGAGAAGATAAAACTCAATACGATAGAGCAAGTAAGATCAGAATACGCAACTATAGAGAAAATAGTTGGATCTGGCTTCACGAATTTCAAATAAAGTCTTCAAGTCGTTAACCAAATAATGGTTTTGTAAAACCTAGGTTAAAGGAGAATCAACTCTAGTTTGCAACTAGGACATATGAGAGTGTCGGGATCAAGTTTCCCAGATGCTAGAGTTCTCCCTTATATAGTCTTTAAAATCAGGGTTGCTTATAATCAAAGCTATGATAGCTTAGTAACAAAGCAATTGATGTTCACTGATAGATGAACTCATGATTTAAGATTCAAGCTAAGTCTGCTTAGAAACTAAGCAATCAATCTCCATCATAGGATGGTATTAGCTTGACACACAAAAATGAATATACATATATTTAGATATGGGTAAACCGTACCTAAACGTGTATAATTGTGGCTCAATAATAGTTAACCGAAGTTAGCCATATGAACACTTATAACTTAGCCACATTCATCTAACACTTCTAGATCATATATGATGATCAATCAATCATGATAGATAATCAAATGAATCTCAATGTGTTTAAAGAGAGTTGTTCAAATGTTCATCATTTCACATAAATATATATGAACCATTTGAAACAAAATCGGTTTGGTTTGTAATTGTACACAATACTTATACAAGAACCAATTAATGAACATAATGTCACGGTTTGCAAAACAAGTTCGCATACCTTAAATCATTAAAGTTCCAGGGACTTTAGTTTGCAAACGAACCTGAGTTCATGAGTATGAAAATCACACTTACCGATTTTAGAACTTGACCACTATATTCTCAAACTGAGTACGCGAACAATAGTTCCGGACTTTGGCTTTGTCCAGCCGTTCGGAAACAGGGTACGCGAACAGTAGCTCCGGACTTGGCCTTGTCTAGCCCTTCGCAAAAAAGGTACGCGAACAACAGCTCCGGACCTTTTCACAGGTAAACCAGTTCGCAAACAAGGTTCGTAAACAATAGTCTGGACCTGAACTAGACTTGTACATTTAGCATACAAAGTATACAACCTGTATTATATCCAGACATGGTAGAAGTTCTAAAACTCTCATTTAATCACTGAAACATCCTTAGAAGGCCACAATGGTAATCTTACACATACCACTAGCTTCAAGTAATTTTCAAGTGATTAATCTATCAATACAAAACTTCTCAAATTGACATCAAATGATTGTCTAACACAAATCATGTAAGATGTTCAAGGAAATTTTCACATGATCATCTTTGACTTACCAACAAATAAATTATCTCCAACTAAACTTATCAAGTATACGATGAACTTAGCTAAAGCTAAAAGTTTCGAACACGTATTTCTAGAAATAGATAAATGAGATAAACTCGGCTCGAAATGTCAATTGTGTATAATATAAAAATCTATATAGATATACGACTTAGTCTCATTAGAAGGTAGAATAGAATATACTTATGAGTGATAGAGAATTACTCATGTGTGAGATTACTATTGTCGTCTTTGAAGGATGTTTCAATGATTGAAATGAGAGTTTAGAACAATTACCCATGTCTGGATGCTACACGGTATGCATACCTAGTATGCGAACTATTTTGTAACGATTCAGGTCAGGAACTCTTGTTTGCGTACCTAGTATGCGAACATGTTTACCTGAGTTGGGTCCAGGACGGTTGTTCTCGAACCAGGTTTGCGAACGGCTTGACTAGGCTAAGGTACGGAGCCGCTATTCGCGTACCTAATTGGCGAACTCAGTGGTTAAGTTCTAAAATCGGTTATGTATGATTCTCATACTCATGAACTAAAACATTTATAATTTAAGGAATGCAAATTAAATTTGCAAACCGTGGCTTAATGTTCATGAATTGATTCTTGTATAAGTACTTTGTACGATTACGAATCAATCATATTTTGTTTCAATTTGTTCATATATATTTCTATGAGATAATGAACAGTTAAACAACTCTATGTGAAACAAAATTAGATTCATTTGATTATCATTTTGATTGATCATCATATTTGATCTATAAGTGTTAGATGAATGTGGTTAAGACAAAAGTGTTCATATGGCTAACTTCGGTTAACTGTTATTGAGCCAACTCAATATACACGTTTAGGTACGGTTACCCATATCTAAATGAAGGTATATTTCATTTGTATGTAATAAGCTAAGACCATCTAATAGTGGAGATTAATTGCTTTATTTCTAAGCAGACTTAGCTTGAATCTTAAATTAGGATTTCATCTAACGGTGAATATTGAATGTTTTTTTACTAAGTTATCTTAGCTTTGATTGAAAGCAAACCCTGATTTGAAAGACTATATAAGGGAGAACTCTAGCAACTGGAAAACCCAATCCCGACATTTTCCAGTGTCCTAGTTGCGTACTACAGTCGATTCTCCTTTAAACTAGGTTTTTCCAAATCCATATTAGGTTAACGACTTGAAGACTTCAATTGGGATTCGTGAAGCCAGATCCAACTATTTTCTCTGCAGTTGCGTATTGTGATCTAACTTGTTCTATCATATTGAGCACTATCTTCTCTAAGATTTTCTCGAGATTTATCTCTGATAGGTATGATATTAAAAGTAATCACAAAGTTCTTCATCTCATACTTTGTGGCTCCACAATAACTTCTTATACTACCATATAGTTAAGTTATTGTGAGGTGATTGATATTTCTAGGCTGCTCTTCGGGAGTATAAGACCAAATTATCAATTGGTTCATGTTAACCTTGATTTATCAAAAGACGGAACAAAAAATTCGTAGGTACATCTGTGGGAGACGAATTTATCTATCAGAATAGACTTATCTGAGGGAGATAAATTTATCTATCAGAATAAACTTATTTGTGGGAGAAAGATTTGTTTATAAGTCTTCGACTTTGGGACGTAGAAACTCTTAGTTGTGGGTGAGATCAGCTACGTGAATCAAGTGCGCAGAATCCGGCGAGAGGCGTAAGGAACGCGATTGTACCTTAATTGGTGTGAGACTTGGTTAGGGATCAACTACATTCCAGTCCAAAGTTAACTTGTAGTAGGCTAGTGTATGTAGCGGCCTAATACAGTGTGGTGTCAAATATAGACTAGGTCCCGGGATTTTTCTGCATTTTCGGTTTCCTCGTTAACAAAGGTTCTGGTATCTGTGTTATTTCTTTTCCGCATTATATTTGTTTACATATAATTGAAATATCACAGGTTGTGCTTAGTTCAATCAATTGGTAAAT
Source organism: Papaver bracteatum (assembly GCA_023529315.1). Lineage (NCBI taxonomy): Eukaryota > Viridiplantae > Streptophyta > Magnoliopsida > Ranunculales > Papaveraceae > Papaver > Papaver bracteatum. The sequence goes on from JAJJWX010005194.1 coordinate 519,684, forward strand.
CCGACCTTGTTTGTTGGATATAAATTGATTGACACTTGGGCATTGGGTTTTGATACCGTCCAAGTATTTCTCACATAAATCGGGCTATTAGATTTCTATTTGTTTGATTTGCTGATTGATTTGAGAAAAAAAGATATAACTCTTTGATATCTTTCTTGGTTGAGCCCGCTTTACAAATGGGTGCTCTCGGAATAATATTGGAGTTAGTCCATACAAATTGTTGAATGAATTATTGGGTGTTGTTATACCCCCACTTTTTCAGATAAGTTTTAGTCTCCACATACCTTTAGTTGATGAAGTTCCTCCAAGCTCTTCAGTAGATCTTCTTCTTAAATTGGTGAACGTCGTGAAGTCTAAAGCTCAACTGCACACTTCTATCCTAATCCGAGATATATCTATAAGTATATTAGAAATCAAGTATATAGTTTTGATCAACTAAATTTGACAAACAAGCTTGAGATAACAAGGTTTGCGAGTTCGACCGAGCAGTGCTCTAACATGAACTAGTTCACAAACTTTCTTTTATCACTCTTATGATATCGAAATAATAAGAATGAGAACCACCAAATCCAGCAGCGAAACAATTGCGTCATCAGTATGCGTACTGATTTCTTCCCCTTGCATGAACGACCTACCAGAATACTAACATCCAAAGAGTCTGAATTTTTCCGCGGACCTTAAGCACATATTGTTTACAAATTTTGCAGTCTGCTAGTTGCAGAGAAAAAAATGGTAACACTGAAAATACCAAAGGACATATTGTAACACCCGCATTTTTCGCAAGACGCATGCTCAAAGATGCGTCATTGAATAAGATGAAGCTTCATCTCAAACTTGTGTTGCGCGACTCGCCCATAGAAGAAATTGCACATCATGGTGCTTCATTCTAGAGGTATGTTGGCCAAAATTTGAGGATTGACCAAGAATTGAAATTGCACTACTATGTTGCAATTCCCAAAACTCGTTATTAGGAAAGTGGGTGGACTTGGTACTTGTAATACCTCTCTCCATTTTATATTTTTATAAATGTCAATAAGACATATTAAGAAATGAGTGTTGGTTCAATGTGCATTAAACGGAGATGCATCCTTAAGCTACAAAGCTTGGACGGGAAGCATATATGGTACAAAAGCATCATTCCATTATGTCGCATACTCGAGAGAGCTTCATCATGTATATGCATGATTACTGGTGTGTTAGTAAACCAAAAATGCATCATAATGATGCAAAACGAAATAAAGGTGAATTGTACAATAATTTGCATGGCCCGAGATAGAGAGCACATACTTGTGAACTAAATGTCCCAATGATGCATACTTTTGTGCATATTTTGTGAAAAACCCTTTGGCTTATAGGGACTAGGATTTTCTTGGATTTCATATGAACTACGGTCTATGCTTGATCTTAAAAGAAGAGGGTACCAAGTACACCACCAACTTTTTTCTTCGGAAACATATATGGGAAAACTTGTTACACTCAGTGATGTAGATAAACTGATGAGATCTTGTACTTGAATAATAAACAAGTTTACTTGGGCGGTCTAAAAAATCAGTATCGAAGAATCAACCTAGTATGTACCGAAACCGTAGACGAACCGAATTCCAACAAGAAAAAGTCTTATAATATAGTATATTCTAAGATATGAATTCACAAGAATAAAACCTATAGGTTTTGAACAGTTGGAGCTTGAAAAAATGTCTAGGTTGTTTAACGTACTACTTGTGATATTATAAATATAAACAATATAACACGGAAAAAAATAACACAAGACACCGGAAATTTTGTTAACGAGGAAAACTATAATGTGCAGAAAACCCCCGGGACCTAGTCCAAAACTTGAACGTATCACTGTATTAAGCCGCTACAAACACTAACCTACTATCAAACTTCGGGTTGGAATTTAGTTGAGACCGAATCGACCCTATGAGAAATTCATCTCGCACTCCTTAAGTTACTTGGATATCGCAATACCCTACTTACTCGATTCCCTTAGATGATGTCCTTTACATGCCGAGGAGTCTATTTCAACCTAAGGGAAGACATTTAACTATTATGCCTCTAACAGATAGCCTATTGATTCCCTTCAAAGAGATATTCAATCAAGATAATGAAAATATGTTTGCCTATGGGGGATCTTCAAATTAAAGAAGATATCAAGCAAAAATCAAAACAATTTGGATAACTCACTCTCTTCAAAGTTATAGAGATGCCTAATCGATTTTACCTCACAAGAACAATTTTAACAAATCAAAGAAGGGTTTAGATATCTATCTTTTGGAATCACAACTTCCGAGGATGACTCTAGATTTTGTAACGTAATATAGTTTCTCCAGGGGAAACCTAGATTTTGAGGACAACTCTAGATGAAACTAGGACACATAAGTACCAGGATTGAGATTCTAGTATGCAAATAGTCCTTTATTTATATTGACAAACATGCCTTCGTAGCTACAATTAAAGTTGAGTTTGTGAATTTCTTTTCATGTTTACGAATTACTTTGTTACTAAGAAATCTTAAATTGTCCATAAAGATTGTTCATATAAGTATGTTGGAAGTTGTCTTTAAATCACAAAGAAAAAAATGTGAAATTGTATATTAGTAGAATGCATGTTTTGCACCAAGTGGTTAGTCGGTGAACAATGGTTAAGTTGTGACGTAGCAAAACAAACATAACTTGAAGTATAATAACCCACAAGACCAAAATATTTTGGGAGATTTTGTCGTATCGGAGTTCATAAACTTTTCGTTTTGATAAGTTCACGAACAATCAAAATCAAGTCTTGTACTCAAACACAAAAAGTATCTAATAGCCTCTTAAAATCATCCAGTTCGTGAACTGTCAAATCAGTTCGTGAACTGTCAAATCAGTTCATGTACCATTGAATTAAAAAGTATACATAGAAGTCTCAAAATCAACCAGTTTACCAACTGAGCAAATCAATTCGTTTACGCAAGTTAATTAGAAAAAATACATGAAGTCTAATTATTTATAAGTTTGAGTTCGTGAACAGAAAAACCAACTTGACGACTCCTTATGAACTCAATATGTAATTTTGATTATTTGAACAATAAATTTATCTCAACATACTATGATTTAAGTTATATATTTCTTGGATTCTTATTTGCAATGTTCATCAAAATACTAAAGTCATATGGCATGTCTCAATTGATAGAACAATACTCCCTCCGTTCTTAAATAATAGGCTGGTTTCATGTGTAATTTGTACATGAAACCAGCCTATTATTTAAGAACGGAGGGGGTATATTATATTAGTAAAAATGAGAGTCAGTCTTCACATATATTTGTTGTTGTAAACGTCTCTGTACGTTTTTCCTCAATCTTCAAGGTCGATTGGTGAATTATGATAGTCAACTATCATGCTCTATTTCAAGTCCGAGACTAACCTTAGTAGATTGTAAATAAAGATGTAGCTTTGATCAACAAAATTTGACAACAAGATTGACATACCAGTTTGACTAATAGATGCTCTAACATGATCACCCCTAGTTACGGAGTAAGGTACTTAGGCATCCTCAATGACTTGCAGCATTTGTGGTCCAGAACCTTACCGCTCATATCATCTGATTGCGACGTGATTGCAACATTTTGGTAACTCATATCATCTTGCTCGGAAATGCAAGACAATAGATGATTGTCTTCATACTTGATGAGGCAGTTACATTCCATTCCTTGGATGTTCATATTTACTATCAAGCCATTCGATGTTGGAGTGCACTTGTTGTGAATTTGGCATGACCATGAAATGAAACTATATCGGTATGCAAGTTAAGGAAATAGGCTTGCAATGACCTTTGTGTAAATCCAAGGCATGCACTAGGGACTGTTCATATTAGACTTGTCAATGAGTATTTTGTAATGAGACTACAAAATTTTCCTTCGAAGGAGATGAATAAGTAGGAAGAGTTGGCAAACTGTTGCGCATAATAAAGTCCATAACTTCTATGCTAGTTACTTTCAAATCGTGTTGGACTTAGGCAGACATTCCCGAGTAGGTAGACACTGGAACTGATCACCCCCATCCATATTTGGGCAAAATGTGTTGTCAGGCTGGCTAAGTCCCCCTATATTAGCGGCAACCGAAAAAGGTCGTTTGTTAGACCGCGTCAGACTTGTATATGACTCTTCTGGCATTATAGTTTGGTCCTCACAGTACTTCTCTAAAAAATGCTTGTCATGTTCGATGACCCTCGCCAAACTATGAACTTTATGGATTCCTGGATGTTGCGGTACGGGAGGTGCGTTAGGATCTTGTATTAAGATATCCTTTTGGCAATCTTGAGCAAATAGTATGGAATATGATTAATAGAATACAACTCTCTTCACTATACAATGTCTTCTCCTATGTTTATCTCTTCTTCTTATTAACTTGGGCTACTTTGTTATATATTATCCAAATATTTAACAACTGTGTACTTAAAGTTCTACTTCAGTTGAAATAGCGTTTGATAGTGAATACAATACGAAACACTTTATGTCGGCCTGAGTTTTTCTTTTATTAGAACTTGAGGGATATTGGTCTAAGAAAAATATTTCTCAGACCATATTGGGAAAACATCTTCCTCATCTCTTTAGTGTAACTCATTTTGAACGAAAAGAGTGTCAATAACCTTTGGGACTCAATATTATCAAAATAAAATAAAATAAGTTGATTCTCCGTAATATTGGCTAATTTGTACATAATTGTACTCATGTTGACAGATTCTTTCAGCTTCTTTGTGGTTTGATCTATTTTTCTTTTTAATATATTGAGCCCTCGTGCGAGTATTTTTTTTTTTTACCTGTCTTGAATTGGAAAGTTTTTGCCTTTTCTTTTTGACACGGTCAGCGCGGGGATTAAACCGGCCACCTATAAATTGGGAGTCTCACACCTGACCAACTAGGCTAATGCTACAGTAAAACTTCGATAAATTAATATTCTTGGGACTGCTAAATTCTATCAATTTAGCGAAGTATTAATTTATCGATAAATTAATAAGTTATTATTATATTGAAACATACCAAATTTAACTTTAAATTTCTAAAATAAGTGTGGAGTGTGAAATATCTAGAGATTTTATTTTCGATTCAAATTATTTTATGGCATATTATGTGCATAAATGTTCAAATTATTATATCCTTTAATGTTAAAATTAAAATAAGAAAAAAAAATACACAATAAAATCATTTCAAAACTTCTCAGTGGAGTACAAAAAATTAAAGATGAGGTCCAATGTATTATAAATGTGAACAAAAACAAATAACCGTTGATATCTATTTTACTAAGCACTATAATATACTCCCTCCGTCTTTAATTAAGAGTCCTAATTGACTTTGTCAAAATATTAAGGAAATCCTATAAAATGTCATGACTAACCCTTGACTAGCCCTATTTAATGTTATGTTATTACCAAACTAAAATTATGTAAGAATAAGTAGAAGTTTTATTAGGAGTTTTATATATATCCATAAATGTTTTTATTTAAAAAAAGTAAAAATGATTAATACAAAGATATTAAATAGATATATATGATGATAATATTTAATATTTTGAATTAATTTTTATATTAAAAATGATTTATAATTATAGAAGATAAAGGGGATAGTTGATAGTTTAAGCGAAAAATATGTCTATAAACAGAGCGGACAGATAAAAAAAGACAGAGGGAGTACTGTTATTACACTGATTATTAATTAATATATTAGTTGGGCCCTATTGAAAACTTGAAATTTTTATTATCTTATAAATTTAGCGGGGTTATTAATTTAACACACTGGCCCAAGTCGGGACTAGAAAAAATTATTATCTTAGTTAAGTTATTAATTTATCGCAGATTAATTTATCGAAGTTTTATTGTAGGTTGTTTTGAATTGGAAACTTATCGACGTCAAATTCTTTACCGATTAAAAAAAAAAACCGAAATAACGTATTTTCAACACAAAACAGATTACCTACAATTTACTCCGATTATATCGATTAGTGTACCCTCCTGTCCGAGAAAAACTCACATTTGTTGAATTCTTTTCAACTCCCGATGTCTCTCTCTTTCTTCTCTTTTCCGCAGTGAGACTGAGGAGTAGTGATCAGTCAGTCTGTCTATCACCCACCTCTCTTAGACTCTTTCTTCTTCTTCTCTTCAGTGGCTTTCATTTTCGTTAAGAGTCATTGTCTCGATTATTTTCCTTAAAAGCATTCCTTCAAAACCATCTTTTTTGCCCTCATTTCCATTTCAAGATTACTAATCAAAAAACAAATAAAAACCCTCTTCAAATCTCTAGCTAGATGTCACTATACATGCTAAAAAAACAACAACCGAGTTAGGGTTTTTAGTTTTTAGTCTTCATTTTGAACAAATGTCAAGTCTTTTTGCATTTGAGACTTGATGGATCCTACTAGTATGATGAATGATCCTATTAGTTTATCTGAGATTTGGCCGTTTCATGGTCAGATTAATGGTGGTGGTGGTGAATCTACTGCTGGTGTATTAGGTGTTAGTAGAGGTGGTGGGTATGGAGGAGGACAGAATTTAAGTGGGTTTGGAGAAATTGGGGCTTCACTTGATGACTCTACTGTTACTGAACAAATTAGCGGGAGAAGTGGTGGTGGTAGTAGAAAAAAGAGGAGAGGAGGAGAATTAGCTTCTCTATCTGAAGATGAATCTAAGCTTGTTTCTACCAGCAGTGGCAATGAAATGGTATCTTCCTCTCCCTCTCTTCTCTCTGTGTGTGTTTGATTCGTTGAATTAGATTGCTGCTCGTTATCAAAATGCATGAAATTGCTGAATTTAAACAAAATTATGGAATATAATGATGTTGTTTGTGCAAATTTGGTATAGTTACGTCTGTCGAATATGTAATTGTAGAGGTAGTTGACTGTGGACTACTAATTGTGTGAATTAATGGATAGCTATTCTGAAGTAACTGTGTTGTGATTTTCTTCTTGGACTAGAATGATTTTGATGGCAAACTTCCAAAAGTTTCGGAATCAAGAAATGATGGCTCAAAAACTGAAGGGGAGGAGAGTTCAGGGTTCGGTAATAAGCCAGCTGAAAGTACACAACCTTCGGAACCACCGCCTAAACAGGACTACATCCATGTGCGAGCGAGAAGGGGGCAAGCTACTGACAGTCACAGTCTAGCTGAAAGAGTAAATTACTTATCTTCTCTTCGTATGCAATTTTGGCAACTGATCCAGAAAAGGAAATATGAGTGGCTCTAGTTTTAATGTTCTTTGTTGAATCCTATGAGCTGCGGATAAATAGTTAATTCTAATTTTGTTATCGGAATTGTGATTTTTGCGCAGGCTAGAAGAGAAAAGATTAGTGAGAGGATGAAGATTCTTCAAGACTTGGTTCCTGGATGTAATAAGGTGCAGTAAATATACTAATGATATTCTCTTGCTTTCATCTTTTCTTTTACTTCATTCACAGATAAATTCTACTGTATATCGTATAGGAGGAGGTATTCATCAATTTTGTAAATTCCTTTCCTTTAATCCTGAAAATTGTTTCCAACTCCCTTCCCAAGAATGGCTCTGAAGTAATTTTTCTATGCTGAAGCAGGTTATCGGTAAAGCACTGGTCCTTGATGAGATAATTAATTACATCCAATCACTACAGCGTCAGGTTGAGGTATGTAACGTCGAGTATTTCACGTGGCCTGTGTTTTATTTATTGTTCAAGTCAACCTGAATAAGTCCATAAGAGTACTGTTGGATTTTGTAGTTCCTCTCAATGAAGCTTGAAGCCGTTAACTCAAGAGTTGTTCCCTCTAATGATGGTTATCCTCCCAGAGATGCAAGTCAAAGTATGGTAAGTGCAGGATCATACTGTATAGAAGAATTTCACATGTTAAATGACATGTTTCTGCATATCAAAGAAGAACTGCTAGAAAGTTGACCTAAAATCTGTGCTGGTATTGCTAAAATCGTAACTTGGTTTTCTAGAACATCTTTGCGGGATACAGAAAAAACATGGGAAACAAAAGAAGAGGTTTCACTCTGCAGTTCTTTTACTTTTAAGCAGTCCTTTAGTCTTATAGTTTACGAGTTAGGAACACAAGTATCTGTACATAGCACTTTATACTGTATTTGCTTTCCTTCACTTGGTACAGCCATCAGCTTCGCGATGAGCTTCAAATTTTTGGTGAAATTTCAAACGATAGTGACAACTATCGACTTGCTCAGTAATCTGTTCAATAAATAATAAATTTTATGTGCAGACATATGACGCTGGAATGGCTTTTGTTGCACAAGCAGCTAGTGAGTTTGGCCCAGGGTCAGCATCAGAATGGTTGCATATGCAGGTTGGGGGTGGTTTTGAAAGAGCAGCATAGACCAAAGGTTTTGAATGATCTTCATCAGATTATGGTAGTAAGGGCATCAAGCATTACACGTTCAATAATCATCAGAATATAAAATCATGTTTATCGTAAAGAGACCTTTATTATTGTTTTCTGCATCTGGTTTGGAGCAGTATGTTCTGTTTATAATATTGAATCTAAAGTCTCCATTAATGTCTGTTAGAGAAATCCTTGCAGTTGATGTTGTATATCATCTAATAGGGTCTTGTGCTGATTTTTTCTAGTAAACATAATGACGACCTCTTAGAAAAAGTATCTGTGAAGGTGTGAACCAACCTAACTTAAAGGCCTTTTTTTGCGGGGTATTGTACGTGTCTAAATACATTAGCTTTGTGTTATATATCAGCTGAAGTTTAATGAAATTTTAGGTACTGTAGTGTGCTTTATTGATGGGTGTCCATTCTTGGCCTAATTTATTTTTGCTTTGTTATCAGTATGTATCATGCTAAACTTTAGGATACTATTAATGCAACTCTCTGGTTATAATGTGAATGTCTGAGCAATCCAGGATTCATATTTAAACACCAAGTTAGCTATCTTTTTAGCGTTTCTTGTTTCTATTTGCTCAAGTTAGGTTTACATTGCTTTCATGCGAGAGACAGTATGCCATGTCATGCTGGATAGCTTTTGATTCAGAGTCTAGATGGTAGGACCATTTTATTTTTGCTGAGCAATTTTCTCTATTTAGTTATGAGCAAATTAGATGGTTGTAAGTTACGGCATTTCTAATTGTTTGTTTCCAGTTCATCTGTAAAGGAATGTACCTGATCTTATCGAATGAGGATATGGGATTATTACGTTTGTACTGAATTCATGCTGTGTACTAGCTTATTGGCGTGTACTATGTAGTGCTATTTACAGGCAAAGGGAGAAATTTTAGGATCTTGTACTCTACTTCTGGCTGAATATTTCATTAATTCTTGAAATTTGAGAAGTTCAAGAAGTACTGAGGGTTTCGGTAAATATGAAAAAGTTGGAGTATTTTTGAGGTTGTTGCGTTGTTGGTAAAAAGAAAAAAAGTTCATCTGAAAACATATTTTAAGTCGCCCAGTTCATCACGTTTCACCGATAAATAAGAACAAAGAACGTACATTACAACATGGTAGTAAGCATGCTAAATGTCGCATTTACCAAGCATTCTCCAATTGAGACTGCATCAGATAGAGACACTAATGCAAAATCCTCCAAAGTAGATTTTCGGGCTAATAGCTTGTGCCAAGGAGCTAATCTACCACTTCCATATCCTCTGAAGGTATGACAATGGTTTATTATGTGATGTGCTAGTACATCTACATTTAGCAAAAAACTGTTAATTTTAGGCTGTGGAATGACTTGGGAGTACTTCATTTCGAAATACAGGTGGATAAGATATCAGGATGAGCAATTCATGGCGAAACTGAAGTTTGCGTTTGCATTGATTGCTTGGTAATTCCATCAACTGATGGTACTGGGCCAGTTTTTCGAGCAATTAGAAATGGAGGCGCCGAAGATCAGACACCTCCAGGAGAGCCAACAATTACGAGAAGCTTACTTGAAGCCCTAAAGAAGTGTGTCGAAATCGCTAGAGTATAGTTATAACTTATACGCATAAGTAAAAAAGATTAGGTATAGCTAGAGAATTCAGCCTTTGTCTTTAATTTCAGGGTTCATACTTGCTTTATCAAGGTGTCATCATAATTTACAGTTTTATGTTTCAAAGCTGAGAGTTTAATTATGTTTCAAAGCTGGGAGTTTAAGTCTGCCTGTAACGAGGAGGGGAACTGGGGAAGGGACACCCATAGTTTTGGGGGCAACAAAAGGAATCTAACCATTATACTACAACGACTTGATTTGCTAGGCTCGTCCCATAATTAATTAACCAAAAGGAATCTGTACTAAAACTTCTTAGGACCAGCTAAATTGAGCAAAATCAATACAGAATCAATGCTCACAGTGTACACACAAAAGAAACAACAAAAACCAGAATCCAAAGTACTGTTGATGAGGTTACTCTAAACTTACAATCTGTCTGCCTGCAGTCAAGACTTCACAAATTGTTTCCCAAGGCCAGTGATATACAAATCACCTTGCATTCCTTTTTGGCCAGTAATCCATATTTTGGAGACCAGAGAGTATAAAAAATAAAAATGCTTCATCCTTCGTCGTTTCTCTACAGCTGTTTAATCCAATGGAGCCATCACTAGCTCCAGGAATCTAGCTAAAGGATAATTAAAAAGCATAAGACTTAAGGCTAGTACATCTGAGGTGGAAGCAGCTTGCCAAAAATAAAAACCAGACGGTGACAAGATTTACTACTTGAAAGAAAACCATCAAATATGTTTGTATTCCTTGCCAAAACTCTTTCTGGGCAAGCTTATACACGCGAGTCAAAACAGCTGAAAGACTTCAATAATGTGTAAAAGTTTAAGAAAATGTCTAGGAATATATGTGAAATTTAAGGTGTCATATGATGCAGTCTGAGAACATTTTCTTCCTGACTATTGCACAAATTTCTGCCATGCCAAGGCCAACAAACCTTAATCTTGCCTAACTGGTGCACTAACTATATGCGGAATGGCATGGGTTAACACCTAGCTACCAAATTAAACCGAAAAGGATAGTTGATACTTTCTCTGGCCAAAATGAAAAGTGATAGTATTTCTTTCCAGAAGCGGAGGTAGTATTAGATAGTCGTATAAAACTGGTGGATTTACCAATACAAAATAAAAGCATATTTCTTGCGTGAACGGTAAAACTTAATGGACGATAAGACTTAAGAGTGCAACTGTGCAAGTTACAAGTAATACCTACAAAAAGAGCACATTAGGTTAATACGACCATACTCAACAGGCAAAAAATCATAAAAGATAGAACATATGTGAATAATTATACCAAGTAAACACCATTTCTTAAAGACAAATATCAAGAAGGAAAGTTGATGCACTTAACTTGAAGGCTGAGCTCACTAATGTTGCAGTTTCTTCTCAACAGATAAAAGATTTTCTACAAAAGTTGCACATTCAGTACTGCAATCTGCCGGAATGAATGATATTCCTTGGATTTTGAACTTCCTGAAAATCTTCTTTATCCGACCATCTGTAGGAATAAAAGCATGCGAACTTTACATTCCTCTCAAAACCACCATACTCTTCATACATGGTGGTGGACTGTAAGTTTCTAAGATCATCTGGTCTTTTCCAGCAATGGAATGAAAGTAAATAGACATCTGAAAAGAAATATAAGAAGGTAATATGAGAGTCACTTAAGTCCAATTTTTTGCACTACTATTAGTAGAGGTTCCAATCTCTTTATTATAATCATGAAATTTCCACATCTTCACTGTGTGATCTCTTCGACGTATCACCGTTAGACACCCATCCATTTCTAAGAATCCGTAGTAGGAATGCACAGTATACAAATGGTGAATTTGGGAATTTTGATCACCCTAAACTTCTCAGATCCAATATCAAATGCCATTATGGATTTAGAATACTCAACCTCTCCATAATCATCACCACAACATCTCCAAGGCGGGATGCCATTGTACATAAACCAATATATGGAACCATTGGCATAAGCGCTAATATTTCCATTGGGTTTACACGGAGGTGCGTCATCAATTCTTCTCCATGCATTGTTCCCTACAGCCAAGACCTCACAAACTGGAAGGTCTTTGAATTTACCTTCATACCACAGAAAAATAGCTTTATGTTTTCCAGTAATAGGATCGAATCCAAAATAACATTCCGGACGCTCACCAGCTTTTACAATGACATTCTGTTTCTCTAAATTGATAAATACTGTCGACTTGATCCATGGTGTTACTTCTCCTGTGCTGACATTGTATATCTGTACAGCAAAGATGTCAACCAAACGGATCAATCCCCTAACAGGTCCCAAAATTTTAAGATATGAGCTGTTCGAAACTATTTTCCTTAAGGTGTGAATGTTGGCACCTCTGCCATCACAGCGAAAATCAGCTGACAAGAAAGACTCATAACCACTTGTGTGATCCTGAACGACGATAAAGAAACCTGGGCGTGCTTCCGAATGGGCATGGTGTAAATTGATGAAGTGTGAATCACGTTCGATAATCGATTTCCAACGTTTACAGACGCACTCGAAACGCATGAGTGACTTCACCGGGAGTCTGCTCAGTATACTTACAGTGTATGTGCATTATAGTCAACACAAATAAGCCTCCTCTTCGCCTTCCACTTCTTCTTATCCTTCCTCTTGTTTTTCTTCTTCTGCTTCTCCTCATCCACATATATAACTTCCACGGGTTTTTCTTCGGGAATGTCTCTCCATTTACGAATCTCTTTCCGGATATCTTCAACGATTTTAGATTCAAGTTCCTTCATAAGAGATTTCTGTACGGGAAAACGCATAATCAATAAGAAAAATCTCGCCAATCTAACTCTATATTAGGCTTATAGCCAAACCATAACAGAGAAAAATCTAGGGAAAATGATAGACTGAGATAAGTAAACCCATGAAACAAACCTAAATCTCTCTGGAATAGATATATAGTTGAGATGATCAAAATCATGAAACAAGGGTTAGGAGGAGAAGATACATACCAAACGAAGATCATCCGCCATTGACTGTTCACTCACAGTACTATTTCAGTAGACGAGTACAGAAACTCGAAGGCTCTGAATGAGTGTTTTTCTGGGTTAAAGATGATTTTATACAGATGGAGAAAAGAGTGAGAGGGAGAGTCTGTTACTCAAAAACAAGATTGGGTTGTTTATTTTTCTTTTAACTTGTTCGTGCGTGCCTGCGTGGGTTTGAACCGGAGACCTCGGGAAGGCAAAAGGTACTGAGAAACCAATTATACATTGCACATTCAGTTGCGCTATGCTTCTCTTCTTGTTATTGTAGAGCCTGTAGTTGAGTTCCCTCCGAATCGTCCACCAAATTATTGCAAAAGGCAATATCCCCTGCAGTTGGCTTCAAGTGTGAAGAAATTCATTCCCAGGTGAATGAATCTGCTATTAAAATAGGAAAGGTTTAAGAAAAATAAAACATCTCTTCAACTATTAAAACAAAATTAGCACAACAGAGAAAAACAAGGTTCGATATAACACCTGAGTACATGAGAAAAAACCGGGCAAAAATGTAAGACATTACTGCTCCCCTCGGTCCTAACCTGCAGCTGGAGGGATAACCGCGGCATCAACAGCATGTACTGGTGAAGCCACTGGCTCCCAAGCTGCATCTACTACTGCCACAGGAACACCTGTATCAGTCCAATACGCACCGGCAGCAAGGGCTGAAGCAGCAATTGCATCACCTACCCATTGGGCATCACCACCACATTGATCATTAGAGATCATCATCGTACCAGCACCACCGTACTCGGTAACACCAAAATTGGCCACTGGAGCAGCACCCTCATCTGCTTCCTGATCTTTGGTTTCCCCAGGCTCCCTGTAGAAAAAAAAATAGATCCACCATCACATCCCACTTGTGCCCTGGGGAAATGATGCCACACATTTGCAGAACCATCCTTGCCAACATCCAGAAAAGACACCCTATACTGTTTTTTCCCTTGTTGTTAGCAGGAATACCAATCTCAACGTATGGCACTGGTGAGTCGGTTTCACAGAATGCAGTTGCGGGAATGTTACCAAGAGCAGTTGATGGTCAGTTCTTGGGCCGGTAAGGATGAGAAGACATGGCTTGGTGAAGGATTTCTGCATCTGATTGGTGAATGTACCAGCGGTGTGTCTTCTTGCTAGTGGCTGAGCACAATGTAGTGAGCAAAACTTCAAAACAGCCCTCTGCCCATATGGCCTAGCAGACTGAATAATGATGTCTTGTGGGTTTTCAATGGCAACAATAACCCTTGCAGCCATCATATAAGCTTCTCCCATGTTTTCCCAAGGTTTATACTGTAAATACCGTCGGCTCTTCTCTTAAAAACGTAACTATCCATCTGGAAATTTACATTTTTGGTACACAGATGTGCATCTGTATTTCTTCTTCCTTCTGGGATAAAATCTTCGTCGTAAATGCAGCAAATTAAGGTTGGTTTCTCTTCTTCTTCAGAGAAGAGATTTTACACGCCTCTAGTGTTTTACACAACAACCAACAAGGAATACAAATAGCTGTGATATCTACCAGTGCCACAGAGGAATAGAGATTGCATCAGATTTTTCTTTAAGTTCCCAGCAGAAGAGTAGAAAAATACAAACAGATGCACGTGTATGGTGACGTTTTGGCTCATTGGTTTACCTTTTATAATGATTTTGGTCTTACTTTGACTCACCTTTTTGCAATTAGATATCCATGAATCTAACAAATCAATACTGTGCTAATTTTGGTGAAGTGTATTCACTATCCGCACTTTTGGAAACCGTTCATATATCTGTTAATTTTGTTTTAATTATGCTGGTGTCATTCTTAATCAAAAGAATCAACAAAGGAATCTTCACAATAATTGTTTCGAGCCCTACGTGGAAACCACCATTACGACATTAAGGTCTTAAGGAATTTTTGGGCAATGAAACAAACAAACCAAAAAAACTGCTTACGCTGAAGTACTCTTACAAATGAGAAAACGACAACTTTTTCTAGACTAGCTAAAATGTAGTTTTCAGTGAAAATTATACATATAACGATAATAGGAGAGGTTGACATTAGAGTATTTACTGAAGTAAAAATTCACTTTAGTAGAATATTTTGATTACAGAGAGTAAGATCAGAAGCTAACCAGATGAAGGTGAGACCAGAGTAATGGCTCCACAATTCGAGCTGGTCTATAACGCAGGTACAGTTGAATTGTATGAAGTACCATTAGTCTGATTGGAACCGTTTACAGTCGATTGAAATATGACAATGTTGCCCAAATCACTCTTATTATAAGAATTACAATGAACACTGAACCTCCTAGTGTGCATACAACCTGCAGACAAAGCTCCCAATTATCAGATCCATTATGTGCATTTGTTTGCTTCTTGCTTTTAATATTAAGAACTCGATAACCCACAGCACTAAAAAGAAAATATTGAATGTACGTAACAAAATACGACAAATTTCTAGGTTTGCCATCAACATTAACTATAACCAGCAAACGTACGTTAACAAGGTTTAGGATTGTAACAGCATTGACCTTACCACAGGGTTAATCCTAGTACTCCATAACATTACTCTTTGACTAAATGACTACACATCTAATCAAGTTTCTTAAAAATCATAATTCTACACAAACCTATAAATTAGGTAGACTTTCATGAAGATTCAACAGAATGCATGGAGGAGACACATATTTCTGTACATTTCTCCTTATAATCAGATCCGAAATCATGAAAAGGTATATTCATACAAAAATGATTAGAGATATGTAGAAAAATAAGGAAGTTGGGGTTCACAACAAGCACCAAACAAGGAATAGAGATCGCTATCAACCAGTGCCACGGACAAATAGAGATTGCATCTGATTTTTCTTTAAGTTCCGAGCAGCAGAGTCAAAAAATACAAACAGATGCACAAAAGAGAGACATGCATAATGAGGTTTGGGCTCATTGCCTTACCTTTGATAATGATCTTGGTTTTAATTTGACAACCCGTTTGAGATTTGATTTTCATGAATCTAACTGACTAATATAGTTACGAAGAAATGTATTTACTATCCACACTCTTAGAAACCGTTAATATACTTGTTTTAATTAGGCTGCTCTCATTCTTAATCAAAAGAGTCATCATAACAATCTTCACAATAATAGTTTCTGAGGTCTACGTGGAAATCACCGTTGCGGTATTAAGGTCTTAAAGATGTTATAGGCAATGCAACCAACAACAACAAAAACTTCTTATGCCGAAATAAAAAGCTATTCACTAATGAGAAAACAACAACTTTTCAGAGACCAGCTAAAATGTAGTTTTCAGTGAAAGTTATACATATAACGATAATAGGAGAGATTGACTTTAGGTTATTTACTCAAGCGTAATTCATTTTAGTAGACTATTCATTACCGAGAGTAAGATCAGAAGCTAACCAGAGTAACGGCTCCGCGAATTCGAGCTGGTTTATAACGTGGGTATAGTTGAATTGTATGAATTTCCATTACTCTGATTGGACCCGTTTACATTTGATTGAAAATATGACATTGTTGCCCAAATCACTCGAACCATAAGAATTACAATGAACACTGTACCTCCTAGAGTGCATACAACCTGCAGACAAAGCTCCCGGTTATCAGATCGATTATTGTTCATTTGTTTGCTTCCTACTTTTAAAATTGAGAAATCTATAACCCATAGCTATTAAAAAGAAAATACTGAATGAACATAACAGTAGAATGTATATAAAAAATGCACAATATACCATAAGTTTCTTTGTCTGCCATCATCGTTAAGAATTATTGAAGCATCAGCCGTATCAAACCAAGAGAGGGATGATTTGATTCAGCCAATGCACATACTACGTACAGAAAAGTATCTGATTGGGTATATATTCTCCAAGTTAAGATAGGCTTAGACATATTTTAGCAGTTAGGAATACTATTCTCATTCAATGTTGATTGATATCACTTATGTAAGTATCTTGTATAGTGCTATAAATATAATTGATTTCCTTCTCAAATTCATTCGGTGAGAATCAACTCATTTGCATTCAAATGCATGTTAACGAGGTTTCAGGACAGCTTTGGCATTACGATATGCACAGGGTTAAACCTAGCTAGTACTCTGTAACATTACTCTTTGACAAAACATCTACACTGCTAATCAAATTTCTAAAATATCCCAATTCTACGCGAACCAATAAATTCAGTAGACATTCATGAACAGTCAACAGAATGCAATGTAGGAGACACATATTTCTGTAAATTTTGCCCCATAATTCAATCCACAATCATGAATTTTCATACCAAAAATGCTGAAAATTTTCTTACCTGAAGAAGTGCTTTAACAATAGACAATGAAGTCAATAGCAAAACACCATCCACAGCAAATGAAACCTAAAAAAACAAAATCCCATTAATTTGAACTAAGATATTATCATCACCTACTAAATTAAACAAAGGGAAAACACAAAATTACCAGCGGTGGTGAAATGGCTGGAGGTAAAATTGACAGAGTAGCTTTCTTTGCTCGTTTAGAAAATTTCTTATACATACTCTGAACAAATCTGAAAAGTAAATCCATACTACTTTCTCTTTCAATTTCATCATCATCATCTTCTTCTTCTTCATCATCATCAGTTTCTTCATCTTCAATTTCATAACCAAAGAATGTTTCTTCTAGTTCTTCTGCTGCTGATGTTCTTCTTGATTGTCCACCATTATTAGCGTTGATTCTTGGGTTTCTAATAGTTGGATTTCTGAGAAGTTTTAGAGAGGATATCTGGGGGTTTATGGAGAGAGGGAAGAAGATATTTGACAAGAGATGTTTAGGAGGGGAATAGGGAAGAAGTGATGAGGTTATCAAGATTGTTCCGGCCATCTCTGTGACTGAGGGTGTTCAGTACGGTGTCATCTGTAGCTATACGACTGTTTTTCCCAGGATGTATGTTTTGGATGAGTGTTATAAGGCCGTCCCAGGATGTAAATTTTTGGATGAGCGTTAAAAGGCCGGTTCCTGAGCACAAAAAAATTCCAACAAGGGAAAAATACGGTTTAGTCCAAAACCCCATCCAAATATACTAGTTAGTCCTGACCCATTCGACTAGGTACAAATTAGTCTTTTTTTATTGAAAGTACACAAATAACCTTCCTGATTTACGATGTAGTCCAAATATTTATAGTTTAGTCCAAAGTGACTCACAATGATGTCAGCAATTTTAAATAATATATAAAAAAAAAAAATTTATCTATGGAACCGTTTGTCCAAAATTCGCTAACTTTATATATTCGGAAATCTCTTTCCGAGAGCTACAAAAAGAGTACCGATATGACTATATAATTCTCATTTTTGAAAAATCTTAGTTTACATTGCCGTACAAACATGTACATGTCTACAAAAATCAAAAGATAAAACAAGGTGCATCAGTTTGTACACCAACATAGCAAAAGTAGAGTGCAACTGAACCTCATACGATAACAAGTTAGCTAGGTGATCCATTCCCAAGAGTTTACCAAACGCTCCTCTCATACCAGTTTGAAGCCTGTCAGCTCCGGCACATGAAAGCATCTTGTTGATATGCAAGACATGAAAATGATGTATATATACTGTTCATCTATACATACAATGACGAAGAGGAAAAAGTGGTCAGCACAGAGATCAACCTATTGTTTCATAAAGTTTTTAACTGACAAGGAATCTAATAAAACAACAAAATAATTATACAGTGGGAGCTAGAGTGCACCCGGGAGTCCTAACAAAGTGTTTACTTGGACCATATTAATCATAACAAAAAAAAAATGCTTACTTGAATCAAATTCTGGGGCGACTACTGCTCTTAAAGGGAGAAAACAAACTAAATTCCATACAAACCTAACACTTATGAACCATAATAGTCATAACAAAAATTAAAGTGAAAGATAGACACAAATTAGCTAAGTCATCAAGTAAGAAGGAATTTGATACCTCGTTAATATCTAAAACATGTCCATTGTTCTTCTTCACTTTCTTAAGATCCATTGAAAAATACCTAAACATATAGCAAGCATGCTATTAAAATCATCTCATGATTTTGAAAAACAATAATTTAGAGTTTCATCAAGAATCAGTTTTTTTATATTTTTGAGAGAGTACAATGTTGTACAATTATGTACACACCTACAAAAATCTAACATCCATATCCACAAAACAGACCATATATTATTGAGATAGCACAATGGTGTACAACTATGTACACACCTAAAAAATCCAACTAATCCAACATCCATACACACAAAACATATCATATATTATTGAGATTGTACAATGATGCACACACCTATAAAAATCCAACAAATCGAACATACATATCCACAAAAAAGTCATAAAATCATCAGAGATCATAATGGTGTATAACTATGTACACGTTTACAAAAATACATCATCCATACCCACAAAACATGCATATATTGTTGAGATAGCACAATGGTGTACAACTATGTACACACCTATAAAAAATCTAAAAAAACAAACATCATACCCACAAAACAAGTCATATATATTATTGAGATTGTACACACCTATATATATTATTGAGATTGTACACACCTACTTATTAGCCAATTAGTCACATAGCATTTTCAATTAAAGAGAACCAGTCTCCTTATTTTGCGGTTTACAAACAGGGATAGAGGGTAATGCTTTTGTATCGCCTACTTAGGAAGTGACCCATGGATGGAACAACCTTTATCAGATGTATATCACTTCAAAGAACTACCTGGTGAAACGGAGTATTTAGGCATGTTGTAGAAAAACATGCCTTCCTTCCGTTGATGACGCTTTCCTTAAGTTCCTACGTACTGGAAGGTAGTATGCACAACATATGGTTCCAATCTCAGATGCTAGTATATGGCCTGCAATTGTACTCACAGAGTCATTAAAGAAACACTACATATGAAGGAAGGTACCACTATAATTGTACATGTTGGAAGTTCAAGGATTTATATTCTTCATTTGATCTACTTATAATACTATGGTAACATTTAAGAAACACGACTTGAGTTCCAACATATACTAACGAGTCTAGAAAAGTATAATAATAATATTCAGCAAAAACTTACCCATTGATGCATATAACAAAACAAACTCAAGTCCTCAACAAAAAAATTCTTTAAAAAAAGAGCATATAAAGGAGAATGTACCTATCTAGGTACCACCCTAAATCCAAAACTGTAACACATTAACAGTATCACAATACAATGCAATTTCATGACTTGTTGCTCAAGTGCAAGCGAATGGGGGCAGCTCCTGGTCCACCCGCCTGAAAGGTCATCAACTTATAGTCACTAGATTCCAAATACTGTGCAAATTGATACCAAAGTATTCTTTTCATGTTGGATTCTAAGTCAAGTCATATTCTTTGCC
This sequence comes from Papaver bracteatum, assembly GCA_023529315.1. Lineage (NCBI taxonomy): Eukaryota > Viridiplantae > Streptophyta > Magnoliopsida > Ranunculales > Papaveraceae > Papaver > Papaver bracteatum. Next base: position 539,996 of record JAJJWX010005194.1, read on the forward strand.
CATACAACCCTCTACACAACCATCCAACCACGACTAATAGCTGCACAAGACATTATTTTCTGTACCATTAATAATCAGCATGTGTACAATTATGTACACATTAATAACCAGCATGTGTAAAACTATGTACACCCAAAACATATATACAATTAAAATCAAAAATTAAATAAAAACAAATAATTACAAAACATACTAGTGTAAAAATATGTACACCTCTCTAAAAACCTAATAAATTCTAGCATACATGCCCACAGGACTCATTAAGTATTAACAATCAATAGGTGTACAATTATGTGCACATTGATGATCAACGAGTGTACAACTATGTGCACATTAATGATAGGTGTACAATTATGTACACATCAAGAATGAACAGGTGTACAACTATGTACACATTTAACAACTCGATAACAAAAGGTGATTGTTGAAATTCAACTGCTATATAATTTGAGAAAATGAAAAAACAGAGAAAAGGGAAACAATCATACACAACCATAGAGAAATAAATTTGCAAGAAAAATTCAAAGACACAAATTCAACGAATGAAAAAATCCTTTGAAATGTGCATAAGTCATACTTTGAGATGCGTCAGATGTACAAACATACTAATGACGTAAAATATTATAACCAGGTTCTTTAATTCTCACATTTCTAGTGTATTTTACAACGAATCATAACCCAATACAGTTTCCAGCAACTTGAAGGCTAAACTAAATAGTAACTTAAACAACAACAAAAAAATAATTTTAGTTAAACTAACATCTTCATTCAACTTCCCCATTTACTTACTTCATTATTATGTTCTTCCCATTTTACAAAAATGACTATATCTCAATCCTAGTAAATTAATTGGGAGAATCAAGAGAATTGTCTTTGATCGGTTGTCAGCCGGTCAGATATAATTTCACTTCCTCACTTAACTAGATATAAATATAGTATTCGATAAGAAAGAGTTCGTATCCACAGAGAGGCGATTGTTGTTATGCAATTTTCAGATTCTAAAGTAACCAAATTAACCCAAGAGTTTGTTTTGTTTTTATCTAAGTAATAAACTAAATAAAGCAAAGTAAATAATTGGAATAATCAATAAGGAGAAGATATTGGTAACCGGATAGTATCATTCACAAGCAAGTATTTTCATCAATGATTAGAATTGGTAATTTAATCTCGCAATTATCAAAAGTCCTAGGATATCTTGATCGCAAGAGTATCCCGTTTATTTCCTGATTTTATCACAAACAACATTAAAAGATGCTATTGTGAATTCTACTTAAAAAGCAACCTAAAGTGTAAAAGAACAATTAAGTTTAACTCCCTAAGAGCAATAAGTTCTATGAAATAAGACTAATCGATGCAAACAAACGTGTAAGAGCACTAATTCGTTTTAACAAAGGTTATGATTCATATGCGATTAAAAAGATGTATCACTACAAGTATTAACCAAAAGGTGCTACTAAAAATCAGAGATAACAACTTTTACGTATTGAAAACCCTAATATAGCTTTAGAGATAAAAACAAATCCAATTGATTCCGGACTCAACCAAACTAACATTCAAATCATATGATAATAAGAATAATGAATCATAAACGATAGAATTGAGACAAAACTAATTCATAGAATCAAATAACATGCTTGAAGAAATCAACTTTATCCCATAACGAATAGTTGTATTTAGTTGCACATATTAATGGAGTTCATCATCAAAATATTCAAAGGAAGAAGATGAAACATAAAAGAAAGCAAACCCTAGAAGTAGTTCTCTGCAAAAGCTCCAAGAATAGAATAAAACGTGATGTCCCAAAAGTTGTAGAAGTCTTCCCTTTTATGTCTCTTCTTAGGTCCAAAATTAGGTATAGTCTTCAAAGTCCATTAGTTGGAAATTCACCCGGCCCACGAGAGAGAAAAACCCATTTAGAAAATATGTCCCAAAAACGTTCGCCGGAAAAATGGGTATTTGGCCGGAATCCGGCGACCTGAAAAGTCAAACGGTCAACGGTCTAGCTCAGTCAACCGGGTCAACTCGGTCAAGCTCAGCGAGTCAACTCGGAGTCAACTAAGCCAGTTGACATGAATTAGTCCAAGCAAATGTTGCAGTTCACGGCCAAGATGGCTGTGCCTGTGCAACTTCAATCATGGCCAAGATGGCACTGCTCTACTCTGCTTAACAATGGTGTACCACAGTTTTACTCCGGCCATCTTGGTTGTATTCTGCAATTGTTATCAACACAATCAATCTTTATTTCTAACTGCAACTACCACCAGTTACGTCCAACTCTGCATTCAGTTCCATTGTAGCTTCTTGCCTGACTGTGACCATTTACTCAGTTCAATACATGCCAACTGCAATTTTAGGCTTTCTGTTACACTGCCATCAACACCAGTCCCTAGCTAAGCTTTACAAGTCAGCTTTAATTCTTCTCAGCCATACCACCACTTGCCTAAAACTTCACACCTGCAATAGGCTAACACCAGATCCATTAATGCCCCCCTGTGACTCAAACCAGATCCAGCAACAACTTCTAGTTCAACCCCTGCAGCTCAACCAACACAGAGTCATTCTAGCTGCATCTCAGTTCTCAGCTTTAGAATTCCAGTTCCCACTCCATCTGCCACCAAGCCAAAGCTGCATCTCTAGTACTCCATTTCAGCTGAGTCTTATCAGTCCTGAAATCTTGAACTGAGCACAAACCCTACACTAGCCATTCATTCAAGCATAACTGCAAACCCACTGGTATACAACCAACTATCAACAACAGCAACAGAAACATCTTGTAGCCCCTTCTGAAAAATCCAGTGACACCTCTAGTGCATATCAATGCACATCAACAGTCACATCACAACATCACCACCAAGAACCCTGCCACTTAACAGTCTTCCATTAACTGCATCTACTTCACTTGCTCTAGATTAACTCTGGTTCTAATACCAACTCATAGAAACCACCAGTGCCTTCTCAAGTTCATACCTGCAACCTATCATATATCTAGACATTTATACCACTAACACAAAGAACCTTCTTGCTCAGTTCCAATTCAGCCTTCAATTCTTTTCTCACCTGAATCTGCACCAACAAAAGCATCTTGCTCCTCCAGAACCCAACTCAAATTAAACTCAGCAAACCCATTTCTGTAACCTTCCCTGTCATTCATGGCCACAACCACAAACTTCAATCTCACAGCACCAGTACCTTCACATTGACCTCCACCTCAGTTGCAACCTTGAACAAGCCACTGCCAATGAATGGCAAAATCAACCAAACCCCATTAAACCTGCATTTCACTTAATCATTACACCAAGCCAATTCAATAGCTCCATAGCAGCACCACTTTCTCCAACTGTGCTCATACACTCCTATTTTGGTTCCTTGTAGTTTCACCTTCTCAATCCACTGATTCTTTACTTCTATTCACCAGTAACTCAACCTAATTCTCAGATTGATTGCCACAAATAGCAGCAGCAACAACAAACTCCAATCTGATTTCTTTCTCTCTGTTCAATTGATCCAACAAATCCATTTAATCAACACCACCATATGGCTCGATCCATCTTCCTGAGTTCCATTTCCCTTGCTTAATCGAACCCATTTGCTCTCTTCTTCATCTTCAATTTCAGATACAAAACTAAACCCTCATCCACAGATTCATACCCATCTTCTCATCTCACAGTGAAACCTCAAAACCCATGAAATTCTCCTCTCGATTATCAATTCATAATAGCAGCACCACCATCTTCTCCAGTAGCGTCATCGCCACCCCTGTCTCTCAATTTTCCGATCTAGTCTGTCGGATTTAATTGCAGTGGCTGCTGTTTTTTTTTTTTCTTTCTTCTCAATGTTTACAAATGATTGAATTGAATGAGAGACGGTTGTCAAATTTAGGGTTATAACTTGGGGATGGATAACGGTACCCCACTACCGGTTAAGGGGACACCACAGTGGATACCCTATAGCAAGTGGCCATCTCTTAACAATCAGCTGGCCTATCTTTAGTGCTCTTTCAAAAGAGTTGTCCTTTAACCTTGACTGGGCTCCAGATAGTGTTCGCCCATGAAATGATAGCTTTGACCCTTTGTGCTCCAATTGAACGCTTTCTCCTTCTTTTGCTCCCAAGGACTCCATTGCACCAACAACAGCCGTCTTTTACTCCTCATATTCACTTCTTCTCTTCAATGAGAGTCATCACTAAAGTTGTTGTGCTTTTCAGACAAAATTCGCATCACTAAAGCCGACAAACTTTTCAGATAGATATGAAGAAATAAAATCAAATAATGAGACACAATCCGCCTCCAACGCTTTTGCCATGTTTCCTCCTCTTTTGATCCAAACGACTCCAAAGTACCTAAATACTCAAAAACAAAACATAAGATACATAATTTACAAGAAAACTAGCATAAACAATAGATAAATAATACGGTGTTTTAGACACCTATCAGTCTTCCACGTAGTCATGCTAAGTAAATTAAAGAATCAAAAGAACCACTTTATATTCTTGCCAAGGCATCCACAATATAGTGATAACACAAATGCCGCTTCTAAGCATTGTCCACTAAATATGACTTCTAAAATATTTTCATCAAGTTAAGCATTAATTTCTTTCTGTTGGAATTTAAAATGTGAATCCTAACCGTCCTATGCGAAGTAAAGAAATGTACGTACACGACGTTTAGTCCGACATCTTTTGAAAGCATGAGTTTTCTTTGGCATAAAATCCAAAGCCAAAAACTTCTTGTTCTTGTATGTATCTCTAACCGAAGACTTCTGCGAAAGAATTTTAATATGATCATAAGATAAAATGGAAGAATATTATGCAAAATATGAACCACTTAATGGTAAGAGAAGCTTACAATGTTTCCAATTATTTTAACTTTGATACTAAAATTGATATGTCCCGTAAATCTCATTGAAATTCATCCCTGGCACGATAAAATGATAATCATTTAATCAATATAAGGAAGAAAGTGGGTTCAGTAGATGCCTTGTCACTTTACATACAAGTATCAATAAGCAAGAAACTCAAGTATCAGCACACTTTACTTGTTTAGTTTTGGGGTTGCAGATGTCACATGAATTGATTGAGTAACGTAAAGGCTTGACTTATGGACTGTGGTAAAAAAAAAAAACTTTTCGCACTTCCCCGCGACTTCTTCATCAACCCCGTAATTCCAGAAAAACAAAGATGAAAATTATAATTATAAAACTAGCATGTCTGCAAGCATATACAAGATATATATACACAAAGAACATTTTGACAAAAATCTAAAGATACTCGCAGGTATTAGAGAGCTCCACCTCAAGTTGTTCCATTTCCTCTTTGTGGGAAAAAACTTCATGAAATTTTTTACCTAATCACCATCTAAAATCGATACGTTTATTCCTAGTGTTGTAGCATGTGATATGTCAAACTATACCAAAACATTTCATGATGACATCCAGGTCAATAAAATATACTAGAAATTATCAAACCTGTAGTTGAGGACAAAAGGAGGGAACAAATTCTTCCCACATATTCTAAAATAACAATAGCTAAGCTAAAGATTTCATTGATAGTTTCTAGCAAAATGGAAAAAAAAAATACTAATACACTTACCTTTGCGAAAAGTTACCAACATTTAAGAAATAGAAACAACAAATATACTTACTACAATTAAAGAAATTGAAAGGCATGTTAAGTTTAGAGAAATTATCTCTAAGAAATTTTGTATAATTTTTGACGAAATTTTTATCTTCAAAACAATTAACAAGATAAGATAATTGTAGATCTAAACTCTAATCCTGAATCGAATAAAAAATTGAAATTGAATCTAAAGTAATTAGGTTTATGTAATTGTAATATTTTTTCCTAAAATCGATTCGAAATAAATAAATTAACATTTGCAATCAAATTAAACGATAAATACAGATTAAACTTATCTCTGATCGGCTTTCAATGATGAAATCTTCAAATTAAATTGAATCTCATTAACTATTAATCCCCTTGATTGCAAATTAATCTTCAAAAAATGTATTGATGATAACGATTAAGGCTTTGTTTGTCTGATTATCGAATTTATATTTGGGGATTGAATTTCTAGCGAGACACGATTATATTTTAGGGTTCATTTCCGGGAGAGTTGTTTATAGTTCTGACGTAAGAAGAAAATGAAGAAACGGAAACTTAATAATGAAAAAGACATCGTGATGGGTATTTTTGTCACGGCCAAAAAGGCGTTTTGGACTGAATCGTTCGCAAAAGGATTAACTTGTTTCATATTGTGTAAATTTGGACCTCCTAGTACTTGGCTTGAGAGTGGCGGACTTGAGCGTCCAAAGCCTAACAACTCTGGGACTAAACATCAATTTATACTTCCAACAATAGGTAATGGGCCAGGCCATGCAGCTCGGCTCATTTATTTTATTTATCACGTTGGGATGGTCACGCCTATTCCTAAGGCCAAGCACTGGATGCAAGGCATCCCTTCCCTATCCCCAGGGGCAGAAGTACACACAAACTTCTCCTGGCTTAAGCCACCCCTGATATAAGAAAAATTATTCATATAGGTAGTGAATCATGGCCAATTTTAGTTCAAGCCCGGGTAACCAATAGCCAAATCAGGGTAAGAATCTTGAAAATCCAAATTTATTGCGTAAAAGAAGAAGGAAGTTTTCTTTGTTGCGGAAAAAAAAAAAACCTTAGGTAAGATGATTTAACTAATTTGATGTGATCTTATAGGTTATGGATGAGATGTTTATAAATTACTTGTTTATTTTCGTGAAAAGTGTCACAGGGTTTTCTTAATTTTAGGTTAGTTTCACTAGGGTTTGTATAATTAACTTTGTTAAAAAGTTTTGGGTTTAATCTTTGATGTTATTAGTGAATCTTCAATCATTTAATTATCCAAGCCGCGAATTTGTTTCAATAAGGCGAGCCGCGAGTTTGTTGTTGTTGATTTTTATAAAAAAATTGGAATGATTACAATTCCAGCTTTAAATTCCTTATTGGCATTTCCGTGTTGCTGCGATTGTTGCTATATAATTGGGTTTTCACCGTCCTCTCTGTAATTTGTTTTCTTAGCACTTAATAACTTTGGCACAAATGGTACAAATTATCCATGATTCTGATTCATGTCGTAAGCCAATAGGGCAACGGAAACATCATACAGGGTAATCACTGCTGAACAAAGGGAGAGAAAAAATGCATACATGCGTCAATGGAGGAAACGTCGTCTAGAGACTGTTTTGGTATCTTCGTTAGAGAAAAAGAAACGTCATATTGGGATCTCTTGCTGAATTAGTATTTTAATATCGTTTGCAGTCAGTTATGAATTCACATTTGTGGAGTGAATCTTTAACACTATGTTGATTTTTCGAGACCACTCATGTTTTCTTGTATTATGTATATATTTGTTTTTTTTTATTTGTGACGGTTTTGATTTCAACAATCATTCTTTGTTAATTTTAACTCAATTTTATTTATTATTATATTATTTGTTGAGATGAAATGACTAGATTGGTGGATATCTTGGAGGATATTAATGCTTCAACTGAATCTTTTAACCAACTGGGCAGGGCATGTATTTGCTTTGATGTGTTGTGCATGATTTTGTACATATATTTGCTTGGTTGTTTTTGTTTCCATGTTTTCAACAGTTGTCTTGCTGATATTGATTGTTTACCTGAAATAATCAGTGCCCTCATGGTTGTGCCCCGCTTATCGACGACGAAGTCACACCCTTACTCTCCTACATCTCCCTTGGGAATTAGGAATAAGTACTTTTTTTTTGCAGCACAATTTTTTTTCTAACAAGTGCGTGGAATTTTTTTCCAAGTCACCCCCAATCTTGAATCCTGGTTCCGCCACCGCCTATCCCTCATATATAGGGAAGGGATACGGGTCACAAGGCAGCCTCACTATGGTGCCCTTTTATCCCTTCCCTACATGACATGGAAACCCAGTTTTCGTGTAAATAGTACGAACCGAAAACTCAATTTCCGTTTTTTTTTCCCAGTTTTTTTTTTCCGTTGGAATATATTTGGTTAGGTAAAGAAAGATAATTAAGTGTACAAAAAGTAGATATAATAGGTAAAAATATATATAATAGGTACAAAAAGAGTTTTAGCAAAAAAAAAATGTGAAAAATGAAAGTTTTAGGGTTAAATTAAAAAAATCAAAAACGGATACTTATAGGGTGTTAGTCCTCAAGAGAGTTGGGGGAGTTGGGTGTAGAGTTCTAAGGAGTCTCTCAAAATCCCCGTCAGTCGTGGGACAGTTTAGAAGAGTCTCCCAAACTCCTAGAAAACCCCGTTTGTCGTGGGAGAGTTTGAAAGAAACTCTAAAACTCCTTGTTAGTGGTAAAAATTACCATGCTAGGGAGTTGAGTTTTTTTGGGGGAGTTCTGATGAGATCTAGGGAGTTTACAATGTATTTGCCTCACTCCAAATCTCCCAAGAAAGTAGAGATTTTGGGAAAGTCTCTCAAACTCCCTACACTCAAAACACCAAACTCTCTCAAACTCCCCATACTCTCTTACACTAGATCCCTCAAAATCCCCAAGATCTAAAATACATTAAACTCCCCTCAACTCACTCTTGGACTAACCCCATGTTAGTTTTCGTGTAAAAAGTCACGGATACTGAGTATCCGTTTCAACTAAAAAACGAAAACTGAGTATCCGTAAAGGAAGATTTCACCATACAAGGCGGATCTGATCTGATCCACTTTGAGTAGTATGGAAGGGATATCCCTACAAAGTAGGGATATAGGAGACTATAGTAGTTGGAAAATCAGATTTTTCCCTACATACGAGGGATGGGGATGGGAAAAGGGGCACTATAGTGATAGGCATAAGGTACCCACAAAGTTTATCGGCATTGGAAGGCAGGGTCACTAAGGCCAAGCACTATGGTGCCTTTTATCCCTTCCATATCCCTTATATATAGGGAAAAATCTAATTTTCCAAGTATTATGGTCTCCCATATCCTTACTTGTGTAGGGATATCCCTTTTATACTATCACTTTTGATCCGGGTAATAGGGAAGGAAAATCTCAGTGTAAATTTCTGTTTTACGGAAATTGAGTATACCTTTGGCAGTTGAAACATATACTCAGTTTCCGTGATATTTTACAAGGTAACTGAGTTTCCGTTTCTGTAAATTTATTTGCTTGAGTTTTTTTCTTTTACGCCTCTCTCCTAACCTCCTTCATTCACAACGGCTCTTTTTTCTCCATCGTCGGATCCCAACGATCATTTTTTCAAAATCCTTTATAAATACAACTCTAATTCTCCATTCAAATCACTCCAAATCAATTGATTTTTTATTTCACTTCCAATTGTTTTCTTATTTCTCTTCTTCTTACTATACTTATTTGATTCATATCTTTATCTTTTGCTACTCAAGTTCTTATACTTTTTAGTTAGATTCGAAATGGTTAATAATTGTGTACAACGAGAAGAGATTGATCTTACTGCTGCATATATTTATGTTAGTTGTGATGAAATTGTAGATGCGCAACAAAAAACTTCTTTATTTTGGATACGTATTCACCAAATATTTTTCCTGCGCAACGGCAATCCTAGTGGAAGAGATTGGGGTGCCTCAAAATCAAAGATGAAACTCATCAAAAAAGATGTCAGAGAATTCGTCGTCATTCTTAACGCTATATATCGGCAAACCAAAAGCGGTGCGTCACATGAAGATTTGGTAAGTTGTCTTAATTTATTAAGTTTTTTTGGTTTGCTGATAATAGTAATTTGAAAAAGCGGGAGGTCTAACAACCACACCCAATATTTGGTTCGGCAATCTGAATAGACAAATTCCAATATACTTTTAAGAGAATCAACTAGAAAGTCAGACTCAATCTATAGAAAAGTATATCAAAGAGTTTATATCTCTGTTTCACAATGTAATCAGCAAATTAAACAGATGAAAATCCGCGAGCCTGATTATTCTGTGAAACAACTTGATCGGTACCAAAGACCAATGTTCAAGTGTTAATCAATATCATCAGCAACCAAAGGTTGGATTCACAATTGATTGATCTTAATGCACAAGCTTTGATATTTCTATTATATAACAAAACATAATGCTGGAAAGATATAACACAGACACCAAAATTTTGTTAACGAGGAAAACCGCAAATGCAGGAAAAACCCCGGGACCTAGCCCAGCTTTGAACACCACACTGTATTAAGCCGCTACAAAAACTATCCTACTACCAATTTACTTCGGACTGGAATGTAGTTGAGACTTAATCAACCTCACACTGATCAAGGAACAGTTGCGCTCCTTACGTCACTGAACCCCAACAGGATTCTATGCACTTGATTCCCTTAGCTGATCTCACCCATAACCAAGAGTTGCTACGACCCAAAGTCGAATACTTGATAAACAAATTTGTCACACACAGAAAATTCTATTGGAATAGATAAATCTGTCTCCCACAGAAATACCTATGAGTTTTGTTCCGTATTTTGATAAATCAAGGTGCACAGGAACCAATTGATGAATCAGACTTATATTCCCGAAGAACATCCTAGTATTATCAATCGCCTCATAATAATCTTAATCGTATGGTAGCGAAACAAGATATTGTGGAATCACAAACGATGAGACGAAGATGTTTGTGACTATTTTTTATCTTGCCTATCGGAGTATCAATCTCGAGCAAATTTTAGAGAAGATAGTACTCAATACGATTGAACAGGTCAAGATCACAACACACAACTACAGAGACAATAGTTGGGTCTGGCTTCACAATCCCAATGAAGTCTTTAAGTCGTTAACCTACAGGGTTTCGTGAAAAAACTATGGTTAAAGGATAATCGACTCTAGTCGCAACTAGTATCACATAAGAGGTGTTGGGATTAGGTTTCCCAGTTGCTAGAGTTCTCCTTTATATAGTTTTGAAATCGGGGTATGCAATCTAAGTTACCTTGGTAACAAATCACTCAATATTCACCGTTAAATGAAAACCTGATTAGATTCAAGCTAATATCTTTCAACCGTTAGATCAAACTTATCTTGTTATACACAAATGAAATGTACATTCATTTAGGTTTGAGTAATCATACCTAAACGTGTAAACTCGGTTGGCTCAACAGTAGTTAACCGAGGTTAGCTATATAAAACACTCTCATATCAACCTTATTCATCTTAACCACAACTAGTTCAAATGACTCAAATGAAACTAGTTAAAGAGTTGTTCAATTGCTATATTCTTATAGAAGATTACAAGAACATAATTGAAGCAAAATTGGTTTGATTCACTCATATCAATTCATGAACATTATAGCCATGGTTTGCAAAGAATTCATTCCTTATTATATAAATGTATTAGTTCATGAACAAACAGATTTTAGAACTTTAATCACTCAAGTATGCAAACGGGTACGCATACTTCCAAACACAACAGAAATTTCCGAACCCATACCCTTCGCCAGTACGCGTACGATTATGTGTATTTAGGTACTCGGAATTTCACAACTAACAGGCACGCATACGGGTATGCATACGATAGTTCCGGTCATGGATCACATACATGCAAGAATGCATACTATGTTCATAATCCAATGATGGTTAAGTGTTTTAAACTCTATTTCAATCATTGAAACTTTCTTGGAGGATGACAATAGTCGTTTTCACACACTATTAGCATCAAAGCAATTTTCAAGTTATTGAAATAATCATAACGAAACATTCCAAGTCTACATCAAATGATTATATCACACAAACCATGTAAGATGTTACTTGCGATTTTCACATGATCATATTTTGACTTTCGTCAAGAATATAAGATGAACTTGGTTGAAGCGAAAGCTTACCAACACACATTTCGAGAAATATGTGAGTGAGTTAAACTCATCTCGAAATCTCAAATGTGCATAATCGAATACTATATAGTAATACGACTTTTGTCTCAATATAAGAGATAGAGTAGAAATAGACTTTCCAAGTGATATATGAGTTTTAGTCTCCACATACCTTTTGTCGATGAAGTTCCACAAGCTCTCCTAAGTAGTTCTTCGTCTTCAATTGATGAACATCGTGAAGTCTAATGCTCAATTACACAATCTATATATCCTAGTCCGAGACATCACTATAAGTAGACTAGAAATCAAGACTTATAGTGTTGATCACTAACATTGATAAACAAGCTTGAGATAGCAACGCTTGAGAGTTCTACCTAGCAGTGCTCTAACAATATCCTCCTTTGTTAATTTTAGTGACAAAACTATCAAATACATATAGATTACAAAATAAATAAACTGTGTAGCTTCTCATCCAAATTATTGATCTCCTTGGTTCTTCAACATTATTCGAAATCTTCGTCACTTCCAAGTACTCCAATGATTCTAAATGTGTTCAACTCAGCATCATAGTTGTTGAAAATTTGTAGCTATAACAATGAGAAAACAGTTGCTCTCAATCATTGTTATACAATGTCATAGTATTATTATACAGTATCAAAGTCCAATTGTATCACAACTTTGACAACAATACTATGGTGATATGTATCACTCCCCCTTAGTCAATACTTCATCTCACAATGAAAACCACTCCCACTTACATAATGATCCGTAAACCATATGTATTTATAGTGTGAATTACACATTAATTCTACCCCTTTTTGTCAATATTACGAAAACTAGTGGGATCCTCATGAAATTTTCATAGAGATACTTCATGACCAAATGAGAACAACATACCAACTTGTTTCGATGATTTCACATAGTCGAAACTTAGTGTATTCATCAAGGAGTTTTATAAAGATACAAGAAAACTCCTACAATATTCCACAGCCGCACTCCCCATAAAGATTTAGCAATTAAGCACAAGTTAAATTAAGAACTCTCCCTCATAAAATGTCATTCCCAAAAGAAGAACAAGAGCGACCTTACTTTTACAAGAAAAGAAGGATTTCTATGGACATTAACAAATCTCTTGAAACATGAATTTGTATTCAAAACCTCAATTAAATTAACCACAAGAGAACCCATAATTAATTTAATCGGAAATGCTCACATAAAAGAACTTATGGAGCCACACAGTACATACACAAAGATGTGGATAAGGGAAAGACCAATACTGCAGAATAATCAAAGATTCATTCTATTTTTCATCACTATTTGCACAATGACATACAATAGACTTAATCTTTGTACTCAAAAGTTCATTCTATATTTTATCAATACTTTCATATTGACATATAATAGAGTTAACTTTTGTGCAAATATGGGACAGTCAAGGTTCACGGACGTAAACAACATATCCCATAACAATTTTCAATATATAAAACCATAAAGATAAATACTACAAAAAATCATCTTCCAAATAAACTTTTGCAAGATGAAAAACGTTGGCAATAGCTATGTGTACTCACAATAATAGTTATTCCAGACCCTAGTTATCCTTCTTAAAAACACAAGAATAAATTCTCATAAGCCTGGACATTTAATGAAAAGAAACTACTCCCATGAAACATTTCACTTAGTTTGAATGCTCTTTTCATATTCTCTATATTCGTCAAGCTCATCTTAGATTAGATCGATCCTGGATTCAAGGGTATCCATCTTTTATTCAAGTCTTTTGGAAGAAGATTCAAGTTTACTTTTCAGGGAACTTACTTGTTCCAAGACGAGATTCATGGTTGAAGAGAGCTTATCAAAAGGAGAGACAGAGGGGTTCCTATCAAGGGAGGAATCATGTTTATCAGAGTACATCTCACTATCATAAGAATCAAAACAAATCTTCTTAGAAGGAAAAAGAACAGTCCAAACATCACTTTCTTTGCTTGAAAGACTTGATGAGGACATGATAGAAGAGACAATTGAAATGCTCTCACTTAAGAGAAATCTTCGTCTTAAAAATAAGGAAGATAGGGGATAAATTTCCAAAAAGACCTTTGACCAAAACCCTAACATAATTTGGTTATCCCCAAGAAGAGGTCTTACAGGGAAAAGCGGTTTAAGTAGAGAAACGGTTCTTGACTCAAAAAAAAAAAAAAAAAAAAAACATAAACAAACTAGAGAATCAACAGAAATATTTCATCACAACCCTCTTGAAGATTATGGTTCTTTTCCAAGAGAGAAAATAACAAGAACCATCTCACCTTATTACAAATTGTAATTTCTCCAATCCAAGGCAGGACTGGGTGGTTTTTTATGAGGGGAAGAAGTATTTGTTATTTCTTGTTTCTGTTGTGCCTTCTTAACAGAAGAGTTATTAGCATCACTCTTTCTTTTCAGCACAGTTTTGAATACCTTGTTTGATGATTTTCGTAAACTATGAATGACTTTAGAAATCTCTTTTGAAAGAGATGAAGGTTTCTTAGGAGATTTCCCTTTATTCTTATGAAAACACGGTTTAACCGAGGAGGGATTTTCTTGATACCTAGTGCGCACTGTATCAAGATGATCCAGATTTCTACACAAGAGAACCAAACCATTTGGTATGTCCTTTCTATATCATCATGGTGATTTGAGAACGATATAGACTCAGGGTTAGCTTGCTGATAATGCCTAGAAGAGTTAATCGAAGAGGTTCAATGCATCTTAGTAGGATCACAATTGCGAGAAACAACAATTTCTTGTCTTAGAGTAAGCAGTTGACATTCCAGATTATCAATACTTTTAATTAAGGATTCCTTTTCCAGTTGAAACTCTTCTGGGGAAGTAAGAATGTATATCGTGGAATAATCAGGATTGTTAGGAGGATAAGAGCGATTATCAACAAGGAGGTTAAGAGAACCTTCACAGATATTTTCCTCAGGACAGTAGCCAAGAGTATCCATCCATGCTTTAGTTAACTCACAAAACTTCTCATCAGAATATTTAGAAGTATCATGGATACTTCTATATCACTTGGAACAAGTTTCATTAACATAGTTTTTCTGAAATATTCTATCCTTTTTATTGATCGAAATATATTTCTTTTGAGACTTTCTTTTACTCTGTCTGAGAGTCTTCTTTAACTGTTGTATAAACAGTGAAAGTGTAGAATTAAAGCAATTCTCATCTCTTGTATCAATCAATTTAGGATGTTGAGATTTTTTATCAGATGTAGCAATGGAGTTGACTGACAAGTGACATTTTTATCTTTGACATAGTTCAAGATCGAAAATCTTTAGCTTTCCAACAAGAGTATTTCTGGAAATAGTATCAAGGTTATTTCCCTCAACGATGGCATCCTTCTTAGAATCGTATTTATATGGCAGCGACCTGAGAATTTTTATCACAATTTCCTTTTCAGGAATAGTCTTACCCAACGCAAAAGATGCATTAACAATTTCAGACACTTTGTGATTAAACTCATCAAATGAATCTTCATCTGCCATATGAAGGTTTTCCCAATCATAATTTAGGTTTTGAAGCCTAGCTTCCTTTTCACAGGTATTCCCTTCAAATACAGTTTCTAAGATATCCCAAGCATCTTTAGACGTCGTGCAAGTAGTCACGTGATGATGAAGATCTTGGGTAATGACATGGATAATAACATTTAACCCGTCAGAATTTTTCTTTGCAGCAAGAACTTCTAAAGGTTCATACTCACCAATATCCTTTGGAGTAGTTATACCATCCACTGTAACTAAGGGAGGATCATAGCCATTGACAACCCTAACCCATGATTAAAAATCACGCGCTTGAAGAAAGGCACGCATATCAATTTTCCACCATAAGTAATTGGAGCCATCGAATACTTGTGGTACGTTTATAGAGATAACACTTCTGTCCATATTCAGATCGCTACAAACACAAACTTATGAGGTCTTAAATGTGTTTTCCTGCTCCGATACCAATTGAAAAAGCGGGGGTCTAACAACCACACCCAATATTTTGTTCGGAAATCTGAATAGACAAACTCCAATATACTTTTAATAGAATCAACTAGATAGTCAGACTCAATCTATAGAAAAGTATATCAAAGAGTTTATATCTCTGTTTCACAATGTAATCAGCAAATCAAACAGATGAAAATCCGCGATCTTGATTATTATGTGAAACAACTTGAACGGTACCAAAGACCAATTTTCAAGTATCGATTAATATAATCAACAACCAAAGGTTGGATTCACAATTGATTGATCTTAACGCACAACCTATGATATTTCTATTATATAACAAAATATAATGCGGAAAAGAAATAACACAGATACCAGAATTTTGTTAACGAGGAAAGCCGAAAATGCAGAAAACCCCGGGACCTAGTCCAGCTTTGAATACAACACTGTATTAAGCCGCTATAGACACTAGCCTACCACCAATGAACTTCAAACTGGAATGTAGTTGAGCCCTAATCAATCTCACACTGATCAAGGTATAGTTGCGCTCCTTACATCTTTGATCCCCAGCAGGATTCTACGCACTTGATTCCCTTAGCTGATCTCACCCACAACCAAGAGTTGCTACGACCCAATGTTGAAGAATTGATAAACAAATTTGTCTCACACAGAAAAGTCTATTGCAATAGATAAATCTGTCTCACACAGAAATACCTACGAGTTTTGTTACGTCTTTTGATAAATCAAGGTGCACATGAACCAATTTATAAACCAGACTTATATTCCCGAAGAACAACCTAGTATTATCAATAACCTCACAATAATGTTAATCGTATGGTAGCGAAACAATATATTGTGGAATCACAAACGATGAGATGAAGATGTTTGTGACTACTTTTTATCTTGCCTATCGGATTATCAATCTCGAGCAAATCTTAGAGAAGATAGTACTCAATACGATAGAACATGGCAAGATTAGAACACGCAACTACATAGAAAATAGTTGGATCTGGCTTCACAATCCCAATGAATTCTTTAAGTTGTTAACCTACATGGTTTCGTGAAAAACCTAAGGTTAAAGGAAAATCGACTCTAGTCGCAACTAGTATCACATAGGAGGTGTGGGGATTAGGTTTCCCAGTTGCTAGAGTTCTCTTTTATATATTTTTCAAATCAGGGTTCGCAATCTAAGTTACCTTGGTAACAAAGTATTCAATATTCACCATTAGATGAAAACCTAATTAGATTCAAGCTAATATCTTTCAACCGTTAGATCGAACTTAGCTTGTTATGCACAAATGAAATGTACATTCATTTAGGTTTGAGTAACCGTACCTAAACGTATACACTCAGTTGGCTCAACAATAGTTAACCGAGGTTAGCTATATGAACACTCTCATATCAACCTTATTCATCTTAACCACAACTAGTTCAAATGACTCAAATGAAACTAGTTAAAGAGTTATTCAATTGCTATATTCTCATAAAAGTATACAAGAACATAATTAAAGCAAAATCGGTTTGATTCACTCGAATCAATTCATGAACATTATAGCCATGGTATGCAAAGAATGTATTCCTTTTTATATTAATGTATTAGTTCATGAAAAAACCGATTTTAGAACTTTAACCACTCAAGTATGCAAATGGGTACGCATACTTAAAGTAGCTGGTCTGAGTTTGGGTTCTCCAGTATGCAAATGGGTACGCATACTTCCAAACACATTAGAAATTTCCGGACCCAAACCCTTCGCCAGTATGCGTATTGGTATGTGTACTTAGGTACTCGGAATTTCACAACTAACAGGTATGCATACGGGTATGCATACTATAGTTCCGGTCATGGACCACATACATGCAAGAATACATACTATGTTCATAATCCAATGATGGTTAAGTGTTATAAAATCTATTTCAATCATTGAAAGTTTCTTGGAGGATGACAATAGACGTTTTCATATACTATTAGCATCAAAGCAATTTTCAAGTTATTGAAATAATCATAACGAAACATTCCAAGTCTACATCAAATGATTGTATCACACAAACCATGTAAGATGTTACTCGGAAATTTTCACATGAACATCTTTTGACTTTCGTCAAGAATATAAGATGAACTTGGTTGAAGCGAAGCTTACCAACACATATTTTGAGAAATATGTAAGCGAGTTAAACTCAACTCGAAATCTCAAATGTGTATAATCGAAAACTATATCGTAATACGACTTTTGTCTCAATATAGGAGATAGAGTAGAAATAGACAAGTGATAGATGAGTTTTAGTCTCCACATACCTTTGTTGATGAAGTTCCACAATCTCTCCTCAGTAGTTCTTTGTCTTCAATTGATGAACGTCGTGAAGTATAATGCTCAACTACACAATTTATCCTAGTCCGAGACATCACTATAAGTAGACTAGAAATCAAGACTTATAGTTTTGATCACTAACATTAACAAACAATCTTGATATAGCAACGCTTACGAGTTCGACCGAGCAGTGCTCTAACATAATTAACTAAAAATTTCTTACATAATATTTCAGACACGAGATGGTATGGAGCAATTTCAGGAACAAACAGGCCAACCATTCAAGTTTGATGCATATTATGAGTTGTTTAGAGAAAAGGTCCTTGGATTTAATTATGAACTCATTGTTCCCTAAAATAGTGAGTGGTTTGATAATCATTGTAACTTTGTGCCAGTCGAAGATGGTACAAAAGTTTTTCTTAACGGAGAGACTCGTTGGAATTACAAGTATAATGCTCGTCCTATAAGAACCAAAAAAAAAAACAAATTGCAAGCAAGACAGAAGAAGGATCGCGAGCAAGGTATTTCAGAGAAGGTGATGAGGGAAGTTCTTCGGTTAAGATGGAAGAAGGTAAGATCTATCAACATAGTGCAAATATTTTGGAGTATCTTAAGCAAACACGATCATGGAAGGAGGTAATGAAATAAGAAAAAGAATCCCAGTATGAAAAGATGAGGGTACCCAAATACACCACAACCTTTAAATTGTCCACCTATAAGTCCTCTTGCCGAAAGTGATTGTCTATGGACAAAGTCGAGACAATACAACAAATCAGTATTCACACTTTGTGTGATCGTCTATGGATACGAGATCGAGACAATACAACAATCAAAGTGTGATTGCGTGATCATAAGTTCGGACTTAACCAAAAACTATAGGATCACTATCAAGTAATACGGAGTTAACGTTTGTGTATTTTACTTTTAATTATAATAAACAATTATAATTGCGGAAATAAAAAAGTAAAATACATAGCAAGATTTTGTTAACGAGGAATACGCAAATGCAGAAAAATCCCGGGACCAAGTCCAGAATTGAATACTCTCAGAATTAAGCCGTTATACAAAATCTAAACCAACTTTGTATAGTTGAGACCAAGCAACTAAACCTAGTTCACTTAGTTTCTTCAGTATCCCTGCGCTTCTGACATTCAATAAGTGCACGCACTGGAACAATTCCTTTGGATCGTATTCCAGACAGTAAAGGAACAACAAATCTGTTTGGTAACAACTCTATTGATCATTCCAGTAAAGCTATCTCAAGTCATATACAAAGGCTCTTCCGTTTAAACTAATAAACTCCTTTGCCTGGTTAGATCAATCTATCCAACAACTACTGAAGTAACAAAGTTTAGATTTGCAATATATATATATATATATATATATTCCAACAAGAAACTATAAAGCGATGCCGGTCTCACACAACTAATCAATCGAATAAATATGATTCTAGTCGGATCCCAGCCGATCAAGGTTTGTGCTACACAAAGATATGAGAAACCAATCAGAAATCTTCTTCGTCTTCAAATCTTCTTTAATTTTCAATTAAACCTGCACAACACCACTTGAATCTCATGTGATCAATCATGCACATAATGGATTCTGTTAACAATGGATTATCATAAGATGTCTTTAGATCTACAAACAGTTCTAAAGATCCCGTCGACACTTCGATCTAGTTTGAGTGAATCTTATATCAGAAGAGAAGATTCTCAGGAATAAACAAACTAGGTGCAACCAAAGTTCAACAACCGTTAGTCAATCAAATCAACCGAAAACTAATAAACCGCAATTATCTGGTTTCCCACAAACGGTAATCGTAGAACTTCTTGATCCCACGGAAGTCTTTAAACGAGCGGTCGTAAGAGATTTCGCCTAATTAGGGTACTTTCCTCTCCGGATAGACGGCTCCACCAGAAACAACAACAAGATGAAGTTTGTTTGGCTCTTAGGATAGTTTGCTAGAAATGCAAACTTAGGTATTTATAGGCCAAGGATGTTTGAACACCAAGGAATTTCCAAAACCGAATATTCTCAAGATATGCAATAAATGCCCAAATCGGTTTTCATAATTCCTGGAAATGCTTTGTCCAATATTTTCTGAAATCCCTCAATAGAAAATCTCCAATTAGTAAATGCACATTACAAATTTTTATTCTCTAGAAATATGCATTTAATTGTTGGTAATTAAAGCATATAAAACTAACAACCTTAATTAAAAAATTCTTGATTTATATCGGACCGGGATCTCCTTGAGTAATAAAGGAATATATTTGAACAATAAAAGATAAGAGTTACTGTTTGTGTTCAGAGTATGTTGACATCTTTTGTAAATCCTCTTTCATATTTATAATCTTGGAATCGATTATACTACACTTCCAAACAAGTTTAGAATTGGTTCATCTGTATTCCAAGACAACTATGTGATTGATCAAATATCAAATCACAATCATGGGATCAATCGGTTCTACTAATCACACAAGTTACCAGGACCGGTTGCATCAGTTACCGGGATCGGTTACGTCAATTACCAGGACCGGTTACCATATACTCATGGTATTGCTTGTGATCGGTCACACCAGTCACTAGGATCGGTTACACCAATTACCAGGATCGATTACACCAATTACTAGGACCGGTTACACCAATTACAAGGATCAATTACGCAATTTTTTTGTGATCGGTCACACCAATTACTAGGATCGGTCACACCAATTACAAATATCGATCATACCATCTCAGGTGATTACTTAGGATCGGTTACACTAATTAATAAAAACCACTCATACTAAATCATAAGTCAGGCACTGTGATTAGTTATACCAAGATACATAACAAGTTATGATCTGTTATACTAACTCACACATATTGGTAATCCAAAGATATGCAATGAATAACAATACCAATAATCCTAACGATTTCCCTTTCGATTAATAAAACAAGTTTATGAATGTACTTCCTTTAAACAAATGTAAACATTGTTTCCTATGATGAAATCTTCACCTTTACCCATACACACAATCACAATAACATTCATACGATTATTTCGATAGCATATATACAAAGTTCAAAAGATAAGCGTTATACTTCGTATTCCAATTCTTTAACACTATGATCATGTGATCATGTCTCACTACTAGAGTATAATCATTCACGGCTTCGCAGTTATGTTTTCAATATAGCACGACTTAAAAGATACGTTAGGAATGAAACGGTTTAAGTTAATATTACTAACCTCAAGAGGAAGGATGATGTCGGTTGTAGCTTGTTATTTCTTCACATTCTCCAGGTCTTCGAGTAATACTTGTATGTCTCATAATCCTAGACTTTCTAGTCTAACCTATATGAAGTTGTCTATAGTACATAATCAAGCGACTCTTAGATGAGTTTTGATTCACTAAAATATGACAACCAAACTTGACATACCAACGCTTGGTGAGTTCAACCAAGTTATGTTCTAACACAATACCAAACAATTTGGGCATCTACTCAACAACCGAGTTATCAAATGGAAAAACAACTCAATTTGCAAAACCTCCAACAACAATCTTATCAAATGCATCAACAACAAATGCATGTCGACCAAGATAATGCAATAATGAGTATGGATCTTAGTAAGTTAGCTCCTTACGAAGAAAAAAAATATTATCGACATGCAAAAGGATATTTTGAAGAGGTCGAATATAATCAGCGTTGAAGATTCAGAAGATGATGAGGTAATCCACTTCTAATTGTTTTCTCCTTAATTGAGTTTAATTTTTAATTTTCAGTCTAGTTTTAGATTAAAATTGTTGTCTTCATTTCAAGTTCGTTGTCACCTTAATTAAAAAAAATATTGTCTAAATTAATTAATTTGTTTTTTGAATTAATGAAAGTTTTGAATTTCGATTAACAAACGATTGAATTTTCAAATTAATATTTTTAAATAATATAGTCGTTATAATTTTTTGACTATATAAAGAATTTGTATTCATTATCCACAAAACAAAAAATCAATCCTACATATATTTCTTCCTTCGTTCTCAAAATATAACCATGCATCCACGAAACCCACCATACACACTAAAGGAAGATACCGATTTGATACGTAGTTTTTGCAGAGTTATGAGGATTCGTCAAACAACCTCAATAGAAACTGGGGATCATTTTTGGTCACATGTATGGAGAATGTTCGTGTTGCGTTTTAACGGTAATAAAAATGGAAGAATGTATCCAAGTTTACGAGGACGAGCATAAACAATTATAAAAAATTGCAAGACATTTAGGAGGTGTCTACAAAATCACAATAATGACGGAGATGCCGCGATGAATGAATTTACCCAAATAAGAGGGTATTCGTTCATCAATTTCGAGGCAAATGAAACGTTTGGTATCGAAATCCCTGTAGTTAGTACGATTCGGTATTTTTTGTATCAAAGTGTTTATCACCAGTGTGGTGTTCTGGTTTAATATAATACTATAAGTTTTATAATAAAATTTTGGATTAAACCATTGTTCATTAATAACTAAAAATTGAAATTACAACTGATCATTCGATTAAAGCATGTAATGCCCTACCCAAACATGTTAACTTAGTAGATGATAGTTATGAACACATTACATGTTATTATTTTCCCTGGTACGAGATTCAACTATCAATGCCACTTCGAAATGATAAAACGGCTTTCCTCTACATTTGGTATATGCAGCCTATGTCGCATCATGTCCCCTCTATGTCTAGCGAAAAACTCATTATACTTGATGCATAAATTCTTAACATGAAATGTCCTTCTACAAACATAGTATGGTTCATACTGATGGCGTGGTTTCTTGTACTCGCTCATCTTTTTAATGAAAGGACCCGTAGTAACTTGAATCCAAAATATACTCTCATATTGTTTTTCTTCAGGAAGATCCTTAATAGTGTAATAATTTCTAACCCATTCGGTCTCTTCCTCAATATCCTTTAATTTTTCCCTTAGTTGGAGTTGTTCTTCACCTCGTTTCTTTTCCTTGAGTCTTTCTTATTCTTTTGATGCAGCCAATGACAAAGATAGGGTTTCTTTTGTAGATATTTGTTTGATTAACACTTCTTTCATTACATTAATATATTTGGAAGGTGATGAAAATGTAGTTGCTTTCTTAGTTGCTTGTTCGCTTTTTTTGTGTATCTCTTCTTCCATTGCAGTAATTTATTTGGTTGTTCGTTTGCATCTTCTAAGTATATGTTCGATCGAATTTCCAGCTGATGATGGAATTTCCATTTAAAAGTTGTTTAACTTTGATTTTTACCTCAATAATATCCTTTGAACACAAAATTGGATTATCTTCCTTATATAGGAAAAAAACCAACCTATAAAAGGTGAACTCAGCGGCTATATTTCTTAATACTCGCACACAATGGCCATTTTTCTCAGAAGTCGCGCGCAATGGCTATATTTCTTAGAAATTTCGCCCAACGACTATATTTCTCTGAATTTGCGCCCAACGGCTATATTTCTTAGAACTCGCTCCCAACGCTGTATATTTTCCTATAAAACTAAACTAAAGAAAATCATTTTATTTTACTAACAACAAACTCAAATCATTCTCAAATATAAACCTCAATCATTATTCAAACATTTCGAATAGAAAAGGAAAACAAATAGTATGTGTGGAAAGAACAGAGGTTTGTCCATATTGTTTCATGGATAACCATAATATGCTTCAATGCCCATGGCTATATACAAAATGTCCACAACGGGTTGCACCGACACTAGGAAGGTTGGAATATGAGTATTCTAACTATCCTGGAGAAGCACAATGGTTGGAGGATGCAATGAAGATGCAATCAAACAAGGAAAAAGTTGACAAACTCTACAATAACTTTAAACTTAAAGGAAAGGTGGAGTTTGAATGCACACCAAGGGGATTCCATGTGAAACTATTTATGGAAATGCGTTGGTCCAGTGCAAAGAAAACATATGGAAAATATTACTGGAAATGTCATGTATGTCAAATGGTGGAATAGACTGAATAAGTGTTGTTATGTTTTAGTTTAATCAAGAGTTTGAATATGAACTGATGTAATATGCTTTATAATTAGTAAAAGTGTTGTTGTTCTTATTTTAAGAGCTTAAATTTGATGAACATGATGTACAGTGCTTTTACAACAATTCATCACGTGCAACAAACATATTTAAACAAATAGATTGGACAAGTTGTGTCTCGTGAGGGTTTACATAGAGATATACCCACAAAACCTATAATTATTTAAGTTGTTATCTCTTTATCTGAATCTTCTGAGGATGAATCTTCTGTCAGTTCTGGGTTAAACTCTGGGATGTTGTTTTTCAACATCAAGTAGCAGTTATAAAATCGGGAATATTTTCCAAATTTTTTTAATAAGTTGTTGTAGCCGTATCCTCCTACAACAAAAGAAAACAATATCAATTTACAATTAAATTATTCAAAAATTCGCTACACATACTTAGTAGGTAATCGGTTAGTGGATTACGATCTTAGAAGATACTGGAGCCCTAAATAGGTATAACGTTTTTTGTATCGTTACATATTCTGTCACTTCAAAAGTGATAATGCTAAATTTTGTTTGTAGATAACTACTCGTTCCTTCATTCGGATTCCCGGTTGTTAAAGCATTGCTCGGTCGAACTCGCAAGCATTGCTATCTCAAGCTTGGTTGTCAAGTTTAGTTGATCAAAACTATATACTTGATTTCTAGCCTACTTATAGCTATGTCTCGGATTAGGATAAAATGTGTAGTTGAGATTTAGACTTCACGGCATTCGCCAATTGAAGAAAAAGATCCACTGAAGAGCTTGGAGGAACTTCATCAACAAAAGGTATATGGAGACTAAAACTTATCTATTACTCATAAGTCTATTCTATTATATCTCCTAAAAGAGACTAAGTCGTATAGCTATATAGACTCTTTTATTATACACACTTGATATTTCGATCTGAGTTAATTTATCTCGCTTATTTATTTCTTGAAATATATGCTGGAAGCTTTTAACTTCAGCTAAGTTCATTGTATTCTTGATGAGTTTAGTTGGAAATAATTTATTTGTTGGAAACTAAATATTAAGTCAAAGGATGATCATGTTAAAATTACCTTGAACATATTACATGATTTGTGTGAGACAGTCATTTGATGTTAACTGGGGAAGTTTCGTAATGATCATTTAATCACTTGAAAATTACTTGAATCTAATGATATGTGTAAGATTACTATTGTCGTCTTCCAAGTATGTTTCAATGATTGAAATAAAAGTTTAGAACGATTACCCATGTCTGGATACAACACACAATGTATACTCAGTATGCGAACTGTATTGTGATGATTCAAGTCCGGAACTCTTGTTTGCGTACCTAATATGCAAACGGATTTACCTAAGAAGGTCCGGAACTCTTGTTTTCTTACCTAGTATGCGAACGGGGTTACCTGAGTTGGGTCCGGAATGATTGTTCGCTAACTGGGTTTGCGAACAGCTGGTCAAGGCCAAGGTATGGAGCTGCTGTTCGCATACCCAGTTTGTGAACACCATGTTCAAGTTCTAAAATCGGTAATGTATGATTTTCATAC
This sequence comes from Papaver bracteatum, assembly GCA_023529315.1. Lineage (NCBI taxonomy): Eukaryota > Viridiplantae > Streptophyta > Magnoliopsida > Ranunculales > Papaveraceae > Papaver > Papaver bracteatum. The sequence continues at coordinate 565,620 of JAJJWX010005194.1, forward strand.
TCATGAACCAAAATATTTATGATATAAGGAATGCAAATTAACTTTGAAAACCGTGGGTTAATGTTCATGAATTGATTCTTATATAAATACTTTGTATAATCATGAATTAAACCGATTTTGATTCAATTGGTTCATAAATATTTCTATGATACGGTGAACAATTGAACAACTCTATTGAAACAAAATTAGATTCATTTGATTATCTATCATCATTGATTGATATTCATATTTGATCTAGAAGTGTTAGATGAATATGGCTAAGCCAGAAGTGTTCATGTGGATAAATTCGGTTAACTATTACTGAGCCAACAAAGTATACATGTTTGCGTATGGTTCATCCATATCTATATATTGGTATATTTCATTTGTGTGTAACAACCTAAGACCATCTAACGGTGGATATTAATTGCTTAATTTCTAAGCAGGCTTAGCTTGAATCTTAAATCAGGAGTTCATCTAACGGTGAATATCAATTGCTTTGTTATTAATATATATTATTATTTATTGTAAGCAACCCTGATTTGAAAGGCTATATAAGGGAGAACTCTAGTACTTGGGAAAACTAATCCCCACACTTCTGTGTGTTCCTAGTTGCAAACTAGAGTCGATTATCCTTTAACCTAGGTTTTCCAAAACCATTATTAGGTTAACGACTTAAAGACTTCATTGCGATTCATGAAGCCAGATCTAACTATTTTCTTTGTAGTTGCATATTCTGACCTTACTTGTTTAATCGTATTGATTTTTATCTTCTCTAAGATTTACTCGAGATTTATCTATGATAGTATAAGATATAAAAAGTAATCACAATGTTCTTCGTCTCAGACTTTGTGATTCTGCAATAACTTCTTCTGCCACCATATAGTTAAGTTATTGTGAGGTGACTAATATTTCTAGGCTACTCTTCAGGAGTATAAGACCAGATTATTAGTTGGTTCCTGTTCGTCTTGATTTATCAAAAAACGGAACAAAATGTCATAGATATTTCTATAAGAGATGGATTTATTTACCAGAATAGAATCATCTGTGGGAGACAGGTTTGTTTATAAAGTATCCAACTGTAGGTCGTAGAAACTCTTAGTTGTGGGTGAGATCATCTATGGGAATCAAGTGTGCAGAATCCGATGCAGTTCAAAAGGCGTAAGGAATGCATCGTACCTTAATCGGTGTGAGACTTGGTTAGGGATCAACTACATTCCAGTCCGAAGTTAACTTGAAGTAGGCTAAAGACTATAGCAGATTAATACAGTGTGGTGTTTAAAACTAGAGGTCCCATGGTTTTTCTGCATTTGCGGTTTCCTCGTTAACAAAATTTCTGCTATTTGTGTTATTTCTTTTCCGCATTATATTTTTATATAATTGAAATATCATAGGTTGTGTGTAGTTCAATCAGTTGATAAACCCGACCTTATTTGTTGGATATAACTTGATTGATACTTGGACATTGGTCTTTGCAACCGCCCAAGTTATTCTCTCTTCAATCAGGCTCACGGATTTCTATCTGTTTGATTTTCTGATTGAATTGAGAAAGAGATAAAACTCTTTGATATCTTTATTGATTGAGTCTAACTTTTAAGTTGGTGCTCTCAGAATTATATTGGAGTTTAGTCCATACAGATTGTCGAACGAATTATATTGGAGTTTGACATTTGGTACTTATATTTTGTCCAATGTTAGTCTTTCGTCTAACTCTTGTCCAACTTAGGGTTTGGTACTTGGACTCTGCGTTAACCCTCGTTGAATATTTATAACCATATTTTAATTAATTTTATAGAGTAAACACACTGAGGTTACAATCGTGCCCCTGAATTGAGCCTAAAATATAATAGCATAAAAACATTATTAAGTGTATCGCCCGATCAAACATCCATACCTTATTTCTATTATGCTTCAAAAAAAAAAAGAACTTATTTCTCATTTCTTCTTCCATCTGTTACATTCATAGTCCGTTAAGAAGAACACATGAAATATGCTACTATCTTTTCTTTAGCAAGTGATATTGAGCAGTAAAAACGAGAATCTGTTGATGGGTATTATGCAAAACATAATTTTGAGAAGCGACGCCGAAGTGGGTGTTTGATGATTTTTGATGCTATCCTTGATAATCTGTAATATTCCTGTCTCTTTTGATTTCAGTTTCTTTTAATTTCGAAGTGGGTGTTCTGAAATAATCTTTTAGTTTCCGGGGTGCTGAATTTGCTCAATTTGGTACTGGTTTGATTTGGGGATTTGAGGGTTTTAGTTTGAGCATCAATATCATTTTTGGGGCAAGAAAATATTAGGCTTTGTCTATTGTTTGAATTTGAGTTGAGATTGAAATTTATTGTTCAACATCTTGCTTTAACGGAATTATTATGAAGTTCATCAATTGCTGAGAAGGAGATAATAAGAATTTAGGGTTTTCCTGAATTAGGGAAGAAATTGGGAAAATTAGGGATTTCATATCAAAAATCATCATGGAATTAGGGGAACTGGAAATTATAATGTGATTATAAATAATAAGGTGCATTGTCTTGATCGAGGATTAAGAACAGCTGACTCCACCATCGCCGACAAAGAGTAAATTGTTGTATTGTTGATACAATGTTATTCTTTTAATTTTGGAAGAGTTTAGTTTAAAGATCGGGGTTTGATTTTTTTTTGTTTTTTTGATTGGCTTTATTTCGAATCTTTAGTGTTGTGAATCAGAGAGATTTTGGTGCACTTGGTGTTGATTTGATCGAAGGAGTTGTGATTAGGGTTGTACTGATGGTTGCAGTGTGAAAGAGAGACACATGATTGTGGTGTTAGGTTTGGAGAGAATTGGTTAGGTAAATGTTAGAAAAGTCAAGGTCATTATAGTAAATTCGGTTAATATTTTCTTTTTATTTTTCAATATTTTTTAATTCTTTTTTAGTTTTAATAATTTCTAAACAGAAGTCAATATTTAACTGAGTCAACTCAGGAGTACCAAACCCTAAGTTGGACAAATGTTAGACCAATCACTAATATTGGTCAAAATGTAAGTGCTAAAAGCCAAATAACCCAATATAAATATATAGCACTTGTCAGAATCAAAGTTTAAGATGAAGAGATTCTTGTAACCATATTACAAGTTCGTTTTGCTTCAAAATAGTTTTTTGATTTTCTGTGCACAACGTAATATGAATATCTTCATACTCATTTGACTTCATTTGTCAATTTTTGATGTGATAATTATGATGTATGTGATATTATATTACAAATTTTGTATATACATAAATATAAAAAAAGAGTCCTCATTTAAATAGTTTCTGTATATGCTTAGATACATTTTTGTGTTTCCTATGCATATGCATGAATATGCCCATATATACATATATGAAAAAATTTCTTTTGGTCTACTCAAGTTATACAAAGGTTTTACTGTAGTACTCTTGGGTATTTCCTGATCATATCTTGAATGGTGTGGATGGACCACCTTCGATTTTCCAAACCGTCTTTCTTTTCTTTTGAAAAGATAGAAACACATCATTGCGAGCAGAGAAAATATAAAAACTCCCATACATGAATAACCCACAATTTTAGCAATTGAAATGGATGATTTCCTATCGATATTTGGGTTTCCATTAATCTTCATTAGCACATTACTACTAAATTTTCGAACCACTTTATGTAATTTTTTATTTGAAACATCAAGTAACTTCAACGTGTGAAGGATAGCCAACATATTAGGATAGCTATCCTCAGTTAGATTATTGTCATTGATGTATATAAACTCCAGAAACGTCGACCCTAGACTTGCAGGGATTTCACCCTGCAAGTTATTAGAAGTTAATTCTAAGGTCATTAAAAGAGGAGAATTTAAATCGTTAATGAAATTTGGGATCTTTCCCGTTACACTAGCATTGTTGGCACTAAACACAGTTATCTTGAAGCAGATACCAAACTTCTATGAATTTTCCAAACTGAAAGTGGATTGTTATCCAAATTCACTTCCCTAAGGATGTGTTTTGCATGGAAAGAAATTGAATTCTATGGAGTTCCAACTACTTAGAATTCAAACCACCTTGAAAATGAATTCCACCGTTCCAAATTGGGGTGTTTAGCATGATTATGAATGAAATTGATAATTACATTAATTTACTTTTTTGATATTTATTTCTTCGAAAAATTTACTAAAATATTATACATTTTGTATTAAAATTGATAAAAAGAACTATACATTAAAAATATATACACATATAATATGAATATAATATTATTAATAGTTAATAATTTATGTAAGCATAATTTATTTAGATATTTTTCATAAGGAATAATTGAATCCAATTTTAGTATTTTTATTTAAATTAATATTTTAATAATAAAAATTAATCATTTCTCAACAATAATATTGTAATTTAACAATAAAAGATATTTTTTCATTTTTAATATGAGAAAATAAAATATTAAAATTGATCAAAAAAACTATTTGTTAAATATAATACTAATAAATAAATAAATATAATATTGATGATAAATACTATATGTAATAATTTATTTTTGTATTTTGAATAAATAAATTAAATTATTATTTTAAATAAATATAAATTTAATAAAACTATTTTGGTATTTTGGATAAAAAAAAAATTTTAATAAAAATTAATTACTTATCAACAATACTAATTTAATTTGACAATAAGATTTTTTTTTCATTTTTAAATATGATAAAAATGAATTATTATATAATATTAAAATTGATTTAAAATCATTTATTAGTATACATAATAATAAATATAATACTATTAATTAATAAATATAATGTTAGTAATCAATATTTTTGTGTAAATATAATTTATTTTGATATTTTAAATAAAAAATAATTAAATTTATATGTACATTTAAAAAAGTAGTTTTATAATACAGTATAAAAAATTACTACTAAAAAATCAAAATAAAAGTATATCCTAATTATCAAAGTAAATTTGTAATTATAAGAAATCAAATATTCTTTAAAGAAAAAAGAAAGTTGAATTGTCAATATGGTCAACGTGTGGAGTTGAAAGGATAGAGTTTCAACTTCCATGGGAGGAGATGTCATTTGAGTTTCCACTAAAGGATGGAGTTTCAACTCCCTGGAATTCCAATTTCATCCGCGCCAAACACCCTTGGAATTGAACTCCACCATTAACTACCTCTATGCCAAACGCACTATAAGAGAAGACAAATCAAAGAAGAAATGTTCATCAATGGAAGAAAATTTGTTGTTATTTAAAAATAAAACCTGTAATGACCCGCTTAAACTGGAAAGGTGACCTAAGATTTGGTTACCCTGCAAATCTAAAGTTTCCAGACATGATAGCTTACTGGCACTCCTCGGTAGAGTACCAGTAAGCCCTAAATCTATCAATCTAACAACCGTTATTATATTATCTCTACAAGAGATGTTTGCCCATTTACAAGGATCATGAACTGACCAACCAACTGAAATGCTTAAATCTTTTCTGAGTTCAAGCATAGTTTCAGCGTCGACTGGATCAGCAGTGGAGGGAAAGGATAAAAAAAGGACATAATACGAAAACAAAGATGACATAGCTAAGTGGAGGCAAAGGAGAAAGTGTTAAAGGTCATTTGTTGTCTCTAAACTTAAATAACAAGTGTTAAATAGGATCTTGGGGGTTGGAAATGAGAATTAGGTAGATAGTTGTTTGTACCCAAAATTACTTTTAGGCACTAAACACGATGAAATTGATGATTTGGTGTGAAATTAGGGCTAGAATACGATAAATAAAGGAGATAAAGAATTTAACGTGGTTCTGCAAGTGATGCCTACATCCATGGAGGAATCTCGTAGGGAGTGAATTATATTGATATTTACATAATTATGGTTAGCTAACCTAGGATTCCATATCCTTTTAGGGTTTATGATACATGTATTTATAGAGTGTATGTAACCCTAATTATGATATAAACTTGATGTGCAAGCAACTTGGGCAACAAGGCTTCTGGAAACCTCTGGAATCTTCAAGGGTAGACGGGCTTGATTAACGTGCCACCATCAATTTATTGATGGTACAAACATCGCCCCTATTAACCTCCAACTTGTTTGGGGTTAAGAAGTTTGTTTTTCCTCATACGTTGACTGTCGATGACGAAACTCGCCCCCAAGCGTGAGTAGAGATATTACAAAGACGCCCCCAACTGTAATTACCTGCAAAAAAATTGCTCATGTGCTAGGCGAGACTTTTTTCCATGTGATGAACTTGATGCTCGAGAGCTAGTCGAGTCTTCATTAGAATGTAGTATGCGTGCTTGCGGATGGGGCAAGGCTTTTTGCTCGCAACGTAACAAGGAAGAAGTGCTCGCTGCTCGGGCAGGCTGGATGTTGCTTGTGTTGAGTATGAGTCTTTGGACCAATATCGGGCATTGAGCTCGTGGTCGAGACAAGACTTTGTGCGTACCAACATCGGGCGTTGGTCTTGTGGTCAAGACGAGACTTTATGCTTGCCAAGGTGAAATACTTTCATACTCGCGTGCAAGACAAGATTTTTATGCTTGCCATAAAATAAAGACTTAGGTGCTCACGTGCAAGGTGAGGCTTTAGGTGCTTGCGATGTGATGCAAGGCTAATCATAGAAGGGTCTAAGCAATTCTCATCTCGAACTGGATCATGTCGCTATCCACGAACCTCGAACTCGATCATGTTGCTGCTCCAAGTGCACATCAAACTTTCTCGAACACAAGAATTTTTTTCTTCCATGTTGTAGGGGATTGAAAAATGATTCCGACGAGCCAAAAATCACTAAATTCAGATTTAAAACGAAAAACTTATTGACGAAATAAGATTTCAAGAAGCGCGCGTGCTTTTGTTGACGTGGAAGATGACAGTGATGCGGTAACGGTGACTGGATATTTATGTTGATGTGGCACAAAACGTGATGATGTGGCAGTATGATATACCTGACATCTCAGCGAGGTGATGATGTGGCAAGCACTAGTGTTGACTGGACAGTAGCGGTGACATGGTAGTTCCTGACTTAAATGTCGCTGAGATGTCGACTGATGACTGTACCAGACGGATGACATGGAAAGCTGACTGGATCAGAACCACTGACATGGAAGGTCTTGCTGACTGGACCACATCTGCTTATGTGGCAGTTTCTGAGTGGTTTCCTGGGTCTGACGTGGCAAATTGAAACGACATGTGTCGTTTCTCGATTAGTTGAACCTGATGAACCGGATCATAGATCTGACAGACGAGATTGGCTAGATCTGAAGGTGTAGTGAGGCTGGATGAAACAAAACCTTTGGCAACGGTTGCTGCAATCTTTATCGCCACTCTTTCTTCAATTGTTCGCAAATGTTTCGCAACAGTTTCTTCAACCTTCGTAACGGTTTCTTCAACCTTCGTAACAGTTTCTTCAACCCTTTCACAACGGTTTCTTCAACCTCGTAACGGTTTTCTGAACCCTAACTTTTTATTTTTTTGATGATTTTTGGATGGAATCTCGTGCACGATTTTGCTCCACTTTTCTTGAATTATGGTCTTTTCCTCGAACCTTTTGTAATAATTATTTGAACTGTTGTCTTTCCCATGTTGCAACGGTTGGTGTAACAGTTTAAGGAACTGTTATCTTTTCTCCTTGAACTTTCTGCAACAGTTTTCTTTAATGGTTATTTGAGATGCCTTTGTGGTCCTTTTCAGAAAACTTTTGTGATGCTATTCTGGAGGTTTTTCCTAGCGCCTAGAGATGTAGGCAACTAGAAAACCTTGCGAACATGACAATAGAGATTTTGACACACTATAAACTCGAATATGTTGATGCTTTGTTATCTTGGAAGTAAATTCTTCGAACTTTGAACTTGATCATGCTGCAGATCGAACATCCAGCCAATAATTTTAATATCGTTACAACGATACAGTTCTGGTGGATCCCCAAGGTAATAGTTTCAGCAAATATCAAACTATGGAGCTGGACTACAGCAGTTGCAATCAACTGGACTAAAGCAACCGCGGTTAACTGGTTTGTAGCAACTGTAATCAGATGGACTGATGCGACTGCGACCAACTGGACTGTAGCAGTTGCGATCAACAGGACTACAGAAGTAATTGTTGAAAGCGTCCAGACTGGAAGTTTCTGGATGCTTTTCAAGAGCTTTTTTCTAGGGTTTTCTCCTCCTTTCTTTTTCATATACAATAGGTGAAAGTAGTTGATGGAAGAGGATATAAACGTAAGTAGCAAGTTGATCTAACGAACGTTTCAACAGCAATCTTGACGATCTTTGATGGAAGTTGTAACGAACTCTTGAACTTATCATGTTGTGGATCGAACATCCTGCAACAGTTTTAACCATATTTTTATGCCATATGTTAATATGGGCCGAGATTCCTGGGAGCGGTTTCATCGGTTTTTGTAGCGATGCAGTTTTAACAGTTTCCGAAGGTAATAGTTTTAGCAGATCTCGAACAACAAATCTGGACTGCAGCAGTTGCGACCAACTGGACTGCAGTAACTACGAATATCTTGTATGCAGTAGCTACGGTCAGCTGGACTGCAACAATTGTGATTGAACTGGACTGCAGCAGTTATGATCAACTGGATTGCAGTAGTGGTTTTTGACGGCGTCCAAACTGCTTTCTCATGGACACGATTTTGAAGCTTTCTGTACCACTTTTCTCAATGGGAAAAAACTATTCATTTTCTCGTAATCCCCCTAGTTCCACAACAACTGTTGTGGTATCGCTGTTGTTATCCTGATTCATATAATTATTAGCGATATATGAAGATCGTTTTCAAGACCAGTAGCAAATCCAAGATCGCTAGGAGGTCCAGCGGCACACAAAGTCTTTTACCATCTCAATGTTTTAAGGGTCTCACCAATGGATGTCGCCTTTTCGCTAATAGTTCTGCATCTCATCATAAAGTTGATAACAATTCAGTACTAATAGCTACTGCTACCCAGTTTGGTCAAAAATTATTATCAGGTAGCAAATTCAAGCTTCGCTTACAACAACAGTCAACATGGATCCTAGCATAATGCATGCAAAGATATCTCATCTTTTCCAACAACTGTTACCAGTCTAGTTCTACGCAACCGATGTAGTTTATTTTCGCATCAACCATTGCAGCCCAGTTTTTCTTCAATAGCTGCAGTTCACTTTCAACAATATAATTGTTTCGCATCAATTACTACAATCCAGTTTCACCAGTAACTGTTTGGGTCATCTCTCGCCCGCAATCATTGCACTCCAGTTTCATGAGGCTACTCTGCGCTAGTATCACGCTTCCGTTGCAGACTAGTTCAACCTTCAATCCAATTTTTTTCTACAACAACGGTTCGTGCTGAACTGTTGCCCGTCGATCTTCCAATCACAATAGCTTCACTTGGAGGCGACTTGATTGTGATTTTTACAAACAACAAAGGAAACTTGTATTACGTTTCAACAACAATAATTCACTCTTGGGGGTGAGTTTTATCATTGGATGTCAATACAAAGGGGAAAATGAACTTCTTAACCCCGCAACAAGTAGGAGGTTAAGAGGGGGAGATGTTTGTATCATGATAAAATTCCAACATATTGGGCCATAATATTGTCTGGGCCACTATTCAGCTGCCATCCAGCCAACCAACACAACCCACCATCCTACCAACCGAAGTAGCTACCATCTAGTCCAGTGCTCCATGAAGTCATTGACTGGTCAAACTCAACGTCTAGTCAATGGTCAAAGTCAATTCCCGGTCAATGGTTAAAGTCAACTGTCAAATCCAAGTTGACAGTCGCGCTTCTAGCCAGTTTCCAGCCATGTTGCCAGTGGTACTGCCAACCAGTTTCTAGCTAAGTACTCTTCCGCGCTACCAGCTAGCCTCTATCCATGCTGTCAATTGTGCTGTCAGCCAGCCTCCATCCAGTCTCCATCCATGTTTCCAGTCAAGACTTTATGTCGGTCAAAGATCGATAGTCGCAGTCAACGACGAAAGTCAACCCTACCAGTCAAAGTCAAGGTCATTGGTCAAACCCGCAAACCCATGTCGATTTGGCCCATTTCCACCGATCCAGTGCATAAACCCTGGAAGAAGATTCTGGATGACTTGATGACCAAGTTGCAGAGGAAAGTTCTAGAAAATTCCATATATCTTCATGGCCAAGTTACTTGCAGAGGAAGTTTATCTCGAAATTAGGGTTTAACCCATGTATTCAATTGTATAAATAGATGGGAATCTCAACCCTAAAGGGATACGCCCGGATAGAGAAAAATACACCAGCAAACTCTAAAAGGGATCAGAAATCATTGTAACCCATACATCAATAAAATATCTCTCCCTAGGGGGATTCGTCCATGGATGTAGGCAAACCATGCCGAACCACGTTAAATTCGTATCTATCATCTTTATGCGTGTTTTGTGTAAAACCCTAATTCTGATCATCATCACCAATATTATCGTGTTTAGTGCCTGGAAATATTTCTGGGTACAAACAATAGTCTTATCATTATCTATTTTTGTCACTTAGTTATTTAGGTGGAGAGTCTTATTGTTATTTATTTTTGAGATGAATATCGAATGCTCTTGGTATAATTTCGTAATTGTTAGAATGCTCTTGATCTTATTTGACCATAAGCAGATATGCAAACATTTAACCCATCTAGAATGGATAGGATATGTGGCTGGCATCCAATAATACCTCATATACAATCAATAAAAACAATAATTAATCTTTTTGAGTGATGCTAAAGCATACATTATGCTAATGGGAAACATGATGTAGTTAAAAGCAACCTTTAGTTGTCGATGGACTAAAAACTTCGTTAAATATAAACTATTTGCGTGATTCTTTGCAATTCTTAGAAACAGTGATAATTTCAATCCACTCCTCATATATGTGATCGACAATACTTGATTAACCTGCTTGTCCAGGTAATAAGGGTCTCACTTCGCAATAAGACCTTATGCTTCCTAATAGACAGATAAAAAGATATTCATGAGTTCTTTGTCATGTAGCAGACCCTTATCATTACTGCTTCACTCGGCAGTAAGCCCTTATCTTTGTTATGATATTGGAAATAAGTTAAACTTGGAGTCCACTGGAGTATTGGGATGGGCATTGGCAGCTGTCGCTAGGTCTTGATGGAACTTTTTCGTAACATCAGTGTAGTATATCAACGGAGAAGAAAAAAAGAAGAGAAAAGGCCAGCTGCAGAGCCGAGAATAGGTATAGAAGTAAAAGCAGGCGCAACAACAGTGAGGAAGAGAGGATTACGGTTTGAAGTTCCATTTTTTTGATTCCGATTTGTTTTGTTTGTGATTCTCTTAATATATTTATGGATTTTGAGAAAGTTATGTCTTGCTAAGATCTTGTAACTAGGGTTTTATAGATTGAAACCACTTGGAGTATTAGGCTATTTTGGAATTGAGTAAAATTGAACAAAGACTATTATGATTTGATTTTATTAATTCTTGATATTATTTATCGATTTATCGAAATATGAGTTGTTGCTTCACCGGTTTAGTATAACCTTTGTGCATAATTGTTAGGGTCAAAAATATATTTGTCTCATTGTATGATATTTCATGCTTTGGTAAATCCTTTGATGGGGTATGCTTAGAAAATCCATATATTATTTGTGAACCTGTATTTAGTTTCGTATAACTTTCTCGTTAACGCAATTTGATGGTGCATGCTTGGGTTTAGTCTTTTGACGTGCCATGCTTAGGGTGTCCCAGTGATATTTGCGAATCTAATACATATAATAGGTGATGTCGATAGAATGGAAGATAAACACATATTCATGAGTTATGTTTCATTTCAGTAATCGAATAGAAATAGTGGTGGATACTATAAAACCTGGTTACCGACTCTCCCATTGCATTTATTTTATTATTTTAGTGTATTCTCTTTGTTTTATTCTTTTAAAAATCATAAGCTCAACATCTTGATTGATTAGTCGATTAGAGATATTGATTACAGTATTTCCACCGCTCCTCGTGGGAAAGACCCGTACTTGTTGTTTTCTGCATTGTAGACACCATGCGATTGCGGTTTATTATATATAGGTATCTCCGGATCCTATCATATGACCAACTCTAGACATTGGGGAACCGATCCTATTAAGAGGTGCAACTGATCACAAGTATGTGGAATTGATCCTTATAAGAGGTACAAGAAGTCTTAGTAATTAGTAACCGATCATATGACCTGTGCAACCGATCACAAGTAAATACCATAATAATGTGGTAATCGATCCTAGTACCTAGTCAACTAATTTTTGGAAAGCTAGTGTGACCGATCCTAGTACCCACATAGAGGTAGAACCGAAGCTCTGTGTTTTGAACCGTGAAACCCATTAATGGCGATTTGATAGGATAATCAATCACATAGTTCTTGGAAGTCAGATGAACCAATTCTAAACTTGTTTGGAAGTGTGGAAAATTGGTTCCAAGATTGTAAATATGAAAAAGGATTTACAAAGTAAAGATGTCGACATACTTTAAACATGTGCAGTAACTCTTATCTTTTATTGTTCAAAGATATTCCTTAATAACTAAAGGAGAATCCCGGATCGAAATAAATTGAGAATCTTTTAATAAAGGTTTTTAGTTTTATATGCTTTTAATTTCCAGCAATTAAATGTATATCTTTAGAAAATAAAAATTGGTAATGTGCATTTACTAATTAGAGATTTTCCACTGAGATTTCGGTCAATACTTTGAGTTCATAATCTTTGGTGTGCACAAAACTTGATTGGTTGGGTATCCAACTATAATCGGTTTATCTTTTGATAGATTGGATTGATTAGTTGTGTAGATCAACATCAATACATTTCTTAGTGATTCATAATATTGATTGCATAGTCTGAACAATTACTTTGGTAGTTGTTAAAGAGATAGATCTAAGAACCCGACAAAGGAATTTATTGGGATAAACAAAAAAGCCTTTTGTCAACTCATATCACGTTATTTGAAAAGAGTTGTTACCGAACAGATTTGTTGTTCCTTTACTGTTTGGAATACGAACCAAAGGAATTTTTCCAAGTGTGTGACTTATTACAAGTTGGAGGCGCAAGGATATTGAGGGAACTAGGTGAACTATAGGTTTAGTTGCTTGGTCTCAACTATATGAAGTTGGTTTAGATTATGTATAGCGGCTTAATTCTGAGAGTATTCAATTATGTACAAGGTCCCATGGTTTTTCTGCATTTGTGGTTTCCTCGTTAACCAAATCTTGATGTGTCTTTTACTTTTCTATTTACGCAATTAAAATTATTTTATTATAATTAGTAGTAAAATACACAAATGTTAATTCCTAATTACTTGATAGCATCCTATAATTTTTGGTTAAGTCCAAACTTATTATCAAGTAATCATACTTCGTTGTTGTATTGTCTCGATCTTGTATCCATAGTCAATCACACAAGTTATCTTGTTGTCGTATTGTCTCGATCTCATATCCATAGACGATCACACGAAGTGTGAACTGATTAGTTGTATAGTCTCGAATCAGTCAAAAGACAATCACTTTCGGAGAAAGGACTTATAGGTGGAAAAGTTTTAGATTGAGGTATATTTGGGTACCCTCGTATTTTCACTTGCTATGTGGATAATATTTATTGAAATAGATTTGAATAGATTTCTCCAATAAGATCAAGTCCCCAGGGTATGTTGAAGGAGTTTGTGCCATCCATGGATGAATGATGTTGCATCTGCTTCAGAATTATTATCATGGGATAATGAAGACTTATCGATTGTAGTTCAGTTACACTTTGATCGTGCTGGTGTTGAATCAGTGTGTCATCGCCAAGATATTTGTGTTGAAGCTAGACGCGACATTATCTAAGGTGTACTCTTTGATTGGGAGTACAATTTGAAGGCTTCTAAAGAATGTACCACTCAGATATGAGAGGTTTTTGACTTTCATTTGGCCTTGGAGAAGTGATTGGAAGTTGTAGGGATTTCTTTTGGTTTGATAGATTCAATTTCTTAATCCAAGGAGGAATTGAAAATAATGGATAAGTTAAGAAAAAATCCTAAATTCTTCAAACCTTAGCTGCTTGAGCATTGAAGCCTCACACTCCTTAAGCGTCGAATGTCTTAGGCTTGACCATCTCGATCTCGAGTATCTTTTGTTGATTTAGTATTCCTTTCGTTGCGGTAGTGGGATTCAACACTTGTGCATACTTTCTGATTTTGTGGCACACATGCATGAACACTCCTACAAGGCTATGGGGAAACGCCCAAAGTATTTTTTTTTCCAATCTTGGACATCATCTCAGTAATGAATGTCTCAGTGAGATGCTCGATTCAGAGAGATGTCAGATTCAACCACTTGGTAAAATATTAGAAGCTATCCATTCATAATGTCTTGTAATAGCAGAGTTGCTAGAAGAATTGAGTCCTCATGCTAGGATAGCATGTGGGGAAATAAATGACATAGACATGGGAGGAATGAGACTTTCCTGAGTGCGGAACGTCTTTATGAATGTCTATGCATATTTTGCAGTTTCTTGTTTCAACCTCGTCGAAGTTCAAAATTCTTCCAAGTGCTCTGACGATGGAACGCCCGCCAAATTTTCTAGATCAGAAATTTCTTCGTTTGAGAGATGTGCAACCAAAGACGCCTTGTAAGTAGCCATATTTTCAGCATGGATTCACGCTCGTTCGAGGATAATATCATATCTTGGATCTTCCTGATTATATGAAACTTGGTTTCTGTCCAGGTTGAACCTATTTTCACTTTGCGAGTGATATAGCCATAAACATCTCTGAGCGTTCCTTCGTGGTCTCTGATTCAGATGGGAGCATGAGTAGCTTCTTGTCGAGTGATGCATGTGGATATGATGGTTTTCAGTGGAATGTTGTTGTTGATCGCGGTGTCAGCATCGATCAACATTCTTCCAAATCTGTTTCTTCTGATATTGATTGTGGTATGCAGTCCCCAGTCATATATATTTTTGTCTGTGGATGGAGGCTTAGGAAGTATTTCCGGAATTAACTTACAGAAATGATGTGATTCAATGTTGTGAACATGTCTCTCCTTTTTGCCTTTAGCAGATAGAGTAATTCGCATACATGTTCGACCAAGGATTGAACTGCCTTTTTGATAGGTTATTTAGAGAGAGTGAAGGTCTTGATTGGGAGAGGGTTCTGTGTAATCCTTCAGTCCCCAGTTGAAGATATTATGGCTTAACCTTCTATTTGAAGATACGCTTCAAAATATTGCAGTCACTTGTTGGATGATTGATGAACCTATGAAGGCGAAAATACTTGGGATTATCCATTTCTTCTTTAGTTGGCTCTCTCTTGATGAACAACAATTTGAATGCACCATATTGAACTCAAACTTCCAGTAACTTTTCATAACCCTGTCCTCAGTTAGTGTTTTGGGGAGGGTGCCCCAAAGTTCTTCTCTGGTGCCTTCAGATTTATTCTTTTTATATTCATTAAATCTAATGTTGTTAGTGTTTCCGTTAGTGCTCGCGTGTCTCACACGAGTTGGTCAGGTGTTTTGTCCATTTATTTCAGTGAGTGGCTGTAAGAGAACCAATCATATTTTAATCAAAAACTCTTTCTCTTTCTTCTTATTCTTCTCCGTCTCTTAAATTTTTTAGGCAGAAACCGGCTGCCTGAGATCTATTTGTAGTGTAGATCACTACAAGTGGTATCAGAGAACTCGATTTTGAGTGACCTTAATCACCATGGTGACTAGAAATGAGTTTGAAGCTTTAACCAAGCAGATATAAACGAGGGCTAAATAAATTCAAGATCTCAAAACACAACAAAACACACCATCACCCTTATTTTTATCCTCTATGATCTGTTCAAGGCATAAGCTAAGAAGGCTTTGGAATAATTACGGGATCAAGCATTGGCATCTAATGGAGGAGGATTTCTAGAAACCCCAAATCAACCAGGGTTTTCCTACAGATCGACAGGAAATTGGACTACTGGTGAGAACTCTAATTTCGTCCACACTTATAAGCTTAAGGTTGATTTTTCTAAGTTTGATGGCCTCAACCCTAGATCTTGGCTTAGGAAGTGTACCAAATATTTTCAATTACATCCTATGGATAAAATATAAAGAGTTCACTTAGAAGCCATGTACCTAGAAGGCAAGGCTGATATCTGGTTTCAAGATTATCAAATTGGAAAGGAATGATTACTGTGGGAAGTGTTTCACAAGGATTATGTTCCCGATTCCAGGAAATCGGCCATGATGATATAGTGGGAGAGTTTAATAAACTGATTCAAGTGGGTACAGTCTTAGAATACCAAGAAGTGTTTGAAGAACTGAAGGCGTTGATGCTAGATAAGAATAAGCATCTTATAGAAGAGTATTTTACTTCCAGTTTCATCAGTGGACTCAAGGATGAGTTGCGTACAGCAGTTCAAATGTTCTCCCCAACTACCTTATACAACAAGGTTATTTACCTAGCCAGGATATAAGAGGTTTTGTTAGAACATACTGCCAAGAAGGCCAGGTCTGCTAAGTTGTCACCACTATTTATTCCACAAATCCACAGAAGCATATTGTCGATCCCACAACCAAAGTCTCCATCACCAAGAGGCAACACCACTCCAAAGCTTCCACCCATCGAGAGACTCATATATGCTGAGATGAGAACTAGAAGAGAGAAGGGGCTTTGCTATAATTGTGATGAGATCTACTCCAAGGGTCATAAATGCATCAAACAGCAATTATTCATGCACGTTGGAGATGATGAAGGAACTGCTACTTCTGAAGATGAGTCACCTACCATCTCCCCCCTTATCCAAGAGGTGACAAAAGATGAGGTAGAGATTTCAGTTCATGCATTGTCAGGTAATATCACCCATATCACTATTTATATTTTGGGGTCTATTAAACATAAGAAGAAATTCACCATTATGATAGATAGTGGAAGCACACATAGCTTAATTGATCCAGAGTTATCCAAGCAGTGTGGTTGTTATATAGAACCAATAAGTGCATTCCAAGTAGCAGTGGTTGATAGGAATAAATTAATAAGCAATGCTAAATTCTCAGACCTTCAATGGCAAATGCAAGGCCATTACTTCAAGTTTGATATGAGGGTTTTAGCCTTATGAGGCTGTGATATGGTTTTAGGTGTGGATTGGATGAGAGAACTCAGTCCTGTTAATTTTGACTTCAAGAATATGCTTATTTGTTTTAAGAGGAATAAGAAGGAGGTTATTCTACAAGGCAATGCTGAGTCCACCAGCATCTCCGTTATGACAGGAGAATCATGTCAAAAGTACTTGAAGAAACACAAACATGGCTTGGTGGGTCACCTATTCTCCATCACTGGTACTGATTCAACACCCACAATAAATACCATACTCCAACCCATTCTTGATTCATTTAAAAGCATATTCCAGGAGCCTACTGCTCTTCCTCCCATCAGATCACAAGACCACCATATTCCATTTCAACCGTCATCTTCTCCACCTAACCAGAGACCTTACAGAATTCCATACATTTAGAAGGAGGTAGTGGAGAAGTTAATGTAAGAGATGCTTAATTCTGGGGTTATCAGACCCAGCCACAGTCCATTTTCATCTCCCACACTCTAAGTTAAAAAAAAATGGAATTTGAGGTTTTGTGTGGATTACAGGAGATTAAATGACATCACCATCAAGGATAGATATCCTATTCCTGTCATTGATGAGCTTCTAGATGAACTTAAAAGGTCTAAGGTGTTCTCCAAGATTGATTTGAGAGCATGGTATCATCAGATTAGAATTCATCCACCAGACACCGACACAACTGCTTTCAAGACTCACCAAGGGCACTATGAGTTTTTAGTCATGCCATTTGGCCTTACAAATGCACCAGCAAGTTTTCAGGCCTTAATGAATGACATCTTTAAACCTTATTTGAGGAAGTTCATTTTGGTATTCTTTGATGATATCCTGATCTATAAACCATATATGGAAACTCACCTCCAACATTTGTCCATTGCCTTCAGCATACTCAAGGAGCATTCTCTCTTTGCTAAATCCAGCAAGTGCTCTTTTGGACAGTCCCAAATTGAGTATCTTGGGCATATCATTTCAGGTGAAGGTGTTGCAGCTGACCCAGAGAAGATAAACTACATGATTAAATGACCTGTACCCACCACCTTGAGGGATCTTAGATGGTTTCTAGGCCTTACAGGTTATTATAGGAAGTTTGTCAAAAATTATGGTCTTATTTGCAAGCCATTGACAGACTTACTTAAGAAGAATAATTTTCATTGGGATGCAGCAACCTAAGCATCTTTTGAGCAACTTAAAGAAGTTGTTACTTTAACTCCTGTATTGATACTTCCAGATTTCTCAAAACCATTTGAGCTAGCAACTGATGCATGTAATGAGAGTTGTTCTAATGCAAGAGAAAAGGCATATAGCCTTCTTCAGCAAGGGCATGGGTGCAAGATTTTTAGCCATGTCCACCTATGAAAAAGAAATGATGACAGTAGTCATGGAAGTTGTTAGAGAACTGCTCGGTCGAACTCGCATGCGTTTCTATCTCAAGCATGTTTGTCAATGTTAGTGATCAAAACTATAAAGTATTGATTTCTAGTCTACTATAGCTAAGGTCTCGGACTAGGATAGAAAGTGTAGTTGAGCTCAAGAACTCCATGGAGATCATCATACAAGACAAGGACTACTCAAGGAACCAGTGGATCTTCATCGACTAAAAGGTATGTGGAGACTTGAACTTATCTATCACTCAAAAGTCTATATAATCTATCTCATATATTGAGACAAAAGTCGTGTTACTATATAGACTAAGATTATACACATGTGATATTTCGAGCTGAGTATATATCACTTATTTATTTATCGAAATGTGTGTTGGTAAAGCTTTCGCTTTATCCAAGTTCATTGTTTGTACCCTTAATATTCTACACAAATAAATGGGCTAACCTAGGCCAATGAAACTCCTACTATTAGCAAATGAGGGTTCATTGGGCCTAAGGTGCTTCCCTTGTTTACCCAAGTATGGCTAACTAGGCCTTACAAGGCACTCCATTATTCAAGCCCATGTGCAAACAAACTAAGATAGGCCTCACTAGCAAACACTCAATTCACAAGCCCATGAGCAAGAGCTCCAACTTGGGCTAGAAGGTTCCACATTTGAACCGCCACATCACCAATGTCTAGCCAATCGGAAATTACCACATCAGCGATGCCACGTCATCGGGTATGCCACGTCAGTATCAAACCACATTAGCACATGCCACGTCAGCAGAGTTGACGACGTGGAAGATGACACGTCAGCGGAACATAGCCACGTCATCAGGGTTGCTAATGTGTCAATTAACACGTCATCAAAACTAGTGCCACGTCGTCTCGGGTGATGACGTGGCAGGTGACTCATCCGTCTGGTGTACAGTCATCGACATCCGTTAATAACTAACGCCGTCACTAACTGCATCGGCATATACCAAGCATATTCCGTTAAATGTTAACAGCATCAGCATCTTTGGTTAAATTTAACGTCGTTACTAACGGCGTCAGCATATTCCTGACAGCGGCAGAATATTCGGAAACGGCGACATTACATCAGCAGGTTACCGCCGGCGGCCAGAGTCGGCGATTAAATGGGAATTACTCGGCGGTTAACAAGCTATGAAGGGCGCTCGGTGATTAAACGACGATTCATTCCTGGATGATTCGGGTGTAGCATGCTGCAACTTATTTTCGTAGATCCGATTCCGTGTAGCAGGTTGTTGCTTAATCCCGTAGCCCCGGATATTTGCGCCCCATTCCTATTACTCTAAGGATGTTTACGCCCCGTCTGCTTACACCCATTTCTCTTACACCATTGGTTATCCACACCCCATTGTAATTCCTTAACCATTATGGGAGTTTCTGGAACATTCTGGGAGCCATGCCGAGGAAGCCAGGGCATGCAGTCATGCATGAGAATTATTACAGGGAGACATGCAGGGACAATTATTGTGGGGAGGCATGCAGGGTCCAGTTATGGAAATTGATATCTGCCATAAAACCAAAGAAATAAAACGGAAATTCGCCAGATATAAATGGAGAGTTTTACAACCAAAATGGTAAGCAATATTCCATACCAAAAATACCTGTGAGAAAATCCTATTCTGACTTTAGCATCGGAGGGTTTTTTGCAGGTACCCCCCCTTCTCCTTTCACCAGAAATCAATTGAAGATTGAAGCATCGATCGATTCCCAACAAAAGCATCACGAAAATTCTGTGTTTGGGGTAGAAGCAACTTTACCTTACAAACAGTGGCACCGACTAACGGTTTCGTGAAAAGAAAATCGTGTTTTACTAGATCAAGTTATGGTAGTAATCAAACAAACTGAACGAAGGGTAGATTATGTTAACAATCCTCGACAGCATATGAACGAGGATGAAATACACGAAGTTGAAGTTCAATCAGCCCCAGCAGTACCCACTGGAAATAGGCAGGGTCAAAATCGAGATGGTTCTCATAACAGATCCCTGAATCGAGGACGAGATCGAGATCATTTCCATGACAGAACTCCAGATCTAAATCGGAGAAGGGAAAAATAACCATTGATAGATGTTGGTGGGGAAAACCCATTAGTTCGAGGAAACAGAGGGCATGTGTTCTGCAGCCCGTCTAGGAGGAATCCAGATGGACAAGATTTGCGAGATGGACGCACCGCAACTCCTAGTACAGAGGAGGAACTGTTGCATAATCGGCTGAACGAGTTAGAGAAGGAGAACGCTCTCCTGAGATTGGAGTATCATAACCAGTCTCGACCTAAGACTGGTAATCCGAACAGAAAGAGGAGTTGGTCTGTATGGAAACACCTTGGAAGTCGAATTGACCCTCAAGCTGCAAAACCAAACAGAGAGGTGATCGATATTGATCAACCAGAGAGAAATCTGTTACCCACTGGAGAATTACCTAAACGAAGGAGGGTACTACCACACCGAGCAAGGACCCGGCCAGCTGCAACTCAGCAGAGTGCGGACAGATCCAACATCAGTTCAAAACGCCTCAAAAATGATGAGGATGGATATCGAGATTGGCACGATGATCGAGAATTTTTGCAGGATTACTATGCTCATTCGGATCAAGGGAGAGCTGGAAAAGAACCTGCTGGACCGCAGAGGAAAATAATGAGATCTAAAACTCATACTCCAGAGGACCAAAATTATGAGCAGAAAGATAGTTCCTCAGATGGTGATATGGACGCAATAACAGAAGCTCGCCTCTGCAAAATGATCAAGAAAGTAATGTCAAAAAAGCAATCCAGAGAAGAAAACTTGGACCGGTTGCACCGATCTATTGGATCCCCTTTCAAGATGAATATCAGAGAATTCCGACCGCCGATGAATTTTCAATTTCCAAAGCTTCCAGAATTCGATGAGAAAATAGATGACCCAGATCAGCATGTTTTGCACTATGAAACTGCCATGACTCTGTGGCAGCACAATGATGAATTGATGTGCAAAATGTTTCCACATTCATTAGCTGGAGGAGCAATAAAATGGTTCAATCGAATCCCAGCACAGTCGATTGGTACTTACAATGAGCTGGTTGGAGAATTATGCTCTCACTACAAATACAACAGCCGTGATAGGAAGGGATGCCATGCGTTGTTCCTTATTGCAATTCGGAAGGATGAAAGCATCAAACAGTTTACTAGGCGCTTCAAGCAAGAATTGGCCGACATGGATGGTGCCAACGACCAAGTTGTCATCGAGGCTTACAAGCATGCATACTAGCACAATCAAAGAGGGGTGTACGGATCCTTAGTCAAGAGACCACCCAAGACTCTAGAAGGATTATATGATCGAGTTGAAGAATATGCTCGAGTGGAAGATGATTCCAAAGATCGAGAAACGAGAGATGTTAACAAATCATCCAATCATCCAAGTGATGGGAAGAAAGACAAATCGAAGAACCGTTCGAGCGGCCAGCACAATGACCGAGGAGAAGTCCGAGATAACAAAGTGAAATAATGGAAACTGGATATCAGAAATTCCAGGATATGAAGTTGACACCGTTGAACATACATCTTGCAGAATTGTACGAGAAAATCAACAAGGATTTGAGACCCCCTCGTCCTTTACCAGATGAGACACGTGATAAACGTGATAGGAGCAAATACTGCAAGTTCCATAAGGATCATGGTCACAAGACCGAGAATTTCCGTTCTTTAGAGATCGAGGTCCAGCGAATGATCGACGCTTGAGAGCTGCAAGAGTTCGTGAAAAAGGACTTTGGGAGAGGTCCTGGTGTTTATGGGTGAAAACTATTCCTGCCGATTTTGGCAATTTTGGGTATGTGTGGATGAGGAATTAATCTAAACCTTAAACAAATGCACTGCGTGGTGAGTGCTTGTAGATTCGAGAGATCAATCTGTGCAAGTCCGACCTAAACCAAGAAATGGTCGTTCCAGACTTGTTTCGGTCACAAAGTGAAGGAGATGGGGTTGATCTTAGGGAGGGAAGCGAAGAAGGTGTTGAGAATGTGAAGGTATTGGCTATGTAGGACTTGTATTAGAAAGTTGGACTGTCTTGCAGGATGTAAGCTATCAGTTCCGGTGTTTGAATACGATTGTATCAACACTTGCCTCTGTTATCTTGCCTTGCTCTTGTTGAAAAATAGGGCGGATAACCTATTTATACAATCCATTTAGCCTAACTTTCGTATCTCGTGGGAAGTGGATAAAGTGGAGTGATGGAGTATTGGAGTAGTTTGTTGGTGTCACATGACCAGACTTTCCCACTTCTCCCATCATCACTAACCGTTCATGTCTTCCTGACACGTTCTTGTGATGGCGCGTTGTGCGCTGCACGCTGTAAACCGCCAGAACAATACCCCAGTACGTATCCCCCCAGTTTGTGACATGATTGATGTCTCGAGTGTGTGGATCATGGGATCCAAAGAAAGTAGCATATAATGCTACCTTTTTAGGAAATTGATACTTGTGAAGTATCGTGTGTATACTATACAGGTACTACATCGAGTATAATCAGCATGTATGAAGCATCGCTATTTGAGCGTAATAACTTCATGTCCAGCCTCCTTCATGTGATGGTTTGGAAGTTGCGCATGCAAACCCTCCCTTGACCGACAATATAATGTGATAGAGTGAGGGATGGTGATCACCATGACTCCGCACTGACCAATTAACTCCTGACCAGAGCTATATAACCGAGCTGGTGAAGTTGGACGGATGAGATGATCCTTGAGACACTCATCTACGACACTTGGTGAAGTTAGGGTTTCAAAGGAGGTGCGCAAGCACCGCTATTCACCCTGATCGAATCCAAGTTTAGGAAACTATTCTGGGTTGGCCGATCATACATGTGTGTAGAAGGCGTGACGGTATAGGCGCCTATACCTGACCATCCCATAGAAACGTGATTTGGGCCACTCAATTCTTCCGGCGAAATTGAGTGGTCGAGATCGAATTGCGACAGAAAATTAGTGCCGCAAAAGCCGCATCCCATACCAACTTCGGGCGGGTGTTCCAAGACGACCAGGCTTGGTAGGTCTTGGTAGATTGCTCCAATGTGTAGGTGGTAGGCTGGTGTTCACGCCTATGCCTTACCGTCCCATGGAAACACGATCTAAGCCACTCAATTCGTCCGGAGAAATCGAGCGGTTGAGATTAGTTTGATGCTTGTGAGGTGCGTCCACGCATGTTGGAGCAAACGATTTGGGATAACCAGGCATGGTATGCCTTGGCCGATCAGGTGAGTGGATAGATGGGTCCACGGTGGTCATGTTGATATGACCGGACCTGCTTTGATCTAATCTCGGACCCTCCATTCGTGCCGGAGAAAATGGACGCTCGTGATTCAAAACCCTAATTTTGGGTTTCAAGGCCGTGCGTCATGCTCCATTCAAGCGCACGATTTGGAATGACCAACCACAGTTGGTCCTGACCGATTGGTCAGATATGTAGGTAGGCCCGCGGTGATTGTGTTGACATACTCCGTTCCCTTTGAATCTACATCTGCACCTTCCATCTATACCTGCGAAGATAGATGGTTGAGGCTGTTTTGCGACACATGTAATGTGCCGCAAACCCTGATTTAGGGTTTTCCATCCATACTGCTATGGTTTGGACGTTTTGGCAAGCTAGGCCAAGGGAGGATGATCATGCAGGGTCTGCGTTGGTTCGGCAGGTATTCCATACCTTCTTGGAGGTTATGGAATCGATCTGGGACATCCAATCAGGCTGGTGGAGTTGGATGGTCGTGATCATATACAGACTGATACGGTCAATCTGGATGCTCAATCGGGCTAGTATAACACACCGAGAGTGGCTCAATCGGGCTAGTATAACACACCGAGAGTTCAGCCTGTACGGGTATTTCGTACATGCTTTCATTATAATGCTTGGAGATTCTTGTTGCTCTGCTGAGAGCAACACTCAGTCGTCATGCCGCACTGATAATGAGTACATGAAATACAAGGCTGTTACGCATTAATTAATAATGTTGTAAATTCACAGGGTATATGGGATTGTTGCTACATGCTCCAACCTGGATGAATTTCGTATTTTTTTCACAGAATGGGATTGTTGCCACATGCTCCATCCCAGGTGAATTGATAAAGTGAAGGAGTATCCATCACTCATTAATGGCCTTATCTTTTACAAGATGTTGGCGCATAATTTTTGGCTTTTACAATCTTAGCCTTAAACGAAAATCCACCATCAATATTAAGTCCCCTATCTAGCACATAATGGTTACACTATTATGGAGTAGGCATGAGATAGTGACAAATTTATACATTTAAATGACCAAGCTAAAGTGAATGCATATTTACCGGATAGGTCGACATCATCAGGCGTTGCCCTGGAAGTCCTGATTAGGGTTTGTAGGAGAAGTATGACCTGGTCGACATTGAGACCTCATTCATCGGAAGAGTTCTGTTGTAGTTGATCCGGTCTCCCTTAGGGGTTCCTTTAGCATTCATGCAGGGTTTAAAAACTGCTAATATATTTTTCTGCAAAAACTCTATCTTCCCAACATGTCGAGCAATAGTATATCATCTTCTTCGTATCACCCAGGATCTTCCGTCAAGCGTGCGCGACCTTCGTCTGAGTTTCATGATGAATCCCCGGCTCGTGTTCTCCGAGTCAAGAAGATCATACCGGTTCGTCTTATTTTCCTTTTATGATAAAATTGTTTGTTCCTCATAATGATCAGGTGAATAATCCTTTCCTTTTTGCAAAGATATCCCACCGGAACATGTGTGACAGTCATTGATGATGATGACTTAAACAGTCCTCTTCCTTCAAACTCAAACACACCCACTCCTGCGGATATCGAAGATGCCGATCTGGGTATATCGTCTTATGAATACCCCAATACAGTTCTTCTGTTCGATGTTCACATGAAGTGTTTATCATCCAGATACCGAGACATTGGTGGATTCTTAGTGCGGAAGGAGTTTGTACCTTTGTACACGAAATTATGGAGAAAGTACGGCCATAGCGCAACCATGAATGTAGTCCGACATTGTTCCTCTGCTTTGGTCACCACGGTGAACTGCCTTCTTCCCATGATTGCTGAGATGGAGAATATTTTTATCCGCCATGTTGCTGAATCAAGCCTCGAAAAGTGGGAGGATATGGTATCTACCTGCGAATCCATGGAGTTTAACGTAGGTTGGTTGCGACAGCGTCTTGATATCTTCAAGGTTGATCGAGCTGGTATCCTCGTAAATGTTGTTCCTGCTGCGAAAGCTATTTTGGAAGATGAGAGGGCTCTGGATGCAGAATCGAAGAAGGTAGAACAGGCAGTACATGACTTGAAGAAAAGGTCAGAGAGGTATCAAGCTAGACTGGAGATGATGCTCTTAAGGAACTATAATCTGCTATACGGCCTTCTCTAGGTAGTATGTAGCTGTATTCCCTCATTGTTAATGGCGTTTGTGTTAAAGTTTTCTTTTGAATATCTTTGAGGAATAAACTGCACTGGTTTTTTGATTGGTAAAATAGGTTTTCATTAATGCATCTATGAATATGATTGAGGATTCAAATATGTAATGAAAATAAATGCCTGCATTGTGGCATCACGAGACAGAGTGGACAATGATCAAGCATGATATGCTTTGAGACATTTTCCATTGATGACTGCTTCCAGCCTACCTCTATCTATCTTGACGATCTTGTAGTAGCCGGCGTTGTAAGCCTTGGTCACTGTGTAGGGATCTTCCCATTTCGGTGAGAATTTTGGTGCGGACATGTCTTGATGGATGTGTTTTGCCGTTTTCAAGACCAAATCTCCCACTTTGAAAACGCGTGATTTCACAGTTTTGTTATATGCCCTGGAAATTCAGTTCCTGTACACCTGAGTGCGTTCTTCCACTTTGTTTTTTATGAAATCCAGAGTGTCTAACTCCGCTATTCTAGAGTTAGAAGCTTCCTCCTCGTCCCAGTGGATCCTGGTAGCTGCTGCAATCCTGGATGATGGGATTTTGATCTCCGCCGGGAGAATTGCGTCTGCTCCATAAACAAGTGAATATGGGGAAACTCCAATGGATCTTCTAGGTGACATCTGGTATGCCCACAATACCATTGGTAACTGGTCGTGCCATTCCCTAGGATTGTCATGTACTGTTCGACTGATGATCCGGATCAGTGTCTTGTTGGTACTTTCAGCTTATCTGTTCCCTTGAGGATAGTAAATAGTGGAAAAAACCTGTTTGATGCCATATCCTTCAAGCAACTCTTGTACCTGTTTGTTGGCGAAGGGAGTGCCATTATCAGTGATAATATGCTTAGGCACACCAAAACGACAAATGATGTGTTCTTTAATGAAAGCTGCAATTGTTGCTCCCTTAGTTCCCCACAGTGGAATGGCTTCTACCCATTTGGTGAAGTATTCTATCGCGGTTATGATGTACTCATGATGTTTCGATGAGGGAAGGTTGATTTTCCCAATAATGTCCAGTCCCCAGCTGTAGAACGGCCACGGAATGCTTATTGAGTGTAGGGGGTGGAAGGCGCGTGAACAAGGTTCCCATGAATCTGGAATTTGTGACAGCTTTGAACAAAAGTGGCCGCGTCATCCTCCATGGTCGGCCAATAGTATTTCTCGTGTATATGGAGAAACAACATCCTCTTCCCTTGATGTTCCCCTTCATGTGTCTCTTTCAGAATGACTAGAATTTCCACCCCAGCCAAGCACCTCAATAAATTACCTCTGAAACTCTTGCGGTACAGGATCCCCTCGTGGAATATGAACCGCTTGGCCTTTTGTTTTATCTTGATAGCGTCTTTTTGATCGACAGAAGTTGTTCCATCCTGAAGGTAGTTGATGTATGGCTCTCTCCAGTCCCCAGTGTGGTTCACACTAAAAACTTCCAATTGGTGTGGCGGCGCTTGGAAATTTGAGCAGGACTTCCGAAGTAGTCTGGATTGAGTCTCCATCTCCGGCCAGTAATAGCCCAGGCGTTGGAGTCGTCGGTAAAGCGTTACCACCAGTGATTGTACGCAAATTTCATTGTGAACACGATTCAGCTGCATTTTTGCTTCGTCATCTCTAAGGAATCTTGACAGAGAACCGTCCGGATTTCGATGATACAGTATACCATAAAGCATGAAGAAGTTCTGTAGGGTTTTGAGACTGACCTTTCCTTGGGAGAGCGAGTTGTTGAGCTCTTGAGTGATCGGAGTCCACAAATCATCAGTCTTGGTGTCTCTATATTGTGATAGACATGTCAATTCTATGGTTCTCCTCTTTACTGTTAGGGTTTCTTCCGAACCTTCGAACTTCAATTTGGAAGCCAGTGTTGCCAGACAATCAACGTGTTTGTTGTTGCTGCGACCAAGATGTATTATAGTTGCGTTGGCAAAATAATTTAGTAACCTTTGCGCTTCAGATCGGTATGGAGATAGTGTTACTTCCTTCAATGCGTATACTCCATTCATCTGATTTACCAGTAACTTGGAGTCACCTCTTATCTCCATACGCATTACTCCTGCTTGCTTAGCTATTGACAATCCTATGAGGAAAGATTCATACTCTGCTGAGTTGTTGGTGCATTCGAAGTCCAACTTGAGGGAGTGTGAGAATACTTCCCCAGTTGGAGAGACTAATACCACGCCCGCTCCTCCAGTATTATTGCTAGGGGTAGCAGAGCCATCAAAATACAGGATCCACACTTATTCTTCCAAAACGGAGACGTCTGGAAATTCTCCAGGGAGGTCTTCGTGCAGTCCTGTAGTGCCTTCTCCAGGAAATGCTGCCAGTAAGTCTGCAACTGCTTGATCCTTGATAGCTCTAGGCGACACACATGTTATGTCCAGCTCTGACATTTGGAGAAGCCATTTGCATGTTCTTCTTGCATCGTGCTCATATATCCTTATCTGATTGTAGCCGCTATATCCATCCATGAAGGAGAACATGACGTGTCCGCTGGTGGTGTCTACTAACATGTCGATGTTTGGTAGAGGAAAGTCGTCCTTTGGGAAGCACTTGTTCAAGTCTCTGAAATCCACACAACACCGAATCTGTCCGTTTTTCTTCTTTACTGGGATCACATTAGCTAATCAGGTCGGATGATGGATAGGTATGATGAAACCAGTAGCTAGAAGCTTCTGAATTTCGTTCTTGATTTGCTCTTCCACTTCGTGCATGAACTGCCTCGGAGATTGCTTGACTGGCTTGGATCCAGGTATGATATGAAGGTGATGTGTGACCAATTTCTTGTCTAGACCTGGAATTTCCTCATATGTCCAGGAAAACACATCTTGGTACTCCTTAAGTAACTGGACAAGACTCACACGTTCGTCTACGGATAGCGTCGAACTGATAGAGACTGGCCTGGGAGATTCCTCATTCCCGATGTCAACAATCTCGAGTTCATCGGTTGTGGAGTTGGTTTCATCTTGTAGTTGTTGCGGAGCATCCAACACCTCATCCTGTATTTCGTCATTCTTGCAGCATTCAATTGGGCGGAGAGACTGGGTATCAGTCTCTCCTGCTAATTGCTAACAGCGGCGCCGATATATTATCTTCCCTTTCTGATCGCGGCTTGCCTCGAAAGTGCGTTCCCTTTTGGCATGAGCATGGGTTGAAACTTCACCGGATGAAGATGAGCGCCTCGTCAGAAAAGGTGTGTTGTGGTGTTTAGTCCCCAGTGATGCAAGTCGGTCTTCTTCCTGGATTGAGGCCCACGTGGGTAGTGGGGTGCACATGACTTGGTCTGACTTTCCCTGCGAAGTTTCCTTTGGGTTGAACAGCTCCACTCCGCATATCGACGCGTATGGAGACAGTAATGCAGGAATACGTATGACTTCCTCCTTTATCATGGTCTTCAGGCATTGGTGATACGTTGAAGGGATGACCTTATTGTCATGGAGACACGGTCTCCCTAGTATCATATGGTAGTCTGGCTCCTTTTCTATGACTTCAAATTTCACTTTCGATTGAACAGGTCCTACCGACAAATTCAGATTGACATACCCATATGCGTTGGTCTGGTTTCCTTCGAAGTCCATCATTATGGTGGGATGCCGTACAATTTTGCATGGGCTGACCTTGGCTGTCCTGAGAGTCTTGAGGGTAATCACGTTTGAATACGCTCCTGTGTCCATGAGGGCCCTCCTGAACTCCGAACCCTTGATGCGTGCGGTAACATGTAGGGCCCGGTTGTGACCCTCTTCTGCCATCATGTCGTCTTTTGTAAATGTAACATTATTTACAGATCTTTCCTATGCATTTAGGATTTCTGGTCGTGAAGGAGTCAGGTGTACGTCCAGAGCTATTTTATTAATCGCAGCAAACGTCTCTGCCCGTTAATTCTTCGAGAGGTGCAAGAGTTCGCATAAGCTTTCCACTAGAGATGCCGCTTCCTGATCCACTGGTTCGTAGTAAAGTTGTTGATCTGAAGGGAATTAATCCATGGTGTGGGGGTCTCCGGAATGCCCATCTATGATGTCATCCTGATGAGGAGATCAAGTATGCCATTTACCGCCTCTTTGATTAGTTCCATGTTCCTCGTGTGAATCTCCTGTACCCGTGCTAGTTCGCTTAACGTTAGGATTCTTTCGATTACGCCACCAGATACACCGTTGGGAAGAGGGGTATCTCCATTGGAAGAATCACCATGATTCGAGACCGTCGAGGAAGTCTTAAGACCAACCATTGATTGAATGGTATCGAAGAAATTGACTTTACAACCGAGAGATTAATCTCCCACCGTGGTCGCCAATTGTTTATGGGTGAAAACTATTCCTGCCGATTTTGGTAATTTGGGGTATGTGTGGATGAGGAATGAATCTAAACCTTAAACAAATGCACTGCACGGTGAGTGCTTGTAGATTCGAGATATCAATCTATGCAAGTCCGGCCTAAACCAAGAAATGGTCGTTCCAGACTTGTTTCGGTCACAAAGTGAAGGAGATGGGGTTGATCTTAGGGAGGGAAGCGAAGAAGGTGTTGAGAATGTGAAGGTATTGGCTATGTAGGACTTGTATCAGAAAGCTGGACTGGCTTGCAGGATGTAAGCTATCAGTTCTGGTGTTTGAATGCGATTGTATCAACACTTGCCTCTGTTATCTTGCTTTGCTCTTGTTGAAAAATAGGGCGGAGAACCTATTTATACAAGCCCTTTAGCCTAACTTTCGTATCTCGTGGGAAGTAGAGAAAATGGAGTGATGGATTATTGGAGTAGTGTGTTGGTGTCACATGACCAGACTTTCCCACTTCTCCCATCATCACTAACCGTACATGTCTTCCTGACACATTCTTGTGATGACGCATTGTGAGTTGCATGATGTAAACCGCCAGACCAATACCCTAGTATGTATCCCCCCAGTTTGTGACATGATTGATGTCTCAAGTGTGTGGATCATGGGATCCACAGAAAGTAGCATGTAATGCTACGTTTTTAGGAAATTGATACTTGTGAAGTATCATGTGTATACTATGCAGGTACTGCATCGAGTATATTCAGCATGTATGAAGCATCGCTGTTTGAGCGTAATAACTTCATGTCCAACCTACTTCATGCGATGGTTTGGAAGTTGCGCATGCAAACCCTCCCTTGACCGACCACATAATGTGATAAAGTGACGGATGGTGATCACCATGACTCCGCACTGACCAATTAACTCCTGACCAGGGCTATATAACCGAGATGGTGAAGTTGGACGGATGAGATGATCCTTGAGACACTCATCTGCGACACTTGGTGAAGTTAGGGTTTCGAAGGAGGTGCGCAAGCACCGCTCTTCACCCTGATCGAATCCAAGTTTAGGAAACTATTCTGGGTTGGCCGATCATACATGTGTGTAGACGTCGTGATGGTGTAGGCACCTATACCTGACCGTCCCATAGAAACATGATCTGGGACACTCAATTCGTCCGGCGAAGTTGAGTGGTCGAGATCGAATTGCGACAGAAAATTAGTGCCGCAAAAGTCGCATCCCATACCAACTTCGGGCGGGCGTTCCAAGACGACCAGGCTTGGTCGGTCTTGGCCGATTGCTCCAACGTGTAGGTGGTAGGCTGGTGTTCACGCCTATGCCTTACCGTCCCATGGAAACACGATCTAAGCCACTCAATTCGTCCGGAGAAATCGAGCGGTTGAGATTAGTTTGTGGCTTGGGAGGTGCGACCACGCATGTTGTAGAAAACAATTTGGGATAACCAGGCATGGTATGCCTTGGACGATCAGGTGAGGGAATAGACGGTTCCACAGTGGTCATGTTAATATGACCATACCTCCTTTGATCTTATCTCGGACCCTCCATTCGTTCCGGAGAAAATGGACGCTCGTGATTCAAAACCCTAATTTTTGGTTTCAAGGTCGTGCGTCATGCTCCATTTAAGCGCACGATTTGGAATGACCAACAATGGTTGGTCATGAACGATTGGTGAGGTATGTAGGCGGGCCCGCAGTGATTGTGTTGACATACTCCGTGCCCTTTGAATCTACATCTGCACCTTCCATCTATACCTGCGAAGATGGATGGTTGAGGCTATTTTGCGACACATGTAATGTGCCGCAAACCCTGATTTAGGGTTTTCCATCCATACTGCTATGGTTTATACGTTTTGGCAAGCTAGGCCAAGGGAGGCCGACCATGCGGGGTCCGCGTTGGTTCGGCAGGTATTCCATACCTTCTTGGGGGTTATGGAATCGATCTGGGACATCCAATCAGGCTGGTGGAGTTGGATGGTCGTGATCATATACATACTGATACGGTCAGTCTGGATGCTCAATCGGGCTAGTATAACACACCGAGAGTGGCTCAATCGGGCTAGTATAACACACCGAGAGTTCAGCCTGTACGGGTATTTCGTACATGCTTTCATTATAATGCTTGGAGATTCGTGTTGCTTTGCTGAGAGCAACACTCAGTCGTCATGCCGCACTGATAATGAGTACATGAAATACAAGGCTGTTGCGCATTAATTAATAATGCTTGAAATTCACAGGGTATATGGGATTGTTGCTACATGCTCCAACCTGGATGAATTTCGTATTTTTTCATAGAATGGGATTGTTGCCACATGCTCCATCCTAGGTGAATTGATAAAGTGAAGGAGTATCCATCACTCATTAATGGCCTTATCTTTTACAAGATGTTGGCACATAATTTTTGGCTTTTACAATCTTAGCCTTAAACGAAAATCCACCATCAACACCTGGTCAGTTTGACATTGCACATGTGATTAACGTCAGTCACGCCAGGATCCATTCAATGACCAGGCGGGCATCGGAAGACGAGACCAGGAGAAAGCTCAGACAGTTGAAAGAATAGTACCTGAAAAATCACATTGATTTTTTCAATGGTAATGGAGCAGAAACTAGGGAGCTTGGGTGCAAAAATATCGAGTTCTCTAAAGCAGACATGATAGGTATATATGCTCCACACAACGATGTCGTCGTTATAACTGCTTCGATTGGCATGTTTCATGTGTACCCGATTTTAGTGAATACATGAAGCTTAGTGAGTGTGTGGTTTTCAGGAGCTTACTCCTCTATGAATCTCCCACGTGACTTGATCGAGGAAGATGAAAACCCAATTATCGGTTTCAGCGGCGAAGTTACAAAGGCGATTGGAAAAGTAAAGATACCGATAACAGTGGCTGACAAGTCCGTCTTGGGCACATTCTTGTTGTTGGATTGCCGAGCACCCTACAATGCGATCATAGGACGAGATTGGTTGCATGATATCGGTGCAATCACATCATCTAATCATCAATGCCTGAAGTTTATTACCCCAGAAGGAGTTGTGAAAGTTAGAGACGACTAGATGGCCACCCATAAGTGTCATGAGTGTGCAATGGATGAGTACAAGAAGTTAGAAGTTAGTGGCAACCAGATCATGCGAGTCGAGCAGAAATAACAATTACAGAATCCTTTCCCTCCATAATCATAACGAGGAGAGGACGCAGTTGAACCCCCAACAGTTGAGAAACTGATCGAGGTCCAGATTGGAGATGAGGATTTCCGTCATGTCCGACAGAAAATCATAAATATGGCGCAAAGCAAAAAAGATGGAGTTACTGAAGAGGTCGAAAAGTTGTTAGAAGCAAGATTTATTCGACCAGTCCAATATCCTCGCTGGCTGTCAAATGTGGTACCCGTTCCAAAGAAGAATGGTAAAATTCGTGTCTGTATCGATTTTACCGATTTGAATAAAGCATGTCCGAGTGATCCGTACTCGCTGCCAATGATAAGAAATTTGGTGGATAAAACCGCAGGGTTTGGGAGACTGTCATTCATGGACGGTTTTTCTGGGTATAACCAAATACCTTTGTTCGAGGACGATCAAGAGCATACTGCATTCATGACTGACAGAGGATTTTACTGCTATAATGTAATGTCGTTCGGGCAAAAGAACGCAGGGGAAACCTACCAGCATTTGGTAGACCATATGTTCAAGGATCTGATCGAGAAATCGATGGAAGTATACATCGATGATATGGGAGTGAAATCTCAGCAAAAGGAATCGCATTTTCTTGATCTGCAAAAGACGTTCGATATCTTAAGGCAATATTATATGAAGCTCAATCCAGCGAAGTGTTCATTCGGGCTGTCATCGGGAAAGTTCCTTGGATACTTGATGACACACATAGGAATCGAGGTGAATCCGGAACAAATCAGAGCCATCAGAGAAATTCCATCCCCAAGAACCAAGAATGAGGTCCAGAAGCTAGCAAGACGATTAACAGCCTTAAACCGTTTTATTTCACGCTCATCGAATCGATTCAAGCCATTCTTTGACGTTTTGAAGAAAGCAGTGAATTTTGGTTGGATGGCTGAGTGTGAAAGGGCTTTTGATGAGATCAAGCAGTATTTGTCAACCCCCTAGTTTTGGTGAGTCCAAAAACTGGACAACCGATTGGAGTTTATCTGGCTGCAACAGAGAACGCTGTGAGTGCAGTGCTGTTTGTTACGGATCCACATGAGAAACCTATTTACTTCGTCAGTAAATCCTTGACGGGGGCGGAAACACGGTACAATAAAATTGAGAAGATAGCATTTGCACTGTTCCATGCATCTTGTCGTCTCAAGCCTTATTTCCAAGGAAGGCAGATCGTAGTATACTCGGAATACCCGCTGAAGAGAATCCTGGAATGTGCTGATGATTCCAGTCGACTAGCCATATGGTTAAATTTTCTGGGGGCGTATGAGATCAAGTATGAAACCAGAATCGCAGAAAAAGGACACGCACTGGCTGCACTGCTAGCAGATTTTCCTGTGGACGATATAAAAACGGTTGCTGGAGAAGAAGAAGAGTTGTTCAAACCCACTGAGCCGGTCACTAATCAGACTAGGGGCGAGTCTGCAATGGATATCGATACACCAAAACCATTATGGACCGTATTTACTGATGGCTCTTCAAACTTTAGTGGTGCTGGAGTTGGATGCGTAATCCTTACTCCTGAAGGTTTGAGGATCGAGAAAGCGACCAGGCTTGGTTTCCAAGCATCAAACAATGAAGATGAATATGAAGCTGTGATTATCGGTTTAAAGGCTGTCAAGCAGTTAGATGCGAAGAACGTGAATCTGGTGACTGATTCCATGCTAGTAGTTAACCAATTTCTGGGGACCTACAGAGCAAAGGAGGAGTGAATGTCATTATATTTGGATCATATGAGAGAGCTGGCAAATGAGTTCAACCGATTCTCTATTGGGCAGCGACCACAATTGGAGAACAGGCACGCAGATGCTTTAGCATATCTATCTTCCGTAGTGCCAACATATACCGCCCGTTTCGTTGTAGTAGATTTCCAATAAATACCTAGCATCTCCGACAGCCATTTTGTTCTGGATTTCGAACACGCTAGTGGGGCCTAGAGGGCAGCTACATCAGCATAGGGATATACGGTAAACATCGATGGCAATATGGATATTGACAGTCCAATGACAGACAATTCGGGTGATCATTTTGAAAACATTGCAGACTGGCGTCAACCTTACATCCAGTACCTAGTAACCGGCGAACTCCCTGAAGATGAGAAACTTGATGCAAAGGTGAAAAAGAATTCATGGAGATGCTCAATGATCGAAGGGATGTTATACTACAAACCTGTAGCTTTGGATCCATTTTTGCGATGCGTTTCAGCTGAGGAAGGACAACTAATACTGGCAGAGGCTCATGAGGGAATTTTTGGCAGCCATTATGGAGGGCGCAGTCTCGCACACAGGGTACTCACCCAGGGGTATTTCTGGCCGTATATGCAGAAACACGCTAAAGAATATGCGGAAAAATGTGTGCCATGCCAAGAACACGCTCCAATTCCGAAAAGGCCCGCCAACGAATTACATCCAGTTTTTAGTCCCTGGCCATTCTCTATGTGGGGATTAGACATCGTCGGACCGCTTCCAAAATCTCTCGGAGGCGT
Organism: Papaver bracteatum; assembly: GCA_023529315.1. NCBI lineage: Eukaryota > Viridiplantae > Streptophyta > Magnoliopsida > Ranunculales > Papaveraceae > Papaver > Papaver bracteatum. The sequence goes on from JAJJWX010005194.1 coordinate 601,387, forward strand.
TAGATTCGTATTAGCCTCTACTGACTATTTCACCAAATGGGTCGAAGCAGTGGCACTGGTACACGTTACCATACATGATGTGAAAAGATTCATATGGGAGAATATCCTCTGCAGATTTGGAATCCCAGACGCGATAATATCAGACAATGGGAAACAGTTTGATTCTGGAGCGATCCAAGATTTCTACAAGGGCCTGAATATTCGCCACAATTTCTCGTCCCCTTACTATGCTCAGAGCAACGGGCAGGCAGAAGTGACCAACCGCGTTATTATGGACAATCTCAAGAAACGGCTGGAAAAGGCGAAGGGAAAATGGACCGAAGAATTCCCTGGAGTCTTATGGTCCTATCGAACAACCCCAAAAAGATCCACTTGGTTTTCACCATTTACATTGGCGTATGGGACAGAGGAGGTCATACCTACCGAGGTACAAATCAAGACTACCAAAACTCGTGCTGTCAAATTAGGGAAAAACGACAGCATCCTAGCTTTATATAAAGAGTTGCTGGTAGAACAAAGAGAAACAGCCTTGCAGCAGTTAGTTCGATACCAGCAGGCAATCAAGCTGAGGTATGATCGCAAAGTCAGAGAACAGTCATTCAAGCCATGGGAATATGTCTTGAAGAAAACCCGAGCGGCCGTAATGGAATCGAACTATAGGAAGCTCGGACCAAACTGGGAAGGTCCATACATAGTGGATAGGCTAGAATCTCGAGGATCCTACTACTTGAGGAACCTCGATGGAAAAGAGGATTCAAATCCATGGAATCCGTGGAATTCGGTCCACTTGAAGAAGTTTTATCATTAGGAGTAGATTCAAATCATGTTGTACTGCACTCTTTTTCCTTTTTGATGGTTTTATCCCACTGGGTTTTCCACTCAAAGGTTTTAATGAGGCAGTTGTTGTCGAAGCAGTAAGTATTTATCTTGTTATTTCAATTCAGAAATTCAATTCAGCATTATTTTGGTATTCCATACTTTATCAATATTGTTCGAGTTAATTATAAGTTGTTGCGGATGATCGAATCCACAGTTAGCCCTAAATGACAAAATAGTACAGTTCGAGTATGTTGTCAGCAACGTCTCTAACACCTCGCAGATAGGGTGAGTGCACAGTTCGAGCATTTTTACCCCATCTCAATTTTATCCCCATCATGCGGGACAACAACAAATGTGGCGAACATTTTCATCTGTCCAGGCATGTGAAAATGTACACATACCAAACTTTGCGCGCATCTTGAATAACAGGATTGGCCCCCTGCGCGAATTCAAGATAGCAGAAAAACTCAACTTTTCATTCCATGCGCGAGAAAAATGCAGCAGGGAGGTGCACACCTGCGCGAGCATTGAGCAGCATGACACAAAACATACTAGGGGTGAGTTATATATCACCTCAACCATTAGGGGGCGAGATATATAACACTCCAGCGCAATCAACACATCCCTGGGGGCGAGTTGCATAACACTCCGAACAGCACGCTCGGGGGCGAGTTATGTAACACTCCAGAAAAATGCAAAATCAGAGGGGAACCCGAACTTCTTAACCCATAACCTGTTATGGATTAAGAGGGGGCGATGTTTGTACCCTTAATATTCTACACAAATAAATGGGCTAAGCTAGGCCAACGAAACTCCTACTATTAGCAAAGGAGGGTTCATTGGGCCTAAGGTGCTTCCCTTGTTTACCCAAGTATGGCTAACTAGGCCTTACAAGGCACTCCATTATTCAAGCCCATGTGCAAACAAACTAAGCTAGGCCTCACTAGCAAACACTCAATTCACAAGCCCATGAGCAAGAACTCCAACTTGGGCTAGAAGGTTCCACATTTGAACTGCCACATCACCAATTTCCAGCCAATCGGAAATCGCCACGTCAGCGCTGCCACGTTATCGGGTATGCCACAGCAGCACATGCATAGTCAGCATGGTTGCTGACGTGGAAATCGACACGTCAGCAAAACTAGTGCCACATCGTCTCAGGTGATGACGTGGCAGGTGACTCAACCATATGGTATATAGTCAGCGAAATCCGTTAATAACTAACGTCATCACTAACGGCGTCGGCATATACCAAGCATATTCCATTAAATGTTAACGACGTCAGCATCTTCGGTTAAATTTAACGTCGTTACTAACGGCGTCAGCATATTCCTGACGGCGACATAATATTCGGAAACGACGACGTTACAGCAGCAGGTTGCCGCCGGCGGCCAGAGTCGACGATTAAATGGGAATTACTCGGCGGTTAACAAGCTATGAAGGGTGCTCGGCGATTAAACGACGATTCATTCCTGGATGATTCGGTGTAGCATGCTGCAACTTATTTTCGTAGATCCGATTTCGTGTAGCAGGTTGTTGCTTAATCCCGTAGCCTCGGATATTTGCGCCCCATTCCTATTACTCTAAGGATGTTTACGCCCCGTCTGCTTACACCCATTTCTCTTAGACCATTGGTTATCCACACCCCATTGTAATTCCTTAACCATTATGGGAGTTTCTAAAACATTCTGGGAGCCATGCAGAGGAAGCCAGGGCATGCAGTCAAGCAGGAGAATTATTGCAGGGAGACATGCATGGACAATTATTGTGGGGAGGCATGCAGGGGCCACTTATGGAAATTGATATCTGCCATAAAACCAAAGAAATAAAACGGAAATTCGCCAGATATAAATGGAGAGTTTCACAACCAAAATGGTAAGCAATCTTCCATACCAAAAATACCTGTGAGAAAATCCTATTCTGACTTTAGCATCGAAGGGTTTTTTACAGGTACCCCCCTTCTCCTTTCACCAGAAATCAATTGAAGATTGAAGCATCGATCGATTCCCAACAAAAGCATCACAAAAATTCTGTGTTTGGGGTAGAAGCAATTTTACCTTACAAACATTCATCTTTACCTAGTGACGAAAGTCATGTTATGTTTCAATCATTTTGGAAATCGCTCTGACGAAAAATAGTTTGTGAATAACAACTATATAATGCCTCTGAGAATGTTTCAATGATTGAAATGAGAGTTTAGACATTATAACCATTGAAGCATATAAGCATTGTTGTGGAAACACACACACACACACACACACAGATATATATATAAGTCCTTATTGCTTGAACCAAAGTTTGCGAACTTTGTTGATCAAGTAATACCGTAGCAGCACGTGAACTTTAGTCCGCGAACTGGCGTAGTTCTCGAACCCGAGAATTTCTGCTGCAGTTTGTGAACTCTGTCCGGGAACTTAAGTCTGCGAACCTAGTCCACGAACTTTAGTAGGTTATGTCTAAAAATGATGTTTGTGAACTTATCTTAATAAACTAAGGAATACTATTGCAAACCGTGACTTTATAGTTCTTGAATCGATTCGAGTGAATCACATTATTTTTGCTTCAATTGTGTCTTTTGTAGTACATAAAGATCTAAGCAGTTGATCAACTCTCTAACTAGTTCATTTGAGTCATTTGGACTAGTTATGGTGAAGAAGAATATGGTTGATATGAAAGTTATCATATGGCTAACCATTTGTTTAACTATTGTTGAACCAACTAATATACAAGTTTGGGTACAGTTTTCACAAGCCTATAAATGTGCATTTCATGTGTGTGTAACAAGATATGTTTTTTCTATCTAACGGTTGATAAATATTAGCTTGAATCTAATCAGGTTTTCATCTAACGGTGAATATTGATTGCTTTGTTACTAAGCTAACATTTATTGCAAACCATGAATTGAGAGACTATATAAGGGAGAACTCTAGCAACTGGGAAACCTAATCCCCACACATTCTGTGTGATACTAGCTTGCTAAGCTAGGTCGATGCTTCTTTAAACTTTGGTTTTCTTCTTCTAAAGCCAGGTTAACGGCTTAAAGACTTCATTGGGATTGTGAAGCCAGACCGATACTACTTTTCTTGTAGTTGTGTGATCTGATCTTGCTATTTCTATCATACGAGTACAATTGTAATAATTGGTTTGAGATTTCAATCTCCGATAGGCAAGATATAAAAGTAGTCACAAACATTTCGTCTCATCGTTTGTGATTCCTCAATAATCTTCTTCATTACGTCTATTAAGTTTATTGTGAGGTAATTGATAAAGCTGAGCTATTATTCGGGAATATAAGTCTGGTTTTATCAATTGGTTCCGGTTCACCTTAATTTATCAAAAGAAGGAACAAAACTCATAGGTTTATTCGTGGGAGACGAATTTATCTATCCTTGTGGACTTTTTTGTGTGATACAGATTTTTTTATTAAAGTCTTCGACTTTGGGTCGTAGCAACTCTTGGTTGTGGGTGAGATAAGTTAAGGGAATCAAGTGCGCAGTATCCTGTTGGGATCAGAGGCGTATGAGTATAAATGTACCTTGGATCAGTGTGAGATTGATTGGGGTTCAACTACAGTCCAAACCGAAGTTAGATTGGAGTAGGCTACTGTCTGTAGCTGCTTAAATGTATGTTTAATGTGGACTAGGTCCCGGGTTTTTTCTGCATTTGCAGTTTCCCCGTTAAAAAAATTCTGGTGTCTGTGTTATTTCTTTTCCACATTATATTTTGTTATATAATTGAAATAATACAGGTTGTGCGTTATTCAATCAATTAGAATATCCGACCATTTTAGTTGTTGATTTAAATTGATTGAGACTTGGATATTGGTCTTTGGTACCATCCAAGTTATCTCTATTTGATAAAGACTCTCCGATTCTATTTGCTTAAGTAAAGATCAAATTGAGAGATTGAGATAATAACTACTTGAGATATTTTCTATTGATTGAGTCTAACTGTCTAGTTGATTCTCTAGAAAGTAACTCGGAGTTGTCCATACAGATTGCTAATCGAAATATTGGGTGTGGTTGTTAGACCCCCGCCTTTTCAGAAGTAACTAAATGAAGAACTTATTTTATGGGCAACAAGTTTACAATTTATACTGATCATCAAAGTATAAGATACTTCATGGAACAGAGAGTACACTCAATACTTCGGCAGAAATGGCTTGCAAAACTGTTGGGGTATACATATGAATTTAAGTATAGAAAAGGGACTGATAATTTTGTAGTTGATGCCATTTCAAGGGTGGAAATAATAGGAACTTCCATATGTCAAGCTATCTGTCAAGTCCAACCAGTTTGGTTACAAGAGATACTAGAGAGTTATACTAATGATGCCCTGGCTCAAAGGTTAATTCCTGAGTTATTGGTAGAAGTAAAAGCTATGGACCACTACTCATACCAGCAGGGGATAATAAGGTATAATCAAAGAATATATGTGGGTAGTGCTGGAGATATGAGAAGAAAAATACTTGGTACTATTTATTCATCTACTATTGGAGGACATTTAGGGGGCAGGCAAGCTACCAAAAATCAAAGTTATATTTCTATTGGGTGGGAATGAAGAACCAATTCATCACTTATGTCATATAATGTGACATATGCCAGCAACACAAGGGGTTCAACACACTTCTATCAGGGCTCCTCCAACCCTTGCTCATACCAGATCAAGTTGGGAACACATTATTATGGACTTCATAACAGGGTTACCCAAGTCAGAAGGTAAGGAAGTCATTTTAGTTGTGGTGGATAGATTTACAAAATATAGCCACTTTATTGCCCTCAGTCATCCATATACAGCATCATCACTAGCTAAGAGGTTTCTAGATACTATATACAAGCTACATGGTATGCCAAAGTCAATTGTTTCATACAGAGATAGTGTGTTCATTAGCAATTTTTGGAAGGTACTATTTGCTAAAGTGGGTACTTCATTACATTTGAGCACTGCCTACCATCCCAGTCAGATGAAAAGACAGAAAGGGTAAATGCTTGTTTGGAATCTTATCTTAGATGTATGACTAGTTTTAAACCTTCAAAATAGGCCTCTTGGTTACCCCTAGATGAATGGTGGCTTAATACTTCATATCACTAGCCTGAAACTCACCCCATTTCAAGTACTTTATGGTTATCCTCCTCCAAAGTTTAGCATTATGTCTTCTCAATCTAGGATACATGTAGTAGTAGATGATTACTTACAGCAAAGGCAAGAAATGGCTGGATTGTTGAAGGAAGCACTTGAAGCTTCCCAACACAGAATTAAGCAACATGCAGACAAGAAAAGGAAAAAGAGGACCTTTGTTGTAGGAGATTGGTATATCCGAGATTGCAGCCTTACAGGAAAGCAACTGTGCAGCTGAGGAGAAATCTAAAGTTAGCTGCAAAGTTTTTTGGCACTTACCAAGTGGTGGAAAAAATAGGCACTGTGGCTTCCAGCTGGTTGCAAAATTCACTATACCTTTTATGTTTCTCAACTCAAGCCAAATGTAGGAGCTAGTATAGTGGTGCACACTAGTCTACCACAGACTGATTTGGAAGGACAATTGCAAGCCATACCTATGAAGATACTAGCTACAAGAAGTTGTAAGAAGAATCAACACGATGTAACTCAAATATTGGTGCAATGAGAGGGTATGTCTGATTTTGAAGCTAATTGGGAGGATAAATTGTTGATGAAGAAGCAATTTTCCAAGTTGATCCTTGAGGACAAGGATCTGGTGGAGTAGAGGGTAGTTTTCATAACCCTGTCCACAGTTAGTGTTATGAGGAGGGTGCCCCGAAGTTCTTCTATGGTTCCTTTAGCTTTATTCTTTTTGTAGTCGTTAAATCTAATGATGTTAGTGTTTTCATTAGTGCTCGTGTGTCTCACACGAGTTTGTCGGGTATTTTTTCCATTTATTTCAGTGAGTGGTTGTAAGAGAACCAATTAGATTTTAATCAAAAACTCTTTCTCTTTCTTCTTCTTCTCCGTCTCTCAAATTCTGTAGGCATAAACCGGCTTCCTGAGATCCATTGGTAGTGTAGATCACTACATAACTCGATCACTCCTTCATGAGAAGAGGGAAGTTTGAGTTTGTCTGATCATTTCCCCGTTCGTTGATGCCGGGTTGAGGTTTGTACATTTCATGATTGGTTATCTTTTTTTTGCGCCTTCGGATGAGCAAGGATATTGGATAAGCGTTCTGATGTTGTGTCTCGACCTTCCTTTTATTCCTTTCAGCAATAACGTTTGTTGAAGGCTGGAGATCGTATTAATTATTGACCAGGCGTCGTTTGCTACGAGATTTCTCGACCTTTGCAGACTTTGCTCTTTCCAGTAAAGCAGGTGCAGTAGTCGCTGATCGTCTGACTGCTTCATGAAGTTCTGAGAAAGTCTGGAATTAGATATTTTCTAGTAAAGCTCTGTAGACTGGGGTCATTCCGTTGATGCACAAGTCTACGAGTTGTTGTTCAGTGACATTCGGATCATGACAAATCTTAGACTCTGAACCTTTCACATAATCATTGGGATGTTCATTGTTCATCTGAAACATTTTTCTCAGGTCTAAGAGGGTGACCTGTTCTGAAATGAAGAAGTACTTTCTACAAAAAGCATTAATCAATTTTCCCTAACTAGTGATGCTTCTTGGTGCTATGTTGTTGTACCATGTGTATGCTCTACCGATTAAGGATTTTGGAAACTCTTTCAAGCGGACAACATGATTGTACTCATTCTCACACAATGATTCCAAGAATCGAGAGACATGTTCTAGAGTATTGCCAGTTCCATCATAAAGTGTGAATGTTGGAGAAGTATAACATTTCTTAAGAGGAACTCTCTGTATATTAGATGGATATAGAGGTTGGTAATGGTGGACTTATGATGTCTTGTCTCTTCCTTGAGCCCCAAAAAGCATTCCAGGTATTCAAGAGTGATGAAACCTGTGGATTCTTTTGCTGTTGGGTCATCTGCAACTTTGCCGACTTCATCATCATCTACCACATAGATTGAAGAGATTTCGGGATTAGCATCCGGGGAAATTTCTTTGGCTTTTCCTTTCTACTGAGTTTTCCATGACATTTTGTCTGTGAAAGTTTTGAGATAAGTGCATAACTCCTTCTGAGTGGCATCCATGTCAATATGATTTTTTGCGAGAGTCTCTTGCACCTTCGTGAGATCATCCGAAGAGAGGATTGTTTCCGATGTTGGTTTGAGGAGGTGTGGTATCTCCAGTACCGTTGTTGAAAGTGGGAGTAGGGTCTGGAGTACCACCACTATTTCTAGTGCTAGCATTGTTTGCGTTAGGATTTATAACCGAACCTGACCTAAGATCAACTATTTTTTGAAAGTTTGAGATTGCAACCGAGAGATTACTCTCCTACTGTGGTTGCCAATCTGTAGATTAAGAAAAAAGATTTGCTAGTTTTTCAGGTAATTGAGAGACAACAATGTGGACAGAGGCTCCTCAATAGAGCAAACTGCCTAACCTCAAACAGATGCACTGCATGGGAGTGCTTTGAGTTAGAGAGATCAATATGTAGGACTCCAGCCTAAAACAATAAAATGACCGTTCCAGAGTCAATTCGGTCACAAAAAGGGAAGAGGGTTGATCTGTAGCATGGAAGCTTAGAAGTGTGTGAGATCAATGGTGATCAAGGATTGTGAATATGTTTAGAGTTTCTGTAAGTTTTCTGTGAACTGTTGAGTTCGAATAAGTTCTGGTTGATTGATTGAATTCCTGAGAGTGATTGCTCGAATCAGAATTCTTTCTGTTATTCAATCGTGGATTCAGAGACTTATTTATATTACGAGAATAGTAGACACATTGATCTCCAGTAAGTGTGACGGTTGCTTGAGTAAAAGAGTGGGAAAATGGGAAATCGTGGTTTAACTAGTTCCAGGTCGTGCGGAGACTTGGTTGTTTATCCACCCACTACTTTGCTAACTCCCTCAACTGATTGCACGACTTACTCAAATTTATCATCGTGGATGAGCACACGTGCCATAATCTACCAGACCAAAACCCTAATTAATATCCCCCATGTGACTTGATTGATGTCTCACGAACATGGAGTCTGCAAAGAAAACATGTATTTGATCAGTCAATCATTAACTTGATTATACGATAAGTCTAAGTATTGTGTTCAGTCGAGCATGATTGCTGAATGCTCTAAGATTCATGAATTGAACATGTCTGCTGGGATGTATAGTTCTCGGATGAATGATGTTGATAATTGAATCAACATAATGAATATTGATAGCCTGAGCAAATATTACTCGTATGATTAATTGTTGAATATTGATAGTTGAATCAACATTCGAGCATTTGAGAAAATATTGCTCATTCGATGAATTACTAAATATTGATAGTTGGATCAATATTCGAGCAACTGAGCAAGTATTGATCATTCGATAAATTACTGAATATTGATAGTTGGATCAATATTCGAGCATCTGAGCAAGTATTTCTCATTCGATAAATTACTAAATATTGATAGTTAAATCAATATTCGAGCATCTGAGAAAGTATTTCTCATTCAATAAATTACTGAATATTGATAGTTAAATCAATATTCGAGCATCTGAGCAAGTATTGCTCATTCGATAAATTACTGAATATTGATAGTTGAACCAATATTCGAGCATCTGAGCAAGTATTTCTCATTCGATAAATTACTGAATATTGATAGTTGGATCAATATTCGAGCATCTGAGCAAGTATTTCTCATTCGATAAATTATTGGTAACGCGACCAAATAAAATATTAATTAAAATATTGGTAGCTGGACCGAATATAGATGTTGATTGCTGTATCAACATAAAATTATTAGTGTTTGAACTCGCTCAGAATGATGATTTACAGAGCATTTGTTCGAAACCCTAATCTTGATCAATTGATGATTTACTGAAAATGAGTCACTGAGTGAAAGAGGGACTGGCTACATGGGATGTTGGTCGACCATGTAGAGCCCAAGTTCTCGAGTGAGCATGCACCAAAGTCTTTTGTTGACCAGTTGGTGAAAGGATGATCAAATGCTGGTTTAATCATTTATTAAAATAGTATTCGTGTGAAAGTTAGGTAGTAAAACCTAGTTATGGAGAGATGAGGGACCAACCAATGGGTCATGGGACCGGACTTTGGTGGTCGTGGTACTAGTTGATGGTCGATTGAGCGAGTTCCAATTTGGTTGGAGAGAGTTTGGACCCAATATGAACAATTGAAAGATAATTAGGTCAAAATTATGAAAGAGTGTGGGACCGGATCCTTGCAAGCCTAATGGACGACCTTGGTCGGTCATGGTGGCATGCCCGAGTCACCATACTGCCCGTGTCTCAGTCATAAGAGTTTTGGTATTTTCTGGTGCGCGTTTGAGCAATATTTTGGATTTTCAGAAGAGTTTGATCTTGACTGAAACTCTCAATTTTTCTCAAATGAGCAAGTAGAACTTTGCTCATGCGACCGATAATTTGAGAATATGAAAATAATAATAGAGTTAATTAGTGTTTGGGTCCTAGATTTTGGTACCTCTTTGAGTTTGGGTCCTAAGTTTGTCCGTTTTAGGATTTGGGTCGTTGACCAGTTAGTCAAAGGAACTCAACTGACGGATTGGTCAAACTATTAGTTTAGTTACGTAAATACATAAAACCGGATTTTTCCATGATCGATCGAAACGACGAAACCATCCATCGAAATCACTCATTCTTTCTCGGCTCGCTTCTTCTCTTAATTCTATTTTCTTGGTCATTAATTTTAATTCAGAATTTTTCTTTATTGTGATTTGATTTTTAGAGTTGTAATTTGGTCTTAGAAGAAGTGAAATCAAGTAGCAAGAGGATAACATCATATCGTGTAAAGATCAATGGATTGTGAACCATGTGGATGAGTTTAGTGATTTCAAGCACGCTATGATTTTTATGCATCGTACTGAAACTAGGAAGCTCCTTTTTATGATTAAATGATGTTGAGAATTTGAAGAATGAGAATGGATCATATCCGGTGGACTACAGCCGAAAGTAATAATCCTTTATAGATGGTTTAGGATTCTCAGAGTGGGAGTGAGTTAGTGTGCTCAATTTGTATATGCTCTTAAAGATGGAAGGACTGCTTTAATCAGTGAGTTGTATAAAACAATTGAAACCTACATTGAAAAAGAGATTTATTGATTCAACACTTTTGGGTTATTATGGATGAAGCCTTGTGTAATATTCTCTGATCAGCTTCTGAAAAAATCAAGACAAACGAAGACAATGACAACTTAATCATCAAACAGAGTTGCTGAAGACAAACGAGTAAAGGAGGTTAACGGAAATTATGGAGACTAACTGTTAAACTATTTGACCGTCTTGACTAACGGGTCAACGACCCAAATCCTAAAACGGACAAACTTATGACCCAAACTCAAAGAGGTACCAAAATCTACGACCCAGACACTAATTAACCCATAATAATATTTTAATTTTTGAATTGAGAAGCCTAGTCGGTCATTTGACCCTTTGACGTTTGGCTTTTTCATGATTTGAGAGATATTTGAGAAAATATTGAAAAACTAGGGTTTTCGCTCAAACGATGGAGTTCCATGAGATGAAGGAAATAATAATATGAGAAAATAAGGGATTGTAAGGTGTGGGACCATCCATGGCTAGGGAATTTTTGTCTGGCTATGTGGCCCGGTCCTGTGACACCTTTCCCTATTTTCGTTCGATGAAAGTATGAAGAAACTAAGAGTTTCGCTCAAACGAGGGAGTTTGCTCAAATGAAGGAGTCTTCATGAGATGAGGGGAATAACATATTAAAATAAAATAAAATAACGGAAGAGGGGGACCTGCCACGACGGCATGACCGGATGACCGGTGGCCCCGGTCCCACGCCTCTTGTTTATTTTATTTAATATTGAAAAAACAGGGGTCTAACAACCACACCAAATATTTCATTTGGAAATCTGAATAGACAAACTCCAATATACTTTCAAAAGAATAAACTAGACAGTTAGACTCAATCTAGAGAAAAGTTCATCAAAGAGTTCATATCTCTGTTTCACAATATGAAAAAGCGTGGGTCTAACAACCATACCCAATATTTCGATTAGCAATTTGTATGGACAAACTCCGAGTTACTTTCAATAGAATCAACTAGACAGTCAGACTCAATCGATAGAAAATATCTCAAGGAGTGATTATCTCAATCTCTCAATTTGATCTATACTTAAGCAAATAGAATCTGCGAGACTTTATCAAAGAGAGATAACTTGGATGATACCAAAGACCAATATCCAAGTGTCAATCAATTTAAATCAACAACCAATAAGGTCGGATATTCTAATTGATTGAACAATACACAACCTGTATTATTTCAATTATATAACAAAATGTAATGCGGAAAAGAAATAACACAGACACCAGAATTTTGTTAACGAGGAAACCGCAAATGCAGAAAAACCTGGGGACCTAGTCCAGATTAAACATACATTGTATTAAGCTGCTATAGACACTAGCCTACTCCAAGCTAACTTCGGTCTAGACTGTAGTTGAACCCCAATCAATATCACACTGATCCAAGGTACAATTATGCTCCTATGCCTATGATCCCAGCAGGATATCGCGCACTTGATTCCCTTAGCTGATCTCACCCACAGTCAAGTGTTTCTAAGACCAAAAGTCGAAGACTTTAATAAACAAATATGTATCACACATAAAAGTCTATAAGGATAGATAAATTCGTCTCCCACAAATAAACCTATGAGTTTTGTTCTGTCTTTTGATAAATCAAGGTGAACAAGAACCAATTGATAAAACCAGACTTATATTCTCGAAGAACATCTCAGCTTTATCAATCACCTCATAATAAACTTAATCGACGCAGCGAAGAAGATTATTGAGAAATCACAAACGATGAGACGAAGTGTTTGTGACTAATTTTATATCTTGCCTATCGGAGATAAAAAAAACTCAAGCCAATTATTACAATTGTACTCGTACGATAGAAACAGCAAGATCAGATCACATAACTACAAGAAAAGTAATATCGGTCTGGCTTCACAATCCCAATGAAATCTTTAAGTCGTTAACCTGGTCTTGGAAGAAGAAAACCAAAGGTTAAAGGAGAATCGACTCTAGGTTAGCAAACTAGTATCACACAGAATGCGTGGGGATTAGGTTTCCCAGTTGCTAGAGTTCTCCCTTATATAGTCTTCAAATCAGGGTTTTCAATCAATATTAGCTTAGTAACAAAGCATTCAATATTCACTGTTAGATGAAAACCTGATTAGATTTAGCTAATGTTGATCAACCATTAGATCGAAAACATAGCTTGTTACACACACATGAAATGCACGTTTGTAGGCTTGTGAAAACCGTACCCAAACTTGTACATTAGTTGGTTCAACAATATTTAACCAAATGATTATCCATATGATAACTTTCATATCAACCATATTCTTCTTCACCATAACTAGTCTAAATGACTCAAATGAACTAGTTAGAGAGTTGTTCAATTGCTTAGATCTTTATGTACTACACAAAACACAATTGAAGCAAAAATGATGTGATTCACTCGAATCGATTCATGAACTATAAATCCACGGTTTGCAATAGCATTCCTTAGTTTATTAAGATAAGTTTACAAACATCGTTTTTAGACATAACCTACTCAAGTTCGCGGACTGGGTTCGCGGAATCAAGTTCCTGGACGGAGTTCACAAACTCCAGCAGAAATTCTCGGGTTCGAGAATTATGCCAGTTCATGGACTGGGTTCTCGGACTGAGTTTCTATGCTGAGTTTGCGGACTGAGCTCACGCACTACTCCGGTTTCACTCGATCAATAAAGTTCGCAGAATTTGGTTCAAGCAATAAGGACTTATACATATATGTGTTTCCATAATAATGCTTATATTCCCCAATGGTTATATTGTCTAAACTCTCATTTCAATCATTGAAACATTCTCAGAGGGCGTTATATAGTTGTTATTCACAAACTATTTTTCGTCAGAGCGATTTCCAAAATGATTGAAACATAACATGACTTTCGTCACTAGGTAAAGATGAACTTGGCTAAAGCGAAATCTTTACCAACACATATTTCGATAAATAGATAAGTGAGATATACTCAGCTCGAAATACCTCATGTGGTATAATCTTAGTCTATATAGTAATACGACTTTTGTCTCAAGATAGGAAATAAAGTAGATAGACTTTTGAGTGATAGATAAGTTCAAGTCTCCACATACCTTTTAGTCGATGTAGATCCACTGGTTCCTTGAGTAGTCATTCGTCTTGTATGATGATTTCCATGGAGTTCTTGAGCTCAACTATACTTTTTATCCTAGTCCGAGACCTTAGCTATAGTAGACTAGAAATCAAGACTTTATAGTTTGATCACTAACATTGACAAACATGCTTGAGATAGCAACGCATGCGAGTTCGATCGAGCAGTGGTCTTACAATCTCCCCCTTTGTCAATTTTAGTGGCAAAACTATTAATGCACATGGAATACAAAAATATATAAATAAACTTTGTAGCTCCTATTCCACATGTCGTCTAATCTTCAACATTACTCGAAATCTTCATCACTTCAAAGTACTCCAATGATCCCAAAGGTTGTAAGTTTAGCATCTTCGTTATTGAAAATACATAGCTATAACAATGAGAAAACAAGAGCTTTCAATCATTGTTATACAGTGTCATAGTATCATTACACAACGTCAAAGTCCAATTGCATCACAACTTTAACAACAATACTATGGTGATACTTCACTTCCCCTTAAACAATACTCCATCTCACATGGAAACCACTCCCCCTTACATAATGATCCGAAAACCATATGTATTTGTAGTGTGAACTACATATTAATTCTCCCCCTTTTTATCAATAGAATTGGCAAAGGTACAAGAACGGGATCCTAATGAAATTTCCGTAAGAGACATTTCATGACCAAAGGTAAATGTATATCTTATTTTTTAGATGCAATCATAAAGCCGAGGCTAAATACATTCATCAAGGAGTCTATAAAGATACAAGATAACCCATATAATATTCCACAGCCGTACTCCCCACAAAGATTTGGCAATTAAGCGCAAGTTCAAAAGAACTCTCCCCCATAAAATGTCATTCCCAAGGGAACAACAAGAGTGACCTTAATTTCAAAAGAAAAGAAGGATTTCTTTGGATTCAACAAATCACATACAAGTATGAATTTGGAATCCAAAAATAATATTCAATCAAACTAACCGTAAGTGAACCATGATTAATTTGACTAAATATGCTCAACATAAGTAAACTTATGGAGACTTAATAACTCGATTAGATTAATCACAAGGGAACCCATAACTAATCTAACCGGGATACACAATTAAAGTAATCACAAAAGTAATCAATTTAATCATTTATACTCACATAAGAAAATCTATGGAGCGATGACTGAGTTAATCATAAAAACAACCAACCCTGTCGAAAATGCTCAAACATAAGACAAACTTACAGAGTCATAACTAAATAATCACACAAGATGATAATTTAGTTCAATATACTCGGCGTAAAGTACCTTACGGAACACAACTAAGATAATAACAAAATAATCAACTTGGTTGTCTAGTGCTCGACATAAGACACAATACGGAGTTTCACAGTAATACACAAAAAATGGATCATGGAAGATCAATTACTACGGAATACACAAGGATTCATTCTATGTTTCCATCACTATTTGCTCAATGACACACAATAGACATAATCCTTGAATCACAGAAGATTTTAACCTATCTTCCATCAAAACTTGACAATATAGGCTTAACTTTTGTGTTTGTCAAAAGTCTATTCATTCTTTTATCAATACTTACATATTATTTCACGAACGACTTTACTTTTGAAAAAATATGGGACAATCAAGTTCACAGACGTAAACACACATATCCCATAAAAATATTGCAATATATAAAATCATAAAGATTAATACTGCAAAAATCATCTTCCGAACAAGTTTAGAATTTAAACCAATAAATCTAAAAACAAGAAGATGAAAACTTTGGACATAGCTATGTGTAATAACAATAATGGCTATTCCAAACACTAGTTATTCTTATAAATAAAACAAGAAAAATAGAAGATTTACTAGGAAAAAATAACACATTACTCATCCTCTTCATTATCGGAGATACTCCAAGATGCTTGAATTATGTTCAACTCTTCCTTGAGCTCGGGAAACTTAGTTGCAACCACCGACAATTGTTCTTGAACGCACTTCACCCTTGAATTGACCTTACACACACCCTTGTGAATTTTTTGAAGTATACTCAAGGTGGTAGGGTCACAATCATTAAGCAAGGCATCCCTTTGTCTTTTTCATACATTCTCCCTTATGTGTCTGAAGGTACACGGTCGAACCGGTTTGGGAACCCCGAGGGAGTTTCCAAATGAATCAAGGACACGATCACGGCAAATGTGTCCAATAAAGCATGGATAACCTAACATCTTGATAGGTGAAGTCATCAAAATCATTTGATGAATGATAAAACCACATATATCGAGACTTTTAACACCCGTATAAAGGAAATAGACTAATTCAACAAACTCATAATTCCACCAAGAATACTCAATCGTGGAAGGACAAAGATTTGGGATACCAAGTTTCCCAAAATCCATCAACGAGATACTAAGATTATTAGTAGGAAATTTTCCTTGATTCCAAGCTACCTTCTTTCCACAAATCCCAAAAGATATATCATCACATGATGGACGTTCATCACTCGGTCTAGGGAGACACACGTTCCCCAACAGAATGTTGGTAATCTTCGAAATTAACTCTCTATCAACAATAAACCTTTTTATATTTACCATGGATTTGAATTTCATCTTATTAAGATCAACATCATGAATGTAGGAATAGAAAATTCTTGTGAGAGAATCAAATCCTTGACCAAGACCATCAAAGATATTTCCAAGATTTATTTTTTTGAAGCAAGCTAAATCCTCATCATGTCCACTAGAGATATCCAATTTCTTTTCTATAATAAAACCTTTAGATGAAATCTTCTCAAAGATTCTAGCACATGAATCATTCACAAACCTAATCCTAAGAGAATTTTGGTCACAAAGAAGATCGACACTAGAGGTATTTGAATTTTTGGAATTCCTTTTTGAGCCCTTAGAATTCATCATGAGATCTAAGAAATTGAAAGGAACACGAGGAATTTGCTTACTTGGAGTGACTCTTGAACACCCTTTCTCTTAGTTTCTTCAAAGAGTCTTTAATGGAGGCAACACACAAAACCCTATAAATTCACGTACGCGGACGGGTGAGAGGAACAAGAGAGTGCGCGAACTTCCTCTTTATAAGACCAAAAATGGGCTTGGACCCATTTGTGAACTTCAACCCACAAGGAACAAGGGGGTTTTGTTAGACATTTGCACATCAAGGATGATGCATCCCGTAACATGATGGATGCACTCGAAAGATTTATTTGAAATTTCAAGACAAACCTGTACATGATTCAAACCATTTCTTGCCCCATTTCAAGATATATATAGATGGGCTAGTGCCAGTCTTGTTACCAAGAGGCACAATGTGCAAAGAGATTCTCATGCAACATTTTCGGTTGACCAGTGTGAACATTCCTTGTAATGTAATCAACATGATGATAATTAGGGGAGTCCGAGTTTCCTATACTTTGTTTGATATGCCTAGAAGGAGGATTCTTCCATTTTCCATGTTGTACAATATTATTTAATGGTTTAATATGTACAGAACCCTTTTCGGAGTGATTCTTAGATTTAACAGAATTAATTTTTTCTAAGGATCTAAACACATCTTCGAATGCTCTGAATAGATCTTTATCAGCTGATCCATTATGATACTACTCCTCATATAGATCGGTAGTTAATCTTGTGAGGTTCCATATCCTTGAGCGCCATGTGCGTTTCCCCAATCTCTCCTCCTTTTTCTTTTTTTCTTTAGATTGACACATATCATCTAAAACTTCCTTCTCAGATGAAATGGGATTATCATGAGAGATCAGAGGTTTTGACCATAATAGATCTTGATCAATTTTTAAGAAATTCTTGCGTGCGTTACAGATGCCAAGAGAAAATTTTCCAAAGAAATTTCCCATGGGACAATTTTTAAGGAACGAACAAACACAAACTTATCAGGTTTAAGGTGTTTGCCTGCTCTGATACCAATTGAAAAAGCGAGGGTCTAACAACCACACCCAATATTTCGATTAGTAATATGTATGGACAAACTCTGAGTTACTTTCTAGAGAATCAACTAGACAGTCAGACTCAATCAATAGAAAATATCTCAAGGAGAGATTATATCAATCTCTCAATTTGATTTATACTCTAGCAAATAGAATCTGCGAGTCTTTATCAAAGAGAGATAACTTGGATGGTACCAAAGACCAATATCCAAGTGTCAATCAATTTAAATCAACAACCAAAGAGGTCGGATATTCTAATTGACGAACAACGCACAACCTGTATTATTTCAAATATATAACAAAATATAATAAGGAAAAGAAATAACACATACACCAGAATTTTGTTAACGAGGAAACCGCAAATGCAGAAAAACCTCGGGACCTAGTCCAGATTAAACATACACTATATTAAGACACTACAGACACTAGCCTACTCCAAGCTAACTTCGGTCTATACTTTAGTTGAACCCCAATCAATCTCACACTAATCCAAGGTACAGTTATGCTCCTACGCCTATCATCTCAGCAGGATACTGCACACTTGATTCCCTTATCTGATCTCACCCACAACCAAGAGTTTCTACGACCCAAAGTTGAAGACTTTAATAAACAAATCTGTATCATACATAAAAGTCTACAAGGATAGATAAATTCGTCTCCCACGAATAAACCTATGAGTTTTGTTTCGTCTTTGGATAAATCAAGGTGAACAAGAACCAATTGATAAAACCAGACTTATATTCCCAAAGAATAACTTAGATTTAATAATCACCTCACAATAAACTTAATCAACGCAGCAAAGAATATTATTGAGGAATCACAAACGATAAGACGAAGTGTTTGTGACTACTTTTATATCTTGCCTATCGGAGATAGAAATCTCAAACCAATTATTACAATTGTACTCATACGATAGAAATAGCAAGATTATATCACACAACTACAAGAAAAGTAGTATCGGTCTGGCTTCACAATCTCAATGAAGTCTTTAAGTCGTTAGCCTGGTTTTAGAAGAAGAAAACAAAAGGTTAAAGGAGAATCAACTCTATCTTATCAATCTAGTATCACACGGAATATGTGGGGATTAGGTTTTCCAGTTGTTAGAGTTCTCTCTTATATAGTCTGTCAAATCAGGTTTTGGTATCAATGTTAGCTTAGTAACAAATCAATCAATATTGACCGTTAGATGAAAACCTGATTAGATTCAAGCTAATATTTGTCAACCGTTAGATCGAAAACATAACTTTTTACACACACATGAAATGCACGTTTGTAGGGTTGTGAGAACCGTACCCAAACTTGTACATTAGTTGGTTCAACAATAGTTAACCAAATGGTTAGCCATATGATAACTTCATATCAACCATATTATTCTTCACCATAACTAGTCCAAATGACTCAAATGAACTAGTTAGAGAGTTGTTCAATTGCTTAGATCTTTATGTACTACACAATACACAGTGGAAGCAAAAACGATGTGATTCACTCGAATCAATTCATGAACTATAAAGCCACGGTTTGAAATAAATTCCTTAGTTTATTAAGATAAGTTCACAGACATCGTTTTTAGACATAACCTACTCAAGTTCGCGGACTCAATTTCCCGAACAGAGTTTACAAACTCCAGCAAAAATTCTCGGGTTCGAGAACTATGCCGGTTCGCGGACTGAGTTTGTATGCTGAGTTCGCGGACTGAGTTTATATGCTGAGTTCGCGGATTGAGCTCACGCACTACTCCGGTTTCACTTGATCAACAAAGTTCACAAACTTTGGTTCAAGCAAGAAGGACTTATACATATATGTGTTTCCACAACAATGCTTATATCCCCCAATGGTTATATTGTCTAAAATCTCATTTTAATCATTGAAACATTCTCAGAGGGCATTATATAGTTGTTATTCACAAAAAAAAATTCGTCAGAGCAATTTCCAAAATGATTGAAACATAACAAAATATAATGCAAAAAAGAAATAACACAGACACCTGAGTTTTGTTAATGAGGAAACCGCAAATGCATAAAAACCATGGGAACTAGTCAAGATTTGAACACCACACTATATTAATACGTTACAGACACTAGCCTACTACCAATGAACTTCAGACTGGACTGTAGTTGAACCCTAATCAATCTCACACTGATTCAAGGTACAATTGTGCTCCTTACATCTCTGATCGTAGCAGGATACTACACACTTGATTCCCTTAGATGATCTCACCTACAACCAAGAGTTGCTACGACCGAAAGTCGAAGACTTGATAAACATTGTTGAATATACTTCCTTTCCATTCCCTTTGCAATGAATAGCCGGACCAATAATCCTAATGATATCCCTTTTCATTCACGAATCAAGTTCATGAATGTACTTCCATTAAATGAATGTAAAATATTGTTTACTAGGATGAAATCTTCACCATAACCCATTCACATAATCATAACAATATATACAATATTATAACGATGTCATATATACGAAGTTCAAAAGATAAGCGTTATACTTCGTAGTCTAGTTCTCTAATACTATGATCATACAATTATGACAATGTCACATCACTAGAGTATTATACAATATATACAATATTGTTTGTGGGTGAAAACCGTTTCTGCTGATTTTGGTAATTTTGGGTATATGGGTAAGAAACGAATCTAAACCCTAAACAATGTACTGCACGGGAGTACTTTTGATTCGAGAGATAAATCTATACAATCTTGGCCTAAACTAAGAAATAGTCATTCCAGGCTTGCTTCGGTCACAAAGTAAAGGAGAAGGGTTGGTCTTAGGGAGGGAAGCGAAGAAAGTGTTGAGACCAGAATAGTTGATTTTGGAAGTGTAGGTGTTTTACGACTTGTATCAGAAAGTTGAACTGGCTAGCTGAGTGAGAAATCTATCAGATGATTTTTGGATGTAATATTGTTCTCTGACCAAAACTTATTGTTTGGTGGAAATAGGTGAGACATATTTATACAAGTCGCAACAAAAACGTACCATGGTCTCGTATGAAGTGGAAACGATTGAGTAATAGAAGAAGGGAGTAACGAGTAATGCCTGAAATTTATGTTTCCATAATGAATACTACGTTTACACCATAACTTATCACCATTACTATCCGCTCCACTTTATGACATTTTCCTGTAACGGGCATATTGCACGCCGCACGCTGTAAACCGCCAGACCAATACCTTGATGAGTATCCCCCAGTTTGTGACATGTTTTGATGTCTCGAGTGTTTTTGTGGAAAACATGTAGCACTTTGATACATATGTCAAGTTGGAATTGAGAGCTTTGTCGCATGTAAATATCCTATGTGACGCTAGGCTCATTTTTGGGCTAGTTGCCTAAAACTTGTCACGAGCTTACAGGATTGGTGGCGAACTTCGATGGCCGAGATCGCATCTTATGAATAAGGGTAGTCGTTGATTGTGGATACCTTGTGTTGGTTCCTGTCAATTGCACGTCGGCATGGCTTGTGCATGCCATTGGCATAGTTGCGTAAATGGTACCTGGTGTGGCCAAGGCGCCGTAGAAGAATTCGCCGTGGAAGAATTAGGGCTTGGCGTGGCCAAGGAACCGTGGAAGAATTAGATCTTGGCATGGCCAAGGCACCGTGGAGTCGGACCCACATGTAGCGTGGCAACATTGTCCATGATGCCACGCCAATCTCATTGCTTTGGGAAACGTTATTTGCTTTTGGTAACAATTTGCCCAAATTAAGGTTTGGCATGTCGAAACCCTAATTAGTGCACGTGGCACACGGCTGCGGCATGGCGCTACTTTTGTGCAAATGGTGCCATGGCTATGCCAAAGGAAATATGGCAAGGCCATAGTGTGGAAATGGACACGTTAGTAGGAATTGTCGTAGGTGGATATTTATGGCAGGTTGCCATGAAGTGGAATGTTGCGAGGTAGCGTGTTGTCATGTTGTCGCATCAAAGTTGCGTGTTGGCATGTTACCGCGGTAGAGTGGCATGTTGGCATGCCGATCGATATGTTGTCGTGGTAGAGCGCGTTTGGCTTGTTAGTTTAGCATGGTAGCGCGGCAGGGTGCGTTTGGCCTTTAATGTATGGTGACAAGTATATAAAAACTTGATTGTCCACAAAAGGGGGATGGCCAAACATAAGGCACGACCACACTTCTGGTGAGAGTGTGGCGGCTTTAGAGTGACCTGATTGGTCGATTAGAAGTTGGGCTGGAAATCATCATGGGGATGGCCTCATTCAGAATGTGTGTGGCGCATTTAGGGCTAACTGATTGTTCAATGGGAAATAGGGTCGGTTTAGGATGGGGCATGGCCAGTGGTGCCAGCAGGCATAAGGAATGGCCACACCTCTCTTTGTTGATGCAGCTCCCTGTTTATCTTATTCTGGGCGAGGTTGCACCTGCCAATCCATGACAGATTAATTCTTAGTTTTTTTAGGCTTAATTTTGACAAGCAAGGTATGGTATATTACACGAGGCGCGAAACCCTAACTTTTGCAAGTTAGTCAGGACGATTGACTGAATTCTATGTGTGCTGACACAGAGCTCTTTTAAGCTTATTTCCAGAGAGCAGCATGCTTTTCTGATTGAATACCTTATGCAAAGATCTTATCTTTGATATTTGGAGATTCGTGCTACTCTGCTGCGAGTGAACACAAATCGTCATGCCATATAAACATTAAGAGTTCAGTCGGAGAACATGGCATATAAGGCATTTAGAAGAACTTATATTAAGTGAATATATGCGAGGCACCGAAATTTACAGAACATCTGGGATGGTTGCTACATTAACTAGTCTGGATAAATTCCATGTAAGTATATTGAGCGGATTAATAAATTTGTCAGTGGAGAGGTTAACGCACGTGGCTCTGCTTCCTTGCAGAGTGACATCACATCAGATGCAAGGTTTTAAAATTTTAACCCTAAGCTAAAAACCACCATCAACATTAAGTCCCCTGCTTAGCTCGGAAGAGTGGCATTGTTGCAGGGTAAGCATGAGATTATGACAGACGAGGATAAAATTGAAACAACAAGTCACGAAGAGATTGTCTGGAAGATTTGGTTAACCTTCAGTGGAAAGGCATGAGGAATCTGTGATCCTTGCATTGGCCTTTTCTTAAATTTGCCTTGGCCATGGGACGTTGGCTTCAACGATGTATCTTTGTCTACTGATTGATATAAGTGGCATTGCAACTTGGTCCACGAAAAGGTAAACGGTGTTATCTGGCTAGGTCACAGAACGTATGGAGATGGCGCTGCTTTGAACGGCTAAGATGGTGCTTCTGTTAGAGCACTGCTCGGTCAAACTCACATGTGTTGCTATCTCAAACATGTTTGTCAATCTTAGTGATCAAAACCATATAATCTTGATTTATAGTCTACTATAGCTAAGGTCTCGGACTAGGATAGAAAGTGTAGTTGAGCTCAAGAACTCAATGAATATCATCATAAAATACGAAGGACTACTCAAGGAACCAGTGGATCCTCATCGACTAAAAGGTATGTGGATACTTGAACTTATCTATCACTCAAAAGTCTATCTACTCTATCTACTATCTTGAGACAAAAGTCGTTTTACTATATAGACTAAGAATATGCACATGTGACATTTCGAGCTGAGTATATCTTGCTTATCTATTTCTCGAAATGTGTGTTGGTAAAGCTTTCGCTTTAGCCAAGTTCATCTTTGCCTAGTGACGAAAGTCATGTTATGTTTCAATCACTTTGGAAATCGCTTTGACGAAAACTAGTTCGTGAAAACAACTATATGACATCCTCTGAGAATGTTTCAATGATTTAAATGGGAGTTTAAACTATATAACCATTATGGGATATAAACATTGTTGTGGAAACACGTATATGTAAAAGTCCTTAACACTTGAACCGAAGTTTGCAAACTTTGTTGATCAAGTGGAACCGGAACGTGAGCAGCAACTAGTCCGCAAACTGTCGGAAGTTCTCATCCCGAGAAATTCTGTTGGAGTTTATTAACTTCAAAAGGTTAGCTTGAGTCCGCAAACTCAGTCCGCGAACTCAAGAGGTTATGTCTTAAAACGTTGTTCATGAACTTATTCTTAAATTACTAAGGGATGATTTTGCAAACCATGGCTTTATAGTCATGATTAATGATTCGAGTGAA
The DNA here is from genome assembly GCA_023529315.1 of Papaver bracteatum. Lineage (NCBI taxonomy): Eukaryota > Viridiplantae > Streptophyta > Magnoliopsida > Ranunculales > Papaveraceae > Papaver > Papaver bracteatum. Next base: position 625,490 of record JAJJWX010005194.1, read on the forward strand.
TCACATCGTTTTTGATTCAATTGTGTCTCTTGTAGTACTTGAGATATCATAGCAATTGAACAACTCTCTAACTATTTTATTTGAGTCATTTGGACTAGTTATGGTGAAGAAGAATATGGTTGATATGAAAGTTATCATTTGGATAACCATTTGGTTGACTAATATTGAACCGACTATTGTACACGTTTGGGTACAGTTACACAAACCCAAAATGTCAAGTACATTTGTGTATGGCAAGCTAAGTTTTCGATCTAACGGTTGAGAGATATTAGCTTGTATCTAATTAGGTTTTCATCTAACGGTGAATATTGAATGCTTTGTTACTAAGCTAACATTGATTGCAAACCCTGATTTGAAAGACTATATAAGGGAGAACTCTAGCAACTGGGAAATCTAATCCCCACACATTTTGTGTGATACTAGTTGGATAAAGCTAGAGTCGATTCTCCTTTAACCTTTGGGTTTCTTCTCTAAAACCAAGTTAATGACTTAAAGACTTCATTGGGATTGTGAAGCCAGACCGATACTACTTATCTTGTAGTTGTGTGATCTGATCTTGCTATTTCTATTGTACGAGTACAATTGTAATAATTGGCTTGAGATTTGTATCTCTCATAGGAAAGATAAAAGTAGTCACAAACATCTTCGTCTCATTGTTTGTGATTCCTCAATAATCTTCTTCGATGTGTCGATTAAGTTTATTGTGAGGTGATTGATGAAACTGAGATGTTCTTCGGGAATATAAGTATGGTTTTATCGATTGGTTCTTGTTCACCTTGATTTATCAAAATACGGAACAAAACTCATAGGTTTATTCATGGGAGACGAATTTATCTATTATCTGTAGACTTTTCTGTGTGAGACAGATTAGTTTGCTAAAGTCTTCGACTTTGGGTCGTAGCAACTCTTGGTTGTGGGTGAGATCAGCTAAGGGAATCAAGTACGCAGTATCCTACTGGTATCAGAGGCGTATGAGCATAACTGTACCTTGGATCAGTGTGAGATTGGTTGGGGTTCAACTTCAGTCCATACCGAAGTTAATTTGGAGTAGGCTAGTGTCTGTAGCGGCTTAATACAATGTATTTTTAATCTGGACTAGGTCCCCGGGGTTTTCTGCATTTGCAGTTTCCTCGTTAACAAAATTATGGTGTCTGTGTTATTTCTTTTCCGCATTATATTTTTATATAATTGAAATAATACAGGTTGTGAGTTGTTCAATCGATTATAATATCCAACCTTATTGGTTGTTGATTTAAATCGATTGACACTTGGATATTGGTCTTTGGTACCATCCAAGTTATCTCTCTTTGATTAGGCTCGCGAATCATATTTGCTTGAGTAAATCAAATCGAGAGATTGAGATAATAACTCCTTGAGTATTTTGTATTAATTGAGTCTTATTGATTCTCTATAAAACAACTCGGAGTTGTCCATGCAGATTGCTAATCGAAATATTGGGTGAGGTTGTTAGACCCCCGCATTTTCAATTGGTATCAGAGCAGGTAAACACATTAAACCTGATAAGTTTGTGTTTGTTCGATCCTTGAAATTTGTCCTATTGGAAATTTCTTTGGAAAATTTTCTCTTGGCATCTGTAACGCACACCATAAATTATTAAAGATTGATCAAGATCTATCTTGGTCAAAACCTCTGATCTCACATGATAATGTCATTTCATCTGAGAAGGAAGTTATGGATGATATGTGTCAGAAAAAAATAAAAAGGAGGGGAGATTAAAGAAACGTTCATGGCGCTCAATGATGTGGAATCTCACGAGAACAACTACCGATCTCTATGAGGAGTACTATCATAATGGATCAGATAATAAATATCTTTACAAATCGTTCGAATACGTTTTCAGAAAACTTAATTCTGTTAAGTCTAAGAATCACTCCAAAAAGGGATCTGTACATATTAAACCTTTAAATAATATTGTACAACCTGGAAAATGGAAGAGTCCTCCTTTGAGGCATATCAAGCAAAATGATGGAAGCTTAGACTCCCCTGATTATTTTCATTATGATACGGGGACCGTTTACACTGATCAACCAAAAATGCTGCATGAGAATTTCTCTGCACATTATGCCTCTTGGTAACAAGACTAGCACTAAATGGGGCAAGAAATGGTTGAATCGTATACATGTTTTAATTTAAGCTTTCTAGTGCATCCTTCATGTTGTGGAATGCATAATTCTTGATATGCAATTGTCTAAATGAAAGATCCTTTAGTTCTTTGTGGGTGGAAGTTCGCAAACGGGTCCGATCCCATGTTTGGTATTTTTAAAGGAAGTTCGCATACTCCCTCTTCCTCTCACCCGTCCTCGTACGTGAACTTCTAGGATTTTTGTGTTATCTTCATCAAAGTTTTTTTTGGAGAAACTAAGATAAAGGGTGTTGAAGATTCACTCCAAGTAAGTAAATTCCTCTTGTTCCTTTCAATTTCTTGGATCTCATGATGAATTCTAAAAGGATTCCCAAAGTCTCAAATAGCTCTAGTATGAATTCTCCTTGTGACCAAAATTCTCTTAGGATTAGGTTTGTGGATGATTCATGTGCTAGAATTTTTGATAAGATTTCATCTAAAGGGTTTATTTTAGAAAAGAAATTGGATTTGTCTAGTGGACATGATGAGGATTTATCTTGTTTCAAAAAGTACAACCTTGGAAATATCTTTGATGGTCTTGGTCAAGGTTTTGATTCTCTAACAAGAATTTTCTATGCCAACATCCATGATGTTGATCTTGATAAGATGGAATTCAAATCCATGGTAAATATAAAAAGACTTCTTGTTAATAGGGAGTTAATCTCAAAGATTACAAATGTACCGTTGGGAAACGTGCATCTCCCTAGATCAAGTGTTGAACGTCCATCATGTGATGAAATCTCTATGGGGCTTTGTGATAAGAAGGTATCTTGGAATCAAGGGAAGTTTCCTACTAATGATCTTAGTATTGCATTAATGGCATTTGGAAAACTTGGTATTCCCAATCTTTGTCCCTCCACAATTGAGATTTTCCTGGTGGAGCCATGAGTTTGCTGAATTAGTCTTTTTTCTTGAATCGGGGGTTCAAAGTCTTGATATATGTGGATTCATTATACATCAAATGGTTACAATGACTTTTCCCATCAAGATGTTAGGCTATCCTTGTTTGATTAGTCAAATCTGCCATGATTATGGTGTTGACTCAATTGGCAACTCTCTTGGGGTACCCAAACCGGTTCGTTCCTGTACCTTCAGGTGCATAAGGGAAAATGTGTGCAAAAGACAAAGAGATCCTTCTTTGTATGAGTATGATCCTACCACCTTGAGATTGCTTCAAAAAATTCACAAGAGAGTGTGTAAAGTCAATTCAAGGGTCAAATGCGTTCAAGAACAATTATCGGTGGTTGCAACTAAGTTTCTCGAACTCAAGGATGAGTTGAACACAATTCAAGCTTCTTGGAGTATCTCTGATGAAGATGATTATTGTCTAGTAAATATTCTATATTTTTTGTTTTATTTAGAAGAATAACTAGTGTTTTGGAATAGCAACGATTGTGATTACACATAACTATATCCAATGATTTCATCTTCTTGTTTTTAGAATTTTTGGTTTAAAAATTCTAAAGTTGTTTGGAAGATGATTGCTGCAGTATTAATATTTTTGATTTAATATATTGCAATATTTTTATGGGATTTGTATGTTTACATCCGTGAACTTGATTATCCCATATTTTGTCAAAAGTAAAGTCGTTCACGTATTGGTATGTAAATATCGATAAAGGAATAAATGAACTTTTGGCAAAACACAAAATTTAAGCCTATATTGTCAATTATTGATGTAAGATAGGTTAAAATCTTTTGTGGTTCAAGGATAAAGTCTATTATGTCACTTTGTGATGGAAAAATATAATATATCCTTGTTTTGTTATCCACGGTATAGAGCTTAATTGTTCCATATTATTATGTATTACTGTGAAGGTTCCATTATGTATCTCATGTTGAGCACGGTACAACTAAGTCGATTTATTATTGGCATGGTTGGTTGTTTCATGAGATGCTATATGTTGAGCTTTAAGAACTAAATTAGTCAACTTGTATAGTTATTTAGTTTGTATTCCATGAGTTCTCTCATGTTGAGTACATGTACGGTTAAGATTGTCATTTCCTATGATAATCGTAGTCGGGGTTCCATAATCTCTTATGTTGAGCCCAAATGAACTAAATCAATAATCTTGTGTGATTATTTAGTTAGCACTCCATAGATTTCTATCATGTCGAGTGTGGACAGTTGAATTGATTACTTTGTAGTTAGTTTAATTGTGTAATCCGGTTAGAATATTTATGGGGTTTCTTGTGAATAATCTAATCGATGATTTAAGTCTCCATAAGTTTACTTGTGTTGAGCATATTTAGTCAAATTAATCATGGTTTGGTTTGGTTAATATGATTGAATATTTTGGATTCCAAATTCATACTTGTATGCAATTTGTTGAGTCTAAAGAAATCCTTTTTTTTTCTCTTGAAATTAAGGTCGCTCTTGTTGTTCCTTTGGGAATGACATCAAATGGGGGAGAGTTCTTTTGAACTTGCGCTTAATTTCCAGATCTTTGTGGGGAGCACGACTTTGGAATTTTTAGGGGTTATCTTGTATCTTTATAAACTCCTTGATGAATGCATTCAGCCTCGGTTTTATGATTGCATCTAAACAAGATAATAGAACATTTACCTTTGGTCATGAAATATCTCTTACGAAAATTTCATTAGGATCCCATTCTTGTACCTTTGCCAATTTTATTGACAAAAAGGGGGAGAATTAATTATAGTTCACACTACAAATACATATGGTTTTCGGATCATTATGTAAGGGGGAGTGGTTTCCAAGTGAGATGGAGTATTGACTAAGAGGGAGTAAAGTATCACCATAGTATTGTTGTTGAAGTTGTGATGCAATTGGACTTTGACATTGTGTAATAATACTATGACACTGTATAACAATGATTGAGAACCAGTGATTTTCTCATTGTTATATCTGCGGATTTTCAACAACGATGATACTAAACTTACAACCTCTGGGATCATTGGACTACTTGAAAGTGACGAAGATTTCGAGTATTGTTGAAGATTAGACATATGGAATAGGAGCTACAAAGTTTATTTATATAATTTTTGTACTCCATATGTATTAATAGTTTTGCCACTAAAATTGACAAAGAGGGAGATTGTTAGAGCACTGTTCGGTCAAACTCGTATGTGTTTCTATCTCAAGCATGTTTGTCAATCTTAGTGATCAAAACTATATAGTCTTGATTTCTAGTCTACTATAGATAAGGTCTCTGGTAGGCTAGGAAAGATACCTACAACTATGTATAAACTGCAAGTGCACAGTGTCGACAAGCAACACAGGGCAAGCACAGGTCGAACCACAGAGACTTGGTGAGTGTAGAAGTTGATTCTAAATCCTGATTCAGAGATTAACCAAAAGAGGTTTGATTTTGTCGATACGACGATATGATTTTCAAGTGACTGAAATAATAAAAGTAAAAGATGCAATAACAAGATATGTAAACACTGAGAATATGGATACTAGGGTATTCAAATCCACCAATAACCTATGATATGCATTCAACTTGTAATATTATTCTTATCCTTATAGTAGATTCAAGTCTACCGTATAACTAAGGTGTTTATCCAATGGATAATTTAATCACAACTAAAGTATTTCTCCAAAGCATTAACTGTCTAATTAAAGCACAAATAATCTGAGGATCAATATTTGGTTAAGCATGAGTTGTAGCATAATCAACGTGGAGATATTCTAACTACAATGGATACATGGCATACATTGTGAGAGCAAGATGTTGACAAGATTGGATTAAATTATACTTTAAACAATTCTAAACTTTCAAGAACAATATACAAGATATGAATACATACCAATAAGTTACGGCTTCATTTAAACCCTAGAAAATGAAACTAGAACATGAAGAACATTACAACAAAACTGAAATTTGATAAACTAACATGAACAAGCTATTCTTGGATGAGTTTTCAACACAACAACCCTCTCTATTTATACACAAAAACTCACTCACACTTGGGATTCGAATTTTATTGTAGCAACCACTCAACAATTAAACAAAACATGTTTTCTTTAATTGATGGATGAAATGGAATACAATGGGGGTGAGGTGGATGTTTTGGAAAGAATCCAATGGGGGTGAGGTAGAAATGGATTTGGGTCTTGGGTTTTGGATCATGGTTTGTTTAATCCCATGAATTTGTAAACAGGTTGCCACTGATGCGCGAGCGGGTTGCAACGCTTCCAACTTTCTGCTCTTTTGTCTTCTCAATTCTTCCAAGCTTTATTTAGTACTTAAAAACACAAAATTAATTAATACAAATATTTATTCTTGAAAATGGTAAAAATGCAGAATTTTGGATAATATATGACTTTGAAGCGCGAAAGATGAGTTAAGTGTCAATGAAAAGGTGTATGAATATGCAATATTTGGCACTCATCAGTCTCGGACTAGGATAGAAAGTGTAGTTGAGCTCAAGAAATCCATGGCGATCATCATACAAGACGAAGGACTACTCAAGGAACCAGTGGATCTTCATCGACTAAAAGGTATGTGGAGAATTGAACTTATCTATCACTCAAAAGTCTATCTACTATCTTAAGGCAAAAGTCATTTTACTATATAGACTAAGAATATGCACATGTGACATTTCGAGCTGAGTATATCTCGCTTATCTATTTCTAGAAATGTGTGTTGGTAAAGCTTTCGCTTTAGCCAAGTTCATCTTTGCCTAGTGACGAAAGTCATGTTATGTTTCAATCACTTTGGAAATCGCTCTGACGAAAACTAGTTCGTGAAAACAACTATATGACGTCCTCTGAGAATGTTTCAATGATTAAAATGAGAGTTTAGACTATATAACCATTGTAGGATATAAACATTGTTGTGGCAACACATATATGTATAAGTCCTTAACACTTGAACCGAAGTTTACAAACTTTGTTGATCAAGTGGAACCGGAACGTGATCAGCAACTCAGTCCGCGAACCCAGTCCACGAAATGGCGTAAGTTCTCGAACCCGAGAATATCTGCTGAAGTTGAAGCTCACGTGCAGTCCGCGAACCCAGTACGCGAACTGACGAAAGTTCTTTTCCTGAGAAATTCTGCTGGAGTTTATTAACTTTAACCGGTTAGCTTGAGTCCGCAAACTCAGTCCGCGAACTCAAGAGGTTATGTCTAAAAACGTTGTTCATGAACTTATTCTTAAATTACTAAGGGATGCTTTTGCAAACTGTGGCTTTATAGTTCATGATTAATGATTCGAGTGAATCACATCGTTTTTGATTCAATTGTGTCTCTTGTAGTACTTGAGATCTCATAGCAATTGAACAACTCTCTAACTAGTTCATTTGAGTCATTTGGACTAGTTATGGTGAAGAAGAATATGGTTAATATGAAAGTTATCACTTGGCTAACCATTTGGTTGACTAATATTGAACCGACTATTGTACACGTTTGGGTACAGTTACACAAACCCAAAACTTCAAGTACATGTGTGTATGGCAAGCTAAGTTTTCGATCTAACGGTTGAGAGATATTAGCTTGTATCTAATTAGGTTTTCATCTAAAGGTGAATATTGAATGCTTTGTTACTAAGCTAACATTGATTGCAAACCCTGATTTGAAAGACTATATAAGGGAGAACTCTAGCAACTGGGAAATCTAATCCCCACACATTTTGTGTGATACTAGTTGGATAAAGCTAGAGTCGATTCTCCTTTAACCCTTTGGGTTTCTTCTCGAAAAACAAGTTAACGACTTAAATACTTCATTGGGATTGTGAAGCCAGACCGATACTACTTATCTTGTAGTTGTGTGATCTGATCTTTCTATTTCTATCGTACGAGTACAATCGTAATAATTGGCTTGAGATTTGTATCTCTGATAGGCAAGATAAAAGTAGTCACAAACATCTTTGTCTCATTGTTTGTGATTCCTCAATAATCTTCTTCGGTGCGTCTATTAAGTTTATTGTGAGGTGATTGATGAAACTGAGATGTTCTTTGGGAATATAAGTCTGGTTTTATCGATTGGTTCCTGTTCACCTTGATTTATCAAAAGACGGAACAAAACTCATAGGTTTATTCGTGGGAGACGAATTTATCTATTATCTGTAGACTTTTCTGTGTAAGACAGATTAGTTTGCTAAAGTCTTCGACTTTGAGTCGTAGCAACTCTTGGTTGTGGGTGAGATCAGCTAAGGGAATCAAGTACGCAGTATCTTGCTGGGATCAGAGGCGTAGGATCATAACTGTACCTTAGATCAGTGTGAGATTGGTTGGGGTTCTAATTCAGTCCATACCGAAGTTAATTTGGAGTAGGCTAGTGTCTGTAGCGGCTTAATACAGTGTATGTTTAATCTGGACTAGGTCCCCGGGGTTTTCTGCATTTGCGGTTTCCTCGTTAACAAAATTTTGGTGTCTGTGTTATTTCTTTTCTGCATTATATTTTTATATAATTGAAATAATACAGGTTGTGTGTTGGTCAATCGATTAGAATATCCGACCCTATTGGTTGTTGATTTAAATCGATTGACACTTGGATATTGGTCTTTGGTACCATCCAAGTTATCTCTCTTTGATTAGGCTCGCGAATCATATTTTCTTGAGTAAATCAAATCGAGAGATTGAGATAATAACTCCTCGATTATTTTGTATTCATTGAGTCTTATTGATTCTTTAGAAAACAACTCGGAGTTGTCCATGCAGATTGTTAATCGAAATATTGGGTGAGGTTGTTAGACCCCCGCATTTTCAATTGGTATCAGAGCAGGCAAACACATTAAACCTGATAAGTTTGTGTTTGTTCGATCCTTGAAATTTTTCCTATGGGAAATTTCTTTTGAAAATTTTCTCTTGGCATCTGTAACGCACACCAGAAATTCTTAAAGATTGATCAAGATCTATCATGGTCAAAACCTCTGATCTCACATGATAATGTCATTTCATCTGAGAAGGAAGTTATAGATGATATGTGTCAGTTTAAAGAAAAAAATAAAAAGTAGGGGAGATTAAAGAAAAGTTCATGGCGCTCAATGATGTGGAATATCACGAGAACAACTACCGATCTCTATGAGGAGTACTATCATAATGGATCAGATAATAAAGATCTTTACAAAGTGTTCGAATACGTTTTCAGATCCTTAGAGAAACTTAATTCTGTTAAGTCTAAGAATCACTCCAAAAAGGGCTCTGTACATATTAAACCTTTAAATAATATTGTACAACCTGGAAAATGGAAGAGTCCTCCTTTGAGGCATATCAAGCAAAAGGATGAAAGCTTAGACTCCCCTGATTATTTTCATTATGATACGGGGACTGTTTGCACTGATCAACCAAAAATGTTGCATGAGAATTTCTCTACACATTATGCCTCTTGGTAACAAGACTGGCACTACCCCATATGTATATATCTTGAAATGGGGCAAGAAATGGTTGAATCGTATACATGTTTCAATTTAAGCTTTCTAATGCATCCTTCATGTTGTGGAATGCATAATTCTTGATATGCAATTGTCTAAACGAAGGCTCCTTTAGTTCTTTGTGGGTTGAAGTTTGCAAATGGGTCCGAGCCCATGTTTGGTCTTTTTAAAGGAAGTTTGCATACTCCCTTCTTCCTCTCACCCGTCCGCGTACGTGAACTTCTAGGTTTTTTGTGTTATCTTCATCAAAGTTTTTTTTTTTGGAGAAACTAAGATAAAGGGTGTTGAAGATTCACTCCAAAAAGTAAATTCCTCTTGTTCCTTTCAATTTCTTGGATCTCATGATGAATTCTAAAAGGATTCCAAAAGTCTCAAATAGCTCTAGTATGAATTCTCCTTGTGACCAAAATTCTCTTAGGATTAGGTTTGTGGATGATTCATGTGCTAGAATTTTTGATAAGATTTCATCTAAAGGGTTTATTTTAGAAAAGAAATTGGATTTGTCTAGTGGACATGATGAGGATTTATCTTGTTTCAAAAAGTACAACCTTGGAAATATCTTTGATGGTCTTGGTCAAGGTTTTGATTCTCTAACAAGAATTTTCTATGCCAACATCCATGATGTTGATCTTGATAAGATGGAATTCAAATCCATAGTAAACAGAAAAAGACTTCTTGTTAATAGGGAGTTAATATCAAAGATTACAAACGTATCGTTGGGAAACGTGCATCTCCCTAGATCAAGTGATGAACGTCCATCATGTGATGAAATCTCTATGGGGCTTTGTGATAAGAAGGTATCTTGGAATCAAGGGAAGTTTCCTACTAATGATCTTAGTATTGCATTAATGGCATTTGGAAAACTTGGTCTTCCCAGTCTTTGTCCCTCCACAATTGAGAATTCCTGGTGGATCCATGAGTTTGCTGAATTAGTCTTTTTTCTTGAATCGGGGGTTCAAAGTATTGATATATGTGGATTCATTATACATCAAATGGTTAAAATGACTTCTCCCATCAAGATGTTAGGCTATCCTTATTTGATTAGTCAAATCTTCCATGATTATGGTGTTGACTCAATTGGCAACTGTCTTGGGGTACCCAAACCGGTTCGTTCCTGTACCTTTAGGCGCATAAGGGAAAATGTGTGCAAAATACAAAGATATCCTTCTTTGAATGAGTATGATCCTACCACCTTGAGATTTCTTCAAAAAATTCACAAGGGAGTGTGTAAAGTCAATTCAAGGGTCAAATGCGTTCAAGAACAATTATCGATGGTTGCAACTAAGTTTCCCGAACTCAAGGATGAGTTGAACACAATTCAACCTTCTTGGAGTATCTCTGATGAAGATGATTATTGTATAGTAAATCTTCTATATTTTTTGTTTTATTTAGAAGAATAAATAGTGTTTTGGAATAGCAACGATTGTGATTACACATAACTATATCCAATGATTTCATCTTCTTGTTTTTAGAATTTTTGGTTTAAAAATTCTAAAGTTGTTTGGAAGATGATTGTTGCAGTATTAATCTTTTTGATTTAATATATTGCAATATTTTGATGGGATTTGTATGTTTACATCCGTGAACTTGATTATCCCATATTTTGTCAAAAGTAAAGTCGTTCACGTATTGGTATGTAAATATTGATAAAGGAATGAATGAACTTTTGGCAAAACACAAAAGTTAAGCCTATATTGTCAATTATTGATGTAAGATATGTTAAAATCTTATGTGATTCAAGGATAAAGTCTATTATGTCACTTTGTGATGGAAAAATAGAATATATCCTTGTTTTGTTATCCACGGTATAGAGCTTAATTATTCCATATTATTATGTATTACTGTGAAGGTTCCATTATGTATCTCGTGTTGAGCACGATACAACTAAGTCGATTTTTTATTGGCATGGTTGGTTATTCCATGATATGCTATATGTTGAGCTTTAAGAACTAAATTAATCAACTTGTGTGGTTATTTAGTTTGTATTCCATGAGTTCTCTCATGTTGAGTACATGTACGGTTAAGATTGTCATTTCCTATGATAATCTTAGTCGGGGTTCCATAATCTCTTATGTTGAGACCAAATGAACTAAATCAATCATCTTGTGTGATTATTTAGTTAGCACTCCATAGATTTCTCTCATGTCGAGTGTGGACAGTTGAATTGATTACTTTGTAGTTAGTTTAATTATGTAATCCGGTTAGAATATTTATGGGTTTTATTGTGAATAATCTAATCGATGATTTAAGTCTCCATAAGTTTACTTGTGTTGAGCATATTTAGTCAAATTAATCATGGTTTGCTTTGGTTAATATGATTGAATATTTTGGATTCCAAATTCATACTTGTATGCAATTTTTTGAGTCTACAGAAATCCTTTTTTTTTCTCTTGAAATTAAGGTCGCTCTTGTTGTTCCTTTGGGAATGACATCAAATGGGGGAGAGTTCTTTTGAACTTGCGCTTAATTTGCAGATCTTTGTGGGGATTACGGCTGTGGAATTTTTAGGGGTTATCTTGTATCTTTATAAACTCCTTGATGAATGCATTCAGCCTCGGCTTTATTATTGCATCTAAACAAGATAATAGAACATTTACCTTTGGTCATGAAATATCTATGACGAAAATTTCATTAGAATCCCGTTCTTGTACCTTTGCCAATTTTATTGACAAAAAGGGGGAAAATTAATTGTAATTCACACTACAAATACACATGGTTTTCGGATCATTATGTAAAGGGGAGTGGTTTCCAAGTGAGATGGAGTATTAACTAAGGGGGAGTGAAGTATCACCATAGTATTGTTGTTGAAGTTGTGATGCAATTGGACTTTGACGTTGTGTAATAATACTATGACACTGTATAACAATGATTGAGAGCAAGTGATTTTCTCATTGTTATATCTACGGATTTTCAACAACGATGATACTAAACTTACAACCTCTGGGATCATTGGACTACTTGGAAGTGACGAACATTTCGAGTATTGTTAAAGATTATACATATGGAATAGGAGCTACAAAGTTTATTTATATAATTTTTGTATTCCATATGTATTAATAGTTTTGCCACTAAAATTGACAAAGGGGGAGATTTTTAGAGCATTGTTCGGTCAAACTCGCATGCGTTTTTATCTCAAGCATGTTTGTCAATCTTAGTGATCAAAACTATATAGTCTTGATTTCTAGTCTACTATAGCTAAGGTCTCAGACTAGGATAAAAAGTGTAGTTGAGCTCAAGAACTCCATGGCAATCATCATACAAGACGAAGGACTACTCAAGGAACCAGTGGATCTTCATCGACTAAAAGGTATGTGGAGACTTGAACTTATCTATCGCTCAAAAGTCTATCTACTCTATCTACTATCTTGAGACAAAAGTCGTTTTACTATATAGACTAAGAATATACACATGTGACATTTCGAGCTGAGTATATCTTGCTTATCTATTTCTCGAAATGTGTGTTGGTAAAGATTTCGCTTTAGCCAAGTTCATCTTTGCCTAGTGATGAAAGTCATGTTATGTTTCAATTACTTTGGAAATTGCTCTGACGAAAACTAGTTCGTGAAAACAACTATATGACGTCCTATGAGAATCTTTCAATGATTAAAATGAGAGTTTAAACTATATAACCATTGTGGGATATAAACATTGTTGTGGCAACACATATATGTACAAGTCCTTAACACTTGAACCGAAGTTTACAAAATTTGTTGATCAAGTGGAACCGGAACGTGAGCAGCAATTCAGTCCGCGAACCCAGTCCGCCAACTGGCGTAAGTTCTCGAACCCGAGAAAAATCTGCTGAAGTTGAAGCTCAGGTGCAGTCCGCGAACCCAGTCCGCGAACTGACGGAAGTTCTCATCCCGAGAAATTCTGCTGGAGTTTATTAACTTCAACCGGTTAGCTTGAGTCCGCAAACTCAAGAGGTTATGTCTAAAAACGTTGTTCATGAACTTATTCTTAAATTACTAAGGGATGCTTTTGCAAACCGTGGCTTTGTAGTTCATGATTAATGATTCGAGGGAATCACATCGTTTTTTATTCAATTGTGTCTCTTGTAGTACTTGAGATCTCATAGCAATTGAACAACTCTCTAACTAGTTCATTTGAGTAATTTGGACTAGTTATGGTGAAAAAGAATATGGTTGATATGAAAGTTATCATTTGGCTAACCATTTGGTTGACTAATATTGAACCGACCAGTATACACGTTTGGGTACAGTTACACAAACCCAAAATGTCAAGTACATGTGTGTATGGCAAGCTAAGTTTTCGATCTAACGGTTGAGAGATATTAGCTTGTATCTAATCAGGTTTTCATCTAACGGTGAATATTGAATGCTTTGTTACTAAGCTAACATTGATTGCAAACCCTGATTTGAAAGACTATATAAGGGAGAACTCTAGCAACTGGGAAATCTAATCCCCACACATTATGTGTGATACTAGCTGGATAAATCTAGAGTCGATTCTCCTTTAACCTTTGGTTTTCTTCTATTAAACCAGGTTAACGACTTAAAGACTTCATTGGGATTGTGAAGCCAGAACGATACTACTTATCTTGTAGTTGTGTGATCTGATCTTGCTATTTCTATCGTACGAGTATAATTGTAATAATTAGCTTGAGATATGTATATCCGATAGGCAAGAAAAAAGTAGTCACAAACATCTTCGTCTCATTATTTGTGATTCCTCAATAATCTTCTTCGCTGCGTCGATTAAGTTTATTACGAGGTGATTACTGAAACTAAGATGTTCTTCGGGAATATAAGTCTGGTTTTATCGATTGGTTCCTGTTCACTTTGATTTATCAAAAGACGGAACAAAACTCATAGGTTTATTCGTGGGAAACGAATTTATCTATTATCTGTAGACTTTTCTGTGTAAGACAGATTAGTTTGCTAAAGTCTTCGACTTTGGGTCGTAGCAACTCTTAGTTGTGGGTGAGATCAGCTAAGGGAATCAAGTGCGCAGTATCCTGCTGGGATCAGAGGCGTAGGATCATAATTGTACCTTGGATCAGTGTGAGATTGGTTAGGGTTCAACTACAGTCCAGACCGAAGTTAATTTGGAGTAAGCTAGTGTCTGTAGCGGCTTAATACAGTGTATGTTTAATCTGGACTAGGTCCCGGGGTTTTTATGCATTTGCGGTTTCCTCGTTAACAAAATTATGGTGTCTGTGTTATTTCTTTTCCGCATTATATTTTTATATAATTGAAATAATACAGGTTGTGCGTTTTTCAATCGATTAGAATATCCGACCTTATTGGTTGTTGATTTAAATCGATTGATACTTGGATATTGGTCTTTGGTACCATCCAAGTTATCTCTCTTTGATTAGGCTCGCGAATCATATTTTCTTGAGTAAATCAAATCGAGATATTGAGATAATAACTCCTTGAGTATTTTCTATTGATTGAGTCTTGTTGATTTTCTTGAAAACAACTCAGAGTTGTCCATATAGATTGCTAATCGAAATATTGGGTGATGTTGTTAGACCCCCGCATTTTCAGCTTCCTTGTGGAGATGGCGCTGCTTCGAACGGCTAAGATGGTACCTCCTTGGCTGGTGGAGATGGCACTGCTTTGAACGGCTAAGATGGTGCCACTTTGGCTGGCTACGGAAAGGTGGATGGCGCAGCTAACTTAGAATGGCCGATGGAGAGGCTAGCTTGGAAGGGACAATAGCGAGGCTATCTTAGAAGGTCCAATGGCGTGACTAGCTTGGAATAGACAATGGCGTGGCTGGCTTGGAAGGACCCATGGCGTGGCTAGCTTAGAAGGGACAATGACATGGATGGCTTGGAAGGGCCCATGGTGTGCCGACTAGCTTGGAAGGGCCCATGGTGTGACTAGATTGGAAGGGCCCATGGCGTGGCTAGATTAAATGAAAAACCTTCCTCCACTCTAATTCTAAAAGTGCCGTGTTTATAAAAGGAAACCTTCTCCACTCAAACTCCAAAGTAATATGTATATAATAGGAGTCGCACATCTTCTTTTTATTGTTGTAATATTGGCTTTGTTTCCACGTATCTGTATTAGCAGCAAAGCAGAGGAGTTGGAGAGCGTACTCCAGGTATGTGCTCCAACGTTTCTGCTCTGTTTTTTTTTTGTTTATGTTGTTGGTGTAAACCCTAGCCATAGGCATATCCTCCATAAACCCGTAGAAATACTTTTGTATGAATGATTCTTCACTGCTGGCAATATCATAGTAATATTAGTCGTCACATTGATAGTAAGGAGGCCAATTATTATACAAAATAGGCGCGCTTGGATGGGTGGATGCCATTAGTTCTTCTCCCGTAAAAACCTAACTTTTAGGGTTTCCTTTTCCTCTCGTGGCCGTGTGAACAATTTTCGTGGCCATGCGTGACTTGGTCGAGGTCATACTTTCCGCGGCTTCACATGTTCCCCGCGGCATTGTCTAGTTTCTGCCAAGGGTGTACTTTCCGCGAAGTCACGTTATCTTGTTGAGCAAACATTATTCCCCATTCCCTTTAGCCGTGAGTGCCATGACATGTGGCCAAAGGAGAAATTTCCGTAGCAAATGTGTTATCGACTCTTGATTGTGGTAACCAATTTTTTGATAAAATCTTCATGTATGCTTTTCTTCAAAGTAGTATTTTTTTTTCCTTGCTTCATTGTAGTTACTTAAAAAGCATAAGGAATTTTGTTAAGATGTTACCTGAAAGTAGTTCCGCCGCCGCATTGAGAAGTGTCAACAACTCAAAATCGAACACAAATGATGAGTTCTTTACGAAGTCTGCTTCGATTACAAAGACCCATCCCAAATTCGTGGCAACTCTTCTGACTGATTCAGAGAATGATGGAGAAGTTCAATCGGTCGCTCCAGGGCGTATAATGAGGTTTTACCTTCATAAAAAAAAGTATCCAGCTTATCCCATAGATTTCAAAATATGCCTTAGTCCATTGCGCTCTTATGATAAATGGGTGAAGTTCATGATGAGCCGCGACTACGTAAAAGCCAACTTAACTGAGGCACAAATCATGCATGTTGTCATGGCATGATCTCTTTCATCTCCAGATGGTGCCCGAAAACTCACATGGTTATATGTAGATGGGGTGAGATGACTATTTCTCTGGAAAGCGTAGACGTTATGTAGAATCTTCCGAAAATTGGGAAACTTGATGTTGTCTTGTCTGAGGAAGAAGAACAAATGCACGCCGCTTTGGTTACGAAAGTGGCGGAATATGTTCGAAAAAATAAGAAAAGGTGTTTCTATAACTAGTGGATATCTGAGTGGTTCCCTGATGAGCCGGAGTCGGGTCAAGTGCCGGATGATACACTCCATGTTGCTGCATTTTTAATTCTGTGGCTATCCGGAGATGTTTTCGATGATGGCTCTGGTAAGAAGGAGATAAGACAGAAGCTCGTCAAATTTTCTATCAAACTAGCGAAAGGCATTGCTCTTCCCATCGACAGTTTGTTTCTTGGCTCTTTGTACACTCATCTGGATCACTTAGTAGCAGATATGTACATATCTAATGGGTATATGAAAGTGGACTCGTATATCTACGTCGCATTTCTTCAAGCATGGTTGTGGGAGCATTTCAAAAATTACGCTCATAACCCGAGAACCTTGTTTCCTGATGCATATGGCGGTTCTAGGATACTCCGTTGGTTGGAGAGGCGTCCAAGACCTGACGCAAAGCTTATTGATTTTCTTGACAACTCACATGCAGTTAACTTTAGTCCTTGGCCCCGGTCCATGCCTCCATAGTTCAACCAGACACTTTTGCTTCCGCATCGAAAGTGATATTGCGTTCCGCTGAGAAACTTTGTTCTTGCGAAGCTGCATATCTGGGTACGTGCCATATTTTTTCCAGAGGATTTTGTGGAGTAGTCTCTTACAACATTGACAGGGCTGCTCGACATATGGGCTTTGACCAGGGAGTCCCATTACGTCGCCCGCTGACAGCTCCAGATGAATCATTACCCGCTATTCTTGATTACAACATCTTTGCACCGGATAAAATTCTTCCCTTCTTGCTCCCAGAACAAAAACCTGTGACGTCTCCCAAATATAATATCTCCTGGAAAGTTGAGTTCCTCGTTATTCATCAGTTCGTGCAGGATGTTGTGACAAATCCGCATGGTAAACCTTCCTCTGCGGTTCTAGCGAAGCATAAATTATTGAAAGATCTTCCTTCGGGCAAGCGAAAATCCTCTAGCTTGGATGTAGACAGTCTCCAGAAAAAGGAGAAAAGGTTGAAAAATCGTGCAGGTGGCTTCCAATCGGATTCGACAGCTCTTGTGACTTTCAGTTCTTTCACCACACAGGTGTGTGTGATTCCTTCACTGACTTGGCTGAATTACATAAGTTTTCCATTTCGCCACTGACTTTTTTTTTTCTTTTTTTTTTACTCATGGGCTTGGTAACTCGAATATCTTTTCCAAACTTACCCACAGCCACAAAACAACGCCTCTCAAGAAAGGAGGCAACGAGACTGAATCACTTGAAGAAGAATCCGAAGAGGAAGAAAGCTCGAGATCCAGTGATAAGAGGAGCACTTATGAATATAATAGCGAGTCTTCTTCCAGTGGACCCACAAATGAGTCGATGAGTTTTCCACACTTTTATCTTGAATTATTTATTTACACCGAATAAATGATTAATTGGTGATATTTACAGGAAGAGGCTGCTTCCGAAAACAACTCTGAGATGTAGATCCACGACAATGAAGGTGTAACAGTGTCTCCAGTTATGGAAATCGTACCTGTTAGCAACCCGAAGATTGAGACTGATCGTCGCGAAGACGCTGATGTGCTTCAGATGATGGAAAACGCCCCCACGGCTGCGGGCGCGATTGTAGCCAAAGAATCCTCGCTGGTTGCGGAATCGATTGCAGGCGCCACATTCGACCCTCTATTATTGACTCCTCATGAAGATCACGTGTTGATTGGAGGCTTCAGTGTACCGGCTAAGTATGCAGAGTTGTATACCAGGATATGGGAAAAATACGAACACATTTCCATGACCAAAAAGCTCACTAGCCGATTTGCATTGGTCAAGCGTGTGGAAGAAGCTTTATCCTCGATTTACGATATGTGCAATGTGACCGACCATACCATTTCTGGAGATATGATCTCAAGCTGGAAGTTTCACTGGGACATGTATGTAAACTTTGAGTTTAATGCCTCCTGATTATGTGAGGGATTTTCCGAGATCCAAAGGTTGCAGGCTGAAGCGGTTGATGTTCCTTCCGCGGATTTGATTAATCAACAAGAGGAAGAAGTCGAGAAGTTGTCCCAGGAGTTGAAGCTGAAGCAGGCGGCTCTTCAAAGCATGAAGTATATTTTCTCTAAGAAGAACGAGCCGGACGTTGTTAGGCAATTTTCCTTGAATAATTTTATTTTCTGAACTTCTTTTCTTAGGTTTCTTTTTTGAAAGGAAAAAGAGATGCCTAGTTTATGGTTTGGTTTTCTGGTTTTTGGATTGATAAATGATTGCTTTTTGTAAGAGTTTTGGATTATTTTTGAAGTAATGGCTTTTTTCTTAATTGATATGTCAAAATATGAATTACGAATGTAAGTAGCAAAGTCATTCAGGACCGTGAACGTTGCACGAGAAAGGAAGAGATATGAAATCTTGGGATTATTGGGTCACCGGCTTCCATGATAAATGTGAAAATCCAAACAATAGGTTATGTAAACATCATCTGGCAAACTTACTCGCTTTAGGGTCTTTCATCAGAACTGAGTCTTCAGGTAGTAAATCCGAGTCTTTACATAATGCCCTTGTTTCCACGAGAAGTCCCCGGTCGTTTTTTATTATCGGTGGACATCTTTATGTCGATCCATGGTAAGGTGAAGAATCTATAGTCCCCAGACACAGTTCTCTTGAACCCATCTTTTCTTGGACAATGCGCTTCCAAGCATGGCATTCACTGGTAGGATGATGGAAATGAGAGTTGAATTTGCAACCGAGAGATTAATCTCCCACTGTGGTCGCCAATTATTTGTGGGGTGAAAACCGTTTCTGCTAATTTTGGTAATTTTGGATGCGTGGGTGAGAAACGAATCTAAACCCTAAACAATGTACTGCATGGTAGTACTACTGATTCGAGAGATCAATATGTACAATCCCGTCCTAAACCAAGAAATGACCGTTCCAGGCTTGCTTTGGTCACAAAATGAAGGAGAAGGGTTGGTCTTAGGGAGGGAAGCGTAGAAAATTTTGAGACCAGAATAGTTGATTCTGGAAGTGTGGGTGTTTTGCGACTTGTATCAGAAAGTTGAACTGGCTAGCTGAGTGAGAAAGCTATCAGATGATTTCTGGATGTGATAGTGTTCTCCTAACCAAAACTTGTTGTTTGGTGCAAATAGGTGAGACCTATTTATACAAGTCGCAACAAAAACGTACCCTGGTCTCGTAGGAAGTGGAAACGATTGAGTAATGGAAGAAGGGAGTAACGGGTAACGCCTAGAATTTATGTTTCCATAATAAATGATACACTTAAACCATTACTTTTCACTATTACTAACCGCTCCGCTTTATGATATTTTTCTGTAACGGGTGTATTGCACGCCGCACGCGGTAAACCGCCATACCAATACCCAGATGAGTATCCCCTAGTTTGTGACATGTTTTGATGTCTCGAGTGTTTTTGTGGAAAACATGTAGCCCTTTGCTACATGTGGCAAGTTTGAATTGAGAGGTTTTCCGCATGTAAATAGCCTATGTGATGCTAGGCTCGGTTTTGGGCTAGTTGCCTAAAACTTGTCACGAGCTTACCGGATTCGTGGCGAACTTCGATGGCCGAGATTGCATCTTATGAATAAGGGTAGTCGTTCATTGTGGATACCTTGCGTTGGTGCCTGTCAATGGCGCGATGACATGGCTGTCATGGCTTATGCATGCCATTGACACAATTGCGTAAATGGTGCCTGGCGTGGCCAAGACACCGTAGAAGAATTCTTTGTGGAAGAATTAGGAATTGGAGTGACTAAGGCACATTGGAAGAATTAGGGCTTGGCGTGGCCAAGGCACCATGGAGTCGGACCCACATGTGGCGTGGCAACATTGGCCTTGTTTCCACGCCAATCCCGTTGCTCTGGGAAACATTATTTGGTTTTGGTAGCAATTTACCTAAATTAGGGGTTGGCATGTCGAAACCCTAATTAGTGCACGTGGCACGCGGCTGCGGCATGGCACTACTTTTATGAAAATGGTTCCATGGCTATGCCAAAGGAACTATGGCAAGGCCATAGTGTGGAAACGGCCACGGGAGTAGGAATTATTGTGGGTGGCTATTTATGGGAGGTTGTCACGAAGTGGCATGTTGCGAGGTAGCGTGTTAGCATGTTGCCACAACAAAGTGGTGTGTTGGCATGTTACCACGGTAGAGTGGCATGTTGGCATGCCGATCGATATGTTGTCGTGGTAGAGCATGTTTGGCTTGTTAGTTTAGCATGGTAGTGCGGCAGGGTGCGTTTGGCCTTTAATGTATGGTGACAAGTTTAGAGCAACTTGATTGGCCAAAAAAGGGGGCCGGCCAAACATAAGGCGCGACCACACTTCTGGTGAGAGTGTGGCGTCTTTAGAGTGACCTGATTGGTATATTAGAAGTGGGGCCTACAAGCATAATGGGGCCGGCCTCATTCAGAATGCGTGTGGCGCATTTAGGGATACCTGATTGATCAATGAGAAATAGGTCCGGTTTAGGATGGGGCGTGGTCAGTGGCGCCAGCTGTCCTAAGGCATGGCCACGCCTCTCTTCGCTGCCGCGGCTCCCTGTTTTTCTTATTCTGGGCGAGGTTGCACCTGCCAATCCATGACGAATTAATTTCTTAGTTTGTTTAGGCTTAATTTTGACAAGCAAGGTCTGGTATATTGCGCGAGGCGCGAAACCCTAACTTCTGCAAGTTAGACATGACGATTGATTGAATTCTATGTGCTGACATATAACTCTTTTAAGTTTATTGCCAGAGAGCAGTGTTTGTACCCTATTTAAAATAAGCACATGCTTACCGCACAAGCTGTTTAAATTAATGGAAGACCGTGGGTTATCAAGGTAATCCACGGGGATCAATAGAGATAGATCAGGGCACGCCCGAAGGTTTATTAAAACCAGACCGTGGGTTATCAAGGTAATCCACGGGGCTCAATAGAGCTAGATCCGGGCACGCCCGGAGGTTTATTAAAACCAGACCGTGGGTTATCAAGGTAATCCACGGGGTTCAATAGAGCTATATCTGGGCACGCCCGGAGGTTTATTAAAACCAGACCGTGGGTTATCAAGGTGATCCACGAGGCTCAATAGAGCTAGATCCGGGCACGCCCGGAGGTTTATTAAAACCAGACCGTGGGTTATCAAGGTAATCCACGGGGCTCATCAGAGCTAAGGCCCAGAAATAACCTGAGGAAAACGGTCTTGGGTTTATGAAAACAAATGGTTAAGCAAAGAAGCCCAGAAGACTGAGGTTATTTTAAGATAGACATAAATCTTGGAAGATAGATGCAAATCTTGGAAGATAGACATATATCTTCCAAGATAGATGCAAATCTTGGATAAATATGATACGGATCATCCAGGATATATTCAAATCTTGAATATAAGCAAGGATCTTTCAAGATAAGCTCAAATCTTATGAAGATATACAAGAATCTCTCAAGATAGACATGCATCTTCAAGGATAAACACAAATATTAAAGGATAAGTACAAATCCATGTGGTTGTTTTGGATAACTACAAATCTAGGGTTATCATGAAACTAAATTAAGGATTTATGCCTATAAATAGAGGAAAAAATCCTGCTCAAAAGGTAGACAATTCTACTCCTTTCTCCACAACTACTTGCATTGAATATCCTCTGACTTTAGCATCGGAGTATCTTTGCAGGTACCCCCCATTTTTCCATCATCAATCTTGGAGAATTCAATCAAACGGCGGCGATTCAATCTTCTAGCACACATATCGTGGAGTGTTGGGGTAAATATTTTTGCACCAACAAGCAACATGCTTTTCTGATTGAATACCTTATGCAAAGATCTTATATTTTATATTTGGAGATTCGTGCTACTCTGTTGCGAGTGTACACAAATCGTCATGCCATATCAACATTAAGAGTTCAGTCGGAGAACATAGCATATAAGGCATTCATAAGAACTTATATTAAGTGAATATACGCGAGGCGCCGAAATTTACAGAACATCTGGGATGGTTGCTACATTCGCCAGTCTAGATAAAATTCATGTAAGTATATTAATCGGCTCAATAAATTTTCCAGTGGAGAGGTTAGCACATGTGGCTCTATTTCCTTGCAGAGTGACGTCAGATCAGATGCAAGGTTTTACGATTTTAACCCTAATCTAAAAACCACCATCAACAAATATATACAGCTTCACAGTTATGTTTTCAATATAGCACGACTTGAAAGATACATTAGGTATGAAACAGTACAAGTCAATATCACTAACCTCAAGTGGAAGGATGATGTCGTTGTTGTAGTTCGCTACTTCTTCACTTTCTTCAGGTATTCAGAGTAATACTTGTATGTCTCAACATTCCTAGTCTTTCTAGTCTAACCTAAACGAAGTTGACTCTAGTATATAATCAAGCGACTTTAGATGGGTTTTGACACACTAAAATATGACAACCTAACTTGACATACCAAAGCTTGGTGAGTTCAACCGAGTTATGCTCTAATAGACTTAAGCCTAATTACTATTGGAAATACAAATAAATATGATGTACATGGTTACTTTGAGGACTGAGCAATTTATTGAAGGCCATCAAATTTTGAATCTCACCTAAATAAAGGATAAGGTGTGTCTAATCAAGGTAAAAGTGCCAAGTTACCCTCGCCATTAAAACTTAATCTCATGTCTTATTCTTCTAAAATTTGGAACTATTTAAATCATGTCTCTCACAGACTAAAACCTAACTATGACTATTAGTATGAACTAAATCTACCAATTTAAAAGAATTTTCATTCCCCTCTCCCTTTTTTTTTTTTTTGAAACTAAACATCGACGATTGCAACCCATTACTTTTTTTATTGTGCTTGTAATTTGGTTAATCTATTTAAAATTTAAAATGACAAAAAATCTCGGTTTTTTGTGCTTAACTAAACTCGGTCGATGTTCATGACCACATCGACGGATTTTACTTGAGTATTCGTAGTTGACGGGCATCTACCCAGAATTGGTCGGTATGGGCATAAATTTATGACGATTCTAGATAAAGGAAATGCTTAATTTTTCTGTAGGTTTTCATGCTGCAATAGGCCATTATGAACCTCTATATATGCCGATTCTGGTTTTGGTTTCGAGAATAAAGAACTTAGTTTTTAGAATCGGTTGATATGAGACGCCATATATGCTGATTTATTATTAAAATTTTCAAAATAAAATAAAATCATACTCGATCAGAGAACGCTTATAATTCCATATGCATCTTCAGACCGAATATAACATACTCCTTTTTGAATCATGTATGGATTATGTAGGATAAGTATGATATTTTGGATGTCATTCATGCATGTTTTTGACATCTTTATTTTCGGTGTACTGCACAAACTTATTAAACACACCGCCCCAAAATGGGCACTTGGTGTAACTAGTTTCATGATATGAGTATCGGTTAGAGATTCGTTTACACCGTTATTTTCTTTTGATATGTACTCGTCATAATTCTTTTCTTTTGATATTTCATCTTTACCATCATTATTTTCTATTATGGACGAGGATTAAATGCTACAACAATCCACTAGAACAAAATAGATGTATACCAAACAAGTACACCCAAAAACGTTGATGTGTACTAAGAAGGTACGTGGAAAAATAAGTACGTACCTCTAAGGTACACACCTAAAGTAGGTTTAGACTTTAGACCACCAGGTATGCAACAAAATTTGATCTATACCAGCTAAGTACACAACAAATAGTTACGATTATGGTTTCATGATAGATCTATAGATGTTGGTAGATTTTTGTGGCAAGCATACAGATAAGTTAACTTTCGACTTAGGCCTAATTATTATTGAAAATATGAATAACAATAGGAGTACATGGTTAGTTCGAGGACTATGCAATTTAATTTAGGGTTTTTTGATAAAGTACCTCTATTTTTCACATTACACTAAAAAAATGCTCACGTTTTTTAGAAATTTGTTAAAGTATCCAGTTTTATTCAAAAGGAAAATTGCATCCAGTTAAGTGCTAGGTGGCAGTTATCTTTCCAAATAAAAGTCCTATTTACCCCTGAACTACATCCCCTTGGTGGGGAAGGTAAATGATCCAATGATCCTGAAAACGGTGTAACGATCCTGAACCGGGCTTGACGAACCTGAAAGCATTGTCACAATCCTAAACCGGGCTCGACGAACCAGAAAAATGTTGTAGAAGGTCGATTTTATTCCAACCAAAACCCCCAAAACACTCGAAATGATGAACCCTTTTGGGGAAATGATTTAACGAACTTGAAAGCGGTGTAACGATCCTGAACCAGACTCGTAGAACCTGAAAAATGATGTATAAAATCAATGTGGCAATAGTTAAAGGGAAAATATGGAAAGTAAATTAGTATTAACTAACACTAGATGGAAAAATTAACGTGAGAATACTTTAACAAATTTTAAAAAAATAGGGACATTTTTTTAGTGGGTATCCAAAAAGCGGGGTACTTTATCAAAATTCCCTTTAATTTAAGCCAACATATTTTGAGTCCCACATAGAATAAGGGATGAGGGGTGTCTAAACTAGGTAACATTACTAAGTTATCGTTACTATTAAAATTCAATCTCAAGTTTTATTTTTCTATAATTGAGAACTATTTACAAAAAAGTGATCATAAACGGACTCCCTCATTTCGGGCCCTCCGATCGGTCACACAATTAATAAACTTGAGGCTGGAAGCTTAATAAGCACTTTGCCATTATTCGAAAAGAAGTTTTAAGTTTGAGTATGTAGTGAGAACTTTGTTAATTTATGACTGTAATGAAGACCTTGTTCCGTCAAAAGTTTTTCAATATTTCGTGCTATGTAGGGTTCTAACTAATAACTCAATTCCGTTTTTCAATATTCCGACCAACGTATACTCAATTCCGTTCAGAAGTAAGAATCAAACTCACAAGTCACTTGAATGGCCAAATCAATACTGCCAAAAAGCACCGTGGACGTTCTCAATTCGCATACAAAACCAACCATTTCTTAATCCAACGAACTAACTCCATGCAAAACATTAAGCACGGATCGAGCATCAATCTAACGGTCTACAATCTGCTGTTTTTTCATACCAAAGTTAATTTTCTTTCTGAATCCGAACAACATTATATCAACCAATCAAATTCGAGTATTTCTAATCTAACGATCAAATCTAAAAACACAACCTTCATACGGATCGGGCTATAATCTAACAGATTAATCAAACCAAACAAATTATAAAACCCTATTCTTTTCCGAGAATCAAAATCACAGTCAAAATTCAATCATAGAGCGAAAGAGAGAAGAAATTTGTGTAGAGATAAAATGTCAGGAAGAGGAAAAGGAGGCAAGGGTTTGGGAAAGGGAGGAGCAAAGAGACATCGTAAGGTATTGAGAGATAACATCCAGGGAATCACTAAACCAGCAATCAGAAGATTAGCAAGAAGAGGTGGTGTTAAACGTATCAGTGGTTTGATTTATGAAGAGACTCGTGGTGTTCTTAAGATCTTTCTTGAGAATGTGATTCGTGATGCTGTTACTTATACTGAACATGCCAGAAGAAAGACCGTCACTGCTATGGATGTTGTCTATGCTCTCAAGAGACAAGGAAGAACTCTCTATGGATTTGGGGGTTAGGGTTTTCAATTTCAAGTTTCCTGTTGAATGTTAAGATTAGGTTCTAATTTGTCTTTTTTTGGGTTTCAAATCTACATTATGAGTGTAATGGTTGAAATCTACATTATGAGTGTAATGGTTGAATATCAATGAGAAATTTTAAACTGTTTCTGACTAATTGTGCTCAATATTTTGTCCTTCTTATTGTTCTCTGCATAATTGCACCTGATGATTAGAGTTTCTGCTGCAATTTCGGTATAATGAGATTGTACATAGTTCGGATTGAATACGGTACATGCTGAGTTAGATCTGTGATAACATTTTGTTTAGGGAATAACTCTGCTTTTAACTTCTTTGTTGTGTATGTTGTAATTAAATCTTTGATAATTTGTTGTGTATGTTGTTAGATCTTTGATAATTTGTTAGATCTTTGATAACATTGACAAATTGGAGTCACTGAGATTTGGTTGCAGTTGCTGATGAAGCAAAGTAGCTATCGATGAACTGCAATTGTTTTGGGCAGCACTGAAAGTGGCCAGTGGCCGATGCAGGAGTGCATATGCATTTGATACAAAGAGGTAGGTTTGTCCGCATGACTCAAGACTGCATCCAGGCTTCATTTTATCTATCAAAATTCAAACTGAAGACATTCATGTTTAATTACAGCCACACCCCACCTGAATTGCCATTGGATAGTCATATGTTAACTGTTTTTCAATTATGTAAAACACTGATACATATTTTGGCAGTTTTGTTTATCTCAAGCAATACACATATAGGTTTCCCATAACATTTGTTATTGAAACTGCGCGACAACTATTGAGCTGAGGAGGAACTTAGAGTGACTAGACTGTGTTGTTTGTCACCTCAGAACAAATGTTTTGCCATTAGGCACTTCCTCCCGTTGTTCCAGAATTTGCATGCACCGCATCCGTTCTTCTAAGTCAATTCCTGCAAGGCTTTGGTTATCGATCTTTTGTTTTCTTCATTTTCTTTTTGTTAGGATCCTTGGTTGTTTATTGCAAGCTTGCAGCGGGGTTTTTCTAGGTGCTAATGCTTTTAGAGAAATTACTAGGCTGCCAGAATCGGGTGCTAGAACATACCACAAAGTATCATTCAGATCTATACTTTTTTCATTTTTGGTCTTAATTTGGTCCTGTGATAAATGCTCTGACTATTGGAGGAAATGGTAGTTTGACATCCAACAAAGTTTTAGCAAGTTAAATGTTTTTGTATCTAATCTGTATCATCACTCGCATCTAGCCTTAATAAAAATAATATATTTGCTACTTGAGTTTGAAGAAAGTTCTGGAGCACTTTCAGAGGAGCTTTGGGGATGGGCATCATCTACTTCTGCTTTCAGTCCAATGGATAAACGAGCATTAGGAATAGCAGATGACATGTAATCTTCTCAAGTTTATTTATACCGTCTTAAAGTGTTTAGTCCTTCAATTTTTACATCTTAAGGCTCTGGCTTCCTATTTTGTTGCGTTCTGTAAATCAGCTATGGAGCAGCTCTTTTTGTGTTGTTGAGTATTTGGCTTCAATTCCATTCTGCGGAACAGGCATTATTGATGCTTTTTCATTGCAAGTAAGCTGATGAGAGATCTCCAGGACTTGATTCTGCTATGTTTATGTGCATTAATCTTCAGGGAACTGCTTCTTAAAATCAAATTGCAGCTTATGTTTTGTCTGCCAATATTGATTGTTTGTGGCAATTTTATTAGACCTCTTAATTGATTAAGATTTCGCTACAAACTCAAAATTTGTAGTTGAAGCCTTAGGATTCAATAATCCTTCCATGCAGTCTCGGTGTAGCGGCCTTAGCTGCATCTGTTTTCTTCTTCGTAGCCAAGACTCTTGGCTAAATTCTGCATTTCTTCTTCTTCCTCTTTGTCCATCTGATCATACCAACTCATAAAAATGATCACTCAACAAGTCGATTTCATCCTAGCTGCTAAGAGAGATTTATGAGTCCCCAATTTTCTAAGCAGTGTTAAATCTGTTGGGGGAGGCTTACGAAATCCGAGCCGCTATGCGCAATACGAAACCTACACGAGCAATGAAACACAATGCGGAAATACACAAACTATGACGATATAGAAGCAATCACACAACACCGGCAATTACGTGGAAAACCCCTCCAAGGTGAAGGGTAAAAAACCACGGGCAAATCTTCCACTATAACAATAATGGGTTACACACAATTCTCCCAATTTGGGGATAAACACAACCTCAAGGTGCCTATAGCACTTGGATACCAATTTGCCTAATTACACTCACCCCTAAGGATGGATCAACAATTCATTCATATATAATATGAGATTCACTATCAATTTAAGAATTAGAAGTGATTTGAGATACTTACTACTAGGGTTTGACAAACCCTAGATTTTTCCCCCTTTGAAGAGATGTGGAAATTGATCAATCAATTCTCCACCAAAACAACCAAGAGATCCTTCAACAAGAACCCTTTCTTCTCCTCTTCAAGATGCTTCAATCTCACCAAAAATTGGTGGTTTAATCTCTCTACCTCACTCACTCTCTTTTCTTCTTCCTCTCTTTCTCTTTCTTCTCAAAAATGAAGAACAAAACCCGTATGTTATTCTCCTGGATGTTTTGGAAACAAAACATATAGCCAAGGACACTTGTTACCTAGCTCCCTTAAATGGTTAAGGGGATGCACACTTGTTGGACTCATAAGGAGTGACCAAGCCCAACAATCTCCCCCTCACGACTTATGGTAAGGTACCCGTCACCACCAACCACCTTTTCTTGCTGAAATACACATGCTTGTATTTTGGTAGCGACTTTGTCATCATATCGTAAACCGTTGTCATCTGTATGGATCTTCTCAATATACAAGACCTTCTCCTCGAGAACTTCTTGTATCCACTGATACCTAATATTGATGTGCTTGGACCTCGAGTGAAAACTCGAATTCTTTCTGAGATGGATGGCACTGCGCTGTCACACGGTAAACAATGAACCTCTGTTGCTTCACACCGAGTTCTCTAACAAACCTCTTCATCCATATCATCTCCTTGCAACTCTCAGTAGCTGCAATGTACTCTGCCTCTGTAGTAGACAACGCCACACATTTTTGTAACTTGGATTGCCAAGACACGGCTCCCCCTGCATAGGTAAATAAGTAACCCGATGTAGACTTGAGACTGTCTTGAGCACCTGCCAAATCTGAATCTGTGTAACCAACTAACTCTGGCTTGTCACCTCCATAGCACAAACACATATTAGAAGTACCTCTTAAATACCGTAGTATCCATTTCACTGCTTCCCAATGCTCCATAGCAGGATTTGATAGAAATCTGCTTACCACTCCAACTGCATGAGCTATATCCGGCCTTGTACACACCATTGCATACATCAAACTACCAACTGCGGACGCATAAGGAATTTTCTCCATCTTCCGTTTCTCAACATCATTCACAGGACATTGATCACGAGTTAACTTAAAATGGTTTGCAAGTGGACAACTTACCGGTTCAGCCTTGTCCATATTGAATCTTTGCAACACCTTCTCAATGTAGCTTTCTTGTGATAGCCACAACTTCCTCGCCTTCCTATCACGAGTGATCTCCATGCCAAGAATACGCTTTGCTGCCCCCAAGTCTTTCATAGCAAAAGACTTGCTCAGATCTGACTTCAACCTGTCAATCTTTTTCTTATCTTTGCCAACAATAAGCATGTCATCAACATATAGCAAAAGAGTAAGAAAATCACCATCAGCAAATTTTTGAATGAATACACAATGATCTGAAGCTGTCCTCTTGTACCCGTGTTCCTTCATGAATGATTCGAACTTCTTGTACCATCTTCTTGGAGCTTGCTTCAAACCATATAGACTCTTCTTTAGCTTGCACACCATGTGCTCTTTGCCTTTGACTTCAAAACCCTCGGGTTGTGCCATATACACATCTTCCTCCAACTCACCGTGAAGAAATGCTGTCTTGACATCTAGTTGTTCTATCTCAAGATCCAAACTAGCGGCTATTGCCAAGACAACCCGAATAGAAGAAAATCTCACCACCGGTGAGAAAATCTCGTCAAAGTCAACACCCTTTCTCTGCTCATAACCCTTCACAACTAAGCGTGCTTTGTACCTTGGTTGTGAGTTACCATCTTCGATCTTGATTCTGTACACCCACTTGTTCAGAATTTTCTGGTTCTCAGGCTTGTCAACCAAATCAAAAGTGTCATTCTCATCTAAAGAGCCAACCTCTTCTTTCATGGATTTCAACCACTTCTGACTTTCAGGAACACTAAGAGCTTCTTCATAAGACTCGGGTTCACCTGCATCTGTGAGCATCACATACTCATGTGGTGGATACTTTGTTGAAGGTAATCTGGTCCTTCTGGATCTTCTCAACTCAGCTTCTGGTTGTTGTTGTTGCTGCACTTCTTGCTCAACATCACCCACTGGAACATCTTCATGAGCTTCATCTTCATTGCCATTACCATCAACATCATCATCATGTTGTTCAAGAGTAGGAACAACTGGATTTGGATCCAAGGTCATATCATCTTGAAGCTTTGGCATCTCAATCTTCTCAAAGTCTTCAATTGTCTGGTCTTCAAGGAATACTGCATCCCTACTTCTGATAACCTTCTTCTCAACTGGATCCCAAAATCTGTAACCAAACTTCTCTTTTCCATAGCCTAGGAACACACACTGCTTTGCTTTGTCGTCAAGCTTTGATCTCTGATCTTTTGGGATATGAACAAATGACCTGCAACCAAACACTTTCAAGTGATCATAAGTAGGCTCTTTGTCTCTCCATACCTTTTCTGCTACTTCTCCATCTAGCGGTCTTGAAGGAGATCGATTGATCAAATACACAGCAGTATTCATTGCTTCACCCCAGAAATGCTTATGCAACTTGGAATGAGATAACATGCACCTTATTCTCTCAAGAATAGTGCGGTTCATCCTCTCTGCAACACCATTATGTTGTGGAGTCTTCGGTACTGATTGTTCATGACGTATACCCATGCTCTTGCAATACACTTCAAGTGGCCCAATGTACTCTCCCCGTTGTCGAACGAAGGCACTTCAAGGTTCTACCTGTTTCTCTTTCCACCATGCTATGAAACATCTTGAACACAGGAACAACATCATCTTTGGTCTTGATTGCATATGACCAAACCTTCCTTGAAGCATCATCTATGAAAGTAACAAAATAAACAGCACCACCAAGTGTTTTGACCCTTAAAGGTCCACATACATCAGAATGAACAAGATCAATAATACCAGAATTGCGCTTGGGTAAAGATTTATGAAAAGAGACTCTAGTTTGTTTACCAACTAAACAATGAGTACACTTACCCAATTGCATACCTTTGGCATTTGGCAAAACTTGTCTTTTGGTGAGGATTTGAATTCCCTTCTCACTAAGATGACCAAGTCTTCTATGCCACAGCTCGGAGATTGAATCTTTGTCAACAGCATTCAACTCACCTTTCAACACCTTCACTTGTGTCTTGTACAATGTGCCACACTTCTTGCCTCTTGCAATAACCATGGAGCCCTTGCTTAGCTTCCATTTGCCATCACCCAAGTGATTGTTGTACCCTTCATCATCTAACACTCCTGGTGACATTAGATTCAAACGAAGATCTGGTACATGTCGCACATTTCTGAGAACCAACGTACAGCCAACACTGGTCTCAACCTTCACATCACCCATTCCTACAATTTTCGCAACACCACTGTTGCCCATTCTGACTGACCCAAAGTCACCAGCCTTGTAGGAGGTAAATACATCTTCATGAGGAGTAGCATGATAAGATGCACCTGAATCAACTATCCATTCTGAATCAGAACCTGCAAAACTAACACAAACATCATTACAATCTGAGAATACAATGATATCATCATTTGTCATAGTAGCTGCAACACCATTGTCTTGGTTATCATTTCCTTTCCCCTTCTTGTGTTCTTGCTTCGGCTTCCTGCATTCATTTGAATAATGACCTCTCGTATGACAGTTCCAACATTCAACTTCCTTTCTGGACTTTGATTTACCCCTTGACTTGCTACGGCCAACTTGTCTTTGTCTTTTCTTCTACCCCGATTTTTACTGTCACAAGAGCTTCGAATGAGATGAGTCTAGTGACCTTCTTCTAACTTCTTCACTCAAAGCAAGCTGCTAGTTGCAACAGTCATGTTCAACTTCTTGTCGGAGCGAGAATAACTGAGACAATTCCTCAATGGCTCCCAACCTATCTGGTAAAGTATTTAGCAACAAATAAGCTTGAACCTCTAGGGAATTTTGAGGTCCATAGATGTAAGCTGATTCATGATACCCTTCATTTCATTTAAATGTTGCGCCATTGAACTCCCTTCCTTGTAACACAGCTTTCCAAGCTTTTTGAATAGAAGAGCTTTTTCACAAGGAGACTGCTGATCATATATCTCCTCTAACTTGGTCCACAAAGGATATGCTAGTGTCTCACTAGCCACATGATGAAAAATGCTATCATCAATCCACCGCGAATATAACCAACTGCTTTTCGATTAGTAACCTTCCAATCTTCTGCACTTGTCGCCTCAGGCCTTACTCCCTTGCTCTCTATTGGACCATAGAGATCTTTACAATATAACCAGTCTTCCATCTTCGCCTTCCATATGACAAAGTTCTCACCGGTCAAATTGACCATTCTATTACTAGTGCTAGCTTCCGCCATTGCACAGGATTAGCTCAACCCAAAAGCTCTGATACCACTTGTTGGGGGAGGCTTATGAAATCCGAGCCGCTATGCGCAATACGAAACCTACACGAGCAATGAAACACAATGCGGAAATACACAAACTATGACGATATAGAAGCAATCACACAACACCGGCAATTACGTGGAAAAACCCCTCCAAGGTGAAGGGTAAAAAACCACGGGCAAATCTTCCACTATAACAATAATGGGTTACACACAATTCTCCCAATTTGGGGATAAACACAACCTCAAGGTGCCTATAGCACTTGGATACCAATTTGCCTAATTACACTCACCCCTAAGGATGGATCAACAATTCATTCATATATAATATGAGATTCACTATCAATTTAAGAATTAGAAGTGATTTGAGATACTTACTACTAGGGTTTGACAA
This sequence comes from Papaver bracteatum, assembly GCA_023529315.1. Classification (NCBI taxonomy): domain Eukaryota; kingdom Viridiplantae; phylum Streptophyta; class Magnoliopsida; order Ranunculales; family Papaveraceae; genus Papaver; species Papaver bracteatum. The sequence goes on from JAJJWX010005194.1 coordinate 658,884, forward strand.
ACCCTAGATTTTCCCCCTTTGAAGAGATGTGGAAATTGATCAATCAATTCTCCACCAAAACAACCAAGAGATCCTTCAACAAGAACCCTTTCTTCTCCTCTTCAAGATGCTTCAATCTCACCAAAAATTGGTGGTTTAATCTCTCTACCTCACTCACTCTCTTTTCTTCTTCCTCTCTTTCTCTTTCTTCTCAAAAATGAAGAACAAAACCCGTATGTTATTCTCCTGGATGTTTTGGAAACAAAACATATAGCCAAGGACACTTGTTACCTAGCTCCCTTAAATGGTTAAGGGGATGCACACTTGTTGGACTCATAAGGAGTGACCAAGCCCAACAAAATCCTGGTTCTGAACGATAGATTCTTCTATTTCTGTTTCAACTTTCAAGGTTTTCGGAAGGAGTAAGCTGGATGCCTGGATCCTAAAAGAGAAATGAATCTAGACTTTCGACCGGTTGCAGAAGCTGTATTGAACCGTTATTTCATAAATATTGCTGTATAAAGCCTAGAAATCATTAAGCCCAATATATAAATTTTTGCAAGCCCAAAGGATTGCAAACTGTTATCATGATCTCACAATTATAACAGTTGCTCTGTTGAATATTGGAATTTGATCTTACAAATCATGAAAGTTGATCTATTGAATATTCATTTAGAAAATATTACAGTAGGATATGGTATCGTTTTAGCTGGATTTAGTTAGAGCAAATTCAATAAACACGAAGAAGATAATTGTGGATTTAACCACAGTTTGCTGATTTCACAGCTAACAGATTTAAGGGTTTTTGGAGCTGCTAGTTCAACATATGCTCCCGCAGTGTGAGAGCAAAATTTTTTCCTTCCTGAAGCAACCGTTCTCTCTGGTTGATCATGATAAAAAGGGCCATAATTATTCTTACGATAATTGTTGAGATTATTAGTCCCATGTTGTCTGGGTTATCTAAAATCCTGCGGTTTATAATTCTTAGGGGCATTCCACTCATTGCCAATTGGTTTTGAGTTGGATGCTCGTATTCTAATATGGTATCAGATCCGCACCTTTATTTCGCATCACCTGATTTAATGTCCACGTGTTAGACCCAACGAGGCTACATGTGAGGGGCGTGTTGAGATTATTAGTCCCATATTACCTGGATTATCTAAGATCCTGCGGTTTACAATTTGACCGAACCTTTATTCCGCGTCACCTGATTTATTGTCCACGTGTCAGACCCAACGAGGCTACATGTGAGGGGGTGTGTTGATATTATTAGTCCCATATTATCTAGGATATCTCATGCGGTTTATAATCTATAGGGTCACTCCACTCATTGCCAATTGATTTTGAATTGGATGCCCGTATTCTAATAATAATAACTACTACCTTTGTCATATCTCTTTCTACATTTATCAAAGAATTCCTGCCAACATTTCGAGCAACACATGTAGTTACAACCTTCGGTGCGACATTTCTTATCAATGCGCTTTAATTATTTCCTCCTTACTAAGAAGTTGATTTATTATGTCTAGTTATTTACGTTGTTGCTTAGTCATTTATTGAGTCTCCGGGGAAAGCCCCTAAATTAAAGTTACAACCTTCGGTGCGACATTTCTTATCAGTGCGCTTTAATTATTTCCTCCTCACTAATAAGTTGATTTATTATGTCTAGCTATTTACGTTGTTGCTTAGTCATTTTTTGAGTCTTCGGGGAAAGCCCCTAAATTAATCTACTTAATAGAGAACAAATTACATAATGAGGCATTAAGACTAAATCATTTATCTAACCATCAAATTTAAGATTTAATACCAAGATTTAACCCAAAACTAAACACAACACTCAAACAGTGTTGTAAAATACAGGGTAATAGAGGATGAAAGCCAAGATTGAAAAGAATGTTGTAACACAAGCTTCAAGCCCTTACGGATTCTTTTCAGCAATTATTTCGACCCTTCCCAAAAAATTGGAGAGTACAATTGGTCAGTGAAATATTGCCTTCAGGATAGAATGAAGCCCAAACAACGTTGTTGAATTCAAGAGTTGTACTCCCTTGATTCAACCAAGAACACACAGTAATTTTGTCTGAAGATGCTTAGAGAGAAAGAAGTTTTGATTGATGTTATTGAAAACAAGTTTAGGGAGATGCTATTTATAGGGGTATTGCATCTGTTGGGAAAAGACATCTTTTCACCAACAGGTTTCTCTGAAACGATGAATCCCTTCATCAACATACATTAAATCCGTTTGTTGGATTTGAAGAATTTGGAAACGTTGGAAACTGTCGAAACAATTATTCCAACATTCTCCCCCTATTTTCAAAAAACCATAAAACAAAGTTAAAAAACTTTTAAACCGGAGCGACTGCATCACCGAAGTGACTGCCTACGTACCCGAGTGGGATCAAGCCAACGTAGTTCTAACTTAGTTGGGAAATAAGCATCTTCGTAGAAATCAACACATAAATGATAGGTATCTTTTGGATTTGAACCTTCACTTAGTATAAGAAATTCAAAGCCTTATCGGGGTTCAGTGGTGAAACCAGTCTTGAACCAAGTACCCCATATGATAAAACAGGAATCTCAACACATACTGATTCCTGTGATTGTGTGTTCTGTAGCCAGCACATTAATGGCCATGTGCTTATCCTGTATTCATGAGTCCCTCAGAGAACGGTCTTTTTCTCTTAGGAAACGACCTGATTTCCATACTCATATAGGTAAGTCTCGAAGGTGCTTCTGCGAGACACCTTGTAAAAGTTAGACTTATTAAGGATTTTCATCCATCCCTAATTTTCTTGCAGAACCATTGCACTAATTTGAAATGGGAAGTTAAATATTAGTGCATCATGATCACTTCCATAACTTGTTGGTACCACATTGAACCTTGTCTATATTTTTCAAAACATAGGTTGGGTTTCTGCTATGGGGGTCAACTTTCATTCACAGACCTTAGTCCCATTTCCCCACATTTTATTGAAAAACACTGCTTTTGGTAGACTCTTTGTAAATGGGTCTGCCAAGTTCTTCTTTGATTCAATAAAGTTAACCAAAACTACTCCCCTTTTGAGTAATTGTCTCACAATTTGATGTCTAAGACTTGCATGTCTTAACTTCCCATTATATGTCTTGTTAGAGACATTAAAAATTGTAGCCTGATTATCACAATTAATCAAGACTGTAGGAGTTGGCTTCTTCCAAAATGGGATCTCCTCAAGTAAGTTTCTAAGCCATTCTCCTTCCTTACATGCATCCGTAAGTGCTATCAATTCTGACAACATTATTAAATCAGAAATGCAGGTTTGCTTCTTGGAACTCCAAGACACAGCAACACCTCCTAATGTAAATATCCATCCACTAGTTGACTTGGATTTGGATTCTACATCATTCCAATTTGCATCACTGTATCATTCTAATACAGCGGGATAGCCTTGGTAATGCAAAACATAATCAATGGTTCCTTTCAAGTAAGCCAATACTCTTGAAATTGCTTTCCAGTGTTCAACTCCTGGGTTACTTGAAAAACGACATAGTAATCCCACTGCTAGGGCTATGTCCAGTCTTGTGAAATGCATGGCATACATAAGACTTCCAATAACACTAGAATATTCAAGTTGTGCATGAGCACATCCAGTGTTCTTCATTAACTTTACATTAGGATCCAAAGGAGTGACGACTGGGATGTCATCAAAATGACCATACTTCTTGAGGAATTTCTCAATATAATGAGATTGGTTTAAAACCAAATCATTTCCCTTTCTTAGGATTTTTATTCCTAAGATCACATCAGCCTCTCCTAAATCCTTCATGTCAAAGTTAGAACTAAGAAACCTCTTTGTTTCTTCAATACGAGATATGTCAGATCCAAAAATAAGCATATCATCAACATACAAACAGATAATTACACATCCAGAACTATCATGCTTACTATAGATACATTTATCCGCATCATTAACAACAAAACCATATGTCAAAGCCACTTTGTCAAACTTCTCATGCCATTGCATGAGAGCTTGCTTCAAGCCATAAAGAGATTTGACCAACTTGCAAACCTTATTTTCTTGGCCTGCCAATACAAAACCTTCAGGTTGTTCCATATATATCTCTTCTTCTAAATCACCATTTAGAAAAGAAGTTTTGACATCCATTTGATGAATAATTAACTTGTGAATAGAAGCAAGTGCAATTAAACAACGAATTGAAGAAATGCAAGCAACAAGAGCATATGTATCAAAGTAATCAATTCCATGTTTTTGCTTATAACCCTTAGCAACTAATCTGGCTTTAAACTTATCAATGGTACCATCGGCGTTCATCTTTCTTTTGAATATCCATTTACATCCAATAGGCTTTACGCCTGTAGGTAAATCACAATATATCCAAGTACCGTTAGTCATAAGTGAATTCTTTTCATCATTGATAGACTCTTTCCAGAAACTAGCATATCTGGAACTCATAGCCTCATCATAAGTTTTAGGGTCATCGTCAACATGCATAACATATTTAGTAACACTAAGAATTTCATTCTTACTACCTTCTACAAGGTATTTTACCCATTCTGGACCAAAGCTTGTCTCTTTACTTGCTCTCTTACTTCTTCTAGGTTCGATCTCTTCTACAATTTCAGAAGTATCTTCCATGTTTTGGTTAGGAGAAATATGTTCATCATTGTCATTAGTCTCTACAGATTCTAGACTAGGTACAATGGGTTTTCTATGGGTTGCATTTGGGAACTACTCCTATTCAAGTTCTCAAAAAATTCCACATCTATAGATTCTATAATCTCAGAAGTGTCAAGGATTAAAAATCTGTAAGTAATACTGTTAAGTGAGTAACCTAAAAAAGCACATAGAAAACCCCCCTTAGCGCAGTTGAAAATATTCCAACAAACAGATGCAAATGAAGAATCTCCCAATTCATACAAATAAATTAATGTGTCTTACAAAATGTACGAATATAAAATGATCTACAAACACCGCTAGTTCGCTAACCTTTAAGCTACGAATCAAATATCTTCACGCGTACTACTCCTTTGATAACTGGAAATGAAATGAAAACGAGTGGGCACATAGTCCTAAAGGGTTGCTCAATGGAAACAAGTCCAATATTCTAGTAATCACTAATGTGCTTCGTAGTTTTAATAAAAGAGAAACGATTTAAGATCTTTTACACCTAGCACATAATAAAATATTATTCTAACTCAGTTCCCCAGATATTGTGTACCCAATTACAGTATCCGTGAAAGATCACCATCAAATGATGTACAAAAATGATGTATAACAAACTCAATATATGTTATCCCAACCTCGTCATACTCAATAGAGAAGACGATGCTAAGATAACTCCAACCTCAAATGATAGCGCCGTTCACAGGAAATGCGTACGCGGTATGCCTCATGAATCAGTTGCTACCATCTAAGTCTGAATGAAGTTTTGATTTCTCTAACCTGATTCTGGGCAACAATTTCATAGTACGCCCTATCGCAACACAAAACTATAATTTGTTCCAAAAGTAACGTTAGAGTAACCCTGCATTATCAATGATACTGGACAATCAAGCACAATATGCAAACTACCAATATCCCCAGATAAATTATGTATATAATATTGGAGCCTAGTGTTCCTAGATATCCTAAGATATTGGAGATAATCCCCCTCAATAATAATGACACCGAATTCCAATACCATATAAATTATAATTATGCTGGACCCAAATTCCATACCTATAATAATATTAGGTCACGCTTCATTCCATGTGAAAAAGTGTGGGTCTAACAACCTCACCTAATATTTCGATTAGCAATCTGTATGGACAACTCCGACTTGTTTTCTAGAGAATCAACTAAACTCAATCAATAGAAAATATCTCAATGAGTTATTATCTCAATCTCTCAATTTGATTTACTCAAGCAAATATAATTCACGAGTCTTAATCAAAGAGAGATAACTTGGATGGTACCAAAGACCAATATCCAAGTGTCAATCAATTTAAATAAACAACCAATAAGGTCGGATATTCTAATTGATTGAAAAACGCACAGCCTGTATTATTTCAATTATATAACGAAATATAATGCGGAAAAGAAATAACACAGACACCAGAATTTTGTTAACGAGGAAACCGCAAATGCAGAAAAACCCCTGGACATAGTCCAGATTAAACATACACTGTATTAAGCCGCTACAGACACTAGCTTACTCCAAACTAACTTCGCTCTGGACTGTAGTTGAATCCCAATCAATCTCACACTGATCCAAGGTACAGTTATGCTCCTACACCTCTGATCCCAGTAGGATACTGCACACTTGATTCCCTTAGATGATCTCACCCACAACCAAGAGTTTCTACGACCCAAAGTCGAAGACTTTAATAAACAAATCTGTCTCACACAGAAAATTCAACAAGATAGATAAATTTGTGTCCCACGAATAAACCTACAAGTTTTGTTCCGTATTTTGATAAATCAAGGTGAACATGAACCAATCAATAAAACCAGACTTATATTCCCGAAGAACATCTCAGTTTTATCAATCATCTCACAATAAACTTAATCGACGCAGCTAAGAAGATTATTTAGGAATCACAAATGATGAGACGAAGATGTTTGTGATTACTTTTATATCTTGCCTATCAGAGATAGAAATCTCAAGCCAATTATTACAATTGTACTCATACGATAGAAATAGCAAGATCAGATCACACAACTATAAGAAAAGTAGTATCGGTCTGGCTCCACAATCTCAATGCAGTCTTTAAGTCGTTAACCTGGTTTTAGAAGAAGAAAACCAAAGGTTAAAGGAGAATCGACTCTATCTTAGAAAGTATCACACAGAATGTGTGGGGATTAGATTTCCTAGTTGCTAGAGTTCTCCCTTATATAGTCTTTCAAATCAGGGTTTGCAATCAATGTTAGCTTAGTAACACAACATTCAATATTCACTGTTAGATGAAAACATGATTAGATTCAATCTAATATTTCTCAACCGTTAGATCGAAAACTTAGCTTCTCATACACACATGTACTTGACGATTTTGGGTTTGAGTAACCGTACTCAAACGTGTACAATAGTTGGTTCAATATTAGTCAACCAAATGGTTAGCCAAATGATACCTTTCATATCAACCATATTCTTCTTCACCATAACTAGTTCAAATGACTCAAATGAACTAGTTAGAGAGTTGTTCAATTGCTATGAGATATCATGTACTACACAAGACACAATTGAAGCAAAAATGATGTGATTCACTCGAATCGATTCATGAACTATAAAGCCACGGTTTGCAAAAGCATTCCTTAGTTAATTAAGATAAGTTCACAAACATTATTTTTAGACATAACCACTCAAGTTCGCGGACTCAAGTTAACCGGTTGGAGTTCACAAACTCCAGCAGAAATTCTCGGGTTCGATAAATTCCGTAAGTTCGCGGACTGAAACCGAGCTACAATTCCAATAAAAATTCTCGGGTTAAGAACTACGCACGTTCGCGGACTGAGTTGACTGCTCACGTTTCGGTTCCACTTGATCAACAAAGTTCGCAAACTTCGGTTCAAGTGCTAAGGACTTATACATATATGTGTTACCATTACAATATTTATATCCCCAGTGGTTATATTGTCTAAACTCTCATTTAAATCATTGAAACTTTCTCAGAGGACGTTATATAGTTGTTATTCACAAACTATTTTTCGTTAGAGCGATTTCCAAAGTGATTAAAACATAACATGACTTTCGTCACTAGGCATTGCTCGGTCAAACTTGAAAGTGACGAAAGTCATATTATGTTTCAATCACTTTGGAAATCGCTCTAATGAAAAATAGTTTGTGAATAACAACTATATAACGCCCTCTGAGAATGTTTCAATGATTGAAATGAGAGTTTAGACTATATAACCATTGTGGGATATAAACATTGTTTTGACAACACATATATGTATAAGTCCTTAACACTTGAACCGAAGTTTGCAAACTTTGTTGATCAAGTGGAACCGGAACGTGAGCAGCAACTCACTACACCATATTCTGGTTTTAGCAACACTTTGATTTCAGAAGTGTGCAACGGATATAAACGTTGCACACTTTCTAACGTCTATATCCGTTGCAAACCAGAAAATCCGTTGCGCAAAAGAAGTAATTTTTATTTATTAAATGAAATTTGGTGGTGCAACGTTCACGAAACCTATATACCTGTTGTGCATCAAAGCCTTTATGGGCTTTTAGTAGTTCCTTTTATTTTTTATTTATGATATGATATACATCAACTTTTATTTCATTTATTCTGATAACTCTTTTTTTATTCTCTCTCCAAGGAACAAAACTCATCTCTCTATGTCTCTCTTTCGAAACCTCTCCTTTCATCTCCAAGAACAACTGTGAAATCTTCTATGATTTCAACCAAAAAATCAAAATCAAAACATTTTCTTTCAAACCCTAACATCCTAATCAAAACCCATATATATCATAAATCTAGATCTAAAACTTGAAATTTTTCAGAAACCCTAGAAAAACGACGTTCTTCCTGAAATCCAAAAAAAAAAGAAAACCCAATAATCTGATAGTCGATTATGCTTCTATTAACCCAAAATTGGTTGATTCTGACCTACTTTACCATCAGGTATAAACCCTAATTCTAGTTTCGATTATTTTTGATGATTTTGTTTAATTTTAACCTAGTTCTGTGAATAGTCTCACGGGAACAATGGTTTCATCTTGCTATCATTTATTTTTGTAAAGATTTTGCAATTTTTCATGTTATTTTTGTTTTTCTGTATCTTCAAAGCATGTGTAATCTTTAATTTCAGTTTTGTGAATTCTTAGTTTTAATTTTGTTTATTTTTTTTGAAGTTGCTTAAGATTTAGTTTATTGTGCTGTTGAATTGATGGCTCTGGTGGTGGTTGTTCAAAAGGGTTAGGACATATTTTAGAAGTTCACAATGAGTCTGTGTGCAAGGTTTTTTGCGGCAATGGTTTGTGTAGGTGTTTTCCATGGTCTGTTGTCTGCACTGGGTAGATTGAGATGAGTTTCAGCAGCTGGTAAGTAAGGAAGAGTTGGGTACACAGACGTTTAAGAAATGTGGAGTTATGATTGAGTTTGGATGTTGAATTTAGCCTTGAACAACAGTAAAATAAGTACTCCTAATCTGATTTTTCTGTGGCATATGTGGGTTGTTTGAGAGGAGAATTTGGGAGGTGGCAGGTATATCTAAGATGAGTTATGGCTAAATATGAATTGAGCAGAGTTCTGGCAGTGAGAAAACAGTGAAGACACCGGCAATTTTTTCTTGGTTTTGTGCTGTTGCAACCATGGTTTGAAGACTGTGTACGATGGGTTTTTGGTGATGATTAGTGGATGTTTTGCAATAATTGGGACTCAATTTAGAAGCTGCGAAGATTATGGAGCATTTGGTGCAGTGTGGTTTGCTGATTTAAGCCAACATTGTTACAGATTTGGGTCAATATGTGCCAACAAATCAGTTGCACTGCATTACATTGGTAAAAGTATTCAACCTTTATACCCTTTAATTTGATGCTTATGACTTGTAGCTTATGGTTGTTGAATTTTCACTAGGATGTGTATTATTTTTCTCCTTCACTTGTGTTGTATTATATCTTCAACTTACGGGGGAACATCACTTTTGCTCACTTCTGCTTTTGTTAACATGATATGTTATTGAACCTGGAGGGATATTTATTAGCGAAACGATGCATATTCAATAAGCTTTATGCTTGATGGTTTGTCTATTCAACACTCATTGTAGTTTCTTATCTTCCTCTTTACATCTTTCTACACTCATCCTTTTTGGTGCTAATTGAACTGACAAAACTATCTTTGTGATAGAGAAGCGTATTTGATAATGTACATCTTCTATATGTTGAAGCGTTATGAGCAAGGTCAGTTGTCTTGAAGTATAAGATGCAATTGTATATCATTCACTTCTAACTATTCGGCTCACAGGCTTTTCCAATTGTCAAGTAATCATCTTATCCCTCTTTCATATAAGATGCAATTGTATATCATTCACTTTTAACTATTTCGAATATATGTAATTATGCTAAGGAGTGTATGAACTGCAGGGGAATGAGATTATGTTGCTGTAGTGAATGATTTAAATTGGCAGCAGTGAATGGTTTAAATTGAGTGGAAGAATGTTATATTAATCAAGTTGTCTGCTAGGCTCCTTATGCAGGTGAACATGGGTTGTACTGATTCTAAAGCTGACATAGATGTATGTTAGGCTAAATGAATGTGATTGAATAATACAGAGAAGGAGACACCACCTGAAATGGTTCCGAAATCATCCTGAAAACATACATAACTCTTCCATATGTATGTTATGTCTTTTGATTTCAAAGCTTTCTTATATTTCCATGTTATTCATTTGTGTAAATAGTTAACATCTGTACTTTGTTTTGTCTGAGTCTTCGCAAGATGGTTGAAATCATGGTACACCAGTCCTCTTCATGTGATCTTAAAGAGTTGGTTTTTGGTATCGTATCACTTCGCCATGATTTCCTCATGGTTTTTGGTGTAGGAGATTTCCTATATGGGTAAAAAAAAAATCCTTCTTATACCGATTACTGCATTATGTTAATCCATGCTTTTTGTGGTGGTCTTTTGTTCCACTAGATGGACACCCCTGGTTTCCTCTGAAATCATATTGCATCTCAGTAGCAAAGACAATTTAACTGGTTTCCTCTGAAATTAATCTTGCCATTGCAGCGGAAATCAAAAGGTGAACACGAGTCAAGTAGAAGACTTAAAACACAACTTCTTATTGAAATGGAAGGCTTTGATAGTATAAGTGAGCAAATTCTTCTTAAAAGTAATCGCCGAATTTGTGGATAGGCTGTGTTCGAGATCGCGAAAGTCAATTCTAACCTTCTTTGAATTAACATTGTCGCATGCAAATTGTTATTTTTGCATATTTTACAAAACATAATCCTTCTATAATTTGTGGTATTTTCTGGATATGATTGCGATTTCGGACTTTGTTAGTGGACCTTGTGATCTCGTATTTCATTATAATAAGAATCATGAACCTATTATCCTAACAGTCTCGATCACTTTTATGTGACCTAGTGTTTCTGTGTTTTATAATTTGATCAAGTGTTGTCATCTGCGTGCAGCCGTTCATCGAAGAATTTAGCAGTGAAGAGCTTCATCTTGTTTGGGTTTCTCTTGCAATATAGAATTCTACCCAGGAATTTTATTCGATCACATTAACTCCACATGTATAACAAATTCTACACCAAATTCTTTTACCCGTTCTTTCTTTCCCAAAATTGGCCATACATGCTTCACATATGTGGTAACTTCTTTGAGTTCACAATTGGATTCTAATTTTGTCCTTTACTCTGCATGAATAGTTAATGTTCTTCCACCTGTGGTAGTGTTTGGAATGAAAAAGACTTCTCAGAATGTAACAACATGTAGTGCAGTTGATATCTTTAGTTCTCAAATTATAATGAGGATTTTTTTTTCTTCGTATATTAAAATTGCAGGGTTACATAGTGGCTGCTGAAACCATGCCTGAGGATGATTTTGCCTTGAACAAAGCAATGGGTTCTTATGGAGCAAGTCATATTCAAGCTAGGCTGACTGACTCGAAGAATATATCCGTCCCAGCCCACTGCAATACTGGAAGCTCAAGATGTAGCGCCAAACCTTGACGTTAAGCTTTTCAACAAATGGACTTTCGATGATATCCAGGTAACCCCTCAAAAAAATCATTAAACTCTTTAGATTTAATCTGTTTTAGTTGATTTTTTTGAATCTGGTTATTTTTTGACAATCTTATATCCATTTTTATTCTTTAGATTTGGCCTTTTCTTATTTTTTGTTGTTGATTATTCTTATTTTTCAGGTTAGTGACATATCACTTGCAGATTACATTGGAGTAAGTGCATCTAGACATGCTACATACGTTCCTCAAACTGCTGGGAGATACTCTGCTAAAAAGTTCTGTAAGGCTCAGTGTCCTACTATTGAAAGATTGACAAACTCACCCATGATGCACGACCATAACAATGAAAATAAGCTTATGGCTGTTCGAGCATGCTATGGACATCATTCATCTTTTGACTGATGCTAAACCTATCCAAATCATTGTTGATGCTGTTATCAACAGGTATATCTGCTAGACTGTCTATTTGAATTGTTCCTGTGTTTTACTTTTTGTGAAAAAACTTCATGTACTTACGCAATTTAGGCCATGTTCTGAATTTCTGTATAGTTTACCAAGTAAAAACTGAACTGTTTAAATCTAGTGATTCTTTAACAAAACACTCATCAGTTTGAAAGTGTGTATCAGAAGATTCTTTAGTGAGATCATATAACAAGATCTAGCTACTTAATTTGTTGATATATGAATCATTCTCGATGGATTGTGATGATCAATAATTGTTCTTGGTCGATTGAAATTTAGGAGTAGAAATATGCCAGAAAATGTGTCGGCGGTAAATTTTTTTTAACCTGAAAATTAATTTGCAGCAGATATAAATGTTGCACAAATTACCGAAAATGAGCTACGGATGTAACTGTAACCAAATAAATAAGCGTTGAAAAAATCAAAATGGGACCCACAAAAGTGTTATTCTATAAATAATATCCGTTGCACAAATTATTTATACGTTGCACAAATAAGAAAAGGTCCAACGGTTGTGCAACGTTTATAAGCGTTGTACAAATTAATTTGTGCAATGGATAATATGTGTTGCACACTAATGCGCAACCCATTTTGCCAACGCTTATTTCCGTTGCACAAATTATGCACAACGTTTGTAAAAGTCCCTAAATGGTCGTTTTGGAGTAGTGACTCAGTCCATGAACTCAATCCGCGAACCCAGTCCGCGAACTGACGTAAGTTCTCGAACCCGAGAATATCTGCTGAAGTTGAAGCTCAGGTGCAGTCCGCGAACTGACGGAAGTTCTCATTCGAGAAATTCTGCTAGAGTTTATTAACTTCAACCGGTTAGCTTGAGTCTGCGAACTCAAGAGGTTATGTCTGAAAACGTTGTTCGTGAACTAATCTTAAATTACTAAGGAATGCTTTTGCAAACCGTGGCTTTATAGTTCATGAAATGATTCGACTGAATCACATCATTTTTGATTCAATTGTGTCTCTTGTATTACTTGGGATCTCATAGAAATTGAACAACTCTCTAACTAGTTCATTTGAGTAATTTTGACTAGTTATGGTGAAGAAGAATATGGTTGATATGAAAGTTATCATTTGGATAACCTTTTGGTTGACTAATATTGAACCAACCAAAGTACATGTTTGGGTACAGTTACACAAACTCAAAACATCAAGTACATGTATGTATGACAAGCTAAGTTTTCGATCTAACGGTTGAGATATATTAGCTTGTATCTAATCAGGTTTTCATTTAACGGTGAATATTTAATGCTTTGTTAGCAAGCTAGCATTGATTGCAAACCCTGATTTGAAAGACTATATAAGAGAGAACTCTAGAAACTGGGAAACCTAATCCCTACACATTATGTGTGATACTTTCTAACCTAGAGTCGATTCTCCTTTAACCTTTGGTTTTCTTCTTCTAAAACCAGGTTAACGACTTAAATACTTCATTGGGATTGTGAAGCCAGACCGATACTACTTTTCTTATAGTTGTGTGATATGATCTTGCTGTTTCTATCGTACGAGTATAATTGTAATAATTGGCTTGAGATTTTTATCTCTGATAGGCAAGATAAAAGTAATCACAAACATCTTCGTCTCATTGTTTGTGATTCCTCAATAATCTTCTTCGCTACATCGATTAAGTTTATTGTGAGGTGATTGATGAAACTGAGCTGTTCTTTGGGAATATAAGTCTGGTTTTATTGATTGGTTCCTGTTTACCTTGATTTATCAAAAGACGGAACAAAAATTGTAGGTTTATTCGTGGGAGACGAATTTATCTATTACCTATAGACTTTTCTGTGTGAGACATATTTTTTTATTAAAGTCTTCGACTTTGGGTCGTAGCAACTCTTGGTTGTGGGTGAGATCAGCTAAGGGAATCAAGTGCGCAGTATCCTGCTGGGATCAGAGGCGTAGGAGCATAATTGTACCTTGGATCAGTGTGAGATTGGTTGGGGTTCAACTACAGTCCAGACCGAAGTTAATTTGGAGTAAGCTAGTGTCTGTAGCGTCTTAATACAATGTATGTTTAATTTGGACTAGGTCCAGGGGTTTTTCTGCATTTGCGGTTTCCTCGTTAAGAAAATTCGGGTGTCTGTGTTATTTTTATTCCGCATTATATTTTGTTATATAATTGAAATAATACAAGCTGTGCGTTGTTCAATCGATTGGAATATCCGACCTTATTGGTTGTTGATTTAAATCGATTGACACTTGGATATTGGTCTTTGGTACCATCCAAGTTATCTCTCTTTGATTAGACTCGCGAATCATATTTTCTTGAGTAAATCAAATCGAGAGATTGAGATAATAACTCCTTGAGTATTTTTTTATTGATTGAGTCTAACTGTCTAGTTGATTCTCTAGAAAAACAACTTGGAGTTGTCCATACAAATTGCTAATCGAAATATTGGGTGAGGTTGTTAAACCACCCGCATTTTCACTATTTAGTAATGTTGGAGCCAATTTTACCCCTAATATAACACCAAATTGCAGTGTCATGTTAAAACATAATGAGAATATGTGGTTCGTATAGACACTCCTCACAGAGAGACTAGACAATGCATTTCGGGCAACATATAATTCACTTTCACACAAGCATGTTCAGAAGTAATAAAGACTCATCACGCTCTCATATAGAAAGTATCTTAATGATTACAAGAAAATTACAAGAATTCCCACCTGTTTTGATAACAAATCACACCTACTTAGAGAATTCCTATCTGCAAGTCTATAATACCGTTCATCATCATCACCTTGAATATGTAATTACCATCTGAATCAACAAGACAATAATGTATAAATGGTTTTTCATAATACCAATCGATATCATTTGCTTTATTTCAATAGCTTTTCTAGATTTCTACTATATCTTTCTTTATTAAATTTTCATTGATATATTATGCCCAAATTGATCATCGGAGGATGGGAAAAATGACTGAAAAAGTCACAGGTCATCGGTCGACAACGAACAACGGTACAACCACCACAACAAACCCATTCACAATCACACAAAAAAAGTAACTTCATAAATTAATTTCATCAACATCTTCTCCCGGTAACTCAATTCAACATGAAACCCTAGTTAGAGAGATAAATTTACCCAATTCTTCCACCTCATTCAATTTATACACTACCAAATTGATATTCCCTAATTTATATAAGCTCAATCACCAAGAACCCTAATTTTAATTTTGGGAAGAACGGAAAACCCCAATTTCCTTTAGCTAGGATTATAAGAATCATACGTGAAAAGGAAAGGAAACCAAGTACACCACCAAACTTTTCGTTCGGTAACATGTATAGACAAAACCTAGTTCATTTTCAAGTACACCAACTTAATGATCCTTGAACAATATATACATAAAGTTTACAACTCCTTCTCTTCACAATCATAAAGTAAGGACAACAAGGTCCGCAAACTTGATTGTATAGAAGAGTACATAGACGTTCTTAAAACTCAATATACAAGATCAATCTAGTCGTATCCGAAAAATTGAATCCGAATTTTGCCAAGTATGAAACTTGTTATCTAATTTTCAATATAAGAATTCTACAAGAACGAGTCTCGCAATTGATTTCAATTAATATGAACTTATCTACTAAAATTGATTACGTACTAATTGTGTTATTCTTATTATAATGATAAAACACTATAATGAGGAAATGGAAAAACACAAGACACCAAAAGTATTGTTAACAAGGAAAACTGCAACTGCAGAAAAATCCCGAGGCCTAGTCCCATATTTGAACATTGAACTATATTAAGTCTCTACAGACACTAGCATACTATTAATCTTGGGACTGGAATGTAGTTGACACCGAATTTAATCTAATGGAAATTCAGCTACAGTCATGCAACTTAAGTCTCTTGAACCTCACAAGGCTCTATGCAATTGATTCCCTTAGATAACCTCCTTTATAGCCAAAGAGTTGCTTCAGCCTAAGTGAAGACTTTTAATACCTGTCTCTAAAAGATAAGCCTATTCGATTTCCCTTTAGATCAATAGATCAAGGATTCGAAATCTATTTGCAAAGCTAGAAAATCTCACAACTCGGAAAATTATTATTAGCTCAAGTAAAAAAAATTATATATCAAAATCCCATCATTAAGATTTTATATATACGAAGAACCCATAATTAGTTATAACAATAACAATATATAATTATAAAAATATCCTTTTACCTTGAGAAGGAAATTAAATAAATTTTTATTTTTTGTAAGTGTGGTAGGGTAAAAACTGATTCTGTAGAAAATGGTAAAATGGGGTAGGTTGATGAGAAACGAGTCTAAACTTTAATCAAATGTACCGCACATGAGTACTTTATATTCGAGAGTTCAATCTGTACAATTCTGGCCTATACCAATAAATGGTCGTTCCGGTATTTCTTCGATCACAAAAAAAAGAGAAGGGTTGGTTTTAGGGAGGGAAGCAGAGGAAGTGTTGAGATCAGAGTTATAGACTCTGTGAGAGGTGAAGGTGAATAAACGCGTATCAGAAGATAGAACTTGCATGAAGATTGTAAGAAATGTGTTCTGTGTATTCTGGATACTTGCGCTAATGGTTATCATTGCCTCATCAGAAAAAGATCAAAAAATCTATTTATGTGTAATCATGCATGTACACCCTGATTTCGTAAGAAGTGGAAGTTGTGGAAAAGTGAGAAAGTGGAGATCGTGTGAAAGTGATGAAACCGTGTACTTATGATGGAGGGAGGATTGAACATCGCATTTCCCGTATACCGCTAGACCAATACCATGATGAACATCCATCCATTTGTGACACGGTGGATGTCTCGAGTTTTTTGGTAGAAAATACTACTTAGTTGTAAGTATGACTTGCACGACTAGTAACCCGCATGACCCCCTCTCACCTGACTGATGAAGTTATGAGATCAAACCTTGTCACAACTTTCATGGACCAATGATATGAAATGTGGTGGGTATTGAGTGAGTCCAACACCATGACATGTAAAAGTGGTCATTAGGAGTGTAGGAGAGAACACGTAGTCATCTCAGCAACTAAACATATGTTGTTGGTCATGTAGGTGAGACTTACATGTAAACAACACCAATCACGCACGATCTATGCTACATGTGGGTCATAAGTGGAAAGTCAAGTACTGATTTTCAAGATATCAACAAGAGGTGATGGGTGGTCATCAAATGGTCTCATAATCACATTAACCCACCTCTTGAATGAAAGAGTGAATAGATGTTTATGTTAATACATGAAGAAATTCGTGAAATTTCGTAGTCAGAAAATTCAGATGTGAGGACCTTCACTAACACTGCTGTATCAGAAGAGAATTTCCTATCTTCCCACGAGATTCTTTTATGTTTTTGATCTTATTTAGGAGGGGAAAACAGCCCAACAGTTTAAACTCAGGAAGAATTCTGTCAGTTTTCAGCAAGAATTCTGTCAGTTTTCAGCCATGACCTAGCTCGCTCTTCAAGATGTATCTTTTAGAGCGTTAATCCAGTTGATATGATTTTTTAGTATGTTATACTAAACGTCCATACGAAACTTTTGGCATATATATCATACTCAAATTATTTACCAATTTTTCCCAGCTGTGCGTCCAACCTTTGGTGACCTTTTGGATATCGTCCGACCAAGTTGAAGAGATATGATTAGTCAGTGTGAAACCAAGTTGTTAGGTCATCTTCGAGCGTTCTGATTGGTCAGAATGGAAGAGTGGTGATAGGTGAGCACCATGAGACATGATTGTTCAGTCATGGGATGAGCTAGACTAGTTAGATTGGCCGGAGCGGAGCAGGTAATCTATAAAAAATTTGATTGGCCGGAGCAAAGCAGGTAGGATATAAGCTATCAGATTTGCCGGAGTGGAGCAGGTAAACTATAAGCGATATGATTGGTTGATTAGGAAGAGGGATGATAGGTATCTATTGTAAGACCTTATTGGTCGATCACAAGAGGCATGAAGCCTGTCAAATTGGTCGGCCAAGTAGTACGACCGAACTCCTTCTGTGACTGACCTAGTCAGTCACGATTTATCCCCAACTCTCGATTTTATCAATTTTGACCCTAATTAGGGTTTTGTACCATCCAATCACGGGATAGCTTAGCTCCTTGCTTGGGTGGGCTTAGTCTCGATCAATAGGAATTGAAATATCGTGCTTGTGCCAATTTTAGGGAAAATTAATTAATTTATGCCATTCAGCTGAGGATGAACATAAATGTCAGGTAAGCTTTAGGAGTTCAGCTAGGGAACGTAACACTAATTTATTTTGACAATCAAGTATTGTGGGAAGAATCCCAAAATCATCGTTATGCCCTTTTAGGTCAATTTTTGGTAAAATGATTATTTTTCCTCAAGTCCAAAACTTGATGAATATGACTTTTCACTTTGAATTATAGGATGACCATTTTACCCATGATATGTAAAATTACTATTTAACCATGGTTTGAAAATTCACCCACGACGATTGTTTTACCCTTTGTCAAAAATCTACCATCAACATTATGTCCCCTGCTTAGCACGGAACAATAACATTGTTGCGTGGTAAATAGGAGCAAAATAAGTAATTTAACTTGGTCGTGAGATTTTTACCAGAGGCCATGTAGTTGACTTGCCTTGATACTCTCGGCATAGTGATGTCAAGTAGTCGTCCAAGAAGCAATGACCGGTAGAGAGGGATGAGAAAAACATCGTCTGAAGAGCATGAATCAGGATAACTGTCGGGGTAACAATGCATCTGAACACTAAAGTGAGTGTTGAGGAAGTGGAGCCTCAACACTATAATGAGTGTTGAGGCAGTGGAGCCGAAGAATACAATGTCTTTTTTGAGGAAGTATTACTTCTCAATGCTAGGATGATGTGTTTGGGAAGTCCAGCCATGATAACACATCGGTGAGTGTTGAGGAAGTAGTGCATCTCAACAATACGATGATGTGTTGAGGCAGTAAATCCTGACAACGCAGGTGAGTGCTAAGGAGATAGTGTGTCTCAAAACTAGGATGATGTGTTGAGGTAGTGAAGCCTGAAAATATATGTGTGTACTGAGGAGGTAGAGCGTATCAACACTAGGATGATGTATTAAGGTAGTGAAGCCTGACAACATAGGTAAGTGTTGAGGAGGTAGTGCGTCTCAACACCAGTAAGAATATGAACTGTTCATGCAGTTGAGCCTTGAACACTATGATAATGTGTTCAGGCAGTTGAGCCGTGAGCACTATGATGTTGTGTTGAAGCAGTGAAGCCAGACAAAATGAGAGAATATTGAGGAGGTAGTGCGTCTCAACACTAGGATGCAGATGAAGTGTTCAGGCAGTTGATATGTGAACTCTAAGATGAAGGGTTCAGGCATGAGCCGTAAACACTACGATAGTGTGTTTAGGCAGTTGAGATGTGAAAACTATGATGTGGTGTTGAGATAATTGATGCCGTGACAACACTGAGATGAGTATTAAGGCAATATGTCATTAACGCCAGGATATTTAGAATCAGAGCATTGGATTTATAGAATCTGAGCATTGATATACTAAACAAGTTCAAAAAAATCATTCGTGGAAGTTCCACTACTTGAATCAAGTTCAATATTGCTGAGTCTAAGTATCAATATATGAAACGAGGATAAGGGATTATGCTATGGAATTATTACATCTTAGAATAGGTTCAATTTTGTTCTATACTGGTGGACAATTTTTTAGAGAATTGCTCGGTCGAACTCGCAAGCGTTGTTATCTCAAGCTTGTTTGTCAAGTTTAGTTGCCAAAACTATAAGTCTTGATTTCTAGTCTACTTATAGCTAAGTCTCGGATTAGGATAGTAAGTGTAGTTGAGATTTAGACTCCACGACGTTCATCGAATGAATACGAAGAACTACTTAAGGGAACTTATGGAGACTTGAACTTATCTATCACTCAAAAGTCTATCTATTCTATCTCCTATCTTGAGACAAAAGTCGTATTGCTATATAGACTTAAATTATACACATTTGCTATTTTGAGCCGAGTTTATCTCACTTATCTAATTCTCGAAATATGTGTTGGTAAGCTTTCGCTTTAGCCAAGTTCATCTTTACTCGTGACGAAAGTCATATTGATTATTTCAATAACTTGAAAATCGCTTTGATGAAAATAATTTGTGGATAACAACTATTTTAACATCCTCTAAGTAAGTTTCAATGATTGAAATGAGAGTTTAGAACAAGTAACCATGTTTGGATATAGACATAGTGTGGCCTCACATTTGTGTAAAATTCCAAAATCGGGAACCTAAAGTATGCGTACCCGTACTGGCGGTTGTTGGAAATCCGGGTAAGTATGCGTACCCGTACGCATACTGGTGGAAGTTTCACGTCCGTGAATTTCTGCTGGAGTTTGGAAGTAAAAAACAAACTCAATGCGGGTACTTAAGTATGCATATCCATTTGCATACCTAAGAAGGTTACTTTCTAAAATCAGTTTGTTCATGAACTAAAACATTTATATAATAAGGAATACAATCTTTGCAAACCCTGGCTATAATGTTCACGAATTGATTCAAGTGAATCAAAATCTATTTTGCTTCAATTATGTCTTTTATACTTTTATGAGATCTAAGCAATTGAAAAACTCTCTAACTAGTTCATTTGGGTCATTTGAATTAGTTATGGTAAAGATGAATAAGGTTGATATGAAAGTGCTCATATGGCTAACCATTGGTTAATTATTGTTGAACCGACTAAGTGTACACGTTTAGGTACGGTGTCTCAAACCTAAATAAAGGTACATTTCATTTGTGTATAACAAAATAAGTTCGATCTAATGGTTGAAAGATATTAGCTTGAATCTAATCAGGTTTTCATCTAACGGTGAATATTGAATGCTTTGTTACCAAGGTAACTTAGATTACAAACCCTGATTTGAAATATGTATAAAAGATAATTCTAACAACTGAGAAAACTAATCCCCACACCTCCTGTGTGATACTAGTTGTATAAGCTAGAGTCAATTCTCCTTTAACCTTAGGTTTTTCACAAAACCCTGTAGGTTAACGACTTAAAGACTTCATTGGGATTGTGAAGCCAGACCTGGCTATTTTCTTATTAGTTGCGTGATCTGACCTTGCTATTTTTTTTATCATGATTGAATACAATTGTAAGATTGGCTTGAGATTTATATCTCCGATAGGCAAGATTGAAAAGTAGTCACAAACACATTCGTTTCATCATTTGTGATTCCACAATATTTTATCTCGTTAATTGATTAAGATTATTGTGAGGTGATTGATAATACTAGGATGTTTTTCGGGAATATAAGTCCGGGTTATCAATTGGTTCCTATTCACCTTGATTTATCAAAAGACGGAACAAAAACTAGTAGGTATATCTATGGAGACAGATTTATCTATTCAATATACTTTTCTATGTGATACAGATTTGTTTATCAAGCCTTCGACTTTGGTTCGTAATACCTCTTAGTTGTGGGTGAGATCAGCTAAGGGAATCAAGTGCGCATAATCCGGCGTGGTTCAAGAGGCGTAAGGAACGCGACTGTACCTTGATCAGTGTGAGATTGATTAGGGCTCAACTACAGTCCATACAGAAGTTAGTTTGGAGTAGGCTAGTGTCTGTAGCGGCTTAATAAAGTGTATGTTCAATCTGGACTAGGTCCCGGGGTTTTTCTGCATTTGCGGTTTCCTCGTTAACAAAACTATAGTGTCTGTGTTATTTATTTTCCGCATTATATTTTGTTATATATTGAAATATTATAGGTTGTACGTTGAATCGGTCAATTGGTAAATCCAACCTTTGGTTGTTGATTGAATTTGATTGATCCTTGAACATTGGTCTTTGGTACCGTTCAAGTTGTTTCTGTTGTATTCAATCAGGCTCGCAAATTTTTATTTGTTTGATTGCGGATTGAATTGAGAAATTGAGATATAACTCTTTGATATACTTTTCTTAAGATTGAGTCTAACTGTCTAGTAGATTCTCTTGAAAGTATATTGGACTTAGTCCATACATATTTATAAGCGAAATATTGGGTGAGGTTGTTAGACCCCCGTTTTTTCACAATTATCTAGGAGCTCTGAGATTTATTGTATATAATTATAGAATATCTGGGAGTATTACAACATGCACCAACACTATTCTGATAATTTTATACGTATGTAGATATTGGGTTATATGGTATTTATATTGCATATAAATAAAATATAAATATGCTTTACAAAGAGGCTATGGGATCGCTTTAGGATGCCTATATCTATTAGTTAGGTTTGTAGTCTAAATTTTCGTGGATTAAAGACCATTTATAAACTATATATGATATATTTGATTTAGAGTTGCAGGTAGTGTTAGAGCATTTATCGGTCCAACTCGCATGCATTGCTATCTCAAGCATGTTTGTCAATATTAGTGATCAAAACTATACGTCTTGATTTCTAGTTTACTTATGACTAAGTCTCGGTCTAGGATAGTTAAGTATAGTTGAGCTCCAGACTCTATGTCGATTATCTTATGAAGACGAAGAACTACTCAAGGAACCGGTAAAAATTTCATCCGACCAAAAAGGTATGTGGAGACTTGAACTTATCTAGCACTCAAAAGTATATCTATCTCCTACTCTTGAGACAACATTTGTATAAGTATGATAGTTTTCATACATACACATTTGCTATTTCGAGCCGAGTTTACTCGCCTATCTTTTTCTCAAAATATGTGTTGGTAAGCTTTTGCTTTAACCACCTTTCATCTTTATCCATGACGAAAGTCATGATGAAGTTTCAATCTTGAAAATAACTTTGATGACGATAGTCGATTCTTTATGTCTAACGACTATTATAACATTATAGAAGAATGTTTCAATGATTGAAATGTAGAGTTGAGATTATGTAACCACCTATGGATATAAGCATATATAGTGTGTTCGGACATAAGTGTATAAGTCCATGTACCGAAAACCAAGTGCGTGCATATGTGTGCATGCGGTATTGGTTATATCTCAAATCGGTTATCTCATGAACTTAAATAATAAATCAATAAGGAATGCAATCTTTGAAAATAGTGGCTATATTTTTCATGAATTAAATCAATAAGGAATGCAATCTTTGAAAATCGTGGATATATTTTTCATGAATTGATTCAAGTGAATCAAACCGATTTTGTTTCAATTGTGTCTATATATGAATATCTAAGCAATTGAACAACTCTTGAACTATTTCTTATGAGTCATTTGAACTAGTTATGAAGAAGATGAATATGGTTGTTATGAAAGTGCTCATATGGCTAACCATTGGTTAACTATTCGTGAACCAACTAAATGTACACGTTTAGGTACAGTTACTCAAACCTAAATGAAATACATTTCATTTGTGTGTGTGATAAGCTAAGTATCGATCTAACGGTTGAAATATATTAGCTTGGATAAATCAGGTTTTTTATCTGACGGTGAATATTGAATGCTTTGTTACCAAGGTAACTTAGATTTCAAACCCTGATTTGAAAACTATATAAAGGAGACATCTAGCAACTGGAAAAACTAATCCCCACACCTCCTGTGTGATACTAGTTGGTTTTTCTAGAGTCGATTCTCCTTTAACCGTAGGTTTCTTCTTGAGACCCTTTCGGTTAGCGACTTGAAGACTTCATTGGGATTGTGAAGCCAGACAAAACTACTTCTCTTGTAGTTGAGCGATCTGATCTCGCTATTTCTATCATACGAGTTCAATTGAATAATTGTCTTGAGATTATATCTCCGATAGGGAAAGATAAAAAGAAATCACAAACATCTTCGTCTCATTGTTTGTGATTCCGCAATATCTAGTTTCCCTACCATACGATTTAGATTATTGTGAGGTGGTCAATAATTCTAGGCTGTTCTTCGTGAATATAAGTTCGGGTTATTGATTGGTTCAT
The DNA here is from genome assembly GCA_023529315.1 of Papaver bracteatum. NCBI lineage: Eukaryota > Viridiplantae > Streptophyta > Magnoliopsida > Ranunculales > Papaveraceae > Papaver > Papaver bracteatum. Next base: position 682,872 of record JAJJWX010005194.1, read on the forward strand.
GTTCACCTTGATTTTATCAAAAGACGGAACAAAACTCGTAGGTTTATATGTGGGAGACAGATTTATCATTATCATAGACATTTCTGTGTGATACAGATTTGTCTATTCAATTCTTCGACTTTGGGTCGTAGCAACTCATGGTTGTGGGTGAGATCATCTAAGGGAATCAAGTGCGTAGTATCCTGCTGGGATCAGAGACGTAAGGAGCGAAACTGTACCTTGAATCAGTGTGATATTGATTAGGGTTCAATTACAGTCCAGACCGAAGTTAGTTTTTAGTAGGCTAGTGTATGTAGCGGTTTAATACAGTGTGGTGTTCAATCTGGACTAGGTCCCGGGGTTTTTCTGCATTTGCGGTTTTCTCGTTAACAAAATTACTGGTGTCTGTGTTATTTCTATTCCGCATTATATTTTGTTATATAATTGAAATATCACAGGTTGTGCGTTGTATCGATCAGTTTTGAAATCCAACATTTGGTTGTTTATTGAAAATTGATTGATCCTTGGATATTGGTTTTAGATACCATCCAAGTTTATATCTCTTGTATTTGATAAAGACTTGCAAATTTTTATTTGCTTGAGTATAGATCAAATCGAGAGATAGAGATATTAACTCCTTGATATACTTTTTATTAAGATTGAGTCTGACTGTCTAGTTGATTCTCTTAAAAGTATACTAGAGTTAGTCCATACAAATTTCTAATCGAAATATTAGGTGAGGTTGTTAGACCCCCGCTTTTTCAGGTAGACTTACATGTTTCGTTGTAGTCATGAACCCTGGTAGAGTATTCTTGGTCGGAAGCCATCATCAGCAAAATAAGGATATTAAATCATTTTCTAATAGTAGAGAGCATTCGTCCATATGTAATGTCGTTATCTAATATCGAGGTAGTTGAGGTACGAGCTAGCAATAGCAAGACATAATATCAACTTCTCTTTGGGCGCCAACAACTCTAGTACCCGTAATAGATCAGCAATAGTAGAAGGAGTGACATGCAACATCAGGTAGTGGTAGACAAGAGATGAAACACCGATGGATTTGAGGTGAAGACTCAAGTTGTAGATGGTAGCAGCAGGATAGAAAAATTAAACATGACAAGATGGTTACAGACTCCGATAATCCTCTGAATCTAGACTGAAATGCCGTAGTTGGTTTGATTATTCTTGGTGGGTTATAGTAGTGAAGTAATATGGAGGTTGTAATTGGATTGAGATTCAAATACAGCTGCACTGGTCTCGCAAGTCATGAATTATCAACAAAAGGTACACGAGATCAAGTTGGGTTTGATTTGGGAAGCGTGGCCATGAACATTGCCGAATAGGGCTTTAAGCATAGCTGGTCGTCCTTGAACTATATTCTTATGTGATCGAAAGGGAAATCCCACTTCCTTTCATATTTGGCAAGTCCGATCAAATATGATGTGAGTCGTTACCCCTATTTGTTGAATACTTTCCACCATCGCCTATCCTCTCATGCATAGTAGCTCTCGCTATGTTGGGATTCTTGGTATAACCAATCCTATATATTGTTGGGAGTCATGGTAGAACCGATCCCTACCTATATTAGGAGACTTGGTAAAACTGATCCTAACCTATATTAGGAGTCATGCTAGAATCTGTCCCAAGAGTCCAATATTCACATATCACTTTAGGATTTTGTGTAGTTTGGAATTAGAGTTTGCTAGATAGGAAAGTTCCAGATGTCGATATAATTTGAACATGTACATAATTCTTATCATTTATTGTTCAAAGATATTTCTTGATACTCAAGGTGATCCCAAACCGAAATATTGGAGAATCTTTTAATTAATATTTTCGAATTATATGTTTTTGATTTTTCAGCAATCAAAAGATATCTCTGGAAAAGCTATATTAGTTAAGTCATAAACTAATATTAGATATTTTCTAAATATATATTTCGGAATTACAGGTTGGAAATTAGTTAGAAATATGAAACCGAAATCAGGTACTTTATTGCATATCTTGAGAATATCTCGGTTTTGGAATTTTCTTGTTGTCTAAACAACCTTGGTATATAAATATTGAAGTTTGTTCTTCTTACAAACTATCCTTAGCCAAGAGAAATTCATTGTTTCCGGCGGAGCCAACTACTAGTATAACTTGTAATACTATACCGGAGAGGAAAGTACCCAAATTACGCGAAATCTCTTACACCCGCTCAGTTAAAGATTTATTTAGGATCAAGAATCTCTAGCAAGTACCGTTGTTGGGAAACTAAACAAGTGAATTGTTATTTAGTTTTCGATTATTTATTTGATTGACTAACGATTGTTGAAACTTTGATTGCACCTAGTTTGATTATTCTTGAGATCATTTTCTTCTGACATAAGCCCATTCAAACTAGATCAAAGTATCGATGGGATCTTCAAAACTATTTTTTGATCTGAAGACAACTTGTGATCATCCATTGTTAACAAACTCCTTTTTGTGCGTGACTGATCATAAGTAGAAACAAGTTTTTGTGTCCAGGTAAAATTAAAGATTTGAAGACAAGACGATTTTTTTGATTGGTTTCGCATCTTGTGATATTACTTTAGGCACACATCTTGATTGGATGAGATCCAACTAAGATCTAATTTATCTTTGGTAGATTTGATCAAGTAGTCGTATATATCGACAACTATCATTTGGTGGTATTCTTCAGTATCCGAATATGATAATTGTGAATCTATAATCTGGTTATTTCAGATCATAATTGATCTTACCCGACAAAAGATTTTACTTGTTTAAACGGAAGAGACTCTGTCAAAACACAACATATCTTTATTCTTAAATATTGATAGAGTGGTTACCAAACAACTTTATTCCTTTATTATTTGGAAGACGATCAAAAGGAGTTGAGTGTTTAAGACTTTACATCGGTAAAGAAACTCAAGGTAGTGATTTCTATCTTGGGAGTCACATGCGTTGGCAGACGGTTTTAGGCGCAGGGATACTGAGGGAACTAAGTAACTAGGGGTAGATTACTTGGTCTCAAATATACAAAGTTGGCTTTGTTTATTGTATAACGACTTAATTTTGAGAGTATTCAAAACTAGATTAGGTCCTAGGGTTTTTCTGTATTTGCGATTTTCACGTTAAAAAAATCTTGTTATTTGATTTATTTTTACTTTCTGCAACTATAAATGTTTTATTATATTTAAAAGTAAATATACTTGTACGTTAATCCAATACACTTGATTGTGATCCTATAGTACATCGGTTCCATACCGTAATATTATCATACACCTCGTTATTGTATTCTCTCAACTTTTTCCATATACGATCACACTTGGTATCAGACTTATAGGTTGAAAACGAAAATATTGTGGTGTATTTGGGTACCCTCGTCATTTCAGAAACCTTACAATAGTTTCTTATAAAACATTTAATATTGGTCTCGGAATGTTGCGGAGTATACTAAAAAGTTAAATTTACCACTTCAATATCACACAATCCTCCGGAATAGATGCCGACAATTTCACCCATATTTAGCATTTATGATTCGTATTTATACTTTTTCATTTATGCATCAAAACTAGTCATAAAAATCCAAGGTAACCAAACGTGTGTTACAAAAACCCCACTCAAATGTTGGGATCCATTAAAACTCCATCTTAAACGAAATTGATACAAAAACCCCAAATTTTTAAAAACTGATATAAAAACCCCAAATTTCAAAATTGGTTTCATCAAATTCTTTGGGGTTTCATCAACCGCGAGTTACTTTTGTTTTGTTGGGGTTTTTGTGTTATTTTTGTTTTGATGGGTTTTTTGTGGATGGATAGTGACACCTTTAGAGTTATAACTCGCGGACCGTTTATGCATTTAGTTATTGAAAGCGCTCGTAAAATCATAAAGGAAAGCTATAATGTTTTGAAATCATGGAGGTACGTATAAACCTCTCTTTAATTATCAGTCATTCTCAGCTTTTCATCTGCTCTATGATTTTTTGGGTTATATTAATTATTTTTTACCATCATGTCATCATTGAGCGTACAACAACCCCTGTAATGCTCGACAAGATCTGCTCACCACTCCTTTGAGATATTTTCTATTACATAAACCTCTAAACATACTCTATCAAGATTACCGTTAGTGGTAGACTTGTAAGTTTGATTTAGGACAAGGAAATTATTTCTTGGATTTTCATTTTTGAGATCATCCACTGCGGGGTAGAAAGAGATATTTGGTTTACTTATTACATATTGTTCAAGGATCTTTAAGTTGGTCTCCGTGTGATTATATTAGGTTTTGTCCATACAGGTCGTCGAACGAAAAAGTTGATGGTGTACTTAGTACCCTCTCCTTTTCTGTTTGGCTTCAGTGGGCTGCATTTTTTTTTATACCAAGTTTCACCATCTACCAATCTTAATTTTAACCTTTAATTTTCAATGGTTAATTTTCAAAGTGGTAGATGATAGTCTATACGTATTTAATTATGCTCATTCTTAGTAGGAATGTAGAATTTTATTAGATAAATGTTATATCAAAATATTAGTTTTATATTCATTATTGTTCGAGTTTTATATAGACCATGTAAGATACCGTGCAACGATGTGTACATTTTCATCATTTATATATATACTTTAATTTATATGTTTACTAAGCTAAGTGTGTGATACTTTAAGGAAAAAATACGATTTAGTCCAAAATCCCATCCAAATATATTATTTAATCCTAATCCATTCAACTAAGTACAAATTAGTTATTTCTTATAGAAAGTACACAAATAACCTCCTGGTTTACAATTTAGTCTAAATATTTACCATTAGTCCAAAATGACTCAAGATGATGTCATCAGTTTTAAATAATATAAAAAAATAATAATTTATCTTTTGAACCGTTTGTCCAAAATTCGCAAATTTTATATATCCGAAAATCTCTTTTCGAGAGCTACAAAAAGAGTACCCATATGACTATATAATTTTCATTTTTTAAAAATCTTAGTTTACACTAGTGTGTACAAACATGTACACATCTACAAAAATCCAGAATAATTGAATTAAATCCTGGACATCTTCATCATGTCATATCAAATCGAGTTCCGAGCTATGGGTGCAACTGTCTGCTCAAAAAAGAAAATAAAAAGAGTTGTGGATATCATCACTTTCAAAGTTTCACTATTAATTTTGGGAAAGAGTAAGTGATCAGAGTTAAGAAATAAAAAACCTTGCATGGACGAATATCTTCAACTGCCTCATCCATGAAAGCAAATCCACCTGTTTGTATATCCTAATCAGGCTCATCCTTGTGCATACACAAATCATCAGTTGTAGGAAGCATATCTGCTGCCAGCGTCTCAAATGCACCTGATAATTTAGCATGTTCATCCCTAGAAACAACTGCATCTCTAACCGTGCTGACACCTTCACGTGAATTACTCAGTCTAATCATGGGAAAATTCGATTTGTTCCAAATGAGTTCTTACATCTTAGCCCATTGAACCAGTATATTCATGAGACGGGGTAATGGTGTAGAACTGTGTATACCACCATTAACTATGTTTACCTTCAAAACGAATCAAAATGTGCAAAACTATATGCACATTAACAAACAACAAGTGTACAACTATGTACACATATGTACCAAAAACATGTATACATATCCAGTCTAGTTAACGTTTCTTGCACTAAGTTCTATCAATATATATGTTAATGTTGAACTTCTTTGTGGACATCAATTTGAATTGGACCTTAAGAGCTTGAATGGGACAATCAAAGCATCTGACAATGGAAACTGACTACCTCCTTTAAGGCCAATGATTCACTGTCATTCTCCAAATGCTTGATTTTCTCCTCCAAAGTGCCCTGCAAGTGAATTTCCAAAAAACTTTCATGACTTGATTTGATTGGAAAAACAATATAGTAATACCATGAAAAATGGATATTTTACCATTGAACATGATATAGCTACATGCATATCTAATCTAACAAATGAACCAACATAATTAATACACATGCTACTTAACCAATTTCTTTATATTAGCTCAAAAATAGGCTAAAATATATCCTAAGAATAGAAAATACTATTATTTTTATTTATTTTTGTGTATGGTACTATTATGTGCACATTAATGATTAACAGGTGTACAACTATGTACACATCAATGATCAACAGGTGTACAACTATGTACACATTAAAAGTGTAGAAGCAACCAGTTCAGCAGTTTATCAGCAAGAGAAGGTCATCAACTAAACTGTACAATATAAAAATGCCTCCCCTAACACTTAATTAGAATAAACAAACACAAACAATGTAGAAGAAACCAATTTTTCTGCTATAAATAAATTCAATAAGATAAAAGTACACAACTAATATAATTTAGACTAGCTAGCAATACAATAAACATCACATTTTCCACGGGAATATTACGACCACTTCTAAAATGAAAACACTATCTTGCTTTTTGAGCGAGCATCAATAGTAATTATTAATATATACACATCAAAATCTAAGGAAAACGTTAGCATACCATGACTTATAGAAAATGAAAAACAAATGTGTGTCGCATTGAAAACAAAATAAAGAAATTAACTCCTATTGTTTTGTATTTTTTTCTTTCATAGGATATGATACATATGTCATGTACAAATACAATCCTAAAATCTCTTTTGCCCACTAACGGTGGCTTAGATATTCAAGGGCACTAAATTAAGGAATTTCTAAATTAATTAATCGAATAAGAGAAGTTCATAGACAAATTTCATGTTCTTCATTTTTTTTATTTCAAGAAACTGATCCCATCATCCTCTACCTCCCATCGTCCTCTACCTCCCTACCATACTGGTATTTCTCTGTAATAGCATTTACATGACAAAAACTTTACAAAGAAAATGAAAATATAGATGATCATTTTGTTTCATCTTCTTATTAAATAGTGGGATAAAAAAAAACTTAACTATAACTAGTTCGATCTATGTACCACATTTCCACATTTTATAGACTTACACTTTATTTAGTGCATGAATACAAAAAGAAGCTTATTTTCCTATTTTTTTCTTTTCATTTTAATTATTCTAGGTTTGCCCGAGTCTTATTTCCGTAATCATGCATGGAAAATATATTTTAAGAAACAATTCATGGTTTTAAATATTAATGCACAATGGATCAACACGACATAGATTCGGTCATCAATTCTATATATAGACTGAAACTATGTTAGGACAAGGTAGTTCTTACTTCAAGTTGCTTAGATGTCAAATATGACATACCCATTTAATCATCAACAAATCTCTTTCGCATTCTTTGGAAAATTTTCGCAACCAATTGCTATGCACTAATGTGTGCTTGAGAAGGTGAGTTTGCTGTGTGATTTGGATTCCTTTTTAAGCTTTCTTGATCTGCATCAGTATGTAATCAATATAAAACTTGACAATTGTATAATACCAATAGATAAAAGCAAACACGTAATTAGTGTAGTAGCAATCAATATTCATCATCGGTATTCAAATTTACAAAGCATCTAACTAGTACCAATTAGCAAATGCATAACTGTGACGGCCCAATTATTAAACCTGCTTATCTAATAGGATTATAAACTCATTGAAGAATCAATTCTAGATTACAAGTTCTAATAATCATAATTACTTAAAGTACTATTAACAAAACCCAAACTCTCTGATATTATACAAATGACAAATCTCTCTAGTGATATGAATATATTAATATGTTGTTTTACAGAATAAACATGGAATACATATATAATAGATTCACAACATCTCTAACATCGCTAAAAGCTTTAATCTACGAAAACAGATATCTTCATGCGCATCATTGCTTCTGGTTACTGAAACTGAAGTGGAAACGAGTGAGCACATCATCCCAAAAGGGTGCTCAATGAAAACATATAACTCTCAAGTAATCACTAACATGCTTCACAGTTTTAAAGATTATAAATCGAAAGAAAGTGAAAAGAAACTAAGCATTCAACTATTTATGCATCATGAAGCATGTGTTATTCTAACCTCGCCAAACTCATTGGAGAAGACGACGCACGAGAAACTCTAATCAATAATAATAACATCGTCCACACAGAGTGCCCATACAAACCATGATTCAGAATATTATCGTCAAGATCAGAAAGTTAGACAAACAAGTATAATATGCATACGAAACGGGGAAGAAGCCTCCCTACTAGGTAATATTATAACGGGGAAGAAGCCGCCCTACTATATATTATTTATATACTATCGAAATGGGGAAGAAGCCGCCCTACTAATATATTGAAATGGGGAAGAATCCACCCTACTAAGTAATATTAAAACGGGGAAGAAGACGCCATACTTAACTTATCAAAGAGCCATGGGGAATCACAGACACTCCTTGCGGGGAAATCATACAACGCATATTACACGCACATCAAGACACATACAAACATTTACAGAGATAGTAAAAACACAAAAACATGCCAAAAGTAATAAAGACTCATCATGCTCGCAATATAAAGATTGCTCAATGATTACAAGAAGGTTACAAAGTTCCCACCTGATTAGATGACAAGCCACACCTACCTCGAGATCCAAAATTGGTTGCATCAAATTTTATGATGAAACCAAATTTTGGTTTCATCAACCGCGAGTTATTTTTTTGTTGTTGGGGGTTTTTGTGTTACTTTTATTTTGATGGGTTTTTTGTGAATGGATAGTGACATATTTGGAGTTATAACTCGCGGACCGTTTCCATATTATATTTCAAACAGTAATGTGGCATACATTTTGGAAGTTGGAATTCTTCATCAGGTTCCTAAGATTAAAATCGATTTGCATAGAGTCTTGGGAATTTTAGGAAATCGATTTGCATAGAGTCTTAGGAAGGCTTCTCTTAAATATAGCCCATGCTTTTATTAACCATAACCCATATAGAATAAGTCATTAATCTAACCAAACGGATTCTTATATTATTTAACATAACCCATAAAATTCAATACCATTTTTATATGTATCCCAAAATAAGTGAATAGATTATCAAATCCCTAAATCAGGAAAAAAAGAAGTTAATTATATAATTTTCATAGTTAAATTTATGTATGATTTGTGACATAATTGATGATCTTTAAGAGTACTCAATTTAATGTAATCGTGATTAAGAAAAAAGAAGACCATCTCATAACTTTTTATAGAATAATAATACTTATGGAGTTTTAGAAAATTGATTTTAAGAAAAGAATCAAAACCTAGTTGATTTGATTCCTATTTTCGATTGGGGAGAATTTTAAAGAAATAATTAGAATATACAACCTTAATAGATATTGCCGTATCATGATTTAAGAAAAATAAAATCATTTTAGTGAAAAGGTGATTTGGGTTTAGCTTGTTACTGGAGAAAAGTAAAATTAAGGTTTATGATAGGGTAAGTTGTAAGAATAATGATAATTTAGTTTGGATTTTTTTTATTTTTGTGTGGTGGGGGTGACTTGTTTGGTAAATTTAATTTTTTGTTTTAACTTAAATTTTTTGGGCTATGGTTAATAAAAGCATGAGTTATATTTGAGAGAAGCCCTAGGAATCTGATTTGCATAGAGAAACACCATGATTAGAAATCCGATTCACATTTGGAAACTGTTCTGTTAAGTTAATCGAAGCCGTCGCAAGGACTCCGGCTAATCTCGTCCGTCCTTTCCGCTTGGAGAGGAGAGATATGGATGGTAAAAGGTAAGGGACGCGTATCAACAGTTATAGAGCAACACGTGGCTTGGCCAGCTCTAAGTGGGGTTTCCATCTTTTCCTATAAATATAAATAAATTGCATTGCTCCTCTCCCTATTCCAGCATATACATTCGATCTTTCAATTTCAATTTCAATTTCTTCTGCATCTTTGTTCACTTTTGTTTCTTCGTTGGGAAAACCTATCTACTTTCTAAGTCTTCAACCATGGAGGTGGAATCATCGTTTCAGAAGTTATCCTTGGAGGAGAAATCATCACTTAATGGAAACAATATGGTATGTACCTGTACTAGTTTCTTTCTAACGCATCCATCCTTTCAATTTATTTAGGGTTAGATAAAAATCAATTGATTGTAAGCTCTTTTTGATTGATTTTTGTTGTTGTTTTGTAAATCGAATTTCATCATCATCAGCCGGAGAAATTGAGATTTGTAGTCCATATTAATTTCGTTGTAATCATTTCAAACAGGGATACAAGTTTCTTCCTAACAGTGGATGTCGTACAAGAAGTGCCTCATCAAAACTTTGGAGAATGCAACAAGAGATGGCCAGGAAGCTCCGGGAGCAGAGGCAGGAGCAGCAGGAGAAGAGTGACCAAGGGATTGAGGAGGAAAGCGACGAGGATGAGGAGGAAAGCGACGAGGATGAGGAGGAAAGCGGTGAGGCTGAGGAGTTAAGCTATGATGAGGCGTTGGCCTTGAGATGGAAAATGCTTGAGCGAAGGGCTGAGAAGATGAGATCGAACAACAGCGAAATGATTTCAAAAGCAGAGGAATTAATGCGAAACAACTTGAGCCAGCCTTCATGCCAAGGGGCGACAATTCCCGTCTACTTTTAGTAGTTGATTGGTTAAAACTCTTAATCATGATCAATTACTTTTATTTTAATCCCATCTAGTAGTAGTGGTGGTGGTTGATTGGTTATTTCAATTTTATGTTCCGTTTACTCCAGTTTAGGGTGCATTCTCTGGAGGAGGGTTGGAAGCTATGTTTGAGTTTAATTTATTTACTATTGGTTCCGGTTCAAATTGAAAACCCTAAATCACTATTGGTTCTTTACTAGTGTAACAACTCCAAGATCGGCTTTGGGACACTTCCAAATGACCCGACTCAAAATTTTCCACCAGACGCCACGGCCACATTACCATTCGAAAATGTCCCAATTTCAAATTCATGTTGCCAATGGAATCACGCGTAGGATTTCTAATGAGCTCAAGCGATCTCCGAGTTCGTCATTTTTATCTTCACTTTTAAAAGACGTTTTTCACTCCTAGCATCCCTGTACCCTTTTTCACCCTGGGATCCCTAAGATGTCATAAACCAAAATCGCAAAGGGCTTGATCAAAAAGAATGCTCATCTCAAGTTTTTGAAACCACGACCCTTATGTGCTCAAAGCTCTCATATGAAGTCTCTTTCTGGTCTAAACCAACCAACTGATGATAGTGACACCTACGCAGTCTGCCCCATAAAGAAGAACGTTTATCCTATTCTTTATGGGGCAGACTGCGTCAGTCTAACATTTCAAGCCGTCGCGTTGCAAAGAAGTCATTGAAATTCCTCCCGCACCGAAAGGTGATGTAATCGCGTTGCAAACAGTAACCACAAACAAGCGGAATCCCTAAATGGAATTGGAGATTTGCTACAGAAAAAGATGTACTTTGGAGACAAATAGTAGCTGAGAAATTTGGGACAGATACTCTGCATTGGTTCTCAAAACCTTCAAGAATGACTTATGGAAATTCTGTGTGGAAAGGTATTCTTAATTGTTCTTCTATTTTTAGAAAACATGTGAAATTCAAAGTAAACTCTGGTATTAGAATCAGTTTTTGGTTGGACAATTGGTTGTTTGATGCTCCTCTCAGTGTCAAATTTCCTAATCTTTATGCAATCTCTAGAGCTAAAAACAAATGCATTTCTGAAGTTTATACAGCAGATACACAAACTTGGAATCTCCTACTGCCAAGCAGACTAAATGCTGTGAGAAGAAATGAGCTGGCAGATTTTCAAAGTCATCTTGCAGATGTTTCCTTCAATCTAGATATTGAGGATCAAATTGGTTGGAACCTAGAAAATAAATCTGGTTTTTCGGTGAAGTCTACTTATGATTCACTCTTCCAAGATTCAGTGGATCAAGTTCCAAACTACATCTTCAAGCATATTTGGGGTCATAAGTTTCCTCCTAAAATATCTTTCTTTCTTTGGACTATAGCTCACAACAGTCTCCCAACCAGGGATATGTTATTAAGGAGAAAAATGGAGGTACCCCACAGCTGTCTATTTTGTTCCCAGAATGAATCTGCCAATCACCTTTTCTTGCACCGTGAGTTTGCAATTAAACTTTGGGATCACTTCAAGGAAAAGCTAAAGTGGAAGTTCACTATGCCTGACAACATCATTACAATGATTTTGTCCTGGAATGTTAGTTTCAAAGACAAGCAACAGTACTTCATATGGAGCATGATTTCAGTGGCTATCTTGTGGTGCATTTGGAATGAGAGAAATGCTAGAGCCTTTTCAAGCAAAACCAGCTCTGCAACGGCAATTCAACAGAAAATCAAATACCAGGTTTTCTCTTGGTGTTTGGTGTTCAAAAATCTGGAAAATCCTAGTTTTGGAGACGTTATGACAAATTGGCCTAAACTTTATTTTGAGAATTTGTAATCCTGTTTTGTGGTTTGGGAGTTGTCTGTAACTTCCTTTTTTTTCTTCTTTTATTTTTCCGCTCTTTGTATCCTTGAGGGTGGTACAAACCTTTTGTACCCTCTCCTTTTTTGGTCAATCAATTCTTCTTTACCGATCAAAAAAAAAAAAAGAGTAAGTAATACAGAGATGGGTCATTATTTCTAAACCTTCTTCTCCTAATTCTGACAACGAAACTAAGGTGTTCTGGTGAAAACGTCGACTAACTACACTAAAACACACAAGGTATTTTGAGTATTGCATCGTAAGTGCGAGACCTGCGATCGACATGTTCGAATTTTGGTCGTGGACCGGACTAAAATTGGGTGGGGTGTGGGGGAGGGGTGGGTGTGGGGTGTGGGTAAATACATTTCAAGCTCAACATTCTGTAATTAGACATGAATATCTATTGGAAAATCGAATCCAATTTTCCTTAATGAATGGAAAAATCATCCAACTAGTACGTATTGGATTTGGGTTGTATTAGTGGGCTTAATTAATCTTAATTCGTCCTGTTAGTTAGGTTAAGTGTTTCAGATTTGAAACAAAGAGAAACCTAAATACGTGAAGGGACACAACCCTTTGAGAATTCAAATTAGAATTCTAAAGACACAACCCTTGAAGAAATCCTTGAAGCATCATGATTCTTCATTGAAGAGGTACGTGAAGCATCATGATTCTTCATTGAAGAGGTACTAGTAATCCCTATAAATACCCTGCACACACTTAGAAAAGAATATCAATTAGAAACCTAATTATCATTCTACTGCTTTCTAAAATCATCTTTAATTTTGTGTCAAAGAGAGTTCATCACTTTAAGTTTTGGTTCGCCGTTTCTCGAAGTTTGGAGTGCTACTACATCGAGAAGTTAGTCGTTGTATCCTGGGAGACATACATCGATAATCCGTAAGCACCACTGTGGGGTGAATCTGTCTTAAGGCTAGAGGATATAATCCTTGCCTCGACTTTGGTTTTGTCTAATTGGGTTTGCATCCTTTTTCTCTCTTCTCTGTTTGTTTTATTGCAGTTTATACACAAGATTGCCAACAATCTTAAGACAGAGACATTATTATTGTGTGTATATACTGAGATATATACAAACTGGTTGTCTCTATTTATTATTGACCGTGCACTAATAAACTTGTTTGTGGTTACTGTTTGTAATACAGGGTAGAGGTAACTTGTGTTGACGTAATTAATTTTATTTACTATCTAGAAATTAATGGAATTGGGTTCTCAGTCGAGTGGTATTCAGGAACGTCAAAGAATTCCTTTTGATTTGCCTGTCTAAAGAATTTTCAATTCCTCCTGACATCCGTAACACAAGTTGGAGACTATCTACAGGAACACTAAAGCATTGCCTTTGAGTGCTTTAATTTTTATTGCCGTGTGTTTACTGCAATAGATAAAATTCGTCAATTTTGTTTGGTGTACTAATAAATTTTCTTTGTACAATTTCTGTAGTACAGGTTTTCATCACACGGGTTTTTTTAAACTCAAGATTGAATTTCGTGACACCATTTAGGGATTCCGCTTAAGCGGTATCCTTGTTCCATGGCTGATCACGATAACTGCCATGTGAACAATTGAACGTATCACAGTTTTCTCGGATGTAACTCACAGATAAATTGTTTTCGGCTTCATGGGAATATGGTTATGCCAAGTAAGTGGTGTATCTCAAACTTCTGCCAATGTTATTTCATGATTGGAACTCTTTTCTTCTTATACCGGAGGTTCTACCGAATTTGTCTTACGGATATCATGCATGCACATATTAATATTGCCATCTGTGATAATATTAGTTTTGAATGATCATACATGCATCCGTTTCGACTCTGCTGAACGAATAATATCATCCAGGCTTTGGTGTTGTTTATGTTCCTAGATGCAATTGGAGTAGGACCCCGACGGTTCATTCCATTTTGAATTTAATTACCTATTTCTGCATGTAATTAATTTCTTCATTGGTTATTTTAATAATCCATTTTGTGAATGAATGAATCATTTAAGAGATCTCCATTTTCCTAGTCTGAACAGGGGTAGCATCAAAGGACACGTCTCAGTAGAAAGTAGTTTCTAACCCTTTAGAAATTTTGCTTCCCTGGTTCAAATTAATCCCTTCTCCTGTTTGAAAAGTGTGCTCTCTTTTAGACAAAGAAACAAGTAAGAAAAGCAAAGTGGAAAATAATTTATCCAATTACAGTGGTGATCAATTATTAAGCCATTTCGTTTCCGGAGATTGGCGGGGACTGGGGAGATACCAAAGGGTTACTACCATCCAGTCAGAGTTATAATGGTTTTGAGGCTCCTGGTTCCTGTAACATCTATTTATTTGGTTTGAATTATCAGCATTCAAATTCAATTGTGATATCATGCTATTTCAAAATAGGCATGGCGTAAATAGGGGATGAAATGATCACCCGGTAATCAAAGACAGTTTGCAAAGAGGTTTGTATTTGCCGTTAGTACTTGGATTCAAATTCAAACAGACTCGCATCTATTGGATGTGGAAGGATGATGTGTTAACATCCTAGTTGTTTGATGCTCCTGATGACAACATTTGAATAATTCAAATTTTAATTTGAGATTTGAATCTAAGCACAACAGTCTATTCGGAATGTGATCAATATTGACCCATGATGGTTGGTGATTAATTCATCCTTTATTAAGTTTTACTTTGGATCAAATTGATGTCCGAGGTTTCAAGACTATTAGAGGAGATATCCATGAAATGTGGAGAAAAAGAATGAGATTTCTTTATCAATTAGTATCGAATTTGATTGTATCTGCTTCAATAACGGCATAATCAGTTCCGAAAGTTTTGGTATCTCAATACCTTCCGAAAGTTTTGGTATCTCAATACCTTGAAGTTGAGAACGGCTTGTTCTTATTGTTCATGGCATTGGTATGACCATGAAATGTGGGGGACATGGGTGTAGATTTAAGTTTCTTGATTGGGTGGACCTGGGCCAATGTTTATCACATGATTCAATAATTCATGTTAAGATACAAGAACATGCAACTTAGTTGAAGTTCTTAAAATTATCAAGAAATCTTAATTATTCGCATTACCTATGAAATGTGGGACTTGGAGACTCCTTACTCAGTGATCAATGCTAAATTGGTGTAGAATGAGAGTTGGAATTTTACTATGGCATCTAGTTTGCTTGGCTAAAAGAAAAATACTACGATATATATATTTGTATATATCAAAGAGATGATTATGAATTTCTCAGTACATGTACCTTGTAGGGGTTGAATCTAATAGGGTATATTAGAATCCATCAACTGTGGGGGTGCTTGAGTTTGAATTCTCATAACTCATGTCAGAAAGTGAAGCATGTAACTAAAAATTAATGGTGAACAGAAACTCTAGATTATAGTTTACTAGATCTTAACCCGTGCCGTAACGGCACGGGATGTTTTGTCTCTAATACGATATTGTTCACATTTCTCTTGCTTCATTTTATTCGTGAGTAATTATTTTGATATTCAAATAGGTTTTGGGAAACAAAATGGGTTACCTGATCTTTTTATTTTTTACTTAATCATGTTATTCCAATTTATTATCTGGACGGAGTAATAATGTTGTGCCACATGAAAATAAAATAAAAAATACGCTAAATAAAAAATTTCCCCATTTATTGTTCCATCATACCATAATTTCAAACTTAAAAACGAATATTTCATCTAACAGTACATATACCTAAACTTCCAATCCAACTCCATGATGTTTATGAATATATTTGTTCCGAAATTATTGATAACTAAGGCTCTAAGGAGTGAAGCAAAAACCTATAATATTTTCCCTACTATAGATAAACACTATTTATTTATTTTTTGTAAATGTGACAGTTATAAAAATGAAGAACCCTTGGCTATTGGAAGGTTGAGATATACACATGTGAGTTGAAAAGATAAACTTACAATAGTAAATCAAAACATGTGTAAGATTTTTTCTCAATCATATTGATAACATAAAATTGAAGAAATTCGTGGATAAAAAGATTTCACACCAACTATGCTAAGTAGTGCATGAATGGCGTTCTCACATCTAGTGTTACTCAAGTAATTTGGAGTTTTAAAGAGCATAGTCATATTGATATTTGTATATACATAAATTCAACTAACCTTCCGAAGAAAAATTACTGTATAGTTTCAAGGTAGAGCCGACACAAACCTCTGTCGCCTTCAATGTATACAACACACATTGGGTTTAATCGTCCTTGAGATTAAACAAATACCCCAACATTAGTCAAATAATGTCTACAAATACGGGATCGAAACAAAGTGCTAATGGGAAAAATGAGAGACTAACATCAGTTCTACAAATAAAATACCCTATATGTATCAAAGTTTGTTAACCAAACATGTATTCAAATTAAAAACTCATCAACTTAACACAAAAATATAAAAGAACCCAAGTTAAATTAATACTTGCATAAACAAAACTTATAAGAGAATTTTGTAATTATTAAATACCTTTAACATCACTATTAGAGATTTAATTGCATGCCTCGTTAAAAACTACGGTAGGACGAAATCATCAGATTAATCTGTAGAAATTTCACTGGATATGTAGCAATTCATAAAAGTTTACACTGGTGGTGATGCGTTCCATCTAAGTGTTGTTCGATTGATTATTTTTTTAGAAGGTTTCGGTTTTCATTGGAGAAACCGAGAGGGAGAGTTTCATTATATTCATTATCATTCAGAATTCCAAGACCAACTCGCCCTCTGCTTACGGGATCCCAATAAACCTTAGATTTATCTATTGGACGGAGAAACCTTAATACTAAATATGTAGTTTTTAGTGTTATTTATTATATAACGTGACATCCAAATATATTTTTCTTCTTCTTAATTTTCATGTATTTTAACCGAGTTTATATTAGCATTAAGATGATCAACCACATTTCTAATTTATAGTGTTATTCTTTTGTAGCAGCACATAATTAACATAGTCAATTACTACTCATCAAAATCGGCCAGTACCACAAACCACCAGATATCACTTCTTTCTCCACCACCACCATTTTCCATCCCTCGTAGAATATTGGGCACACTTATAACTTAGGTCGTCAATTAATTTATTCAACTATATTTTTTTTGTTAATACTGAAAATCACGCGTACTAACGGTTACCAAAGATAGCAGTGGTACCAAAAATAACCATTTTGTCTTATATGATTTGGTATCATCCCAAAATTATTTGTTATCTGCCTTTTCTGATCGTGTCAAAAACAACCAACTATACTTTTGACAATACAATATTACCCGTCATGTAAATTTTTTTATTATTTTGGATTCAAAAATAAAAAACCAATACCACCGCCATTAAAACCATCCAGCGCCACTATTTCTTCCACCAAAACTAATGTTACTGCCTCCACCACTTAGTAACACCTTCCACCGCTTCCACCACTTACTTCTTCCTCTACTACCACCACCACCAGTAATATCAATTGAAATAATTTTTGTCAAAATTATTATTTATTGATGGAGATATGTATTAATATTAATTAAGGGATATTTATGATGTAAAATTAATAAATCGTTTATCATGAGAAATTAATGAGACATCAATTAATAAAACACTTATACTAATTAATATTTAGGTTGAACAAACCATAACCATAGATTTATCTTCTCTCTAGACAAATCACTTATACTAATTAATAAAACACTTATACTAATTAATATTTAAGTTGAACAAACAACCACTGTTGATTTATCTTTTCTATCAATTCCAACCAAGGTGGAACAATGGTTAGAGGCCACTCTTATGACACAATAGGTCATGAGTTCGAACCTCCCCGCTATAATTTTTGAAATTCCATATCTTGACTTGAGTATTCATTTTTAATTCATAATATTGGAATGAACACCACGTGTGCGACTTGTAGGGTATGGTTTGGACAACCACATCCATGGATTTATCTTTGCTAAGGACAAATCCTGACCACCACTCAGATAGGCAAAGTTAGCCAAACTGTGCTTTATAAGGGAGACTGCGTACAGTTTGCTATGGGCTGGAGTTTAAGTTACTATCAAAAGTTGAGAGTAAATTTACTTGATCTATGATTAATTGAGGATTAATCTGTGACAAGTGATCAATTAATTAGGACTTTTGATTTAGTCTATCATTTGGATTGAATGGTCATGCTTCGCATAAATTTTAAGTTGTTTTGAAACACTGCAATGGAGTCAAATGAATGATATGCTTATCATCTTGGACTGACTGAATTTATTTTCTCACATGTTAGTAAACATCCCACCTTGTTGTGATGCATCATCAGGAAAGAGGAAACGATGAATTTTATTGTACGAGTGAATTCGTCAAAATGCAGGGGTGTTGGTAAACATACGTAGCCAATGGACATGGTTTAACACAGTTAATGAGTTAAGTAAGTTATACTATGACTCGTGAACATACCATGGTCAAAATTCTAAGATCTACGAGATAGTTTATCCAATGTGAAATATCTAGAATGTTAAACGAGTATTGAATCTTAGACGTAGAACGATTCAAAGTAATTAAGAAACTATGTGTTAATTTTGTGGAAATACAATATCAAGGAAACTAATTAATGTTGATGGAGCGATCAACTATATGGACTCCAGAGCTTTGGACGCAAAGTTGGAGAAATAGGTAATTTGGGAATTTCCTTGACTATGATGCATGATAATATTGTTCTGATCAAACAAGTATTTAGCATACACATAGTTTGAGATATTATGGTACGTCTCGATACATAAATCGAAGACATAAAACCATAAAGCAATTGCTCTCAAATGCGCGCATATAAAAGAAATAGTGTTTGAGAATTATATCAAGTCGACAAAGGATATAATTTCCATAGAGAGCTTATAATTGCGTCATCGGGGGGAATGGGCTTAAAGCCTACAGGTACGAATCGTATTAAGGGAAAACCAACCTAGTTGACTGGAGATCCCAAGATCTAGGTTCAACGGGACAACATAAATTAAAAACGATTCACAAGAAGCACTGGGAAACATAACTCTAGCTATGTTTCTACCCTTTCCTATGATGAAACAGTGCAGCCTGTCTCGTAGTTAAGGATAAGCATTGCTTTTAATGATTCCTAAGATTTGGAAATTCCAAATAGGGTATGGCAGGATACTCTTAATAGGAAATCACCTATGTGAAGTGATAAGTGTGGCCGCTTCCGTGAGAACCTTTGATAGGCTAGGTTCATCTAAAAGCGCTTCATGAATTCTGGGAATGTTCAGGGCCGAAATGAACATAACCATGAGAACCAACTTGGTGAGGAAATAAATTGTGTGATAGTTATTGTCTTGGTTTACACTTAAAAACTAACAGTTCAAAGCCTCTGGCACACTGACCCAGTAGTAAGCCCGATATCTATTCACTAAGGAAGGTTCAAGGCGAAAGCTACCTATCCCCATGCAATTTATTTCCGTTTGAACTCTCTTTAGTGTCTGTCTGCATTTTCTTTTGCATCCTTAGTCAAAGAATTTTCATTCATGTGGGGGATTATTGGAAAATCGAATCCAATTTTCCTTAATGAATGGAAAAATCATCCAACTAGTACGTATTGGATTTGGGTTGTATTAGTGGGCTTAATTAATCTTAATTCGTCCTGTTATTAGGTTAAGTGTTTCAGATTTGAAACAAAGAGAAACCTAAATACGTGAAGGGACACAACCCTTTGAGAATTCAAATTAGAATTCTAAAGACACAACCCTTGAAGAAATCCTTGAAGCATCATGATTCTTCATTGAAGAGGTACTTGAAGCATCATGATTCTTCATTGAAGAGGTACTAGTAATCCCTATAAATACCCTGCACACACTTAGAAAAGAATATCAATTAGAAACCTAATTATCATTCTACTGCTTTCTAAAATCATCTTTAATTTTGTGTCAAAGAGAGTTCATCACTTTAAGTTTTGGTTCGCCGTTTCTCGAAGTTTGGAGTGCTACTACATCGAGAAGTTAGTCGTTGTATCCTGGGAGACAGACATCGATAATCCGTAAGCACCAGTGCGGGGTGAATTTGTCTTAAGGCTAGAGGATATAATTGCCTCGACTTTGGTTTTGTCTAATTGGGTTTGCATCCTTTTTCTCTCTTCTCTGTTTGTTTTATTGCAGTTTATACACAAGATTGCCAATAATATCTTCGGTTAGAATTTTTATAGATAAAATGAAAGTCAAGAAGCCTGTCATGTAGACAGAATTAACTCTCCATATCAATCCACTCTTGTACTAGCAACTTTCAGTGCTGCCCAAAACAGCTTAAATTCGTTGTTGTTTCCCCAGCAAATGTAACCAAACCTCAATTTCTTAAACAATTTGAGAAAACAAAACTGGAACTTGTTGAAACGCTTAAAGGTCTAGACATGTTGAAGACAGAGTTGAAAAAGGTTTTTGCTGACCTTGTTTTCATGAAATCTCATGTTCGTGAACTACTTAATGAGGATTTTTCTCTCTGAAGAGCGCGTGGATACAGTTGATGACAAATTCAATGGTTTCAATACCAATGAAGAGTCTGGAAAAATCTACTCCCTCCGTTCCATTTTAGATGATGTTTTAGGGTTATTTTTTTGTTCCACAATACTTGAAAGTTTTCATATTTTTCCACAAAACTACCAATAACATCCTTACTTTTTGTCTTGGAACTATAAGTTTATTTTTAAATGCACTAATAACAATTAATGTTTGAAGACTTTTCTTAAGGGTATAAATGGAAAATTTTCATATCTCTCTCCATTTCTTAATCTCCGTGAAAATTCCAAAAACATCATCTAAAGTGGAACGGAGGGAGTAGTTTATTTTGTTTTTTTTTTAATATTACTAGGAAACTTCTTGTGAGAATTTATTCTTACTTTTGATAAGGATAACTAGTGTTTGGTATAGCAAAAACTGTGATTGCACATGCTATTTCCAACGTTTTTCATCTTGCATGTTTTTAGATTTATTTACTTAAATTCTAGAGTTGTTGGAAGATGAACTTGCAATATGTAATTATTATTGGTTTAATTATTACAAAAGTCTTATAAAATACATATGCCTTTACGTTTTCATGAATCGAGCTGATATTTCATATGTGCTCATAGAAAAAAATCTTTGAGGATTTTCTCGCAGTATTGATCTACTTGTGATCACACTTCTGTAGTTTTACTGCTTGACACACTCCGTAAGATTTTCTTATGTTGAGTCATATCGATCAAATTATCTTTTTGTCCGTAACTGGCGTAGAGATTATTTTAAGTCGATTTTTGGATACAAATCCCTGTGATTTGTTAATGTCCTACAAAATCCTTCTTTTTTATAAAGCAAGGTCACTCATGTTGTTTTCTTGGGAATGACATCAAATGGGGGAGAGTTCTTAAATGTACTTGTGCTTCATTGTTATATCTTTGTGAGGAGTGTGGATGTGGAATTTTAAAGGGGATGTTTGTATCTTAAATCTCCTAGATGAGCGCTAAGTATCTTCTAACTATGTGATATCTTCTAAAAAAATTGATATGAGGAGTTGCATTTGAACTATGTAATAAAATGTAGAATCTCAAAACTCTTTTAAAACTAGACATATCTTTTGGTTGTATTCATTACGATCCCACGATTTTCGTACCTTAGTTAATTTTATTGACAAAAATGGGGAGAATTATTTAGTAGTTTCATATTACATACATATGGTTTACAGATCATTATATGTGTGTGTGTGGTGGGGGGTGGGGGTGGAGGTGGGGTGGGTGGGGGGGGAGGGGAGTCAATCAATAATCTATAGGTTTCACCTATTATGCAAAAGATGTAAGTATTGATTAAGGGGGATAAATATATCACCGTAGTAATTGGTTCTTCAACAACAACGATAATAAGTTGAACACGTTCAGAATCATTACAGCTTGAAATTACGAATAGGTCAAGGTTTAGGGTTTAGGGTTCAGGGTTCAGGGTTCAAGGAGTTTAAGTAGCCAAGGAAATCAAGAATGATGGAATCGCGGAGTTGTCAAAAAATAAAATAATCCATATGTATTGATAGTTTTGTCACTAAAATTGGCAAAGAGAGAGATTATTAAAGCATTGCTCGGTCGAACTCACAAGTGTTGTTATCTCAAGCTTGTTGTCAAAACTATATCTTGATTTCTAGTTTACATGTAGTTAAGTCTCAGACTAGGATAGAAATGTAGTTGATAAAAACAGTGGATCACGACAGTCATCATTGCATTCTACAATTTAAAGGCGAAGATCAACTGAAGATTTTGGAGAATTTCATCAACAAAAGGTAAGTGAAGACTGAACCCTATTTCTCAAGTTATATTCACTTTTCTATCATTGATACCATATCGGATAACTAATTAGACTATTATGCATATATACAAGAATTTCGAGTCAAGTTCATCCTGGTAATTAGTTCTCGAAATATAATGACTAAGCTTAATGAACATTCTACTTGGTGAATTTCGGTTAAGGATAATTTATTTTTCGAAATCAAAATCATTATTCAAGTTTTATCATTCGAAAATAGTCTGGAATAGTGATATGTGTCATTGATGTTATTCGGGAATGTTTTAAATCGATTAGAGAGAAATATAGAACTACTATAGATTCGGATATAAGACAATGTTATCAGTCTTGCAAACTGGGAAAACTATTATAAACCTGAACCCGTATTACATGTACTCGTACACATAGAGGAGTAGTTATATATCGACTTACAAATTTATGGTGCGCATATTCTTATGCACATCATGTGAAAATCTTTTTAACTCGTGAACAAGATCAGTACGCATACTCATTTGCAAAACATTTTGGAACTATGGTTACAAAACCGGGATTAGTATCCTAACCAATACACGTACCAAAATAGTTATGTGTTCCCGAACTCGGTTTAGTACCCATACCGGTACGCAAACCAAAATAGTTATGTGAACTCCGGAACCGATCATAGTCTTAAGGTTTCCAAACCGGTACGCATACCTAAATAGTTCTGTTAACTCCGGAAATTGGTTTTGCTAAATGTTTACAAACCGGTACACGTACTATGACTGACCTGAGTCACGAACGGCTATGGTGTTTGTACTTTGTGCATTTACTAACCATGTCGATTATCTTCAAGTGTGATTAAATTATTTCTACGAGATAATTAGCATTTAATTAATTCTTTAAAATACTAAACTTATTTGATCACATGATTGTGAGTCAAGGATAATGTCTTAAGTGTTCATGAAAATAATTATTAAGATTTTAAGTTCAAATCGGCTAATTTTGGCTAACCACGTTGAACATTTATAGTCATTGTACACGTTTCGGTTACGGTTTTACCTAACAAGAGTGTATATCTTGTTTATGTATATCAGATTCAAAGATATATCTAACGGTGTATATTGTTTGCTTGGTTCCAAAGCTATCTTAACTTCAACCTAAAGCAACATATGCTTTGAATGTCTATAAAAGGGAAATTTCAAGTAACTGAGATCTTTGAATCCCGACACTACTTTTTGGTGTGTCCTAGTTGTATCTAGAGTCATCCTCTTCCTAACGCTTTTAGGGTTTAACGACTACAAAGACTTCATAGGGATTCGTGAAGCCATGTCCAGTTATCTTTCATTAATAACTCGATTATCCTGATCTTGATCGATTGTTGAGCTGCTCACTTGATCAAGATAAATAGAAATCATTAAAGTTTTCTTCGTCTCAAACTTTGCTGATTCCATAGGTTTTATACTTGTGAGGTGAATAATAATCTAGGATGCACTTCGGGTTGCATAATTCCGGATTTTGAGGTCAGCTAGACTTTGTCTATTGCTATTGATTTCCATTACCTTTGGTCAAACTATTTGATTGTAAAAGGAAATCATATATAGGATTAATCTGTGGGAGGCAGATTTGTTCAAAGTCTTCAATTGAGTTGAAGCAAATCTTAGTTGGTGTGACATCGGCTAAGGGAATCAACTATGTTGGGATTCAAGAGGAGTAAGGAGCACAATTGTATCTTAATCGGTGGGATACCTTTTAGGGATCAACTACATTCCAGTTCGAAGTTAATTGGTATTAGGCTAGTGTCTGTAGCGACTTAATACAGTTTGGTGTTCAATCTGGACTAGGTCCCGAGGTTTTTCTGCATTTGCGATTTCCTCGTTAACAAAACTTATGGTGCCTGTGTGATTTATTTTTCTGCTTTTAATTTTCTTTTGTTTGTGACCTTGTTCATTCTGGATTCTCTTAACAATAATCTTGAATTTATCAAGGGTTTCATTCTTATAAGATAGAAATGCAAACCAAGCGAATCTGGTGTAATCATCTACCATAACTAAAGTGTACTTATTACCAGCAACCGTGGATTATTGAATAGGTCCGAAGAGGTCCATATGAATTAAATCAAGTGGAGATTTAGTGAGAATATCTCGAGATGATTTATGGTGAACTTTCGTTTGTTTACTTTTTTGACAGGCACCACATACACCATGGATCTTTGCATTGATTTTGGGAACACCTCTAACAAGTTATTTATTAATGATCTAAGTTAGAAGATGATAATTGATGTGACCAAAACGCCCATGCCAAAGATGTGTAGATTCCACCTTAGTCAAATTACAACAGTTACTAAACTGAGTATCCAGAAGATAACAATTGTGTTTACCATGAGTTCCCTGAAAAATTACTTTCCCAGTTTTGTCTACAATGTCATATTTATTTTCATTGAAGATAACTCTATGGCCTTTGTCACAAATTTGACTAATAGAAAAAAGGTTTGCAGTCATCCCTTTTACGTATACTACATCATCGATTTCAGGTACGCCAGGAAGTTTGATCGTCCCCTTCTTGCTTATGTAACAACACCTCCCATCTCCAAATGTCACGGGACCTCCTTCATAGTCGTTTGAAGACACAAACCACGTGAGATCACCTATCATATGTCCATTACATCCACTATCAAGAAACCATTGAAAGTGCGATGATGATTTTAAAGCAAAATCTCTCATACTAACACTACTCTCCTGTATATGATTTCTTGTTAGTTTTGTACATCCGTTTAAATAAGAAAATAGTTGTTCAACTTTCTTATGAATATTGCTTACAACTTTTAGGCTTTTCTGGAAGGACATACACGTATGTTGAAAGTGATTGTAAGAGTCACGGAACATACAATGACCAATATCCTTAATCTCGTTTGAGTAGTTCTGAGTCCTATCATGTTTCACAAAGCCTAGACCTTTCTTATTATCTGACTTGTGACCATTATTCAGAGAAGAAAAATAAACAGAGTTATTCAAATCCATTGAAGAAATTTTTACAGATTTCAAATCATTATACATTGCAATTTATGCAACAAGATCAGAGTTGATCCGGATTTGTTCATCCAACTTTTTCGGGAGAATTACTAGTTTTTCATAACTTTCTCTACGATCATATTTTATTCCTGGTGAAGCGTTTATAGAGACTTTATAGTCCATAGAGTTAGATCGCTACAAACACAGACTTATAAGGTCTTAAACGTGTTTTCCAGCTCTGATACCAATTGAAAAAATGGGGGTACAACAACCTCACCCAATAATTCGCTTAGCAATCTGTATGGAATAACTCCAATGTACATTTAAGAGAATCAACTAGACAGTCAGACTCAATCTTAATAAGAAGTATATCAAAGAGTTATATCTCAATTTCTCGATTCAATATTTACTAAAGCAAATTAAAATCTGCGAGTCTAATTGAATACAAGAGAAATTAACTTGAATAGTACCAAAGACCAATGTTCAAGTATTAATCAATTTCAATCAACAACCAAAGGTCGGATTTCCAAATTGATTGATTCAACGCACAACCTGTGATATTTCAATTATATAACAAAATATAATGTGGAAAAGAAATAACACAGACATCAGAAGTTTTGTTAACGAGGAAACCGCAAATGCAGAAAAACCCCGGGACCTAGTCCAGATTGAACACACACTGTATTAAGCCGCTACAGACACTAGCCTTCTACAAACTAACTTCGGTCTGGACTGTAGTTGAACCCCAATCAATCTCACACTGATCCAAGGTACAGTTGCGCTCCTTACGTCTTTGATCCTAACAGGATACTAAGCACTTGATTCCCTTAGCTGATCACACCCATAACTAAGAGTTGTTACGACCCAAAGTCGAAGACTTTAATAAACCAATCTGTCTCACACAGAAAAGTCTATATGATTGAATAAATCTATCTCCCACAGAAATACCCAGGAGTTTTTTTTTCCGTCTTTTGATAAATCAAGGTGAACAAGAACCAATTGATAACCCGAACTTATATTCCCGAAGAACAACCTAAAATTATCAATCATCTCATAATAATCTAAATTGTATGATGACGAAAATAGATATTGTGGAATCACAAACGATGAGACGAAGATGTTTGTGATTAATTTTAACTTGCCTATCAGAGAAATTAATCTCGAGTCAATTATTTCAATTGTACTCAATATGATAGAATCGGGCAAGATCAGATCACACAACTACAGAGAAAATAGTTGGGACTGGCTTCACAATCCCAATGAAGTCTTCAAGTTGTTAACCTAGAGGGTCTCGGTATAAACCTAAGGTTAAAGGAGAATCGAATCTAGCTTATACAAATAGTATCACACAATAGGTGTGGGGATTAAATTTCCCGGTTGCTAGAGTTCTCCTTTATATAGTCTCCAAATCAGGGTTTGCAATCTAAGTTACCTTGGTAACAAAGCATTCAATATTCACCATTAGATGAAAACCTGATTATATCCAAGCTCATATCTTTCAAACATTAGATCAAACTTAGCTAGTTATACACAAATAAAAGATATGTCATTTAGGTTTGTGTAACCGTACCTAAACATGTACAAGTCGTTGGTTCAAAAGTAGTTAACCAAATGGTTAGCCATATGAGTACTTTCATATTAACCTTATTCATCTTCCCCATAACTAGTTCAAATGATTCAAATGAACTAGTTCAAGAGTTGTTCAATTGCTTAGATCTCATAGAAGTATACAAGACACAATCGAAACAAAACTGGTTTTGATTCACTCGAATCGATTCATGAACTTTATAGACATGGTTTGAAAATATGCATTCCTTAGTTTATATAAATTTAAGTTCACGAATAAACCAATTTTAGAAAGTAACACTTAAGTATGCATATGGGTATGCATACTTAAGTAACCGGATTTGAGCTTGTTTTAGTTTCCAAACTCAGCAGAAATTCACGGACGTGAACTTTCCGCCAGTATGCATATGGGTACGGATACTTAGGTAACTGGATTGAGTTGGTCTTGAATTCCAATCTCAGCAAAACTTCACGGACATGAACTTCTGCCAGTATGTGTATTGGTATGCATACTTACCCAGTCTCCATCAACCATTTAGTACACACAAAAGTATGCATACATTTGGTTCCCGGTTTTGGACTTATACACTAATGCACGAACACATTATATGCTTATATCCAAAGATGGTTACATGTTCTAAACTCTTTATTTCAATCATTGAAACATTCTTAGAGGATGTTAAATAGAAGTTATTCACACACTATTTTTCATCAAAGCAATTTTTAAGATATTGAAATAATCAACATAACTTTCGTCACTTGTAAAGATGAACTTGGCCAAAGCAAAAGCTTACCAACACATATTTCGAGAGAGAGAGAGAGAGATAAACTCGACTTGAAATAACAAATGTGTATGATCGAAGTCTATACAGCAAGACGACTTTTGTCTCAAGATAGGAGATAGAGATAGACTTTTTGAGTGATAGATAAGTTCAAGTCTCCATATACCTTTTAGTCGATGAAGTTCCACCAGTTCCTTGAGTAGTTTTTCGTCTTTGTATGATGAACACTGTGGAGTCTATAGCTCAACTGCACTTTCTATCCTAGTCAGATACTTAGCTATAAGTAGACTAGAAATCAAGACTTATAGTTTTAATAACTAAACTTAACAAAAAGCTTGAGATAGAAACACCTGCGAGTTCGATCGAGCAGTGCTCTAACAGGATTTACCAATTGATTGAACTGTGCACAACCTGTGATATTTAAATTATATAAACAAATATTATGTGGAAAATAAATAACACAAACACCAGAGGTTTTTGTTAATGAGGAAACCGCAAATACAGAAAACCCCCGGGACCTAGTCCATATTTGAACACCACACTGTATTAATCCGCTACAGACTCTACCCTACTATAAGTTAACTTCAGACTGGAATGTAGTTGATCCCTAACCAAGTCTCACACCGATTAAGGTATAGTCGTACTCCTTACATCTGTGAATCCCAGCAGGACTCTATGCACTTGATTCCCTTAGTTGATCTCACCCACAAATAAGAGTTGATACGACCCATAGTCACAAATCTGTCTCCCACAGAAAAGTCTATTATGATATATAAATCTGTCTCCCGCAGAAATACCTACGAATTTTTTGTTCAGTATTTTGATAAATCAAGGTGAACACGAACCAATTGATAATCAGGTCTTATATTCCCGAAGAAAATCCTAGAAATATCAATCGCCACACAATAACTTAACTATATGGTAGTAGAAAAGTTATTGTGGAATCACAAAGAATGAGACGAAGAGCTTTGTGATTATTTTGTATATCTTACATATCAGAGATAAATCTCGAGCCTATCTTAAAGAAGATAGTACTTAATACGATAGAACAAGTAAGATCAGAACACGCAACGATAGAGAAAATAGTTGGGACTGGCTTCAGAATCCCAATGAAGTTTTCAAGTCGTTAACCTATAATGGTTTTAGGAATAACCTAGGTTAAAGGAGAATCGACTCTAGTACGCAACTTGCATCACAGAAGTGTGGGGATTAGGTTTTCGAGTTGCTAGAGTTCTCCCTTATATAGTCTTTCAAATCAGGGTTTGATAGCTTAGAAACAAAGCAATCAATATTCACCGTTAGATGAAATCCTAATTTAAAATTCAAGTTAAGTTTGCTTAAAACCAAAGAAATATCTATCCATCTTTAGATGGTCTTAGCTTGTTACACACAAATGAAATATACCTTCATTTATATATGGGTAACCGTACCTAAACATGTATATTGAGTTGGCTCAACAATAGTTATAACCAAAGTTAACCACATGTACACTTTTGTATTAACCACATTCATCTAACACTTCTAGATCAAATGATAATCAAATGAATCTGATTGTGTTACTCATAGTATGAATGATAATCAAATGAATGTATTTGTTCATGAATATTTAGCCACGGTTTGCAAAGATTGCATTCCGTAATTTATAAATGTATTTGTTCATGAGTATGAAATCATACTTAGCCAATTTCAAAACTTAACCAACAAAGTTTACAAATGGGTGCGCAAACTTAAGTTCCGGACTTTGGTCTTGTTCGACAGTTCGCAAACAGGTACCCATACTGTCGTCCTGGACATAACTCAGGTAAAACCGTTCGCATACTGGTATGTAAACTTGGTTCCCGGATTTTAACAGTTAAAACCGTTCGCATACTGGTGCACAAACTTGGTTTCTGGACCTGAATCATCTCACAACGATTTACATAATGGTCTGCATACTGTTCTATATCCAGACTATGGTTAATTGTTCAAAACTCCAATTTCAATCATTGAAACATCCTTAGAGGATGACAATAGCTGTGTCACATAAACTATTAGCTTATAAGTAATTTTCAAATGATTGAATAACCAATACGAAACATTCTGAGTCGACATCAAATGACTGTCTCACACAAATCATGCAAGATGTTGTAAGGCAATTTTAATATGATCATTTTTTGACTTATTATTTTGTTTCCAACAAATAAATTATTTCCAACTTAACTCATCAAGAATAATGATGAACGTAGCTAAAGCAAAAATCTTTTCGACACATATTTCGAAAAATAGATATGCGACATAAACTCGGCTCGAAATATCAAATATGTATAATACAAAATTATATATAGCTATATACGACTTAGTCTCAATAGTATATAGAATAAAATAGACTTATGAGTGATAGATAAGTTTTAGTCTCCGCATATATTTTGTTGATGAAGTTCCTCCAAGCTGTCCTCAGTAGATCTTCGTCTTCAATCGATGAACACCGTAAAGTCTAAATCTCAACTACACATTCTATCCTAATCCGAAACATAGCTATAAGTAGACTAGAAATCAAGACTTATAGTTTTGATCACCTAAACTTGACAAACAAGCTTGACATAGAAACACTTGCGAGTTCGACCGATCAGTGCTCCAACAAACTCCCCCTTGTCAATTTTAGTGACAAAACTATCAATACATATGGATTAAAAATAAATAAACTTTGTAACTTCTCATCCAACATGCTTGATTTCCTTGGTTCTTAAACATTCCTTGAATTCTTCGTCACTCCAAGTACTCCAGTGATTCCGAACGTGTTCAACTTTGCATCATAGTTGTTGAAGATCCGTAGCCATAACAATAAGAAAACATATGTACTCAATTATTGTTATACATTGTCATAGTATTATTACACAACATCAAATTTCAATTGTATCATAACTTTGACAATAATACTACGGTGATATGTATCACTCCCCCTTAGTCAATACTTAATCTCACAATTAAAGCCACTCTCCCTTACATAATGATTCGTAAACCATATGTATGTAGTGTGAACTACAAAATCATTCTCCCCCTTTTTATCAATATAAATTGCCAAAGGTACGAAAACTAACGGGATCATAATGAAATTCTCAAAGAGATTATTCACGACTAAAAGAGAACATATCAACTTTGTTTCGATGATTCACATAGTCAAAACTTAGTGTATTCATCAAGAAGTTTATAAAGATACAAGATAACTCATACAATATTCCAAAGCCACACTCCCCACAAAGATTTGGCAATTAGGCACAAGTTGAATTAGAAACTCTCCTCCATAAAATGTCATTCCCGAAAGAACAACAAGAGCGACCATACTTTTACGAGAAAAGAAGGATTTCTTTGGACATTGCCAAATTACATGAAACATGAATTTGTATCCAGAAATCTTGAGTAAATTAACCACAAGTGAACTTAATGATTAATTTAATCGGAAATGCTCAACATAAGAAAACTTACGGAACCATACAATACTTTCACATAGAAGTGGATCAGGGAAAGATCAATACTGCGGAATATTCAAAAGTTCATTCTATCTTTTATAAATATTTGCATAAAGACATAATAGACTTAACTTTTGTCATATATGAGATAATCATAGTTCACGGAAGTAAACACACATATCCCATAATATTTTTGCAATCTATAAAACCCATAAAGATTAATACTGCAAAATCATCTTCTAAATAACTTAGAATTTAAATAAATAAATCTAAAACATTGCAAGATGAAAAATCGTTGGCTATAGCTATGTGTAATCACAATATTTTCTATTCCAAACCCTAGTTATCCTTCTTAAAACACAAGAATAAATTCTCATAAGAAGTTTCTTAGACAAAATAAAATCAACAAAAAAAAAAAACAGAACCGAAAAAGACTTAGACATAATAAGCAACTAGAGATTGAACAGAAACAAGTTCATCAGTTGCTTTCTTCAGTTCGGTCTTAAGAAACTCAAGATTCTATGTTGCAATTTCAAGTTGATCATGTACAACCCCAAAATCTCGAAGAATATTTCCCACCAATTGAGATGACATCTGAACTGGAAGATCATTTTCATGGTTAACTGCATGATAGCAGGTTATGAAAAGGGGGTTCTCATGAAACTCAATAACTTTTCCATCTTCAAATTTGTCTTCCTTTTTGCATCCATTCATCGTGCACTTCTTGATATCACAAGATAATTTGGGGTAAAAAATGATTCTGCTAGTTTTGGTAAATTTGGGTGTGCCCGCCAAGAAACGAATCTAAACCCTAAACAAATGCACTGCACGGGAGTACTTTAGATTTGAGAGATCAATCTGTGCAATCCTGGCCTGAACCAAGAAATGGCCATTCCAGTCTTGCTTCGGTCACAAAATGAAGGAGAATGGTTGATGTTAGGGAGGGAAGCAAAGAAGGTGTTGAGATCAGAATGGTTAACTCTGAAGGTGTGGATATTTTATGACTTGTATCAGAATACGGAACTGGCTTGCGGAATGTAAGCTATCAGTTCTTGGTGTTTTTTCTGGATACTGTGTTGTTAACCAAAACTCTGTTGTCGGTTGAAATAGGTTTAAAACCTAGTTATATAAGTCATAGTTGAACGCACCTTGATCTCATAGGAAATGGGAGTAGTTGAGTGATGGATAAGCGAGAGCGTGTGAAAATCTTGAAAACCACGTCTTTTAATGAGGGAAAATGGGTCGGTACACACCCACTACTTCTATGCCGCCACTAATTGTCATCTTTTCCTGACACTTTCTCATAATGGGCATGTTGCACGCCGCACGCTGTAAACCGCCTGACCAATACCCTGATGAACATCCCCAGTTTGTAACATGTTTGATGTATCGAGTATATTCATGGAAAATATGCAGCAGGCTGCTAAATGGGTCTTATTTGCAAGACCTAGTTATTCTGACCAATCACACGCAAGCTAGGTGGCGGGTGGTCATGTGTGAGTAGCTACCAGGAGCTATCCATGTACATTAAAGATGTGGTGATCGGTCCTTGTAGGAGAATGGTGGTTGGTAGCCATTTTGACCTCCTATTACTTGAACCAAATTAAATCTAAACTGGTTAAGTTGGCTATCCAAGTTGGATGGCTGAGATGATTTGCAAAAGTTTGTGCTAATTCATGACATTTCGTAATCAAAAAATTCAGATGTGAGACCCTCACTAAAACTGTTGTAGAATTCTCATACGAACTCGGATTTTGACGATACGCCCCTCCATTCTCATCAGAAAATAATTTCTTATCTTCCCATTTGGGAATATTTGGGGTTTAAGGTCGTTTAGGAGGTGAAAACAGCCCGACAATAAAAACTCATGAAGAATTCAAGAGGAATTCTGTTAGTTTTCATCCATGACCTAGCTCGCATTTTAAGGTGTATCTTTTAGCCCGTTAATCCAATTTATGTGATTTTTTTTAGTATGTTATGCTAGACATCCATACGAAACTTTTGGCATGTAGCTCATACTAAAGTTGTTTACCAAATGCTCCCAGTTGTTCGTCCAATCTTTGGGTGATCGTTTAGAAGCCATATGGGTAGGCCGCGGCGTGGACGATTGTTCCTTATGGAAGAAGAGCGGCCAATGGTCACATCGACATTTTGTTGAAAGCCTATAATTGGAATATGGCCGGACGATTTGACTAGCGAAGTTGGGCGGACGAGATGATCTGCGACAGTTAATGGCCATCATTAATTAATTTTAATTTTAAAAGTTGTGTGGCCAACCAATTTTGGGCCAATGGTTTTTAGTTTTGGTGGCATGCTAAGGATCATTCGACCAGCCAGTGTTATAGTCTGGATGCTAATGAGTGTATCCATGCCTTGTCCATTGATCGGAATTGAATCTAGGCCGATCAATTCGGATGGCGAAGTTGGACGGTCGAGATCGTTTTGCGAGAGTAATGTAATGCCGCTTAATAGAAATTAGGGTTTTGCAAGTCGCGCATCTAGCTAACTTTGAACAATCGATTAGTGGCTCTGTTGGCGAGTTGGAAGGATTCTGATTGGCCAATGCATTAGTGGGCTCGTCGGTATGTATGGTGGTGCTTGTCCGACCATGTTAAGAAGTGGATAGACTTGATAAATCGAGTGGCAAAAACGTACGACCGTGATCGTTTTAAGACTGACATTGGCAGCCTATATTAAATTCCTTAAGAATTAGATGTGCCGACCAGCCAACTTCTAAATTTATTAAATGTGTGTGGTGCATTTAAAGTAATCTGATTGGTCCATAGGAAAGGGATCCGGAAAGAAGCAACTTGGAGCGTGGCCAGCCGGCCACAGGCGGCGCTTGTTGGAGCGGATCGGCCAACTAAGTGGCGTGGCCGCGCCTCCTTTTGATGTTGCTTCTATTTTCCGTAATTCCTCTTTATTTCTTGTTTTCTGGTAGGAATTTTCTCCTGCTAGCTCCATGGAGGATTAGTTTCCTAGCTTACCTAGGTTTGGTCTCGACCAATAGGGTTCGGGATATTGCGCAGGGCAAAAAGCCTAATTTTTGCAAATTGATAAAATTAGGTTAAAGGACTGAATTTTGCGGGTTGCCGCAAAACCAATCAAATTTTGGTGAATTTCACATACTGATACAAAAATCACTAATTTACAATTAAAGGGCAGCATAACTAAGCATGGCCCTGATTGAGTACTTCCACACGTATCTCAATCCTGACACTTGGGGAGATTCATGCTACTCAGCCGAGAGCGAACATTAATCGTCATGTCATGTCAGTATTAAGAGTTCAAATGGGAACATGGTATAGAACAAATACTCAGAAATTTACGGAATATTTGGGATTGTTGCTACACGCACCATTCTGGATAAATTTCATATACTGAATTTCTCAATACGCATGTAAGTATAGAGGCATGAGCACTCATCACTTTTAAATGGCTCAACTTCTTTGCAGAATGATGGCGCATTAAATACAAGGTTTTACAATTTTATCCCTGAACTAAAAACCACCATCAACACATATATCAGAAGAAGAAATCCTTGATATATTTATTTTTATTTTTCATAAGGAAACCCTAGGATTACACGTTTACGTTCAGTCATGGAACAGGTGTACGTACGTCCGTGGTTATGATCCAAAATCAGAACCAAGGAACCAATGGAGCCTATTTTTAGAAGCATGTTTTGATAAAAATCAAAAACAAATTCTAAACTTATGACAGAGTATCTTAGCCTAAAGGGATTTAGAGTAAAAGACATTTGTTGATTAAAAAACCAGTCAACTTCTTAAAGGAAGAACAAAACGAAGCATTTCAAAGTAAACAACAAGGAGCATCTTCTCAAGAGTTATCGATCATTTTTATTACAAGGAGTAATAAATAACTGGAGCAGGGATTAACAATAAGATTATCATTATTTTAATATATATATATTAAAAAATACAATAAAGACCACTTTGTCAAGAAGCCACTTTGTTAAGAAGAAAATATCTTCTTGAGAAACATGTGCGTCCTCACACGGTCTCAAAAAGAACGCACAACTATAAGCAGTCAAGTTGTAATTTGATGAGCATATTGCCCATCCAGGATATTGACATTCTCAACGTTTCTTTCCTGATCAATATTAGAGAATTCCATAGAGTTAGTCTCAAGAGAATCAATAAAATGAGGACAAGAAATACCTGATGTTGCTTCCTTCCTTTCCTTCTTAATGTTGCGCTTGAGTCTATTTATACTGGTTTTGAGTTCCAAAACACGATTATTGATATGAATGTATTTAGGAACAGTTGACCCTTTTGATCCAAAACATTCTTCAGTCATGGACGAAGTGTCTGAAGGTTTATTGTTTTGCAGAAACACCTTCTTACTTATTGGGCCACCAAAAGAGTTATTTGTCCTTATAACCCTATTCTTTGTACAATTGTAAAAGATTTTGTGTTATATTTACAGGCAAGAATTAGATCATCACATCACTTTTCTTGTCTGAAGGTTGGACTCTTAAAACCGGTAGTATGAGAAACAGGTTTGATAACTTCCTTAGACATCCAAATAAGAATGTTATGAAGTTTTTCATTTCGCAAATGAAAACGACATATCCTGTCAAGGTGACCTTTGTTTCCACAATAATAACATTTAAATGGAATGCTATTAATTGTTCTCATATGAGTTATTTTTGGAGGTTGACTGCCCTTATTTTTTTAAGTTTGTACTGCTAAATGTAAAACTTTACTTTTGCCATTAGTGAAGTTTTTCTATTGAAAATTGTTATTGGCACAAACAAAATCTATCTTACTATTACTTGGAGCGTCTTTTCCTTCATAGCCCAAACCTCATGTATCACGATTTTTTTTACAAGATCCCAGCATAATGGATAATTTTGTTGATCTAAGGTTAAAAAATTTCAAGTTTTCTTCCAGCAATCTGACCTTGTTCCGAGCAGCAGTTAGGTCACCTTCCAATTATTTTTATCGAGATAGAAAAATACTTTGTCTGTCATTAAAAGAACTTTGTTGAGAGATACATATTGCTTCAGATTGTGCAAGTTCTTCTTTCAACGCAAAGAGATTCTGACAAAGATTTTCACATTCAGAGTTCTTTGAACGCACATCTTCTCCACGATCTTTAAGAAGGGATTGTAAGATATTATATCCATAATCATAGCCCTTAAGGAGTTTTCTCATTATCTTGTTTTCTTGACAGAGAGGAGTCAGATCCTCACTGAAGCACGATATTTACTTTTTTTCTTTATGAGATGGTCAAAAAGCTTGATATATTGCGAGACTTCCTCATTAACATATTTTCCATCATCTTAATCATTTTCATATGAAAGATTATCCAACTGTTCATCCAAGTGTACTTCCCAGATATACACAGTTTCAAACAATAGAGAGGCAGTGAGATATTTCTCAGGAGAAACAAAGCTTTGAACCAAGTCAAAACGTTTCTGAACTGGTGATGTATTTATTGAGATAACACTTCTGTCCATAGAGTCATATTGCACGGACTTATGAGGTCTTTAACGTGTTTGCCTGCTCTGATACCAATTGAAAAAATGGGGGTACAACAACCACACCCAATATTTCGTTAGACAATCTGTATGGACTAACTCTAATATAATTCTGAGAGCACCACCTAATAAAGCGAGCTCAGCCAAAAAATATATCAAAGAGTTATATCTCAATTTGTCAATACAATCTGCAATCAAACAGATAGAAATCTATGAGCCTGATTGATATGAGAAATAACTTGAACAGTACCAAAGACCAATGTTCAACTGTCAATCAATTTTAATCAACAACCAAAGGTCGGATTTACCAATTGATTGAGCTACGCAGAACCTGCGATATTTCAATTATATAAACAAATATAATTTGGAAAATAAAAAGCATAGACACCAGAAGTTTTGTTAATGAGGAATCCGCAAATGCAGAAAAACGGGACCTAGTCCAGATTTGAACACCATACTGTATTAAGCCGCTAAAGACTCTGGACTACTACAAGTTAACTTCCACTACACTAAATTCTGGGATTACAAGCATAACTGAGACGTTACTAAAAGGCGTTGTAATGGCTTTTGCCTGTTTCAAAAAAAGGTATTACAAAAATTTTTGTAACGACAATAGGGCCGTTACGAATTTTGGGTTGTAACGGCGTTTGTAACAGGCACAATCCGTTACTACATGGTGAGTCGTAACATGCAAGAGCCGTTATGAAATTTTTGTAACCTGACAGACGTAACACCTCCGAGCAGTTATGAATTTTTTTGTAACATCAAAAAAATTACTACAATCAACATTGACCTGGTCAAAATTAGTCAATACTGACCAATTTTGACCATGTCAATATTTACTGGGAGTACATTTTCTATCGGGAATACAAATAACCTGCATTTTTTTTCATTCTACCACATTCAAAAATAGTTCTTCATTCAATTCATACCACATTCAAATTCAATCAATCATTTCATATCAAATAAGAACATCCATTCTATTAAGTATAATTTTTTTTTGTTATCAAATTATGAGGGAATACATAGAAACTTCCTAAGTTCAGTTCCTTCTCATTTAGGTCAGAACAAGTTCAGCTCAAAAACTACATACAACTTGATCAAAACTTGCATATACTTCTCAAAACTCGCAGATAATTGCCAAGCATTCTTCATCAAGTTCTCCTTAATCCCTGACTTATTCATAAGGATAATAACCGGCCTTACAGTTCCTGCACAAAGAATCTGGCCTACAAAAAGAAGGTATAAAACAAAATCAAAACCGCTAAGAAGCCAAAATTTATATTGCAGGGTAACCAACTGAAAGCTGATAGAATTCTTCAAATTTGAGCATACATTAACACCTCTTCAGCCTTGAGAATAACTGAAGCTAATAGGATCAAAAATAACTATGAGATAAAGCAAAACTTATAAGCAGTATCACCTATAATTATTCTTTAATGTCTCAATCACCTGTGATGCTGGTCTTCCCATCTCAGTACAATATTGCTTTGCTGCTTCACTGTCCTCCAGCTTTCTAAAATATGTCAAGTAATAAAAATTTCATAAACACAACTGAAACTGACATATATAGGTACCAAATTAAATTCATAGAGAAAACACGTTAAGAGGGAAGTCATAGAAACTCAAACAAATACACATTTAAATATACATGCAATTTTGACGTAATTTGCTCAGCTTAGTGCTTTTAATGCAATTATCCTATATGAAACTCTCCAAACGATATGTAAAGGTTGCTGAAGTTCTTTAAACTAATCCAAAACTACTCCTGCAGACTCTTTGTTAGTTCTCTATTAGTGAGTTTCCTACCAACGAACGAAGCTCAGGACCACCACTACTTTGGCTAGTGGACGATGTCCTTCACTAGATCCAAAACTATTTATGTAAACTGCAAAAATCAGAATTTATCATTTGATTGGCATGACCCAACACATATTTCTCACATATTATCTCTTCACCTCCTCCCAGGGCAATTTTCCTTCAGGGAAAAAAATTGAGGCTCTACCACCCATCACATAGGAGTTGCCTATGAAGAAAATATGGTTATGAGTATCATCTTGTACAAATACAAATATTAGATATACTATAAAATAGCTAGTTCACTTTAAAAATATTTAACTGAATGAGAAAAAACTGTTCTTTGGATGATTCAAGAATCCAAATGCTACCTGTTGCCACTTTAATGCGTTGAATTTCCTCATACTCAAAGACATCACCATTCACTTTAACTGGAATAGACACTGCCGCTACAACATCAGTAATCTCATTCCATTTAGCACGATCCCTAGGCCTACCTTCGACCTTTATGCAAGTCAAATAACATGATTAGCATGCCACATAAGCATAGCTTAGTCTCGTAGGTATATGATAACTACTGTCGATTATATATATACTAGTTAAAAATCATATGCCTTAAAAGACAAATAAATAACGACACATGAGCAAACATAACTTAGTTTCGTTTACCGAGTAGATTTTCCCTTCTTTGGATTTCGTAGGCAAGTACGGATGAGTAACCATAAACACATAAATTCACAAGAAATATATGGCAAGAATAAATATTTTAATGTAAGAAATAACAAATAAGCATGCAACATTTCAACTGCATAGAAACCTTTATGTCAGGATGAGTCATAATGAACTCCCCAAGTGATGGACTAAGAGTGAAAGTGTGAAACAATTGACACTAGTTCCAGTGCTCAAAACAAACTGCAAAATCATGCCTTCAACAGTTCAGACTCAAGTAAATCATTCTAGTTATTATAATTAAGTATGTTGAACTTACTCTCAGGAGAAACATATTTAAATGTACCACAATATTAAGGAAAAACCAGAGTTTTGAAGAAAAAAAATGCAAGACATTAAGCATAAATACTGAATGAAAAATATGCTTCAGGAAAAGGGTCTCATGGTTCCAATGGAAACACCACAGTAAATGTTGGAAGAACCATCCAAGGGATAAAAAACCACATAGTATCTGTGCTATTAGAAAGACAGAGGTAGTTAGTAAAAGTCATGCAACACTTAACATAAAATGCACAATATATAAGAGACAGGATCAACAGTCACCTTCCACACATCGCTGGATCCACAAAAGTTTCTTCTCCGTCTTCTTCCCTTTTCCATAATAGACTGTTGATAAGGAGTATGTAATAAATTACTTAACCAATTGCAAATCCATTGAACACCATAGTCAAATATAACTCAATAGTTCTCGAATACTTACTGCTCTTTCACTGCTTATGAGAGCCTTAACAAATACATCATTTGAAAGAATATCCAGTTTCTTTTGCTCCCCCCCTTCAATCAAAGACGAATATATCACTTGTTAGTAGCTAGATCCTACAAAAAGTGAGTAAGAACTGAATTTATCTTCCATTACCGGTAAGCTTCTCCTTCTGCTAATCTCAGTATTACCTGATTTAGAACTCAATCAAGCCCCTTCCAAATGCATCATCCACATAAAACTGACCACTCCCATTACTTCTTAACTTGAACTACAAACAACCATGACAACCCATTAGCTCAAACATTCTAGCTTCAACTACCAATCAATCACAAAAACAAACAAAAAACAACAAAATTACCTTAAAAGTAGTTAAAACAGCACCATAAACACTACCAGAAGCAATCCCAACCCCTTATAGCTTCTCAAATTCATTCCCATCTGTATCTGAAAAGAAATTTGAATAAAATTCCCTAAATCAGAAACCCAAATCACATAATCGATTGAACAAGAAATATGTTGATGGGAGAAAATGATTTACTGTTTTTTTTTAGGAAATGAAGAGACGACCGTGCGGATGAAGACTCCTCAACAAAGCAAATTTCTTTAACCTTTTTACAAACAAATACACTCCACGGTAGTGCTTTGAGTTTTAGAGATCAATCTGTAGGACTCCGGCCTAAACCAAGATAATTGCCATTCTAGAGTCAATTCGGTCACAAAAGATAATGGGTCGGTCTATAGGAGGGAAGCTGAGAAGTATGTGTGAGATCAATGATGATAAAAGGGATTGTGAATGTGTTGTGGGTTTCCGCAAATTGATGAACTGCTGGGTTCGAATAAGTGTGAATTCTTCTCTGTTGAGAGTGATTCTCAGATGAGAATTTTTGTGATAATTCCTGTATGTCTGTTCTTACTTGTTCAATCATGAATTCAGAGAACTTATTTATATTTCTAGAATGTGAACACATTGATCTCCAGTAAGTATGACGGTTGTTCGAGTGGAAGAGTGGGAAAAATGAGAGATCGTGGTTTAACCAGTTTCATCTCGTGCGGAGACTGGGTTGATCATCCATCCACTACTTTGCCAACTTCCTCAACCGCTTGCACGACTTACTCACATATCTCATCGTGGATGAACACACGTGTCGTAGGCCGCGAAACCAAAACCCTAGTTAATATCCCCCCATGTGACGAATGATGTCTCATGAATGTAGAATCTGCAAAGCAGATGTGTATTTAGTCAGTTGTTGACTTGACTTGACTAGACGATGAGTATTAGTATTGTTGAATCGAGCATGATGGACGAATACTCTATGGTTCATGAATTGAGAATGTATACTGGGACAGATGTATAATTCTCGAATGATCGTGAATAGTGAATCAACATGGTGAATATTGCTCGTCTGAGCAAATATTACTCGTATGATGAATTACTGAATATTGATAGGTAAATCAATATTGATAGTCAGAGCAAATATTGATCGTATGATGAATTACTGAATTATTGATAGTTGAATCAATATTGATAGTCAGAGAAAATATTGCTCGTCTGAGTAAATATTGCTCGTATGATGCATTATTGAATATTAATAGTTGAATCAATATTGTTCGTCTGAGCAAATATTGCTCGTTTAATGAATTATTGGTTGCGCGACCAAAATAAATTATTTATTTAAAATACTGGTAGCTGGACCGAGCATAATTCACTAGAATGTTGATTGTTGAATCAACATAAAATTATTAGTGTTTGAATATATTCAGAATTATGCTTTGAAGAGCATCTGATTCGAAACCCTAATTTTGGATCGATTGCTGATCAATTCATGATTTACTGAAAATCAATAAGTGAAGGGACCAACTACATGGGATAATGAGCCGACCACGTAGCTCCCAAATGTTTGAATGAGCAAGTACCAAAGTCCTTTGCAAACCAGTTGGTGAAAGGATGATCAAATGTTGGTTTAATCATTTATTAAAATAGTGCTCGTCTGAGCATTAGGTGATAAAACCTAATTATGGATAAGTGAGGGACTGACCAAGAGGGAGTAGAACCATCCCTTGGTGGTGTGGGACCAGCTGACGGTCGTTTAATGAAATTCCAAATTGTTTGGAAAAAGTTTGAACCCAATACGAACAAATTAGGTCAAATTATGAAGATGCGTGGGACCAGATCCTTGCAATCCAAAGGGCCGACCTTGGTCAGTTAAGGTGGCATTCCCGTGTCACCATATTTCTCGTGGCTCAATCCTGAGAATTTTGATATTTTTTGACGAGCGTTCGAGCAATATTTTGGATTTTCAGAAGAGTTTGGTCTTGACTGAAACTCTCAATTTTGCTTGAATGAGCAAGTAAGACATTGCTCGTGCGACCAATATTTTGAGAATATTAAAATAATAATATTTTAACATTTGCCGTGTGAGTAGTCTAGCCGGTCATGTGACCATCTGACTTTTTGGATTTTTCATCGTTTGCGCAATATTTTGAGAAAATATGGAAAAACCAGGGTTTTTGCTCAAACGAAGGAGTTTCATGAGATGAAGGAAATAATAATAATAATAATAATAATAATAATAATAATAATAAAATCCCCTAGAGGCAATCTTTTATAAAAAATAAATAAATAAATAATAATAAAAGCCTGTGCGGCCCGGCCGAATCTTTGTAAAATACTTACGTTTTATTGTCTTAATAAAAGCCTGTGCGGCCCCCTTTCATAATAATAATAATAATAATAATAATAAAATAAGGTATTCTAGGGTGTGGGACCGGCCACATCCAGGGCATGGCCGACCGGCTAGTAGACCCGGTCCTGTGACACCTTTTCCTTATTTTTTCATTCATTGTGTGAAGGAAATATGGAGAAACTGGGAGTTTTGATCAAACGAAGGAGTTTGCTCAAACAGGGAAAATAATAAAATAAGTAAAGATAAAATAAAGTAACGGAAGAGGGGGACCGGCCAAGGGGCATGACCGGTCGTGGGCCCGGTCCCATGCCTCTTGTTTATTTTATTTAATATTATTTTCCTTCCTATTTTGCATAGGTTCCTCGTTCGTCCATATTTTTGAATGCTCATTCGTGCATTTGGGTGCTCGTTTGTGCATCATTGTTGAGTACACTTGCACCATTTTATCGGGGCTTACTCGGTGGTGGCTCAGATGCCTGTGCGTTGAATATTTATTACTAACCCATGGAATTCTACTGGGAAAGGACATAAATTGAAGTAATAAAATATTATGATGAATGTAGAATATTTTCTAGGAATTCAGTTAATGAATCTTGCAACTATAAATAATTAATTGATTAATTGATGGTTCTATACTAGCAGGCAAGTTGTCTAAGAACATTATAATTGTTCGAGAATTGAGCGGGATGAGCTAGTAGAAACGTCATATTCATTATGTATAGTCAGGGATAATATTGTTACATCCTGAAGACGTTATCACTCTATACTAGCAGGAAATCTGTTTAGGAGCCCATCCAATCATTAAGATTCTATATAGTCATGGAAAACGATGTTACATCCTGAAGACGTTATTGCTCTATACTAGCAGGAAAGTTGTCTAGGAGCCGTCCAATCGTTTTCGATTATATGTAGAAGTGAATACTGAAATTGCTCAGTTGATGAAATACACCCGTTATATCAATTGAGAGACCGCATATTCATGTATGCTCTGGGAGGCAATACACTCAGAGGTTTTATGGATACTCTGAGAGGCAATACACTCAGTCAGAGGTTTTATGGATGCTATGAGAGGCAATACACTCAATCAGAGGTTTTATGGATACTCTAAGAAGCAATACACTCAGTCAGAGGTTTTATGGATACTCTGAGAGGCAATACACTCAGTCAGAGGTTTTATGGATACTCTGAGAGGCAATACACTTAGTCAGAGGTTTCATGGATGCTCTGAGAGGTAATACACTCAGTCAAAGATCATCGTGGCATAAGTTTTCATGCTTAAATGAGAGACATGGATCTCAATACTCATCTGATCGCTGGATCAGGAATATGCATGACTATGATTTTACGATTTTATCCTTTGTCAAAAATCCACCATCAACAAAACCCTAAAACAATTATCATTTTTAAACCCTAAAACAAATACCTAAATCTAGCTGAAAATAAATCGAAATCAAAACCAAAAATAGGTACCTAACTCATCTTTACCTAAATTAAACAAAGAAGTGTTGCAACCGCTGCGCATCGGTGGCAACTTGTTTACAAATTCATGGGATTAAACAACCCATGATCAAAAATGATCAAAACCCAAGACCCAAATCCATTTCCCCCTCACCCCCTTTGGATTCTTTCCAAAACATCCTCACCCCCATTGGATTCTTTCCAAAACATCCACCTCACCCCCATTCTCTCACTCAATCACTCCCAATTTGTTTCCCACAACCAAATATATTCCATCAATTAAGAAAACATGTTTTGTTGAGTGGAGAGAACCCTAATCTCATTGGTATGTATTCATATCTTGTATCTTGTTCTTGAAAGTTTAGAATTGTTTAAAGATATAATTTAATCCAAGTTTTTCAACATCTTGCTCTCACAATGTATGCCATGTATCCATTGTAGTTAGAATATCTCTATGTTGATTATGCTACAACTCATGCTTACCAAATATTGATCTTTAGATTAGTTGTGCTTAATTAGACAATTAATGCTTTGGAGAAATACTTTAGTTGTGATTAAATTATCCATTGGAGAAACACCTTAGTTATACGGTAGACTTGAATCTACTATAAGGACAAGAATAATATCTTGTTATTTGCATCTTTTTACTTTTATTATTTCAATCTTTCTAACGATTA
The DNA here is from genome assembly GCA_023529315.1 of Papaver bracteatum. Taxonomy (NCBI): domain Eukaryota; kingdom Viridiplantae; phylum Streptophyta; class Magnoliopsida; order Ranunculales; family Papaveraceae; genus Papaver; species Papaver bracteatum. The sequence continues at coordinate 727,826 of JAJJWX010005194.1, forward strand.
CTATACCACCATGCTAGTCTCTCGGAATGCGATACCAAACACAAGACTACGGTGGTCATCATACAAAAATTTGATTTTTGATTTATTTATTTTTTAATAAAAGACTAAAAAATCTATATGCAAAACACTACAAAAAAAAAATCCTACAAAAGACCCGCTACAGTGGTCATAGAAAAAAGAAAAAAAATGCAAAAGACTACAAAAGGATCCTACAAAAGACCATAGAAAATTTTGATTTTTTTTTTTTTAATAAAAGACTAATTTGATTTTTTAATAAAAGACTAAAAACTCTATATGCAAAACACACCCCCAAACCTAAATCTAACATTGTCCTCAAGATTGACGAAAGGGTGGTGCTAGTTAGCACACAAATATATCAACAAGATTCAAAATTTTACCTACTAGATTATACAATGATGACTCACCATGTACCAACAATCTAAAAAGTTGAGGATCAACCCAAAAAGACGTGGTGCGGAAACATCAATGACCTTACACAATTATAACGGGACACAATGCAAATATGTGAATGAGTTACCCCAAACCTAGATTTTTCAATAGATATATTTTTGGGTACAAAATCTAACAATTTCGGGGTGCACCATGCACAAGATCTAGTTCAAAGTGGATTTTGTCGGGGATGGATGGAGAGACATGAGTGAACTCTAATTGTGGCTCATCAAAGGTATTATATTTAAGCGCAAAAATAGTCCAAGAGGACTTGAGAGGCACCAGATTCCAATCCTAGATTAGGTACTCTTAGAAAAGTAGGTTTAACAATAACTTTACAAACCAAATCTAGGTTGGGTGCAAGATTACCGGTTGTGACATGGGAAGGGAGGTAGGCACATCATTATTAGGCACATCTATAACTCCTAAATCATTTTTGGTGTAGCGACATGCTCACATTCATAGAACAATCCATCAAGACCCAAATAAGTATCATGCTCATCAAGTTTTATTCTCATGCATAGACAAATCCAAAGAGACATCACAATGTTGTGACCTAGGTAGAGAATCGGACACGTCAATTATATTTTGATGCATAAGATGCTCATAAAACAAATCAATAAGCCCAGTTCACAATCATCCCCTAGAACTTCAGTTTTTCATGCATAGGAATATCACAAGAAACTTCACATTGTGACTTAGGCGAGAGAATCGACACATTAAAGTTATTTCCACAGAGAAGCTAATGTCTCGAACTCAAAGGTTCGACAATATTTTCGGTAAAAACATATTCTTCTAACATAACATCATCATCATCGAAATGCATTTCCTTATTTAAAATCGTAGTATTTCTAGTCCCTTCATTTAAAACAGGTTCATATGCAATATCAGCTACACAAGTAAGACTAGGCATACTATTTTCACATTTTATTTCATTAGGACAAACAAATATTTCATCTGAAAATTCCTCCTTTCCTACATTTTGTAAATGAATCAAATTCATTTTTAATAATGCATTAAGTTGTTCAATGGAATGAGAGTCTTCAATGAGTAGGAAATTCATAATTAATGCTATATGGTTTATCATGCAATACACTCATAGCATTATTTTGTTCGATGAGATCGATATTTTCCTCCACAGATTGAAGTACAAAATTGTTGAACTTCCTTTGTGGTGGATGATACATGTGTGCGGGGTCATTAGGGTCTATAAAATACGATCGCAACCTTGAAAGGTTGATTATGGTCCCAATGACTATCGGCTTTGTAATGTGTTGGCATTTCATATTTTGAATTTTCATGATATTCTCTAGATTGCCTAAAATCATGCAAAATATAGCAATTCTCGGCGGGATGGCCTAAGCCTCCACATAAGGTACAAGCATAGATTTGATTGCCTAGAAGAATTATATCGCGATTCATGCATTTGCATTTCTAAAGCTGGAGTTCTAGCTTCTAATTTGGTCCAAAAGTGATGATTGTGAGAGTTGGGCCTTTGTAAAGATGTTTATTTTCACCTGTGGTGGATGATACATGTGTGAGTAGTTACTAGGGTTCATGTATTGATGCTCGGAATTTGTGAAAATTTCCATAATAATCCTATAACTAGTGACATCATGATTGGAGTTTCATAATGTGAAGCATGCCGTAAGCAAGCTCTGATGGATTTGTTTCCATCCCCACACAGACAGAATCTGACATGAGACCAAACTTCTAATCCTTCGAAATGGAATTTGTTACAATGAGCAAACTCCTCTGGAATCAATAGTTTAAAGTAAATTGAATAGAGGCGAGGGATGAGCTTTGATACCCAAGACCTCACGTATTACAAGGCGGCGCAGTCACGCATTCAATTCTGAAACCGTCATGAACCGAAGTATGCTTAGAAGTAACCAATGTTTTTCAAAAGACTTTCCTACTAAGCTCGTTACCTTATAGGTCTTGTTCTATTCAAAATTTTAAAGCTTAGGTTCGCGTATGTATCGTTTTTCTAAAGGCGGGCAAGAAGAAACGGTGATGAAATCCGAACCCTTATCTTGTATGGCGAGTCCTTGCCCTTTACTAGGGAAAATAAAACGACGTATTCAATTCCTCAACATATATGCAAACGAAGGAATACAGTAACTCGCTAACAAGGATTCGCGAGTGTTTCGACAAACTTTACCTCCGTTCAGGGACGGAGGATTGACTCGGGCCACGACTCTATGTCATGAGCAGAACTCCGAGGCCGAGGTGATATTGTAATCACCGTCTTACCCAAACAGTTGATATTTAATAATACCCTTGGTAGGGTTTAAAATAAAAAATAAAAAATAGAATGTCAAGTCAAAGTCCAAAATAAAGTGCAAAAGAAAAAGAAAATTACAGAGTAAAAGGAATCCTAATACAAACTAAAAATAAATAAAATAAACTCTCTTTTTTTTTTTTTTTTTTTTTTTATTAAAATAAAAACTTCTTCCGCTTTCTTTTCGCTTCCTTTCCTTCGCCAGACTACTCAGGCACCTGTTGAGCTCAAAAGAGGTAGTTAGGGTTTTGAAGTTTTAAAGCAAAAGCAAAATAAAAAAAAATAAATAAGTGTAAAATCGCATTGTGAATAGTAATTTGATGAACTATTGTCGCTACTGATAATGATGAACTACCGTTGCTACGATACTTGATGTGATACGATTGATAACGATGTGAGATGAAGAACACGAAGAACAAACGCTTGAAATCGTTTTGAAAAGCACGAAAGAACGACACGAATAATAGCGTCGTTGTTTAACGATGACACGGTGAATGTTGTTGTTGAATTTACGGATTTTATGCGACTCATGCAGGCGGGCGTTTTTTTTTTTTTTTTTTTTTTTTTTTTTTATTGGTGTTCTGAATATACTACGATACAGTGACTTTGTGTACAGTGTTTTATCTACGTAAAAATGCTACGATTCCGAGGAGACAACTTGAGAAGATGAAAAAATCAGTTCTTCCAAGTTCGAACTCTGACGAACAAACTAAAATCGAAAAAATGAACCACCGAAACCCTAAAATCTATTTATGAAGCCCTGAAAATCTTATTATAGATGATGAAGAAAATCAATATTTGGTTAAGCATGAGTTGTAGCATAAAACGATTCATTAAACTCGATCTGGTTTAATCAAGATATGAATACATACCAATGAGAGGAAGAGAAGATAGGCTAAGAGAATAAACTCGATATGGTTTCATCGACTGAGAGGAAGAGAAGAGAGGCTGAGAGTAGAAGAGAGAGAAAATAGAAACGAAAAATGAAATTTTCGATCTGGTTTCATTAGGGTATACAGAAATAACGCATGTGAATCGCACACACATAGGGGGAATATCCTCTAATGTTACTCATCTTGGATGGAAACACAATGGTACGTGTGTGAATGGCACATTCACAGACTCTAGTTGTTACGACCCAAGTGTGACGAAGCGTGTGGATGGCACGCCTATAAAAAAATCGTAACGACTAGCCTATGTTACGAATTTTAAATGGTCCATGCCTGTTACAACTGTTTCGTAACGTCCATTTGTAACGGGAATTTCGTAACAACCAATAAGTCGTTACAAATTTCTGTTACTAATATGGGAATTTGGTGTAGTGTTCCCATTGGAATGTAGTTAGACCCTAACCAACTATCACATCGATTAAGGTACGGTCGCGTTCCTTACGTATTTGAATCCCATCAGGACTCTACGCACTTGATTCCCTTAGCTGATCTCACCCACAACTAAGGGATATTACGACCCAAAGTCGAAGACTTTATAAGAAAATCTAACTCCCACAGAAAAGTCTATTCCGATAGATAAATATGTCTCCCACAAAAATATCTACGAAGTTTTTGTTCCGTCTTTTGATAAATCAAGGTGAACAAGAACCAATTGATAATCCGATCTTATATTCCCGAAGAACAGCCTAGAAATATCAATCACCTCACAATAACGTATTGTGGAATCATAAAGAATGACGAAGATCTTTGTGATTACTTTTTATATCTTACCTATCGGAGATAAATCTCGATCCAATCTTAAAGAAGATAATACTTAATACGATAGAACAAGTAAGATCAGAACACACAACTATAGAGAAAATAGTTGGGTCTAGCTTCAGAATCACAATGAAATCTTCAAGTCGTTAACCTATAATGGTTTTAGGAAAAACCTAGGTTAAAGGAGAATCAACTCTAGTACGCAACTAGTATCAAACATAAGTGTGAGGATTAGGTTTTCCATTTGCTAGAGTTCTCCCTTATATAGTCTTTCAAATCAACGTTTGATAGCTTACAAACAAAGCAATCAATATTCACCATTAGATGAAATCCTAATTTAAGATTCAAGATAAGTTGGCTTAAAACCAAAGAAATATCTCTCCACCGTTAGATGGTCTTAGCTTGTTACACACAAATGAGATATACCTTCATTTAGATACAGGTAACCGTACCTAAACATGTATATTGAGTTTGCTCAACAATAGCTAACCGAAGTTAGCCAAATGAACACTTTTGTATTAACCACATTCATCTAACACTCTAAATCAAATGATAATAAAACACTACAAGAAACTTAATATATTGCAGCACCCAATGATTATGGCAAAAAACCCTACTAGTGCTGCGAGAACCTATGTAGCAAGAAGTATATTGCTGCACCCAATCTTTATTGGTGCATCAAGAGATTATGTTTTTAGCCACACTGTTTTCATATTATTGTTACATCTATGTGGCAAAATTTTTATTTTGCAGCAGTAAATTAAAACTTTTAACTGCAGCTAAAAAGTACTGTGGCTAGAAATTTGCTTTTGCAACACCTATATTGAAGGTGTGGCAACATATGGTGTAGCAATAGCTAAAATTCTTATAGTGAAATGAATTTTATTGTGTTACTCGTAGAATTTTTCAATTTTTTCATATTCTCATAGAAGTATACAAGACACAAATGAAGAAAAATCGGATTTGATTCAAGAGAATCAATTCATGAACATTTAGCCATGGTTTGCAAAGATTACATTCCTTAATTTATAAATGTATTTGTTCATGAGTATACTTAACCGATTTTATAACTTAACCAACAAAGTTTGCAAATGGGTGCGCAAACTTAAGTTTTGGACTTTGGTCTTGTCCGACAGTTCGCAAACGGGTACGCATACTGTCATCCCGGACCTAATTACTCAGTTAAAAATGTTTGCATAATGGTATGAAAACTTGGTTCCCGGACTTTAACAGTTAAAACCGTTTGCATACTGATGCACAAACTTGGTTTTCGGACCTGAATCATCTCACAACATTTTGCATACTGGTATGCATACTGTGTTATATCCGTACAATGGTTAATTGTTCTAAACTCCCATTTCAATCATTGAAACATCATTAGAAGACGACAATAGCTGTCTCGCAGAAACTATTTGCTTATAAGTAATTTTCAAGTGATTAAATGATCAATACGAAACATTCTGAGTCGACATCAAATGACTGTCTCACACAAATCATGGAAGATGTTTCAAGGAAATTTTGACATGATCATCTTTTGACTTATTATTTAGTTTCCAAAAAATAAATTGTTTCCAACTAAACTTGTCAAGAATAATGATGAACTTAGCTAAATAAAAAAGCTTTCCAACACATATTTCGAGAAAGATATAAGCAAGTTAAACTCATCTCAAAATATCAAATGTATATAATATAAAATTTTAGATATTTGTATGACTTAGTCTCAATAAGAGATATGATAGAATATACTTCTGAGTGATAGATAAATTTTAGTCTCCACATACCTTTTGTTGATGAAGTTCCTCCAAGCTCTCCTTAGTAGATCTTCGTCTTCAATCGATGAACGTCGTGAAGTCTAAAGCTCAACTACACATTCTATCCTAATCCGAGACAGCTATAAGTAGACTAGAATTCAAGATTTATAGTTTTGATCACCTAAACTTGACAAACAAGCTTGAGAAAGCAATGCTTGCGAGTTCGACCAAACAGTGCTCTAACAGTTTGGAGATAGATTCATTTACCTCACCTGGTTCAACTCAAATCTCTGCTAGTAATCTCCAATTATGTATTTAGATTACTTCATATTTAAACTCATATGTTCAATTTCTACATCACTATCTCAACATCATCCAGTTTTATCTTCAACTACCTTAAACATCATAATTAGTTGTTTTTTTTCTTCTAATTTCTTAATCAAGATCTATTGTTCTTGTTCCTTGATGGCGAGATAGTCTGAGCGTGTTTTAGGATGCTACACCAAGGTCTAGTTAGGGGGGAAAGTAATTCCACTAATTGGATTTAGGCAGAGGGTTAAGATGTTGTTGGTTTCAATTTTTATTTCAAGGCAGTCCTCACTACGGTGTTGAGGTATTTGGCGTTCTTAATGATGTTTCTGTGTTTAAACTTCGAATTGGAGTTGGTGAGTTACATAAGTACAAGTTGGAGTTCTCTTTATTGAGTTTATATACACTCAGTATGCAACTTAGTGTTTAGTTTGCATATATCACTACGGGAAAAATAGTGATATACAACTGTAGATTGACAACTCGTATTTTTGAAGTCGCAAAAGGTGGCATCTTTTACAACCTTTTCCAAACAAAAGTTGTCAAAGTAAACAAACGTCCAACTCTTAGGACTAGAGAGGACCAAAGAGTAGTGACGAGAATCTAAACCACTATGTTTGTGTGAAAATAGTTGCACAGAGTAGTGGCCACCTTTAGAATTTAACAACTCATACCGTAAAAGTAGTGAATCACTGTATAACAACTTCCATAAGGGTTGTTGAAGATAAAACAAAAATTATTTTTAAAAATGTTCTTGGTAAAGATTTGAACCCAAGCATACTGTATGTTCGCACAAGTCATCAACCATCCTTTCGGCTTCACAATATTGGTAGATTTGTGCTTTTTTTTTTCTGATCAATATTCACAACCTTTATAAGGGTTGTAAAATGATAAATTGACTTTAAAAAATAAATGCGGCTAAGGTGAATCGAACATAAACCTCCTCTGTCTAAGACTTGGATTTCAACCACCCTTCCACATTTACATGTCTGCTTATATTTTACATTTACTTTTATAAAAAAGTGATAAGGAAAAAAAATAAATGGACGGTTATGATGTAAATGGATGGTTATGATGGGAGATGGAAAAGATAAGAAGATATGGATAAATAGACCTTCTACAACCCCCGTAAGAGTCGTCGTAGAGGTATAAAAACTTCTGCTAAATTTTTATCACTTCTGCATAAAAAATCCCACTTCTGCAAAAAAATTCTCACTTCTGCAAAAAACTTCTCACTTCTGCTAAATTTTCTTTTCATCGCTATTGACAACCTTTATAAGAGTTGTCGTTGAGGTATAAACACTTCTGCTAAATTTTTCTCACTTCCGCTAAATTTTATTCACTTATGCTAAAAAAATTCTCACTTCTGCTAAAATATTTCTCACTTCTGTTAAATTTTTCTCACTTCTGCAAAAAAAAAATTGTCATCACTATTCAATTTCGATTTTGGAGCCAGTTTGTTTCTCGAATTAGACAAATTTGTGTGTTTAAGGTTTCTGAGAATATTTCCATGGAATTGTAATCTTAAATGGGTGGATTCATCGTCTTTGCGAACTTTTAGACTTATAGTAGTCCGCTCATGGCCTAGTTTCGATCTCGGTACTAGTTTCTTTATCGAAGTTGATGAATTTGTGTGTGTTTAAGGAATCTGAGAATATTCCCATGGAATCTTACCCGTAAATGGTTGGATTCATCGTCTTTGCGAACTTTCAGACTTATAGTAGTCCGCTCATGGCCAGGTTTCGATCCCGGAGCCAGTTTCTTTCTCAAAGTTGACGAATTTGTGTGTGTTTAAGGTTTCTGAGAATATTCCCATGGAATCTTACCCGTAAATGGTTGTATTCATCGTCTTTGTGAACTTTCATACTTATAGTAGTCCTCTCATGACCAGGTTTCGATCTTAGAGCCAAGTTCTTTCTCGAAGTTGACGAATTTGTGTGCGTTTAAGGTTTCTGAGAATATTCCCATGGAATCTTACCCGTAAACGGTTGTATTCATCGTTCTTATGAACTCTCAGACTTAAACTAGTCCTCTCCTAGCCAGGTTTCGATCTCGGAGCCAGGGTTTGCATACAATATGCCAGAATAGGGTTTGTTTAATATTTCGGAGAATATTTCAAAGGAATCTTACCTGTAAATAGATGGATTCATCGTTCTTACGAAATTTCCGACTTATAGTAGTCCACTCACGGCTAGGTTTCGATCTCGAATCCAGGGTTTGCATACAATATGCCAGAATAGGGTTGGTTTAATGTTTCGGTGAATATTCCAAAGGAATCTTACCTGTAAATGGATGGATTTCATCGTTCTTATGAAATTTCAGACTTATAGTAGTCCATTGACGGCCAGGTTTCGATCGCTGAGCCATGGTTTGCATACAATATGCCAGAATAGGGTTGGTTTAATGTTTCGGGGAATATTCCAAAGGAATCTTACCTGTAAATGGATGGATTCATCGTTCTTACGAAATTTCCGACTTATAATAGTCCACCCACTGCCAGGTTTCGATCTCGGAACCAGGGTTTGTATACAATATGCTAGAATAGGGTTTGTTTAATGTTTCGGCACTTTCGGGGAATATTCCAAAGGATGCTTACCTGTAAATGGATGGATTCATTGTTCTTACGAAATTTCCGAATTATAGTAGTCCACTCACGGCCAGGTTTCGATCTAGGAGCCAGGGTTTGCATACAATATGCTAGAATATGATTTTTTTAATGTTTTAGGGAATATTCCAAAGGAATCTTACCTGTAAATGGATGGATTCACCGTTCTTACAATTTTTTTGACTTATAGTAGTCCACTGACGGCCAGGTTTCGATCTCGGAGCCAGGGTTTGCATACAATATGCTAGAATAGGGCTTGTTTAATGTTTTGGGTAATATTCCAAAGGAATCTTACCTGTAAATGGATGGATTCATCGTTCTTACAAAAATTTTGACTTATAGTAGTCCACTGACGGCCAGGTTTCGATCTCGGAGCCAGGGTTTGCATACAATATGCCAGAATAGGTTTTTTTAAGGTTTCGTAGAATATTCCGAAGGAATATTACATCTAAATGGATGGATTCATCGTTCTTACCAAGTGTCTGACTTACAGTAGTCCACTCCCGGCCAGTTTTCGAAATCGGAGCCGGGGTATGCATACAATATGCCTGAATATGGTTTGTTTAAGGTTTCGTAGAATATTCCGAAGGAATCTTACCTGTAAGTGGATGAATTCATCGTTCTTACCAAGTTTGAAGTTAGAACCCTCTCAGAGCTTCTTCATTCATAATTTATATTGCTTTATACCACATTTGAAGTTCGAATTGACACTGAGCTTCATATTTATCGATTCCGGTTATGTATCATGCTCAGTTTGAAGTTAGAACCCTCCAAGAGCTTCTTGGTTCATAGTTTGTATGGTGTTATACCACATTTGAATTTCGAATCGAGACTAAGCTTCATATTTATCAATTTCGATGATGTATCCTGCTAAGCTTGAAGTCAGAACCCTCCCAGAGCTTTTTGGTTCATAGTTTGTATGGTGTTATGCCACATTTGAAGTTCGAATCGACATTAAGCTTCATATTTATGGATTTCAATGATGTATCCTTCTAAGTTTGAAGTCAGAACCCTCCCGGAGCTTCTTGGTTCAGAGTTTGTATGTTGTTATACCATATTTGAAGTTCGAATCGACACTGAGCTTCATATTTATCGATTTCACTTATGTATCCTGCTAAGTTTGAAGTCAGCCGTTATACCACATTTGAAGTTTTAAATCAACACTGAGCTTCATATTTATCGATTTCGATGATGTATCATGCTAAGTTTGAAGTCAAAACCCTCCCGAAGCTTCTAAGTTCATAATTTATATGCGACTAGTCGAAATTCAAACCGGAAGCACAAAGAGAAAGCACAAAAACACAAAGAGAAAGCACAAAGAAACACACCAATTATCGAATTCATTTTTCATTTTCCCGATTCATTCTTATACATTTTTTGGATTTTTTTTATATCAGAATGTCGATAACAATGTCCTAAATTTATTAATATTTTTTTGGATTTTTTTTCACGTTGAAGGTTGATAATTAAACAAAAAACATGAGTTCGTATTAACACAAAGAGAAACACACATGCTTCTCAATCCTTGATCACCTTCATTTTTCATTTTCCCGATTCATTCTTATATATTTTTTGGAGTTTTTTATTTCAGAATGTGGATAACAATGTCCTAAATTTATTAAATTTTTTTGTTCATGTCGATGGTTGATAATAAAACCGAATACAGAGTTCGTATTAGCACAAAGAGAAACACACATGCTTCTCAATCCGTATGAGCATCCCAAATACATCTCACCCGTCAGATCTTTTCTTAATCCATATGAGTATATCAAACGCAACGCGGTCCGTCCATCATTTTCATTCGGATTCAATTTTTTAAATTTTTTTTTCTCTCACTCATTCTTGTTTTTTTTTTATCTCTCAACCACTCGAACTCTAATTTCCTATTCTATCTGTTTCTATCTTTTTTACTCTCCAAAGAACACCTATCCTCTCCTCTCCTCCACGGATGACCACCGCTGTAATATTTTTTGTGAGAGAATAAGAAAGTGATCGAGTGAGAGAGTAATCGGTAAAGATTAGTTCACTCATTTTTCCCATTCTCCACAAACGTTATTTCATCCGAGTGATGAGTGACGGCAGAGTAAGTACCGATTAGGGTTTCGATTTATGAAGAGAATAAGATCTATTCAATAATCATCTAAAGGTTGAATTGAAGATAACAGAGATCTAAAAGATGAAGATGATGTTGCTAATAATCAGCTAGAGGTTGAATCGAGATTTGGATTTCTGAAATCAACAATAACATGCAAGAAATGGGTTGATCCGATGATTCTGCTGCTGTGTTCGATGGTGATGAAGCTTGGGTTATTCTCAGATTGAGATATAGAATTGATTATGTGGCTGTATGGAAGAATTTTTGAAGATTAATGGTAATTTAGGGTTTGTAAAGGATAGCAGAGATGGGGGTTTTGATGAATTTACCTCCAAGAGCAGGGAATAAAGAAATTGAGATGAATTTGATGGTTATGGCTTTCCTTGAATTTGTGGTGGAATCCAGATGAATAAAAATTTGGTTTGTGACTAATTCTTGATGTAGTAAGTTACATGGTTGAATGCAATGGTCTTGGCTGGGGAGAGTATGGGTCATTGATGCTAATGGAGCTGAGAAAATGTTTCAGATGAAATTGGAAATGGTTCTGGGTGATGGGATTGATCAAGCGAATATGTAGCCTTGGCGGTGTGTTGCTAAGGTTTGTAGTGTACAAATATTTACAGATTGCTATGATGCAGAAGCTGTCAGCTAAGGCTCATTTAAGATGAAATTGAGTTGAAGATGAAACTGAGATTGAGATGAAGCATTATAGGCATTTGAGCAGCTGGGACTTCAGAAGTTTGCAAGGGAAGATGAATGTAACTGATACTTTTATGTGGTTGTACAGGCTTGAGTGAATTCAATGCTGCAACTTCAACATGTTATCCTTGCCAGCTCCATCCAGTGAATTGGATAGGGTAAGTTACTCAAATTGTTTGTTTATGCGTTTTCACTGCAATCTTGTTCTGCCAATGTGAGCTAATCAATGCGTTTTCACTGCAATCTTGTTTCGGTAATTGGCATTTGGAAACAAAAGCCATAAGCAAAAATATTTTGATTCATAGAGAATTGACCTTTTATAGAAGTTGTTCTGGAATTTTATGCCAAAATTAACTTCTTGTTTTTTTTTTCAATGTCTAGAAGTCGATTGCTTTCTGTTTACGGATTTTACCTGCCATTTATTTGAGTTCAATCTTGTACGCGCTCAGAGTATAAATTTTACACTTTCATTTGTACGCAGACTATGTTAAATACTTGGGTGCGGGTGTCATTGTGGGACGAAACTACATTCCCTCCCTCCCTCCATTTTTGCACATACCATGAAACGCATGTGTAGCAGAAAACTAGTTAAAATTCTCCTATATAATAACGGCAAATGACAAACGGAGGAACATAAGTCTAATACCGTTTACTGAATAATGTCTTGAATTTTTGGATGGGTCTTCTCCATTACTATTTCTGTCCTATGTTGATATATATATATGTTCATCACATGATCACACATGTATATCCAGCCTTATAACAATGTCCTGCTTTTTCACTTGTTTGACTGCTGTTTGGCTGGGACTTTGTCAAGAAAAAAATAAATACGAAACCATCTTTAAGGATGGTGCCAAGATGGGATCAGTTTATTCATAATACAACCATAGTTTGCTTGAGGATGATCTGTGAGCTTATATAATCATTCTTTTTTTGTTTCAGGTTCAACACTGGTGTCAACCGATGCTACTTCCCATCGGACAAGGTTTCCAAGAGGGCATTGGTTGATGGCCTAGAGTCTTCCCAGATTCACATGTTTGGTTTGCCAATCAGATGTGGTTTGTGGTTGTGATGAGCTTGAAATGCAAAACAACAACAAAAGAGATGATTGAGATCATGGTGCAGTTGCAGCTGAGTTGTGGCCTGAGATGATATTGCAGGTGGATGCTAAGATGTATGCTTAGGTCATAGGAGGTGGAGATGTGAAGCTGGTGATATTTAGATGGAGCTCATTTGTTGGAATTCCTCCATGTAATGAAATTATAACAACTCATTTGGACGACATCATAAGAAGGTATAAGCAGCAATCAATTTTCCTCGTCATTCTGTTGGGAAAGAGATCTTTTGTCTCATTCGGATCATTTTTACTTACTTTTTTTTGACCATCTTGAATGAGGTTCTCTTCTTAAACACTCTTTTCTGGTTTGCGGTGATTACATCAGGTTACATGGGTTTTTTGACACTCTCAAGGATTCCAACATTCCGGCGCAAATTCTATGAGGTGTTAAACACATTGTACCAAGAAGCAAAGAGATACTTCAGCGGGTATGGAAGTGAAATCTTTATAGAAACAACTGTATAGTTTTTTTTTCAATTCAAATTTTCCTAGAAGAGAAAGAAGGAGATGGACTGGACGATCCATATGCATCTGCCAATATTCTTGTTCAATTACTCTGATCGAAAAATAATGGAATATATGAAGTTGCAAGCAACGGGGAAATGAATATCAACCCATATGGATGGAGTGAAGGTGGTCAAGCGAACTCAATTCCCTGTACAGGTATCTCAATGTACCTACTAGAATTTATTATTTTCTTTGGTTATTAACAGGCAATGGGATTTCTTCTTTATTGTTGTGAAATTAGGGGTTACGTAGAAAAGTTTGGGTATTCACTGAACCCTATAGTTGTGTTTTAATGTTTTTATGTATATGTATTTTGTAGATCAACAATTGAGATCAATGCAGCAGAACAAGAAAATATAGAATATAATGTGCAGGTTTTGGCCTGCTAAAGAGAATCATATTCTCTACTCACTGCAACCAATGGTCTTTGATTTACGAGCTTTATTTGAGCCAACTGATGCAATTCCCATCTTGGTAGACTATGTAAGTTGTCTCCTTCATTATGTTATGATATTTTTGTGTTACTCTTTCGTAGTACTTAGATACGTTGGAAAATGTTTGTAGGTACAAAGATTTGGGATTAGAGGCCCTCGTTTTGTCGGCCTGTAAAGAAAACTGCAAGAGCTCTCAGCGAAGCACTATTCAATGCAGAACTTGGTAAACCAATTGGACAAATAATCATCATATGTGGCCGGACTAAAATCTCAGCTTCTACACTAGAAACCGGTCCATGGAAAGTCCCAGTAAAGGTAATTCACTTGTTATGTATATCTAATTATGTAGTCAAGTGGTTTTTTTTTTCTTTGACAAAATCACTTTTAGATGCTTTTACTGGAGCCAATAACAGTTTTCTTTGTTCACCACAGATCAGAGGATTGGAGACCCAAATGGAGAAATGGATGGGTGCTTGTGACAGCATTATAACCAAAGTATGGAGACACATTTCTTCTTATTAGTATTTTCTTGGAAACCCATTGGTTACTTTTTCCATCTTTCCTTGCATTGTCTTGTTTTTATTTTTTAGTTCTTATGATTTTTTTTTGTAGGCTGGACCTGGTACAATTGCAGAGGAGTTGATAAGGGGCCTTCCAATCATGAAGCAAGCAGTTGTATTGCAGGCTCTGGTGTTGTGTCGGTGGGTCCAAGGGCTAGAAGGGTTTTACTAAAAAATAAGTGTTATTAGATTTATTTTTATTTTTATTTTTGTGTTGAAGTTCTGTAAAACTGATCTTCTATAGTAACAAACAATAGTGATTATAATTGTAAATCTGATATTTTTTTCAAATACATGGTTATTCAAGTATTATAGATTTAATTTTGTATTTAAATTCTCTTTTTTTTTTTCAAATCGAATATGTACCGCAACTCAGAATTAGAGTTGTAAAAGAAATGACATGCAACTCTTTCCATAGTTTTCAAATAAGTGACATACAATTCGAACCATTGTTGTCAAAGAACTCACTTGCAACTCTTTTCATAGTTGTCAGAGAAGTGACATACAATTCAAACCATTGTTGTCAAAGAAGTGACTTGCAACTCAAACCATTGTTGTTAAAGAAGTGACATACAACTCAAACCATTGTTGTCAAAGAATAGACATACAACTTTAACCATAGTTGTCAAAGAAATGTCTACAACCCCAACAAATGTAGTGTAAGAGTTATTTTCACATCCCAGGTAAGAGTTGTGTTAGGCATTAAGAGGAAATTTCAAAAGACATTCATAGCTGAAGTAAGTGTTGTACAAAACCGAACCACAACCACGTTTACGACTCTAGCTGAAGAGTTGCAAAAAATTGGAGAATTTCTACAACACCCCCCCCCCCCCTCTTGTGCAACCTATCAATATCCGTCGTCCTATATCGTATGCCAACTCTTTTATGGTGTAACTGATCGATGTTTTTCATGTAGTGTATGTTCAATGTGCAACCTGTTATTCTTCTACTTTTTATGCTCTTTGAATAATTCAGTTGAAGTTCATCTACAATGGTGCTTTTTACTCCTTTATTAAGCAATTCATGGTGATTTAATTAGCATTTCTGTGTTGAATAATGAATGTCACCTATCAATCTTACTCATCTGTTGCCTTATCTCCATCTGTTGCTCTCTTCTGTCATTGGTGTTTACAAGAGTCAAGAACAATATGCTGGGTGTGACTGCAGCTTACAAGATATTACTCAGAAATTTGTTCTCTACAACAACAACTTTTGTTCTCTCTACTACTACATAAGCTACTGCCATCAGATAAATAATTCTTCTCCTAGTTACTTTTGGCTTCATATTGGGTTATCAGTGTCACTGTTTCTGCACCAACAACTACATGCTGCTGATGCCAGTGTAGATATTAGTTATAGCTCATGAATAATGCACCTTGGTTTATCTCAGACTTGTTGGATAAGTGATTACATGTTGGAGGAAAACGCTTTTGTACAGATTTGTAAGAGACAAAGCTAGCAAACCTCACAAATTCGGAACACTTACACTCGGTTAGCTGAGAAGCCTGGATTATTAAAGAACAATCATAAACTTATCAATTAAGAAGAGTTTTAGATATCTATCTTGAGGAATCACAAAGTCTAAGATGAATAGAACTTTGCGATTTCTATCTATCTCATTCCTAAAAGATATTGTTAAAACCTTGATAACAGAATGAACAAGATCAAGATACACAGGCTATCAGTAAATATAATCGGACCTGGCATCTTTAAGTGATGTCTTTAAGTCGAAAACCTAATTATGTTTCTCAGAGGAAACCTAGGTTCGTAGAGGACGCAACTATGTCATAAAAGTGCTAGGAATGAAATTTCCTATTTATTTGAGTCTCTCCATTTACAGACTTTCAAAACTTGGGTTGCTTAGATTTCTAGCTAAGATAACTTGAGGTTCAAGTAAACAATTTTTTTTGGTTAGATGAAACTCTTGTTAGGGTTCATATAAGCATGTGATAAGTTTTTATTGAAATTACATAGAATAGTATGGTTCGGATACCAAAACTTTGTATAATGATATTCCATGACGAATAAGCCTTAAGAACTAATAAGCAATATCGTGTTTTTAACACTTAAGACTTGAATAATGATGCACATACACAAGGTATTTTATTGATCAAATATGTCTTAGTGTATATGAAATTTATAGCAATGCCAAACATATTTTAAGTAATAGTTTGAATGCATATGATTTAGTTCGTATTAGGTAGGTATGCGAAAGGGGTATGTGTGCTTATGGACGAGTTTGTGAATTAAGATAGACAAGGTACACGTACCCTAAGGAAATTCACGAACTCAGGCCCTTGAGGTATGCGTACCTCACCCCTTTATACGAACTCAGAACTAAGGGCTATGTGTACTGGGTACGCATACCTACCCATATTTCGAAATTCAGGTGACAATGATAAGTGTACTAGGTACAAGTACCTTTATGTGTCCAGAATGCTAGTAATTTTGAAAACTCACTTTAGTCGATTTAAAACTTTTCTAATCGCCATAGATGATGCATACCATTGCTTGGACGATTTTTAAATGATTATCTTGAATCAAAATAGTTCATGAACAAATAAATTGTTCTTAACTGAGTTTGTCAAGTATACGGACAGCTATTTCCTGAATCATATTTCAAGATGTTTAAGAAGACAAGCTTGACTCGAAACTTCTTCTTTGAAATATCTATTGGAAGTCATATGACATGGTCTCATACACGTAAAATGGAAATACTTATGAGCAAATAGAATGGTTCAGTCTTCACATGTCTCTTTGTTGATGAAGTTCTCCAAATGTTTTCATTTAATCTTCAGTCTTCAATCCTCAATATTCGAGGGTTATTTAGTGATATCTTATACTCTACTATGATACTCTAACCTAGTCCGGGACTTGACTTAAGTAGACTATAAATCGAGATATAGTTTTGTTTATATAACATTGAGAACAAGCTGAGATAACAAGACTTGCGAGTTTGACCGAGCAATGCTCTAATAATACGAATTAAGAAATCAAAATAAGGAAACTTAATTCAGTTTCCACTAATTTAAGTTTTATCGACTTCTTGGATTCAATCAATCTCAATACCATTAATAATTTATTCTTTTAAATCTTCTCTGAATTTCTCACGAACCGTAATTCTTCGAATTCTTCATCAAAACAACTTCACAATTACTAAATTAACAACCTCCCCTTTATTTTACATCTATCAGAAACTCGCAATCATCATCGGTTCTACACAAACCTAGAAACCCTAGGATTCATATTTGTTATTCTTCATGATTCACAACAGTAGCATATCTTCTTCTTCTTCACAATTATCAGAAACAACAACTTCTTCATCATTTATATCATTTCTCCAATTTATTCTCTCAAATCACCACTCAGTTTCATCTTTCTAATTTCACAGATGAAGAAAGGGAATAAGGATAAGAAGAAAACGCATAAGAAAAATGAAAATGAAACAAAACGAATTTCTCGGTTTTTGGTTTTGATAAGGATTCTAAGGAACTCATACATTGGATATAGGCAGACAAGAACAAAAAATCTATTGTCTGAGTTAGAGGTTCCCTGAATATAAATAGATAATTAATAGGGGGAAAGCCACTTTTACAAGAGGGAAAGCTGACTTTGGGTGGATTTATAATTATGATTCCTCATAATGCTTTTGGATTTTGATCTCCTTTAACCGAACCATACAAACCGTAAACCATAACAATATCAAATACGTTCGATTGTTCAAAGTCTATTATCTTAATTATACTAGATTCGCAGCACGCAGAGACATAGAGATGATTAATAGTTAAAAGTGAAAATATATAATAACTTGTTAAGAAGTATATCTAGTTTTAAATTTATCATGATCGCAACCAAAGTGATCTCTATTAGCTTACTTCTTCAATTATATTTGTGTGCATATACAATAATTTTTTATTCGCATATACAACTTATAGTATTATGTTTCTCATGTTGGAGATATTATATGCGATGAGTCCACCGATCTATTTTGTACTTAACTGAACTCAACTCTAACATAGTCATTTATATTACTTATATGATTTGTTTAATTATTTTATGTGATTAGATGTTCGAATCCATAGAGGCATTTTGTGATTGCAATGCCAAAAACATAAAGTGTTGTCCCGATAGCCATATACAAGAAGAAAACTATAGTTTATGAAGCAATATGGAATTAAGCTAATGTTCCTTATTGTTTATGTTTTAATTATAGATGATTTAAGAATTTTCAATAAATGGAGGTTCAACCATTACAGTTTGAGATAGGTTATGTTGATGTATAGGCAGTCTAGATATCAGGTAAGGTATATGGGAAATCAAACTCCAAAAATAATTTTTGATCGGGAAAGCTAATTATTAAATTCACCCCATATTGACCAGAGGTCAACAAGACCAGGCCATAGTCAGCTTTCCTACTAATAAAAATGGATTTCCCCCTATTAATTATCTAGAAATATCGCTTTCCTTAATAGTTTGTATATGCAGAATGATTATTTTAGCCTTCATACTAATTGGATGATTTATTGTTCATTCGGTGTCCGAATGACACGATCAAGTAGTCCATTGCGTATAACTTTACGAGATCAATTTGATGGTATTATTTTAATCTCAAGATTATTCATATTTAACTAATCAAGTTCGTAATGGTTAAATCGTCTCTAACCGGTCAAATAACGTTGACGATCTTAAGGATCTTTACAACAGGATTAGTCATTTGTTGAATTTCTATTATAGGTTGAGTAGACTACAATTCATTGTAGGTGATAATTGAACATCTCAGATCTTTGCATAATTTTTGAAAATCCAGCAAACCTAAAATTAGACATATTTTAGATATATGTTAAACTCAAGTTCTACTTATAATGTTATACATTAAACTCCAACATGAAGTTCATCTCTACAAACACCACAGAAGGTAAAGAAGCACTTGGGATATTGGGCAAGGTGGTCTTCATCCTCTAAACAAACCATTTCACATGTAGGGAAATAGTCTAAATCATACATTATATCAAGTGTATTATTACTAAGGCAAGCTTGTAGAACTTCATCAACAAAAGGTACGTGGAGACTAAAACTCATCTATCACTTGGAAAGTCTATTTCTACTCTATCTCTTATATTGAGACAAAAGTCATATTATTATATAGTTTTCGATTATACACATTTGATATTTCGAGCTGAGTTTAACTCGCTTACATATTTCTTGGAATATGTGTTTGTAAGCTTTCTCTTCAACCAAGTTCATCTTATATTCTTGATAAAAGTCAAAAGATGATCATGTGAAAATCGCCGAGTAGGATCTTACATAGTTTGTGTGATACAATCATTTGGTGTTGACTTGGAATGTTTCATTATGATTATTTCAATAACTTGAAGATTGCTTTAATGCTAATAGTATGTGAAAATAGATATTTTCATCCGCTAAGAAATTTCAATGATTGAAATAAGAGTTTAGAATACTTAACCATCATTGGATTATAAACATAGTGTGCATTCTTGCATATATGTGATCCATGACGGGAACTAAAGTATGCATACCCGTATGCGTACTTGTAGTTGTGAAATTCCGTGTACCAAGTACACACACCGGCATGCATACTTGCGTAAGGTATAGGTCCGGGATTTTCTGCTGGGATTTGGAAGTGTACTAAGTATGCGTACCCGTTTGCATACCGGCAAATCCAAACTCGGACCGGCTACTTAAGTATACGTACCCGTTTGCATACTTGAGTGGTTAAAGTTCTAAAATTGGTTGGCTCATGAACTGATACATTTATATATTAAGGAATAAATTCTTTGCAAACCGTGGGTATAATTTTCATGAATTGATTTGAGTGAATCAAAATGATTTTGCTTCGATTGTATTCTTGTGTACATCTATGAGAATATAACAACTGAGTCATTTGAACTAGTTATAGTTAAAATGAATAAGGTTGATATGAGAGTGTTCATATAGCTAACCTCGGTTAACTACGTTTGATCCAACATGGTGTACATGTTTAGGTACGATAACTAAACCTAAATAAGGGTACATTTCATTTGTGTATAACAAGCTAAGTTCGATCTAACAATTGAAAGGTATTAGCTTGAATCTAATCAGGTTTTCATTTAATGGTGAATATTGAATGTTTTGTTACCAAGTTAACTTAGATTGCAAACCCTGATTTGAAAACTATATAAAGGAAAACTCTAGCAACTAGGAAACCTAATCCTCACACCTCCTGTGTGATACTAATTGGATAAGCTAGAGTCGATTGTCCTTTAACCTTAGGTTTTTCACGAAACCCTGTATGTTAAATACTTAAAGACTTCATTGGGATTGTGAAGCCAGACCCAACTATTTTATCTGTAGTTGCATGATCTGATCTTGCTGTTTCTATCGTGTTTGAGTACTATCTTCTTTAAGATTGGATCGATATTTAATCTCCTATACGCAAGATAAAAATAATTCACAAACATCTTCGTCTCATCGTTTGTTATTCCACAATATCTTGTTTCGCTACCATACGATTAAGATTATTATGAGGTGATTGATAATACTAGGATGTTCTTCGGGAATATAAGTTCGTTTTATCAATTGGTTCCTGTGCACCTTGATTTATCAAAAGACGAAAAAAAACTCGTAGGTATTTATGTGGGAGACATATTTATCTATTCCAATAGACTTTTCTGTGTGATACAGATTTGTTTATCAAGTCTTCGACTTTCGTTCGTAGAAACTCTTGGTTGTGGGTGAGATTAGCTAAGGGAATCAAGTGCATAGTATCATGTTGAGATCAAAGGCTTAAGGATCACGACTGTACCTTGAATTAATGTGAGATTGATTAGGGTTCAAATACATTCCAGTCTAAAGTTCATTGGTATTAGGCTAATGTCTGTAGCGTCTTAATACAATATGGTGTTCAAAGTTGGACTAGTCCCAGGGTTTTTCAGCATTTGCAGTTTTCCTCGTTAACAAAATTCTGGTGTATGTGTTGTTTCTTCTCCGCGTTATATTTTGTTATATAATTGAAATATCACAGGTTGTGCTTTCAATCGATCAATTGGGAAATCCAACCTTTGGTTGTTGATTGAAATTGATTGATCCTTGAACATTGGTCTTTGGTACCGTTCAAGTTATTTCTCTTATATTCAATCGGGCTCGCAAATTTTTTATTTGCTAATTGCAGATTGAATTGAGAGATAAAGATATAAAATTATTTGATATACTTTTCTCTAGATTGAGTCTGACTGTCTAGTTGATTCTCTCGAAAGTATATTGGAGTTTGTCTATTCAGATTTCCAAACAAAATATTGGGTGTGGTTGTTGTACCCCCACTTTTTCATCAACAGCTGACAAGAGAAAGATTAACTGGATCAAATGGGAGAAAGTCAACAAACCAAAGAACCTTGGAGGTTTAGGAATAAGGAATCTAAAGCTCACCAACAAAGCTTTATTGGCTAAATGGATATAGAGATTCTCAAGAGAGAAACAACTACTGTGGAGGAGAGTTTTCAAGAAACAAATAAAGACCAAACCTGAAGCATTGCTAGTGAAAGATTCAACTCAACTTCAAGGAAGAGGAGTTTGGATGAACATTCAAAATAAAAAAGAAATAGTTGAGAAGATGACTACTTTACAAGTGAATAAAGGGAATGTTGTTTACTTCTGGTGGGATACTTTGAATGGCACACAAGCATTGAAAACAAAACATCCAAGAATTTTCAAGATCTCAACTATGAAAGATGCTGCGGTTAGGGATATGATCTCTTAAGATTCATGGGATGTTAAACTTAGAAGAAATTTGCTTCCAATTGAAATTTCTGACATGCTTCAACTTTTTCAGGATTTGGGAGTTCCTCCAAATCTGGATGAAGACAACGAAGACTTACTTTTTTGTGCTCAACCAGGAGGTTTCACTGCAAAAGTATATTACAAATGGTTAGTAGAACAACTACCAGATCCCCAGTATAATGTTCCCTATTCTTGCATCTGTATTCAACATGTTCCTCCAAAGGTACAATTCTTCATGTGGGCTGCAGCTCAAAATGCGATCCCCACTACTAATAGTTTGATGAGAAGAGGATGCCAAATCTAGAATGCACAATGCTCTCTTTGCAATGTCCAACCAGAATCTGTCACACATTTGTTTCTTCGCTGTGATTTTTCTCATAAAGTATGGAGCTACTTTATTAATGGATACAACATCAAATGGTGCAAGGAGGATCCCTAACAGCTCAACGTCAAGCATGGAAGTTTAGAAGAGGTAGAAATAGAGGCAGAAAGATTTGGCCACTCATAATTTTTGCAGTTGTTTGGCCCATATGGAACGAAAGAAACAAAAGAGTAATGGCTCATAAAATACCCAAATCATAGGATGAGATCACTACTGAGATCTAACTTTTAATCTACAACTGGGGAAAAAATCAAAAATGGTTTAAATATAATGTATTTAGAGAAATAATCACACATTGGAAGGTTGTTATAGATAGTTAAAATCTTGTACATGTAACACCCTGAAAATGGGAACTAGACTGCTTTAAGTCTAGTTTTATTACATTTTTTTTTATACAATCAACCTTTCAAGTAAAAAAAAAGAAGGTGTGATTGAGGTTAAATGCAATGTATTATAAGTAATAACAATGTTATAAAACATAAGAAGCAAGAGAATAAAGGAAAAATAAAATAAAATATAAAAAATGAAGCATCAACAAAACAACCAAAGAAGAAAAAATAAAAAATTCCAAAATAATTTGTGATGGATAATATCCCAACTATTTTTTTCAAAAAAATAAAATCCTAACTATTAAGCATAAAAAGTCTATTAAAAAAAGAAAAGAAAAGGGAGTTTTGTGTTGTTTTGTGCTACTGACTTGGTATCCCATTTTTTCGCAAGGATAGTTTGTGCTCTAGCTACAACAGAGGTTTAGACGTTTTCGGTGATCATGCTTTACACTGTGCTAGTGATGTTGGGCTCAAATATCGTCATGATTTTGTTCGTGATGTTTGGGATGATATGTGTTACAAGGCAGGGGTTCATGCTAGGAAAGAGGTGGATTTGGGCTTTCTTTCAGATAATATGCAAAATCCATGGTTTTGCTGAAACTGGGAAAAATACATGAGATGAGGGAAAACAAATAAAACAAGGAATTACAAGATGGGGAACCGGCTAGGGCATGGCCGGACGGCTGACACGCGGTCCCACATGCTTTTCCCAGTTTTATGTGATTTTATGTATTTTTCTATGATTTTAAGGGAATTTTACATGAAATCAAAGGGATTTGTTGAAAACAAAAATATTTTGTTGAAATCATAAAACAAAATACCAAATAATAATAGAAACACGTGGGACCGACTAGGTTGAAACACTAACTAGCGTCCTTTAGTAGAATTGACGTAGCATTCTCATACGGACTCGGATTTTGATGGTCCGCCCCTCCATTCTGTACAGAAAAGAATTTCCTATCTTCCTACGCGGGAATATTTAGGTTTAAAACTCGTTCGGGAGGTGAAAACAGCCCCAGATTAAAATTCAGGAAGAATTCAAGGGGTTGGTCCCATGGTATTTTTTCCTAATTTTATCATGTTTGATAAAATCATGTGACAAAAATACATGAAATCAAGGATTTTCATAATTTAAGAGAAATAATAAAATAATGAAGACATGAGGTGTGGGACCGGCCACGGCCAGGGCATGACCGGCCGGCGGTCCCATGTCACCTTTCCCTAATTTTATTATTTTTTAATAAATCCATGTGGTTTAAATAAAAACACATGAAATTAGGTAATTTTCATGATTTTAGAGAAAATTCATAAGAAATCAGGGACTTTTCATAATTTAAGAGAAATAATAAAATAATGAGGACATGAGGTGTGGGACCGGCCAGGGCATGACCGGCCGGCCAGCGGTCCCATGTCACCTTTCCCTAATTTTATTATTTTTTGATAAAACCATGTGGTTTAGATAAAAACACATGAAATTAGGTAATTTTCATGATTATAGAGAAAATTCATAAGAAATCAGGGAATTTTCATAATTTAAGAAAAATAATAAAATAATGAAGACATGAGGTGTGGGACCGGCCACGTCCAGGGCATGACCATCCGGCCGACGGTCCCATGTCACCTTTCCCTAATTTTAATATTTTTTATAAAACCATGTGGTTTAGATAAAAACACATGAAATTAGGTAATTTTCATGATTTTAGAGAAAATTCATAAGAAATCAGGGAATTTTCATAATTTAAGAGAAATAATAAAATAATGAGGACATGAGGTGTGGGACCGGCCACGGCCAGGGCATGACCGGCCGGCGGTCCCATGTCACCTTTCCCTAATTTTATTATTTTTTGATAAAACCATGTGGTTTAGATAATTTCTTTGAAATAAAGAAAATTGCTCGAACGAGAGGATTTTCATGCGATCAGGAAAATAGCAAAAATATGATAAAATATAAAATTGGGCACGGGACTGGTCACGGCATGACTGGACGGCTGGTGAACCCAGTCCCCTGGTGCTTTTGCTAATATTTTATTATTATTATTTTCCTTTCTATTTTGCATAGGTTCCTCGTTCGTTCATGTTGGTCTGTCGATTATTTTCTAATTACACTTACACCATTTTCATCAGGGCTTATTCGATACTCAGATGCCTGTTTCGTCGTATATTTATCACTAACCCGTGGCATTCTGCTGGGAAGAAACACGAATTGAATTGACAAAATATAACATAGAATCGTAAAATATTGCTGGATATTTAGACGATGGTTCGTATAATATTGCTGGATATTCAGACGATGGTTCGTAGAATATTGCTGGATATTCAGACGATCTCAGATAATCAATTGATGGCTCTAGAAGGGCTTCCTATCTAAGAGCATTAATCATCTGAGGGTTTGAGCAATATGAACTTGCTGGAGTGTCATATTCCTTTTGCATAGTCGGGGAAAACCGGTCGCATCCCGAATATGTTGTCGCCCAATCTTTCGATTCTATATAATATGAGGTGTGACGTGGTCTCAGCTGGGAGACTGCACATCTGCATCTTCTCTGAGAGACTTTCTCCATCAAAGGGTTATGAGATGTGTCGTGGTCTTAGCTGGGAGACTGCACATCTACATCTTCTCTGAGAGACTTTCTCCATCAGAGGGTTATGAGATGTTCCGTGGTCTCAGCTGGGAGACTGCACATCTGCATCTTCTGTGAGAGACTTTCTCCATCAGAGGTGGCATGAGCTTTCATGCATAGAGACATGAGTCTCGATACTCATCTGATTACCAGATCCGAAGTAATCACTGAAATTGCTCAGTATTCATGAGATGTGCCGTGGTCTCGGATGAGAGACTACACATCTTCACGTACTCTGAGAGACAACCTTCTCAGTCAGAGATTTGTGGCATGAGATTTCATGCTTTAATTGATAAAAGCCTCAATATTCATCCGATTGTCGAATCTGGAGTACAGTTTTACAACTATACCCTTTGTCGAAAATCCACCATCTACATTAAGTCCCTGCTTAGTGTGGAACAGTCATGTTCCTCAGTCAGCATTAAATGGTGATTTTCCAGGTGTAAATAGAAATATGTAATTAAACTTAGTTATAAGATGTGATGTTACCGGATTTCGACTGAATGAGCAAACCACGGTTTGAGAGAGACCCAGTGGAATAATAGGGCGTCACCCAGTGAACATAAATTCGTGTAGAACCGCTGATTCGATGGTGGAACCATGGTTGGTTTAGGATTTACGGGTCGAGCCCAAAAAGGAAATCCTTAAGGAATTAGGTATTGGAAATAAAATTAGGTATAAAAGGAATTAATCCCTTTGTGTTTTTTTTTATTTCCTCACGCACGTCCACCACCTCCTTCCTTTCTTCCTCCCCTCACGTATCAGCATCAGAAAATCGTCGGAATTCCACCGCCGGCGCCGTCCGTTCTACCGTCCGGCCATATTCCGGCCGACCACGTCCATGTAATTTTTTTTATTTTATTTGAAACTTGATGATTTCATGAGTTTATCATGGTTTTATCATGTTAAAATTTTATGCATGGGTATATGTTAACATGAGTTTTATAGAAAAACCCTTATTTTATTAAACGTATATTCGTTTAATCATTAGTTTTGAAACTAATAATAAATCCCTGATTTATGAGAGATTTTTTTTTTTGAAAATAGACTTGTGTCTAGTGGTAAAATTTTGTTTATGATCTTTCATGGGAAACAAAACTTTATGTTAAGAGTTGTGAGCTTTCACAAAACCGAAGTAAACCTCGCTTTAGAAAATAGGGTTCGTTCGAGGAAAAATAGATTTTTTTTTATGTACGTAAACTTATGTCCAGTGATAAAACTTTATGTATGAGCTTTCATGAGGATTAGTATTTTATCACAAGAGGTGTGAGTTTTCACAAAACTAGCATAAACCTTCGTTTTTAAAAGAAAATACTAATACGAAGGAAATAGGTTTTTTTTTTTTAAATATGTAGCCGTGACATATTATGTGTATATAACTTGTGTTCAGTGATAAAACCTTATGTATGAGATTTCATGAGAATTAATATTTTATCATAAAAAGTGTGAGCTTTCACAAAACTAGCAAAAACCTTGGTTTTTTTTATTTTTAAAGAAAATGCTAATACGAAGGAAATAGATTTTTTTTTAAAATATGTAGCCGTGACATATTATGGGATATGATAACATATGTTATTCACATGGATTTGTTCCTAGTAAATAAAATTCTTGAGAATTTATATGAATAAGTTGCATTAATTATTGTTTTAGTAAAATCAAGACGTGGGTTTTGAGTAACCTCCGAAATTAGACCATTTATTTATGATGAAATAATGTCTTGTTGTAAACCTCAAAGTTCAGTTGTGTGAATGTTCACATTATTTCTATGATTTTTTTATGAGAAAATCATTTTTTATGAACTAATGAAGTTTCGTTCGTTACTGCAGGTTTCAAGAAATGAACTAATTTCGTGTGGTAATTCTTACGGCGCAATCACTGTTGTTAGTGAAATTGAAAAATGTAGGAGTTAAGAATTACCATTTTTAAAATGCTGGAATTCCCATTTGCATGAACCCATCATCTCACCAAATTTGATTTCAAACGATTGAAAAATAATTATTGTTGTGGATTTCACAGCTGCTTTGCAAGGATGTCTGATTCCCCATCTCATGACGCTTCCAGAGACAAAATGTGTGTAGATGATGACACCTCCAGAGAAGAAACATGTATGGATGAGACTTCTATTGGTGAAGAAGAAGAAACCCCTGGAGTCAAGAATGTTCCAAACATAGATGATGAATTCTTCGAGGTTCAGGAGACTGAGAATCGTCTCAAGTCCCCAGTGTATCGTCTTTTGATTAATCCCCGAACAGTTACTCAGAAGAAACTGGTGACTCCCCGAGATGCTATCCGGTTTTGTCTTGAACGAGGTCTCTTCCAAGCTTCAATGATCGAATTCAAGCTCTCTCGACGACCCTTAGAGAAGTTTTCTAGATGGTCAAGGAACATGCTGGGATTTCCTCGTGTTAGAGATATGTTGGATAGAGCGCAAGTTACCAAGGCTATTCAGATAGCTGGACACTTATATATCTTTCATGACACACGAGGTATTGTAGCTCTTTTTGCTTGCTGGTGCATCCCAACTCACACATTCATATGCAGCTGGGGAGAGTTTACCATCACCTTGGAGGATGTAGTTGCTTTATTGCATCTTCCAATTACAGGTAACTTTCCTGAAGAACTTTGGACAACAGAGGAGAAAGCAGTTTCCAAAACCATAACAGCTGAGATGGAGAGGATCAACAGGGTCTTTGGTAAAGGTTGTTATGCTCATTGTCTAACACACTGGTGGCCACGAGACGTCCCTCTTGATGAACCCGACGGTATGTTTTCTATCGCCGCTTTCTTGTGCTTATGGCTGTCCAGGGACGTGTTTGAAGATGATGGGACCTTGTTGAAGCCGTTTGTAATCCTTTTTGTTATTAAGATAGCTCAAGGTGAACAACTCCCATTAGGTATCTTATTCCTAGGCTCTCTGTATTCTAACCTGGATTCTCTGGTCATAGACTCCAGCGTTTCGAACGGCTTTATGAATATTGAATGCTACGCTAATACGATGTTTCTCCAAGCTCTGATGTGGGAACGTTTCGAAAATTATGCTCCTATTCCCCGTAGTATCTTGCAAGGTCGAAACTCTGCTGATGCTCGACGTATTTTCTATGAGAAGGGCAACACTAGGATCATGCGCTGGTCTACAAAGCAAATCCAATCGAAGACGCGCCTTATTGATGTGTTAGATAACGAGTCCGAGTTCAATTTCCGTTCTTGGGTGGTGATTCCTCCTTATATTTCTCAATTGATAACTTTCAATACTAGAGAAAGTAAGTATTTGAAATTCGGTGCTGATTTGAGGGATGGCGAAAGATCTTTCATGCTGAGTTGCACTCCCGGTCATCTATTATCAGCTACATATGGAGATTTTTCGGTGGAGGAGTATAACATTGATAGAACTGCTCGTCAGATGAGTATGGACCCATGCGTTCCAACTTTCCGTAGGAGAAAACCATCAGTGGAACAACTCAAGACTTGTTTAGATCATACACATGCTGAAGGAAGCTCTTATTGGTTCCCTTGTGCTGGGACCAGCAGCTTGAGCGTCTAAATAATTATGTGACGGCAGTCCAACCTTTAGTGAAGGAACCTCCTTTTTCTGAGATGAGCGCTTCTCATCCAAGATTGAGAAGTATTTCTGGTGGTGAGAAACGAAAGACATCTCCAGGAAGTTTACCGGTATGTATTTTTGCGGATTTCTCATATAGCTTGTATAATTGCCTTTAATCATCACATCAATGTCTTCTTGCAGGATGGTCATTCCGTGAGATCCCAAATTGAAGTGAACTTCTCAGAATCAGAGGCAATTATTCACGGTAGAGAAGGTAGGATCAAGAATTGCAAGTTGGTTTCAAACACCATAAAGTCCCCAATTGCCTTTCTGGTAAGTTGTTGATATTTTTACGTTGTGACTTATTCCACCCTCTTTACCAGGACCAACATTTGTCATTTGGTTTTAGAATTTTGTTCCATCCATTATTGATGGTCTTCATTTCACTCACGGTGAAACAACCCAGGGACACAATACTAATGAGGAAGTTGATGTAAGTATCCCTCTTCAAATTAAACCACCATGATATGTCTCGGGATGATTTGATGGTGACCATTGTTGATGTATTCATGAGGAATTTATCATCGATGAGGAGGACTTTGATGCACCGCCCTCATCAGTGAGTGATAAGGATGTGGAAATCTCCCGAAATTCTGAACCAAATAAAAATATGGGGAGTCCTCAAATTTACGAACCGAATGGAGATAACGGAGTTGTCGATGATGATTCCATCACTGTCGAGCCCTTAAGTGGTTTGAAGACTCCCCTAATAAGTATTTCTCTTGTGGATTCCCCATAGAAGTATAAACTTGCTAATTTGTACATGAATGAATGAAAACCCATGCGACCATGCACATAATTTCGTAGAAATACGTCGTTAGGAAATTTCAAGCTTCAGTTTTTAATGAAAGTACCGTAAATCCTTCATCTGGAACCGGAATTTCAATGACTGCATATGCATTTTCAAGCCCGCAAAATTTCCAAGCTTTAGTGAAGAATCTTTTTGACTTCTGAGCACGTTCAAGGCTCGAAAAAGGCAAAATAGTAAACTTCCAGGAGACTTTCAGAACTTTTCCAGATTGCGCATTGCTTAATGTTTTGGCCACATCTCCCTGCTGTTTTATCCAAATATCATGAAATTTTGATATGTTGTAGAAAACCTCCATACGAAGAGAATGGTATATAACTAAACCCTTTATTCTTCACCAATTTCTCCCAGTTCATCACGTTGTACAGGGCAGTGTAAAATCCTCTCATGCGAGTTTGTTGTAAAACGTGATTTTATGTCTTTCATATCATTTGTTGACACCTAGAAAATATAATAAAAGACTTTGACGATGTTTAACCATTTGTATGCTGTAGTTCATGACCTCCTTTGGCTTCATACTTGGATGATCCTAATCTCATGTAATTTTCGTATTAGGTGCAAAATACCGAAGTTGAGAATGAAGGAATCCAAAATGGTGAAGTGAGCGACCCTGAGGCTATTGATAAGGAGGCAACTATATATTCTCTTCAAGGCTGTGAAAGTGTTGTTTATGTAGTCATGAAAACCCATATTGTTGTTGTTTCAGTAATAGAAGAATCTAGGATATCAGCAGAAAACACTGTAGAAACGGTTGCTTTGATTGCAGAGGTCGCTCCAGTAATTGAGAACCATATAGATATACATGAATATCCAAGTGCAGGAGTTTCCTTTGATCCTCCATTCGATGCCTCACTCCCGTACCATGAGTTAGTTGGTGGATTCAGCGTTCCCATTAGATATGCGGGTTTGTATTAGAAAATATGGGAGAAATTTGGTCACATAATTGTCGACATGAATCCTGGGCGTGCTTATGCTTTAACAATGCATGTAAGTGTACTATTGCGTGTTGTAAGCGATATATGCACTAGAGCTATAAATGATGTAACTCCGGATGTAGTCTTTGATTGGGAGTTCAACTTGGAGAATTCTAAGAGACTTGGCTTCAATGTGAAATGGCTTCGTAAGAAAATGAATGTTATTAAGGATTCATGTGAGCATAACATACCCTTTCCCAATGATGCTGTGATGGATAAGGAAGACAAGATTCCCAGACTGCTTGAAGAGCTGGACAAGGAAAAGGCGGCTTTACAGGCTTTGATGGATGCAGAGGCACACAAATCTTTCTTTGCTGATTTTATTTGATTCATTTCCATAATTTCTTGAACTTATGAATTTCTGAGAGATGTGAGGTTTTATTTGGGTTTTGATATCATGGTTTTGGATTGGTAGATGGTTAAGGATTTTCTTTTGGATTTGATAGAGATTCTCTTTTAAGGAACATGAATTGAATTTTGATAAATTGTTGAATTCAAATACTGATTGAAAGTATTGCAAACGTTTTGGAGGAATTGAAATACAATGAAAGAAAATCCTAAAATGACAAATCCAGACGTCATGAATGTTTAATCCAACTCTCATGAATTATTGGTAAGGTTCTTCCATCCATGTTGATCAGTTTGTAGTATCCTCCGGTGATGGACTTAGCGATCATGAATGGTCCTTCCCAATTAGATCTCCTCACAGAATGGAGATCCCGTTTAGCTGCTTTGATAACCAAATCTCCTTCCTTGAATTTGTTCGGTTTTGAAGTTCGTGCCTTGAATATTTTGCGCGGATTCCATGGTTATGGTACATATGGACATTCGTGTAGGTAAGAGTATCCAGCATATTGTCGGTCATGCTTAGCCAAGTATTCATTAATAAACCTCTTGACGGAATGACCAACATGGAGATGCCCTGAACCCAACCACTGGGTATAATATTGCCGAGGTGAAGTTATCCATTCGTAACTCCTAATCATTGCTAAATTGTTTATGGGAAGGATTCCCTGGATCAATGTAGCATACTTGAACATTGGTAATATTGAAGCATGAGGAGGGATAAGACTTGCCTGAGCTTGAAGCCTTTTGACAAACATGTGTGGACTTTATCCAGGTTCTTGCGTAAGTCCTGCTAGCATTTTGATTTCCTCCAGACGCTCAAACGGTGGATCATATTCCCCTTCCTCTTCCGACTCAAAGTCTTCGTCGGTGTCGGATTGTGATGAAGGCATAAGAGTTATCCTTCCAGCATGGATCCAAGTCCTTCCAAGAATCATGTCATATCCAAGGTATTCTCGGATTATGTAGAACTTGGTCTCAGTGCAGACCAAACTCTATGTAACTTTGAGAACGATGAAGCCATATGCGTCTCTGGAAATCCCTTCATGGTCTCTGACTTCTATGGGAGCATGAGTAGCTTCTTGTCGAGTAATGCCAGCAACCCTGAGAGTTTTCAAAGGGATGATATTGACAGCAGTACCAACATCAACAAATTCCCTTTTGAATTCATTTCCTTTAATGTGCACCGTGGTGAGCAGTCCCCAGTCATACATTTCTTTGTCAGTGGCTGAAGGTTCAGAAGGTACATCTGGAATCAGCAGGCGTTTCCCGGAAACTATGTGATTTAAAGCCGTGAACATGTCCCCTCTTTGCGCTTTCGACAGATAGAGAAATTCGCGGACATGCTTTATCAATGATTGGACTGCCTCCTTGACCGGTGCTTCAGAAATATAGAAAGTCCTGATAGGGAGGGGATCCCTGTGCACCCCTTAGGTTCCAAGGTTAAGTTCTCCTAACTCAATCTTTTCTCGGAATATGCGTTTCAAAACTTTGCAGCTTCTTTTCGGATGATTCACGAATCGGTGGAATCGGAAATAACGAGGATTTTCCATGTCTTCCTCAGTTGGGTCTCTCCTAACATACGACAACTTGATTGCACCATCTTGGATCTAGGCATCTAGTATCTCAAGCACTTCTCCAATGGGTAGAGGAAAGTCAGGTGCATCGTCGTTAGGATTTTTTGTACGTTGACCAGGAGTTTGTGCATGTGCCTCTGATTTGTCCTTCTTTTGTGTGTTCAGAGGAGCGGCAGCATGCTTGTCCGTGGATTCAGCTTTGCGCTTGCTCCCTTATGCAACAGCGTTTGTAGAGGGCTGCAGATTGTACTGTTTTTGGATCAGACGTCTGCTTCCTCGAGTGTCAGGTGCTTCCTTAGTCTTCACGGGTTTTGCTCTTTACAATAGAGAAAGTGCAGTGGTTGCTGATATCTTAGCCGCTTCATGAAGTTCTGAGAAAGTATGTAATCGAAGATTCTCTAGTAGAGCTCTGTATACCGGAAGCATGTCGTTGATGCATAAATCTACTAGTTGTTGTTCTGTGACATTCAGGTCATGACAATCCAAGGCTTGGACTCGGAATCTTTTCACATAGTCATTAGGATTTTCACTGACCCTCTGAGACATCCTTCCAAGGTCAGATAGAGTGACTTGTTCTGAAACGAAGAAGTATTTTCTATAGAAGGAGCTGATCATTTCTCCCCAGTTGTTGATAGTCCCTGGTGCAATGTTATTATACTAGGTGTATGCTCTGCCTTTCAATGATTTTGAAAACTCCTTGAGCCGAACAACATGGTTATGTTCATGTTCACCCAAGGCTTCGAGGAAACGGGAAACATGAACTCGAGCATTTCCAGTTGCATCATACAAAGTAAAAGTTGGAGAAATGTAACCTTTAGGAAGAGGGATCCTCTGTGTAGCGACGGGATAAGGAGGTTGGTGACGATGGACGTGTGATGTGTTTCCCTTTCCACGGTTCTCCAAAAGACGCTCCAGGTCTTCATGAGTGATGAAGTTTGATGACTCCTTTGTTGATGAATCGCTTGCAGCTTTTCCGGCTTCGTCATCATCCACTGTATGAATTGGAATCACCTCAGGATCAGTGGCATCCGAGGACTTTTCCTTTTCTTTCCCTTTTTCTTGAGTCTTCTCTGACAGCTTGTCCGTGAGAGTCTTCAGATGGTCGAATAACTTCTGTTGTGCTGCAGCCATGTCCGTCTAATTTTTTGTAAGAGTCTCTTGCATTTTGATGAGATAAGCTATGGTAGGTGGTGGATTTCCTCTGATCTCTTCGATATGTCGACCAAATAAAGGATGACCTTCCGCGTTGGTGTGAGGAGGAGTGATGTCACCACCATCGGTGTTAATGGCCGGAACAGTTTCCGGGATGTCCTCATCTTTGCTAGTGCTGGCGATATTTGCATTAGGATTTATGACCGATCCTGACCTAAGACCAACCATGTTGTGAAAATGAGAGATTGTAACCGAGAGAATGATCTCCCACTGTGGTCTCCAATATGTTGATGGGGAAAAACGATTTACTGGTTTTTACGGAATTGAAGAGTCGACCGTGTGGAGACTCCTTGAACCGAGCGAAATGTTGAACCTCGCACAGATGTACTGCAAGAAGGGAGTGCTTTAAGTTCGAGAGATCAATATGTAAGACTCCGGCCTAAACCAAGAACAATGGCCGTTCTAGATTCAATTCGCTCACAAGAGAGGATGGGTTGATCTGTAGGAGGGAAGCTGAGAAATGCGTGAGATCAATGGTGATCTGAGATTATAGGTGTGTTGTGATTTCAGCGTGAAAAATTCTCTGAATGATTGAGTTTTGCCTGATTGAGAGTGATTTCTATGAATTCGTGTAGATAAAAGATTGTCTGTATGAACTATGATGAGAAATTACTCGTTTAGGCGAATGTTGCTTGAGTGTTCGAATTGTTCGAATCTTGTTCAACGTTGTTCGATGTTGTTGTTTCAATCAGCATTCAGAGATATTTTATAATGTCGGAGTTGAAAACACCATGATCCCATGAAGTGTTACAGTTGCTGGAATCAGAGAGTGGGGAGATGGGAAATCGTGTTAAACCAATTACTCATCGTGCGGAGACTTGGTTAATTTTCCACCCACTACCTTGCTGATTCTTCTAATTGATTGCACGACTTGCTCACATTCTCATCGTGGGTGAACACACGTGTCGTAGACCGCCAGAACAAAACCCTAGTTAATATCCCCCATTGTGACACGATTGGAATCTCATGATAGTGGAGTCAATTGCTGACTTTGTGGGATGATGAGTCCATATAGTGCTGAGTTGAACACGTTTTAGCAAATGTTCCGAAACTCATGAATTAAATGTATGTCTGCTGAGACGAGGTACCATTATTGCCAGTTTTAGGAAACAAACTAATTTCGTGTGGTAATTCTTACGGCGCAATCACTGTTGTTAGTGAAATTGAAAAAGGTAGGAGTTAAGAATTACCATTTTTTAAAATGCTGGAATTCCCATTTGCATGAACCCATCATCTCACCGAATCTGCATTTAGACGACTGAAAAATAATTATTGTTGTGGATTTCACAGCTGCTTTGCAAGGATGTATGATTCCCCAGCTCATGACGCTTCCAGAGACGAAATGTGTGTAGATGATGACACCTCTAGAGAAGAAACATGTATGGATGAGACTTCTGTTGGTGAAGAAGAAGAAACCCCTAGAGTCAAGAATGTTCCAATCATAGATGATGCATTCTTCGAGGTTCAGGAGACTGAGAATCGTCTCAAGTCCCTAGTGTATCGTCTTTTGATTAATAACCGAACAGTTACTCAGAAGAAACTGGTGACTCCCCGAGCTGCTATCCGGTTTTGTCTTGAACGAGGTCTCTTCCAAGCTTCAATGATCGAATTCAAGATCTCTCGACGACCCTTAGAGAAGTTTTATGGATGGTCAAGGCACATGCTAGGATTCCCTCGTGTTAGAGATATGCTGGATAGAGCGCAAGTTACCAAGGCTATTCAGACATATGGAGACTTATATATCTTTCATGGTACATGAGGTATTGTAGCTCTTGTTTCTCGCTGGTGCATCCCAACTCACACATTCATATGCAGCTGGGGAGAGTTTACCATCACCTTGGAGGATGTAGTTGCTTTATTGCATCTTCCAATTACAGGTAACTTTCCTGAAGAACTTTGGACAGCAGAGGAGAAAGCAATTTCCAAAACCTTAACAGCTGAGATGGAGAGGATCAACAAGGTCTTTGGTAAAGGTTGCTATGCTCATTGTCTAACACACTGGTGGCCACGAGACGTCCCTCTTGATGAACCCGACGGTATGTTGTCTATCACCGCTTTCTTGTGCTTATGGCTGTCCAGGGACGTGTTTGAAGATGCTGGGACCTTGTTGAAGCCGTTTTTAATGCTTTTTGTTATTAAGATAGCTCAAGGTGAACAACTCCCATTAGGTAGCTTATTCCTGGGCTCTCTGTATTCTAACCTGGATTCTTTGGTCATAGACTCTAGCGTTTCTAACGGCTTTATGACTATTGAATGCTACGCCAATACGATGTTTCTCCAAGCTCTAATGTAGGAACGTTTCGAAAATTATGCTCCTATTCCCCGTAGTATCTTGCAAGGTCGAAACTCTGCTGATGCTCGACGTATTTTCTATGAGAAGGACAACACTAGGATCATGCGCTGGTCTACAAAACAAATCCAATCGAAGACGCGCCTTATTGATGTGTTAGATAACAAGTCCGAGTTCAATTTCCGTCCTTGGGTGGTGATTACTCCTTATATTTCTCAATTGAAAACTTTCAATACTGGAGAAAGTAAGTATTTGAAATCCGGTGCTGATTTGAGCGATGGCGAAAGATCTTTCATGCTGAGTTACACTCCCGGTCATCTATTATCAGCTACATATGGAGATTTTTCGGTGGAGGAGTATAACATTGATAGAACTGCTCGTCAGATGAGTATGGACCAATGCGTTCCAACTTTCTCGAGGAGAAAACCATCAGTGGAACAACTCAAGACTTGTTTAGATCATACACATGCTGAAGGAAGCTCTTATTGGTTCCCTTGTGCTGATCGAACCACGTATGTGACTCCGGGTTACATAAAATTCTGGGACCAGCAGCTTGAGCGTCTAAATAATTATGTGACGACAGTCCAACCTTTAGTGAAGGAACCTCCTTCTTCTGAGATGAGCGCTTATATTCCAAGATTGAGAAGTATTTCTGGTGGTGAGAAACGAACGACATCTCCAGAAAGTTTACCGGTATGTATTTTTGCGGATTCCTCATATAGCTTGTATAATTGCCTTTAATCATCACATCAATGTCTTCTTGCAGGATGGTCATGCCGTGAGATCCCGAATTGAAGTGAACTTCTCAGAAGCAGAGGCAATTATTCACGGTAGAGAAGGTAGGAGCAAGAATTGCAAGTTGGTTCCAAACACCATAAAGTCCCCAGTTGCCTTTCTGGTAA
Source organism: Papaver bracteatum (assembly GCA_023529315.1). Taxonomy (NCBI): domain Eukaryota; kingdom Viridiplantae; phylum Streptophyta; class Magnoliopsida; order Ranunculales; family Papaveraceae; genus Papaver; species Papaver bracteatum. Next base: position 765,160 of record JAJJWX010005194.1, read on the forward strand.
GTTGTTGATATTTTTCCGCTGTGACTTCTTCCACCCGCTTTACCAGAACCAATATTTGTCATTTGGTTGTAGAATTTTGCTCCATCCGTTATTGATGGTCTTCATTTCACTCACGGTGATACAACCCAGGGACACAATACTGATGAGAAAGCTGATGTAAGTATCCCTCTTCAAATTAAACCACCATGATATGTCTTGGGATGATTTGATGGTGACCATTGTTGATGTATTCAGGAAGAATTTATCGTGGATGAGGAGGACATTGATGCACCGCCCTCATCAGTGAGTGATAAGGATGTGGAAATCTCCCGAAATTCTGAACCAAATAAAAATATGGGGAGTCCTCAAATTTACGAACCGAATGGAGATAACGGAGTTGTCGATGATGATTCCATCACTGTCGAGCCATTAAGTGGTTTGAAGACTCCCCTAGTAAGTATTTCTCTTGTGGCTTCCCCATAGAAGTATAAACTTGCTAATTTGTACATGAATGAATGAAAACCCATGCGACCATGCACATAATTTCGGCGAAATACGTCGTTAGGAAATTTCAAGCTTCAGTTTTTAATGAAAGTACCGTAAATCCTTCATCTGGAACCAGAATTTCAATGACTGCATATGCATTTTCAAGCCCGCGAAATTTCCAAGCTTTAGTGAAGAAGCTTTTTGACTTTTGAGCACGTTCAAGGCTCGAAAAAGGCGAAATAGTAAACTTCCAGGAGACTTTCAGAACTTTTCCAGATTGCGCATTGCTTAATGTTTTGGACAAATCTCCCTGCTATTTTATCCAAATATCATGAAATTTTGATATGTTGTAGAAAACTTCCATACGAAGAGAATAGTATATAACTCAACCCTTGATTCTTCACCAATTTATCCCAGTTCATCACGTTGTACAAGGAAGTGTAAAATCTTATCAGGCGAGTTTGTTATAAAACGTGATTTTGTGACTTTCATATCATTTGTTGACACCTAGAACATATAATAAAAGACTTTGACAATGTTTGACCATTTTTATGCTGTAGTTCATGACCTCCTTTGGCTTCATACTTGGATGATCCTAATCTCATGTAATCTTCGTATTAGGTGCAAAATACCGAAGTTGAGAATGAAGGAATCCAAAATGGTGAAGTGAGCGACCCTGAGGCTATTGATAAGGAGGCAACTATATCTTCTCTTCAAGGATGTGAAAGTGATGTTGATGTAGTCATGGAAACCCATATTGTTGTTTCTTCAGTAATAGAAGAATCCAGGATATTAGCAGAAAACACTGAAGAAACTGTTGCTTTGATTGCAGAGGTCGCTCCAGTAATTGAGAACCTTATAGTTGTACATGAATATACAAGTGCAGGAGTTGCCTTTGATCCTCCATTCTATGCCTCACTCCCGTACCATGAGTTAGTTAGTGGATTCGGCGTTCTCATTGGATATGCGGGTTTGTATAAGAAAATATGGGAGAAATTTGGTCACATAATTGTCGACAGGAATCCTGGGAGTGCTTATGCTTTAACAATGCAGGTAAGTGTACTCTTGCATGTTGTAAGCGATATATGCACTAGAGCCAGAAATGATGTAACTACGGATGTACTCTTTGATTGGGAGTTCAACTTGGAGAATTCTGATAGACTTGGCTTCAATGTGAAATGGCTTCGTAAGAAAATGAATGCTATTAAGGATTCATGTGAGCATAACATACCCTTTCCCAATGATTATGTGATGGATAAGGAAGACAAGATTGCCAGACTGCTTGAAGAGATGAACAAGGAGAAGGCGTCTTTACAGGCTTTGATGGATGCAGAGGCGCAAAAATCTTTCTTTGCTGATTTTCTTTGATTCATTTCCATAATTTCTTGAACTTATGAATTTATGAGAGATGTGAGGTTTTATTTGGGTTTTGATATCATGGTTTTGGATTGGTAGATGGTTAAGGATTTTCTTTTGGATTTGATAGAGATTCTCTTTTAAGGAACATGAATTGAATTTTGATAAATTGTTGAATTCAAATACTGATTGCAAGTATTGCAAACGTTTTGGAGGAATTGAAATACAATGAAAGAAAATCCTAAAATGCCAAATCGAGACGTCATGAATGTTTAGACGCCTAGTACCTCAAATTCCCAATATCTTCAGATAAATCCTTTAATCCAACTCTCGTGAATTATTGGTAAGGTCCGTCCATCCATGTTGATCAGTTTGTAGTATCCTTCGGTGATGGACTTAGCGATCATGAATGGTCCTTCCCAATTAGAGCTCCTCGCAGAATGGAGATCCCGTTGAGCTGGTTTGAGAACCAAATCCCCTTCCTTGAATTTGTTCAGTTTTGCAGTTCGTGCCTTGAATATTTTGCGCTGATTCCATGGTTGTGGTACATATGGACATTCGTGTAGGGAAGAGTATCTAGCAAATTGTCTGTCATGCTTAGCCAAGTTTTCAGTAATAAACCTCTTGACGGAATGACCAACATGGAGATGCTATGAACCCAACCACTGGGTATAATATTGCCGAGGTGAAGTTATCCATTCGTAACTCCTAATCATTGCTAAATTGTTTATGGGAAGGATTCCCTGGATCAATGTAGCATACTTGAACATTGGTAATATTGGAGCATGGGGAGGGATGAGACTTGACTGAGCTTGAAGCCTTTTGACAAAGGTGTGTGGACTTTCTCCAGGTTCTTGCGTAAGTCCTGTTATAGTTTTGATTTCCTCCAGACGCTCAAACGGTGGAGAATCTTCCGCTTCCTCTTACGACTCAAAGTCTTCGTCGGTGGCGGATTGTGATGAAGGCATTAGAGTTATTCTTCCATCATGGATCCAAGTCCTTCCAAGAATCATGTCATATCCAGGGTCTTCTCGGATTATGTAGAACTTGGTCTCAGTGCAGACCAAAATCTCTGTAACTTTAAGAACGATGAAGCCATATGCATCTCTGGAAATCCCTTCATGGTCTCTGACTGCTATGGGAGCATGAGTAGCTTCTTGTCGAGTAATGCCAGCAGCCCTGAGAGTTTTCAAAGGGATGATGTTGACAGTAGTACCAACATCAACAAATGCCCTTTTGAATTTATTTCCTTTAATATGCACTGTGGTGAGCAGTCCCCAGTTATATATTTCTTTGGCAGTGGCTGAAGGTTCAGAAGGTACATCTGGAATCAGCAGGCATTTTTTGGAAACTATGTGATTTAAAGCCGTGAACATGTCCCCTCTTTGCGCTTTCGACAGATAGAGCAATTCGCAGACATGCTCTATCAATGACTGAACTGCCTCCTTGACCGGTGCTTCAGAAATAGAGAAAGTCCTGACAGGGAGGGGATCCCTGTGCACCCCTTCGGTTCCAAGGTTAAGTTCTCTAAACTCAACCTTTTCTCTGAATATGCGTTTCAAAACTTTGCAGCCGCTTTTCGGATGATTCACGAATCGGTGGAATCGGCAATAACGAGGATTTTCCATGTCTTCATAGGTTGGGTCTCTCCTAACATACGGCAACTTGATTGCACCATCTTGGATCCAGGCATCTAGTAGCTCGAGCACTTCTAAAATGGGTAGAGGAAAGTCAGGTGCATCGTCGTCAGGAGTTTTTGTACGTTGACCAGGAGTTTGTGCATGTGCCTCTGATTTGTCCTTCTTTTGTGTCTTCAGATGAGCGGCAGCATACTTGTCCGTGGATTCAGCTTTGCGCTTGCTCCCTTATGCAACAAAGTTTGTAGAGGGCTGCAGATTGTATTGTTTGTTGATCAACCGTCTTCTTCCTCGAGTGTCACATGCTTCCTCAGTCTTCACGGGTTTTGCTCTTTCCAATAGAGCAGGTGCGGTGGTTGCTGATCTCTTAGCCGCTTCATGAAGTTATGAGAAAGCCTGGAATCGAAGATTCTCTAGTAGAGCTCTGTATACCGGAAGCATGTCGTTGATGCATAAATCTACTAGTTTTTATTCTGTGACATTCGGGTCATGACAATCCTGGGCTTGGACTCGGAATATTTTCACATAGTCATTAGGATTTTCACTGACCCTCTGAGACATCCTTCCAAGGTCAGATAGAGTGAATTTTTCTGACATGAAGAAGTATTTTCTGTAGAATGCACTGATCATTTCTCCCCAGTTGTTGATAGTACCTGGTGAAATTTTATTATACCAGGTGTATGTTCTGCCTTTCAATGATTTTGAAAACTCCTTGAGCCGAAAAACATGGTTATGTTCATGTTCTCCCAAGGCTTCGAGGAAACGAGAAACATGTTCTCGAGCATTGCCAGTTCCATCATAAAAAGTAAAAGTTGGAGAAATGTAACCTTTAGGAAGAGGGATCATCTATGTAGTGACGGGATAAGGAGGTTGGTGACGATGGACGTGTGATGTGTTTCCCTTTCCACGGTTCTCCAAAAGACACTTCAGGTCTTCACGAATGATGAAGTTTGATGAATCCTTTGTTGATGAATCGCCTGTATCTTTGCCGGCTTCATCATCATCCATTGTATGAATTGGAATCACCTCAGGATCAGTGGCATCTGAGGACTTTTCCTTTTCTTTCCATTTTTCTTGAGTATTCTCTGACAACTTGTCCGTGAGAGTCTTCAGATGGTCCAATAACTTCTGTTGTGCTGCAGCCATGTCAGTCTGATATTTTGCAAGAGCCTCTTACGTTTTGATGTGATCATCTATGGTAGGTGGTGGATTTCCTCTGATCTCTTCGGGATGTCGACCAAACAAAGGATGACCTTCCGCGTTGGTGTGAGGAGGAGTGATGTCACCACCATCAGTGTTAATGGCTGGAACAGTTTCCGGGATGTCCTCATCTTTGCTAGTGCTGGCGATATTTGCGTTAGGATTTGTGACCGACCTTGACCTAAGACCAACTATCTTGTGAAAATGAGAGATTGTAACCGAGAGAATGATCTCCCACTGTGGTCGCCAATCTGTTGATGGGGAAAAACGATTTGCAATTTTTTACGGAATTGAAGAGTCGACCGTGTGGAGACTCCTTGAACCGAGTGAAATGTTGAACCTCACACAGATGCACTGCAAGAAGGGAGTGCTTTAAGTTCGAGAGATCAATCTGTAAGACTCCGGCCTAAACCAAGAACAATGTCCGTTCCAGAGTCAATTCGGTCACAAGAGAAAATAGGTTAATCTGTAGGAGGGAAGCTGAGAAATGCGTGAGATCAATGGTGATATGAGATTGTAGGTGTGTTGTGATTTCATCGTGAAAAATGCTCTGAATGATTGAGTTTTGCCTGATTGAGAGTGATTTCTGTGAATTCGTGTAGACGAAAGATTATCTGTATGAACTATGATGAGAAATTGCTCGTTTAGGCGAATGTTGCTTGAGTGTTCGAATTGTTTGAATCTTGTTCAACGTTGTTCGATGTTGTTGTTTCAATCAGGATTCAGAGACATTTGATAATGCCGGAGTTGAAAACACCATGATCCCATGAAGTGTGACAGTTGCTGGAATCAGAGAGTGGGGAGATGGGAAATCGTGTTAAACCAATTACTCATCGTGTGGAGACTTAGTTAATTTTCCACCCACTACCTTGCTGATTCTTCCAACTGATTGTACGACTTGCTCACATTGTCATTGTGGGTGAACACACGTGTCGTAGACCGCCAGACCAAAACCCTAGTTAATATCCCCATTGTGACACGGTTGAAATCTCGTGATAGTGGAGTCAGTTGCTGACTTTGTGGGACGATGAGTCCATGTAGTGCTGAGTTGAACACGTTTTAGCAAATGTTCTGAAACTCATGAATTAAATGTATGTCTGCTGAGACGAGGTACCATTATTGCCAGTTCGAGCGAATATTGCTAATTTGAGCAAGTATTGCCGGTTCAAGCAAATATTGCCAGTTCGAGAAAATATTGCCAGTTTGATAAATTTATTGGTAGCAGGACCGAATAAAATAATAATTTAATTTACTGACTGCCGGGTCGAGCAAAATAAATAAGAATGTTGATCATGGAATCAACATAAAATTATTAGAGTGTTTGAACCTGCTCAGAATCATGTTTCTGTAGAGCTCTGGATTCAAAACCCTAATTTTACCGAGATGATGATTTATTGTAAATCAACATGGGACCGGCTACATGGGATGACGGGTTCACCATATAACTCCCAGATGATCGAATGAGCAAAAATACCAAAGTCTCTTGAGGACCAATTGGTGACATAATGATTAAATGCTGGTTTAATCATTTATCGAAATAATGCTCGTGTGAGCGACAATTAATAAAACCTGGTATCATGAAAACATGAAGGATCGACCAAGAGGTCATGAGACCGGATCCTGGTGTGTGTGGGACCAGTGGATGGTCGTTTGAGCAAACTTCCAATAGTTTAGAAAGAGTTTGAACCTAATATGAGCAGTTGAGAAAATTAGGTTAAAATTAGTAAAACATGCGGGATCAGCTGTTTTCAAGCCTCAGGGTCACCCTTGGTCGGTCAAGGGGATGTTCCCGTGTTGCCACAACGTTCGTGTTTCAGTCCTGAGAATTTTGATATTTTCTGGTGCACGTTTGAGCAACATTTGAAGAAAATATGCAAAATCCATGGTTTTGCTGAAACTGGGAAAAATACATGAGATGAGGGAAAACAAATAAAACAAGGAATTACAAGATGGGGAACCGACCACGGCTAGGGCATGGCCGGCCGGCCGGTTGACACGCGGTCCCACATGCTTTTCCCAGTTTTATCTGATTTTATGTATTTTTCTATGATTTTAAGGGAATTTTACATGAAATCAAAGGGATTTGTTGAAAATCAAAATATTTTGTTGAAATCAGGGAGTTTTCATGAAATCATGAAACAAAATACCAAATAACAATAAACACACGTGGGACCAGCTAGGTTGAAACACTAACTAGCGTCCTTTAGTAGAATTGACGTAGAATTCTCATACGAACTCGGATTTTGATGGTCCGCTCCTCCATTCTGTACGGAAAAGAATTGCCTATCTCCTTAAGCGGGAATATTTAGGTTTTAAGCTCGTTCGGGAGGTGAAAACAGCCCCAGAGTAAAATTTAGGAAGAATTCAAGGGGTTGGTCCCATGGTATTTTTTCCTAATTTTATCATGTTTGATAAAATCATGTGACAAAAATACATGAAATTAGGTAATTTTAGAGAAAATACATGAAATCAAGGATTTTCATAATTTAAGAAAAATAATAAAATAATGAAGACATGAGGTGTGGGACCGGCCACGGCCAGGGCATGACCGGCCGGCCGGCGGTCCCATGTCACCTTTCCCTAATTTTATTATTTTTTGATAAAACCATGTGGTTTAGATAAAAACACATGAAATTAGGTAATTTTCATGATTTTAGAGAAAATTCATAAGAAATCAGGGAATTTTCATAATTTAAGAGAAATAATAAAATAATGAGGACATGAGGTGTGAGACCGGCCACGGCCAGGGCATGACCGTCGGTGGCGGTCCCATGTCACCTTTCCCTAATTTTATTATTTTTTGATAAAACCATGTGGTTTAGATAAAAACACATGAAATTAGGTAATTTTCATGATTTTAGAGAAAATTCATAAGAAATCAGGGAATTTTCATAATTTAAGAGAAATAATAAAATAATGAAGACATGAGGTGTGGGACCGGCCACGGCCAGGGCATGACCGGCCGGCCGACGGTCCCATGTCACCTTTCCATAATTTTATTATTTTTTGATAAAACCATGTGGTTTAGATAAAAACACATGAAATTAGGTAATTTTCATGATTTTAGAGAAAATTCATAAGAAATCGGGGAATTTTCATAATTAAGAGAAATAATAAAATAATGAGGACATGAGGTGTGGGACCGGCTACGGCTAGGGAATGACCGGCCGGCCGGCGGTCCCATGTCACCTTTCCCCAATTTTATTATTTTTTGATAAAACTATGTGGTTTAGATAATTTCTTTGAAATAACAAAACTAGTGACAAAACCCCTAGGTGAACAAACTAGTGATAAGAAAAAACCAGTCATATTATTTCTAATAAATAAAAACCGTTTCAAATAAAAATGGGACAAAAACCCCAAGTCAAATGATAATGAGCAAATTTAATTTTTTTAATTTTAAAAAAAACCCAAATATACCATTTTATCTGTTCTTCTTCTTATCTTCTTCCTTTCGTCTCCACCATCGCCGATCCCTAAATCTGATTTTTCTTCCCGCTTCAGAAACAACTTCCGCTCTCTCCCCACCTCACAAGCTCATCCCTACAAATGATTTTTCCAGATCTAAATAATTTATTCTTCTTCTTCATCTCTATTTAGATTTATCGATCTCTAATTAAACGCTTAAAATGAAGTTTAAAGATAAACAAAGCCTGTGATTTAAATTCCATTTCAGTTCTTCCTCCTCGTTTCAGGTTAGCTAAAATGAAATCGAAAACCTTATTTCTTCGATTTTGTGTTGATTCTGTTTTGATTTTATAGATTGTTTTAGCTTAATTTTGTTTGATTCGTGTATGAATTTTTAGTTTTGTAACTTCGTTTTGCATCTGGAAGTGATGATTCTTCGATTTTGAAATCATTTTGTGTTTATTCTGATAATTTTGATGTTTTTATGTTATTTTGGTGTATGAATTTTGTTTAGACGACCAAATGGAATCACATCTGGAAGTGATTCTTCCATATTTGGTAGATGTCAGCTTCAATCTCAACAACATTCACAAGGAATGTCATCTCAACTCTCTCAATTGACATCTGAACTTTCTCAAAACTCTATTGATAACATTATTAATAACGAACAGGTACAGATCTTCAATTTTTCAAATTTACATTTTTGAGATTTGATTTGGTTGTTTCATGAATTGTCAAGGAAAGAATCTGTTCATTTTCATTAACTTTATTTTTTTTTATGCTTGTTGTTCTTCCAAAGGGAAATCTAGAGATTTTACTGTGATTTTATTGCATTGAACTGTAAGATTCTTTTATGTGTGTGCTTCTAATTAAGATTTGTTGTGTGATATTCAGATGCTTCCTTAGTTGTAATTCAATGGTGTCAACATTACAATTCTTTCATTCCTCTTCATCCTCTTGTATTCGAATTTTACCTAGTTTTCTTGTAATTAAACCTCGATTCATTACCTTAGCGACTAGTAATTCGGCTTCATTATCATCTAATTTTGTTGGGATAAATGGTTCTTCTTCATCAGTGAAAGAGAAGGAAGAAAAAGAAAAAGGGTATGTGGATAATAGAGTGATGAATGGATTATTTGGTTCCAGAATTGAAGAGAAAAACATTGACAGTGGTAAGAAAAGTTCGGAGCATTTGGATGTGTTGTGGGATGATAAGTATGGAGTTAACAGTGTGAAATATTATCTTGATATTGCGAAGGATATGGTTAAGCTGGATGGTGGACCACCTAGGTGGTTTACACCTCTTGAGTGTGGGAAGCCACTCAAGAACTCACCTGTTCTTATTTTTCTGCCTGGTAATAATCACCAAGTTTAGTCACTGGAATTGTGTTGATATACTAGTTTTTACATGTGTTTTGCAATTTCAAAATCTGATTGGTTATGTTAATGGGATCTAACAGGAATGGATGGTATTGGTTTGGGACTGATTTTGCACCACAAGGCTCTTGGGAAGTAAGTTTTACATGACCTAAGAGCTAATTTGGTGTGACCTTACATTATTGCAGAATGTAGAATTCATCATTTGTTTTGAATTGCAGGGTTTTGAAGTTAGGTGCATGCATATTCCTACTAGTGACCGCACCCCATTCGAATCTCTTAGTTCTTACCTGTTTCTTATGCTTTACAATATTTTTCTTTTGTACATAATTTTGATGTTGTATAGTATAATTTAAGTGACAAATAGGTTTTTTCGTGTCTTAAGGGTTGTTGAAAATCGTTGAAGATGTTGTGAGGCATGAGCACTCTTTGTTTCCAAATAGACCAATTTACTTAGTTGGTGACTCATTGGGTGGTTGCTTAGCACTCTTTGTCGCAGCACGTAACCCAACTATTGACTTAGTACTGATATTATCAAATCCAGGTCAGTTTCCAAGGTTCAGTGGCTCTGCTGTCGATTGTTTTAGGATGGTTAGATGCTGATTTATTCTGTGTATTTCTTCAGCAACATCATTTGGCAGGTTGCAGTTGCATCCTCTGCACCCTATTTTGGAAGCTTTGCCCAATGAACTCCATATTACTGTTCCATATCTTCTCAGTTTTGTTATGGGTACATGTTCTTCTTACTGAAATCTTACCAACATCATTTATGTTCTCTTTTCTTTTTTCATAATAAGTTAGCTTTTACTTGTCTTCAGAAACTTGTTCCGAGAGTAATTTCAAGTTTTCAAAATTGTGAAACAGCTTATGGATTAGTTGGAATGATTTTTTCCTAGTTTATTTTGGTTTGGTTTCATCATTGAAGCTGTGCTGGTGAAATGACAATACGTAGAAAAATGATGAAACCTAATTAGGTTTCATCTAGTTTTGGTGAAACCCTTTTTGGTTTCATCATTTTTTTCTGTTTGGTTTCATCATTTTTTTTCTTATTTTGCCTAGTTTATTTTGGTTTGGTTTCATCATTGAAGCTGTGTTGGTGAAATGACAATATGTGGAAAAATGATGAAACCTAATTAGGTTTCATCATAGTTTTGGTGAAACCAATTTTGGTTTCATCATTTTGTTCTGTTTGGTTTCATCATTGTTCTGTTTGGTTTCATCATTTTGGTTTTCATCATTTTTTTTCTGTTTGGTTTCATCACTTTTTTTCTTATTTTGTTGAATATTGATCAATGAAATTCATTTTTTGTGGCGGTGGCGCTATGTTGGTTGGTGCAGTAGCGATGGCGGTGGTGGTGTCGTGGCGGTGGTGGTGGTGGTGGTGCGGTGGTGGTGCAATGGCGGGTGTGGTGCGGTAGCGGCGGCGGTGCTGTGGCGGGGGTGGTGGTGGTGGTGGTGCGGTGGCGGCGGTGCGGTGGCACGGTGGTGGTGGCGCGGCGGTGGTGGTGGTTGTGCAGTGCAGTGGCGGTGGTGGTGGTGGGGTTGATTTTTATTTTTGTTGGGGTGATTTAAAATTAAATGTGGGGTTGTTTTTATTTTTGTTGGGGTGATTTAAACTAGAAGGCTAATATAGACAGTTTATGTTAAATGGGGTTTTTGTGAACAATTTGTTTTGTTGGAGTTTTTGTACATGGATAGTGACACCTTTGGGGTTATAACCCGCGCGCCGTTGAAATAAAGAAAATTGCTCGAACGAGAGGATTTTCATGAGATCAGGAAAATAACAAAAATATGATAAAATATAAAATTGGGCACGGGACTGATCACGGCATGACTGGCGGCTGGTGAACCCAGTCCCCTGGTGCTTTTGCTAATATTTTATTATTATTATTTTCCTTCCTATTTTGCATAGGTTCCTATTTCTTTCATGCTGGTCTGTGGATTATTTTCTAATTACACTTGCACCACTTTCATCAGGGCTTATTCGATACTCAGATGCATGTTTCGTCAGATATTTATCACTAACCCGTGAAATTCTGCTGGGAAGAACCACGAATTGAAGTGATGAAATATAACAGAGAATCGTAAAATATTGCTGGATATTTAGACGATGGTTCGTAGAATATTGCTGGATATTCAGACGATGGTTCGTAGAATATTGCTGGATATTCAGACGATCTTAGATAATCAATTTATGGCTCTAGAAGGGCTTCCTGTATAAGAGCATTAATCATCTGAGGGTTTGAGCAATATGAACTTGCTGGAGTGTCATATTCCTTTTGCATAGTCGGGTAAAACCGGTCGCATCCCGAAGACGTTGTCACCCAATCTTTCGATTCTATACAATATGAGATGTGCCGTGGTCTCAGCTGGGAGACTGCACATCTGCATCTTCTCTGAGAGACTTTCTCCATCAAAGGGTTATGAGATGTGTCGTGGTCTCAGCTAAGAGACTGCACATCTACATCTTCTCTGAGAGACTTTCTCCATCAGAGGGTTATGAGATGTGTCGTGGCCTCAGCTGGGAGACTGCACATCTGCATCTTCTCTGAGAGACTTTCTCCATCAGAGGTGGCATGATATTTCATGCATAGAGACATGAGTCTCGATACTCATCCGATTTCCGGATCCGGAGTAATCACTGAAATTGCTCAGTATTCATGAGATGTGCCGTGGTCTCGGCTGAGAGACTACACATCTTCACGTACTCTGAGAAACAACCTTCTCAGTCAGAGAGTTGTAGCATGAGCTTTCATGCTTTAATTGAGAAACATGAGCCTCAATATTCATCCGATTGTCGAATCTAGAGTACAGTTTTACAACTCTACCCTTTGTCGAAAATCCACCATCTACAGCCCCACACCGGAAATAATCTTTATCAACGCCTGAACGGTGCGCACTTTATATCTCCGCTCCACAATCAAGCGAAGATTATAACTAGACTCAACCAAATATACTCGCCCCCACTGCGTCACATAACGGACTAAACTAAATTTTAGTCATTTTTTTTACTCTTTAATCTCGCCCCGGCTACGATGTCTGTATGCGGCCCCTCGTCTCTTCTTGACACGTCCAGGTTTCAACGAGATTTCACTTTTACAGTTTTCATGAAGTGAAAAGCCAACTGCTTATAAAGAAAAAGTATATGTAACTGCCTAGAACACGAACAAAGCTTCTTCTCTTTTTTTACGTGATATATACCTTTTGGTTTTCCGAAACTCTCACAGAAACACGGAAAGTTAACAAGCCTTCCCAACCTTGGAAAATCCTCGTCTGTAACATAAACTGAAGAGACGAAAGTTATGATTGATCAACTGTAACAAAGTTAAAGAAGATGGAGAAGTAAGTCATTCTTTATCAAACTTATGATTGATCAAACTTTTTCGGATTTCTTACAAAAAAAAAATTGGAAAAGAATTTCTTATCAAGTTTTAATTTGATTAACTAAGCAATCATGAAAGAGACAAAACTGGGTAACTTAGATTGAAATTTTAATATTTTTTGTTTCTGTTGGAAATTGAAATTTGTATGTGTTTATAAGAAATTTGTGATTTTTGTGTAATTTGGTTGATTGCTGTCAACTTAGGGTTTGATGGAGGAAAGAGATAATGGACAATTGTTGGATCTTAATGTAAGTTTAGAAGAGACAATGCTTGATAATGGTTTAGAGTGTGTACCTTATTGTGATTCTGAAAAAATTGATGAACATATATTGGATGAAAATGGAGATTTGGTGGAGACATCAGATGATATGATAACTGATTATATCCCAAAAGTAGGAATGTCGTTTGAGTCGGAGGAGAAATTGTACCATTTCTACAATTATTATGCTAGAAGAAAGGGATTTAGCATCCGTAAGGGTCATTCTAAACGGTCAAGTGATGGTAAAATCAGAAAAAGAGTAATTCATTGTTCAAAAGAAGGCTCCAAACAAAGACATAAAAGAGGTACACCACAGAAAGAACGTTCATTGTTGCGGACAGGATGTTTGGCTCTTATACAGGTCATTGCAAAAGGTGGTGTGCTTGTTGTAACAAAATTTGTTGAAGAACATAACCATGAACTAGTTCTTGCAGAAGAAGCACATCTGTTAAGGTCTCAAAAAAAGATATTACCTCAGCAAGCTCGGTATATAGAATCACTTCATTCGGGAGGTTGTGGGCCAAGTAAAGCATTTTCAATTTTAAGCAAGGAACATGATGGTCCACAAAATCTGAATTTTACATTAACAGATTGTAAAAATCATTTCCAGAAAAGGCGTCGAGAGATATACAAAGAAGGTGATGCTCAAGTTTCTCTGAACTACTTTAAAGCTATGAAAAAAGAGAACCCATCATTTTTTTATGAAGTACAAGTCGGCGATGATAATAGAGCTTGTAATCTATTTTGGGCAGATGCCAGATCAAAGATAGATTATGGTTTTTTCGGTGATGTTGTTTGTTTCGACACCACATTTCGGACTAATAAGTATGGTATGTCTTGTGCTCCATTTGTAGGTGTGAATCACCACGGTATGTCTGTCTTATTCGGGATGGCCTTACTTGTCGATGAATCTGCTGAATCATTTGTGTGGGATTTTCAACAATTTTTAAGTGCAATGTCGGGAAAGCATCCAAAGACCATATTTACCGACCAGGCACAAGCGATTGGCAATGCTATAAAAGAGGTAATGCCAGACACACACCATCGTTTATGCATATGGCATATTTATCAGAATGCGGCAAAGAATTTGTCTCATGTTTATGCAGCCAATGAAAAATTTACAAAGGATTTTTCAGAGTGTCTTTATAGTGCTGAAACTGAAGAAGAATTTTAATCCTTGTGGACTTCTATGCTCACAAAATATTCTCTTACTAACAATGATTGGTTGATAAAACTGTATGCCTTACGAGAAAAGTGGGCTCCTGTGTACGGAAGAGAATATTTTTGCGCTGGCATGACAACAACTCAAAGGAGTGAAAGTGTGAACAGTTTTGTCAAGGGTTATGTAAATCGCACCCTATGCATTAATGATTTTATATTGCAGTATAAGAAAGCGGTGATGGATTGGAGGGAAAAAGAGTTACAAGCTGATTACCAAAGTAAGCATTCTAAACCTGTATTTATTTCTCTCTTGCGTTTTGAAATACAGGCAGCGAAGATGTATACTCGAAAGGTTTTTATTATATTTCAAAAACAGTTGAAAAAGTTTGGTTGTTATCTTGACAAAATTGAAGATGAGAATGATGAGATTGCAGTTCATAAGGTTGAGATTGTGAGTCCGTTAAACAATGACAAAGATCGGAAAGTATGGTTCAATAAAAAAGAAAATACAACAGAATGCAGTTGCAATGGTTTCAAGTTTACAGGTATTTTATGTGTACATGCTATGAGAGTTCTTCTTTCAAGAAGAATTTTGGAGATTCCGCCACATTATTTTCTAAAAAGGTGGTCTACGAATGCCAAGGATGGTTTTATAACAAACAGTTCAGGGGCTCCAATACTTGCTGACTGCAATGAATCTTCCAGCGTCTGATATAGTGATTTAGCTCATATTGCTCTTACTGTGGTAATGAATGGTTCTATAGATGAAGGGTCTAGCTCCATTGTCAAGCGTCATCTTGCTTCTTGTGCCGACGAACTAAATGCCTACAGAATAAGCCTTGGGACAGCAGCACAAGTTGATGGCTCTGAAAATCATGAGCAACAAGGAAAGGTTAAAATTAATGAAAGGAGAAATGTCGAAGGGCAACTGATCACCATCCAAGATCCACATATAAAGAAAAAAGTATGAGGGGAACCAAATACAGGATACAAGAGCGCACTTGATCGAAGCTTCGCTAAAAAGAATGGTAAAAAAACAGCATCATCCTCTAAGAAAAAAACCCAGGTATTTGCTATCTCCTTTCTTTTAACATTCTTCTTATAAAAAAATCCGCTTCTGCGGCCAAGAATACAATCATATATATGTATTAAAATTCGCCTTCTTTTGACCTTTGTTCAGGTGCAACAATGAACTGTATAGGCACATTTACGTTTTGGTTGGACCAAATCCAGTCGCTGGTGGAAGTAGATTCAGCATCTGAGTTAGTCAGAGGCGGCAGTGTTCATTGTTTTTTTTTCTTTGTTTTTTTTCTTCTATTTTGGAAGTAGGGAAGTCTCTGCAGAAGGTTCAGTTGTGTCCGTATAAGGTTTATATCTACTGACTTTTATTTGTGTACTGCTTTTAATATTGTAGCTTCTATAACTATCGCAAACCTACCATTGGTTTGGATGTATTTTTCTTCAAAACAACATTATTGTTTATGTTTCAAGTCCCTTTTGCTTTGCTCACCAAAATCAGAAGGACTAAAACATTACAAGTTTCTCATTTCTTTCTCTAGTTATGAGGTTTCTGTAGAACAAAATAAATTTTGGTAAACAGTTTTTAAGTGGATGACAGGAAAAACATTTAGTTGCCCAACTGGAATTCAGTTTCTCATAATCATAATCAAAAGAAAACTTTATTAATTTCTTAATGAAAATTTAGTACAACCTTAAAACATATCCTTTGATAATTTCATAAGGCTCCGTGAATTTGAATTCGCGCCCTACAGATGCAGCATATGTAAGATTTGCAGCTTCTTGATCCATATTCAAGCCCCTCAATATTTTTTTTATATCGTAAACAACAACAACGTATGCCCCCGAATCTTTCTGATAGACACTGTGCTGTTCTTCCTTGGTAATTACCATTTGAGTTGACAAAATATTTAAGAACAAGATCCCAGAATGTTGTGTCGCTCTTTTCCATTGTAGTTTCTTCTAAGCCTACAAGATAAGCCCTGCAAAGATCATTATCTTCTGCAGTTGTGAAATTCATTTCATGCTGGTCAGTTAAGCGAACAAGTATGACAAATAGGAAGATGCGTACAGAAACCATATATATATTTATGTTTAATAGTAAACATGCTAGTTTTGGGGATCTAAGAAGGCCAAAATGTGCTGGTCTTGGGATCAATCCTACTTTGGGGGATCTAAAGAATGTTTCTTACATTATCCTCTCGATCTAGTCCTGGTTCAAATTGCGCATTATGTGCACCAAGTTGAATGGATAAGTTCTGTGTACAAAAAAACACAATTAATGATTACAAACTTTATCATGGAATATTAGAGGAATTATGTATATGCATACAAAGTACCGTAACTTTTATAGTTATTTACAGTTGACCAAACCAGCTCAAAGAATGGAAAACAAATGTGAACGAGGTTGCGCTTCATTTTTACATTTGGATGGTCAGAATCAAATGTTGTTCCATCATATTAACCCAAAGGGATGTAACTATTATATCAAAGAGATTAACATCATACATACTTGGCATTTTGCCGCCATTATTTCAAGAGAGTATTTGCAATAATTCATAAAGTTTAGAACATATAAGAAAGCTAGCAATGGAACCCAAAGCAATAACTCTAAATCTTCCCAAGTATGAATCAGAAAGAAAAGCAACAAAAATAGCCAAGAAATTTGATGACCACATGGACAAAATAGTTACCCCAGTAGCACTACTGTAATGGTACTCATTCATCAAATACAAAATCAAATTTGGTTGAATCCCATAACTTGCTACTTTCTCAATTGCTTTATTCACTGAAAACACACAAATTATCATAAATTGTTCCATCAAATTTCTCTCAAATCACTTAAAAATCAATACTTTTTTCTTTAATCAACAGAAAATCAAAATTAATGATAAAGATGCAACTTTTACCTATAATGGAAGGAAGGGTTTTTAGGCCACCCTTTTTACTTAATTCTCTTCTACGGGTCTTTTCATTCCATTTTCTCCTCCCCTGCTTCTCTGTAGCTTATCTTTCTTTGAGTTTGCAATTAGGGTGTTAGGGAATTTGAGGTTGAAATTCATTCATGCAATATCACAAATTTCTTATAAACATAAAAATCAACGATTCTAATTTCTGAAAGAAACAAAAATTCTAATTTTTAGGCAACAACAAACCCTCTTCTTAGCTATGATAAGAGATAATCCTCCAATTAACTTCAATATTGGTCACCCCTTTTCGTTTCTTTCAGCATCACTTGATTAGAAATCAGAAAACAAAATCAATCATAATTGTTGTAAAGAATTACTTACTTCGAGGGTTGAGCTTTATTTTTTTTTCCTTTTAGGAGATTCATAAAGAGTAATTTTCTTCAACTTCTTCAACAATAGATTAGGTTTAAGCCGTATTTATTAAGATCAATGTTCTATCGTCGGTATTCTATAACTTTGCTTCACGGAGTTTTTGATATTTTAGGAGAAAGGAAGAAAAAAATGACGATAGAAACTAGAGAATAAAGTGGTCTCCTTATCCAAGGTAGTTATTAGTGTTTGTACAAGTGGTTAATATTTTCTTTACCAAAACTGTTTGAAAAAGGAAATCTCGTTGAAACCTGGACGTGTCAAGAAGAAACGATGGGTCACATACTCTCTGTATGCGGCCCATCCACATCGTAGCCGGGGCGCTTTAATCTTTAGGTTTAATCGCACAACTGCAGATGCTCTAAGCCACCGAGAAAAAACAATAGAAGCAATTTTCAAAAGAAAAAAAACTGAACCGACAGTTGTCCTTAGCAAATAACTAACCGCTATAACTGCCGGTTACTCCATAGATACAGGAACACTACTTTGCATAAAAGATTCTGCTCTGGACCCAACTCATTCCCGGTTAACCAGGCCCCACTTTTCCACATAAAACAAGAAATAATATTAAATAATTAATTTTCCGAAAAATATCCTTCAAAAGAAAAAATTTAAAAAATCTGAAAATTTGTTTCCAATGTTGGGAACGAGAAGGGAAATGTGAAATATAAGAGCGAAGAAGAAAGAAATTAGAGAAGAAAATCAAAAACAAGGGTTTACACATTGTTGATCTGATAGGTTGGGGAGAAAATGAGTGGAGGAGGAGGATGGGAGAAGGTAAAATCATCATCAAGATCATTTGATGTAGGAGGAGGAAATGCTGGTGGTGGTATTGTTATTGGAAGAGAAAGATTAAGAAGTATAGATTTAAGTGATCATTCTTCATCTCCATCTCCTAATTCTGCTGGTTCTTCTGCTCCTGTTATTCCTCCTACAAGAACCGTTACTCTTGGTCGTGTTCAACCTCAACATCCTGCTCATCGTTCCATTGTTTGTAATGATCGTGAAGCTAATTTCCCTGTTCGTTTCAAGGTATCCAACAAAACCCTAATTTTCTTCGTTTCCATTTTTTTATAACAATGTGATTACATTGAGGTTATTAGTTTTGATAGTGTTAAAGATTATTGTTGTAATTAACCACACAATTTTGGTTTACATTTGTTTGAAATTTGGAAATTGGTTGTTCAGAAATTTTGTCGGTTTAATTGTAATTTTAATTGTTTATTGTTTGTATTCCTAGGGGAATGCGATATCAACAACGAAATATAATGTATTGACATTTTTGCCGAAAGGATTGTTTGAACAGGTAAACTCTTGCATGAAGATTGTTTATAGTCCTACTCTTTACATATAACATTTTAATTAGCTTGGTGTTGATGTTATGTTTCTAAAAAAATTGTGTATGGTTTTTTGTACTGACAGTTCAGGAGGGTTGCTAATCTTTACTTTCTTATGATATCAATATTATCTACGACGCCAATCAGGTACTCGCTCTATTCAATTGTTGGTCATTCTGATATGTGTGCAAGATAGAAATGTGACTTTGTAAGTTTTTCGACCAGTGCAGTCCCGTGAGTCCGATAACAAATGTGGTTCCACTGAGTCTAGTGCTTTTTGCTTCTCTTGTCAAGGAGGCATGGGAAGACTGGGTAAGTATTGTCATCTTTTAATGTTGTCTTGTATTCGTCATTCTCTGCATATTCCAGTTTTATAGAGGGTAAATTCGTTTTTAAGTGTGATCAAGAAGAAGGCTTCGAAATTTTCGTATCGTCCAGTCCACAAAGGAAATAAACGGATTCTGATGTCATATCTCACGAGAAGAAACAATATCTAAGTAAACTAGGTCGGTAGTTGTATGCCTAGGCGTCCGTAAAACGGGAGAGTATTTCCAAGGCGCACATGCACAGCCATTTTCCTCTAGCTAGAAAATGTTGTTAGTAATCGTTATCACTATAGCTTTTATGACAATTTGATTGATTCTTCGTAGGTATCAAAATGGTTTAGTCCATCTGTTAAGTTATCCTAGGCACTAACAAGACAAAACCAGTTGTACATTCTAAATAGAATATACGCATCTCCCTTTTGTTTATTTTTTTTTGGTTTTAGAATGAATTTTTAGTGCAAGATTTCATCTTAGCATTAGTGATTAGAGGATCGGTTACATAATTACAGGTGCTGGCTAGCATTGTTGGTGGTTTATGCCGTGGATGACCCTTACACCAGGGTTCAGTGTCTGCTAGTATCGTTGTTTGCTAGTCCCCTGTATACATGTCTTCGCCTTTCAAAAAGAACAGGAAAAACAATACTAATGTCCTTAAATGCTTTGTTGCATGGCAGAAACGACTGCACAATGATAAGGCGATAAACAAAACAGCTATAGATGTGTTGCAAGATAAGGATTGGGAAACTATTTCTTGGAAGCAGCTACAAGTTGGAGACATTGTTAGAGTAAGTCTTCTCAATTTTCTTAAGTTTCCTTTTTATGTATTACTGATGGTTGTTCTATTTGGTGAGTTTTCATTCTATGTTTTTGACAGCTCTATTTGGTGAGTTAAATGTTTATATGTTACAGGTTAAGCAGGATAGCAACTTCCCTGCTGATCTTCTGTTCCTAGCTAGTACAAATCCAGATGGTGTCTGTTATATTGAGGTTTTGTTCCATGTTTTACTCAGTTACTTCATATTGCTAATCTTTATTCGACGTGCTCTCTATACAAAAACTTATTATCAGATACTATATTCTATAACTTGACGTTGCAGCAACACTTAACAAGAAACTTTTAAAAAAACTGCTAAGAAACATAAAGGATGGTTTATATTTGATTGACACTGTTTTGATTCTGGGTTCTTCTTATTGATGTCACAGACGTCGAATCTTGATGGTGAGACAAATTTGAAGATTAGAAAAGCGTTGGAAAAAACTTGGGATTACTTAAATCCTGATATGATCTCTGATTTTAAAGGTTTTGATATTTTCAGTTGATCCATCCACCTAGTAGTTTCATTTTGTATAACATTTGAACTTTGTAACACATCTTGCAAAAATGATACAAAGTTTTACAAGATGCTTATCAAATTCCCTTGTCGTACTTTTATCATGTTTGCTATAATTGCTTAAACAGTTTCTCTTGTGTTGCAGGGGAAATACAATGTGAGCAACCAAATAACTCACTGTACACTTTCACTGGGAATCTAATGACTCAAAATCAAACACTACCTCTTTCCCCGAATCAACTTCTTTTACGGGTTTGTATGGTTGATTACTTTTATTTCCTTGTAGCTTATTTTGCACACACTGCAAGGTTCTAGAGTAAGTGCCACATTCATATGCATGGCAACACACAAGTTTTAATTTGCATTTTGCTCAAGCTAAGCATACACGAACCAAGTGTATGTTTATGCCTTGTCCTTGAGCACAATGTTTCTTATGATATTCCCATGAAATCAATATAATGTGCGGTACCCCTAAAAGCCAAATTGACAAACAAATCTGTCTTTGATCTCCAGTTTAATTTCCACTACTTCTTTTGTTATTTCACTCCCAGTTACCTTTATGTAGTGTCGAAGTTAATATGTTTTTTCAGATTTTAAGCACTGATATTTTTCCAGGGCTGCAGTCTACGAAATACAGAGTACATAGTTGGAGTTGTTATATTTACGGGACATGAAACCAAGGTGTATTTTTCTCTCTAAGGACTGTAACTTGGGAGTTATTTTAAATGTCCCATTTTGAGTTTTATTTTTAAATTTGGCTTGAAATTGTAAACTTTACTTACTTACGATTGATAAATTCCTTGATGAATCAATAGCTTCTCTTTCTAATTAACTACTGCATTTTATCAGCTATTAATGCACTGCTTCAACTTTGTAGGTCATGATGAATTCTATGAATGTCCCTTCCAAAAGGAGTACTTTAGAGAGGAAACTTGACAAACTGATTCTCACTCTCTTTGGTGCTCTCTTTTGTATGTGTTTCATTGGAGCTATTGGCAGGTTTAGAAAATCGCTTTACACTTTCCTGGTTTCTATTACTTTAAATTGTTAATCATGTATGTTTCTCTATTTATCACGTGAAATTATTCATCTTATTCCCGAAATTCTGCAGTGGTGTATTCATAGATCGCAAATACTATTACTTAGGTCTTGAAAAAGGCGTTGAAGATCAGTTTAACCCCAGAAACAGATTCCTGGTACCTTCTGCTCCTGCAACTCTAGTTACCATCTGAATTTGATTACTTGAAAAAGAATCGGTTTAGTGACTAATAACTATTCTTTCTTTTTATGCAACATTTTGCAGGTTACTATATTAACCATGTTTACACTAATAACATTGTACTCGACAATTATTCCTATTTCTCTTTATGTCTCCATCGAGGTTAGTGGAGGAGATGATTTTGATTATGTGGTTCAAAATAATGATACAGAATCTGCATTTAGTTTGGCATTACTTTGTTGTGTGGTGTTTTATTCATATCATGTCCTTTTTGGGCACTTCCAGATGATCAAATTTATTCAGTCAACTCAGTATATCAATAAGGATTTACGTATGTATCATGCGGAAACCAACACCCCTGCACTAGCTCGGACGTCTAACCTTAATGAGGAGCTTGGCCAGGTATGGCCACGTCAATTTTCTTTTCCCAGTGCAAATGTAGCAGTGTTAAGCTGATCTAATTTGCATATATTCACAAAATTTAATTGTTCAATCTGTAATTCTCTCTCTCTTTTTAAGAAATTGTATTTTATGCACAACTCATATTTTCAAGGCTTCAGACATTGATTGTATTTTTTTTTCTTTGGGCAGATAGAATATATCTTTTCTGACAAAACAGGAACTTTAACAAGAAACCTGATGGAATTCTTTAAGTGCTCTATTGAAGGAGAGTCCTATGGA
Organism: Papaver bracteatum; assembly: GCA_023529315.1. Lineage (NCBI taxonomy): Eukaryota > Viridiplantae > Streptophyta > Magnoliopsida > Ranunculales > Papaveraceae > Papaver > Papaver bracteatum. The sequence goes on from JAJJWX010005194.1 coordinate 787,656, forward strand.
CATGGTGTCACTGAAATAGATCTAGGTGCAGTGCAGCGGAATGGCATACAATTAGGAGAGGTAATGTGGAGATCATTGTAAGAGAAACATTCAGCTGGTTTTATCTTCATTTTCACTGTTTACCGAATTGTTTGCAGATACCAAAGTCAACTTCTGCTGAACATGAGAAAGGTTTCAACTTCGACGATGCTAGGCTTATGCGTGGGGCTTGGAGAAATGAGCCTAACCCTGATGCCTGTAAGGTAGTTTATATCATGTTTATGGGTTTACTAGTAATGTTTTGGTTCTCATTATATCCTGTGATTTTATTCAACCATGACATTCTCAATGGAAGTCTTTACTCTGAGTAGGAATTCTTCAGATGCCTTGCAATCTGTCACACTGTTCTCCCTGAAGGTGATGAATCCCCGGAGAAAATCAGATATCAGGCTGCATCACCAGATGAGTCTGCTCTCGTTATCGCCTCAAAAAACTTTGGCTTCTTCTTTTACCGGTAATTGTCTTTCCTAAAACTGAATTCCAAATCTTTTACTAACCTCAAGAGCAATAACTGTAAATCAAATCATTTTTATGCTAAATTAATCTACTTTTTGGTTAACTTTTAATACCTTTTAGTCAATGCTAATATTTAAGACACAACTATTTGTTATTTCAGGCGAACACCGACAGCCATCATGGTTCGTGAATCGCATGTTGAGAAGATTGGTGACATCCAAGATGTATCCTACGAAATTTTAAATGTTCTGGAGTTCAATAGGTTGAGCTTCTGACCATAGTTTCTTTTGTCGTTATATTTGAACTTAATATTCTCACTAGACTTATCTTCGTCTTTATGTTTATCATGGAAACAGTACAAGGAAGCGTCAGTCCGTCATATGTCGTTATCCAGAAGGAAGGCTCGTTTTGTACTGCAAGGTGATACGTTTTCCACAAATATAACTGTTTTGGAGCTAAACTACTGCTTATGAAGAACTAAATTACTGATCGTAGAGCTTATACATGACAGGGTGCTGATACTGTCATCTACGAGAGATTGACAGATGGGAATAATGACATAAAGAACTTAACTAGGGAACACATGGAACAGTACGGCTCTTCGGGTTTACGTACACTTTGCCTTGCCTACAGGGATTTGAGTGTTGAATTTTATGATAGCTGGAATGAGAAATTCCTCAAAGCTAAATCCTCTTTACGAGACCGTGAAAAAAAGTTGGACGAGGTACATCTATTTTTGGTAGATATTATTGCCTAATGTTCATCTCATTGAGATATTTCATCTAAATTAGAACTAAAACTTCTGTAGGTGGCAGAACTTATAGAAAAGGAGCTTATTCTGATTGGGTGCACAGCGATAGAAGACAAACTTCAAGAAGGAGTTCCTGGTTGTATAGAGACTTTAGCTAGAGCTGGAATCAAGATCTGGGTTCTGACAGGGGACAAGATGGAAACTGCAATAAATATTGCTTATGGTGAGTTCCTCTCTTATATGATTCTCACTTCATATGTGTTCCATGCTATTTAGGCAAACTGATCTAGCATTTCTGTGCTCTTATGACTCTAGCATGCAGCCTCATCAACAATGACATGAAGCAGTTCATCATAAGTTCGGAAACTGATGCTATTAGGGAGGTAGAAGATAAGGTGAGGCACATGTCAAAGGTTCCACATTTGAGAATCAGAAATATCAAATTGCTTCAATCCAAAGTGTTCATGTCAAAACTAACCCCTTCAATTCTTGAAATTCGTATTAGGGCGACCCAGTGGAGACTGCAAGGTTCATTAGAGAGACAGTGAGACAACAGTTGAACAAATGTTTAGAGGAAGCACAACATTCACTCCGTACAGTCTCTGGACCCAAACTAGCACTAGTAATTGATGGTAAATGTTTGATGTATGCATTAGACCCTGATTTGCGAGGAAATTTGCTCAACCTAAGCTTGAATTGCACCTCTGTCGTCTGCTGCCGAGTATCTCCCCTGCAAAAAGCTCAGGTAGGGGTCCTGGTATTTTTTATTATTTGGATGTGAAATGGCCAGTTGTTATGTGCTAAAATATTTTTCCATAGTTATTCAGATGTTTGAGTATTGCATATGAATTGCCTGTTCCTCCTTCGTGACTTGAAAAGTTAGACGATTTTACTTTCTCTTTTGGGATGTTGTTCACTAATCTCGAAGATGGAAATAGTAGCCTAGAGTCTTTAATGTTTGATCCTTAATCTGAATTTTGGGTTGAGTTGGTATAAGCTTGCTTCTTGTTATTCCTAGGTGACTAGCCTAGTCAAGAAAGGTGCACGAAAGATAACGCTCAGCATCGGCGATGGAGCCAATGATGTGAGCATGATTCAAGCTGCTCATGTTGGCGTCGGCATAAGTGGATTAGAAGGAATGCAAGCAGTCATGGCTAGTGATTTTGCAATTGCACAATTCCGCTTCCTCACTGATTTACTTCTCGTACATGGTCGATGGTCATACATAAGGATATGCAAGGTTAAATGTTTTGTGTCCTGAATGATACAGCTATAAAATCTGCACGAGTTCACTCATCTGACTGCGTCTCTTGCTTTTAAATATTTGTAGGTTGTGATGTACTTCTTTTACAAAAATCTTACGTTCACATTAACTCAGTTCTGGTTCACCTTCCACACCGGGTTCTCTGGACAGAGATTTTATGATGATTGGAACCAGTCTTTGTATAATGTTATTTTCACAGCCATGCCAGTAGTTATAGTTGGCTTGTTTGACAAGGTATTTCTCGTTACATTCACTAGTTGTAATGAAACCATTACTGGACTTAATTTCAGTAATACTTAACGCATGACATTCGGCAGCCGAGCTAGATTAATGTGAGCAGATTATGGTAGACATATCTAAACAATTTATTATTATTATATAGATGTATTGGAACTGAACCAACAATTTTCATCTTTGTCAGGATGTGAGTGCAACTCTTTCTAAGAAGTACCCAGGTCTATACAAAGAAGGAATAATGAATACTTTCTTCAAATGGAAAATTGTGGGAATTTGGGGTTTCTTTTCTGTATACCAGTCACTAGTTCTATTTCACTTTATTACTGCTTCCAGTCAAAGTGCTATGAATTCGTCTGGAAAAATGTTTGGGCTTTGGGATGTCAGCTCAATGGCCTTTACGTGCATTGTGATAACTGTCAACTTGCGTCTTCTTTTAGCATGTAATGTGATCACAAGATGGCATCGAGTAAGTGTTGGAGGAAGTATTTTAGCATGGTTCGTATTCATCTTTATATATTCTGGAATTATGACCCCACACGATAGACAAGTAAGTTACTTATTTTCATTCGATGTGTTTGTTTTCTGTGAAAGGGTTACTAAATATGGGAACTAAACCTCTTGCTATGTTGTTTGCAGGAAAACGTGTATTTTGTAATCTATATACTAATGAGTACTGTGTATTTCTATCTCTCGGTTCTTCTTGTTCCCATTGTGGCACTTCTCGGCGACTTTGCTTACCAAGGGTGAGATTTGGAAACATACATCTCTTTGCAGATACTTTTATGTAGTCTTTATTTTGTTATGACACTACACTTAGGTGTGTGAAGTGTATGATATTCCAGGTTAGGGGTTCAGTGCGTCTAGTATTACTGATCTGTTGTATCTGATGCTTCAATCTCTAATTCTATTTAATATCGCGCACTGATAACTCGTTCTGTTCTTTATTTATTTATAGGATTCGAAGATGGTTCTTACCTTATGACTATGAGATTATTCAGGAAATCCATAGAGATGACCCAGAAGATAACAGTAGGCCACAGTTGCTGGAGGTTGCTAGCCAGCCATCACCAGCTGAGGAAAAGAGATACGCGGTTGCTATGCTTCCAAAAGAAAGGTCGAGACACACTGGGTTTGCTTTTGACTCACCAGGTTACGAATCATTTTTCGCTTCCCAGTTTGGAGTTTATGCCCCACAGAAAGCATGGGATGTTGCCAGAAGAGCTAGTATGATGAAGTCAAAACCAAAGGCACATAAAAAGAAGTGAAACTTGATGCAAATGTTGTGTTTGCATCTAATACCTATTTTGTAAAATTAGTTGTACCATATCCTAGTTTTGTTTTTCCTTTTTCATTCTTTTTTTTTTTCTCATCCTCATTCTTTCTCCCTTCCCTTATTACTGAAAAATAGTCCTTTCATTCGTGCTGAAGAAGGATTTTCTGGACAGTTGTTCAAGAATGTAGTCAGAAAACAAATACTCAGATTAAGATAGTGAAATGTGACCGTGGGCTGTGTATGATATGAATATACTATTTTGTTATTGCTATGAAAGGGGAATCAAATCTTTCTGTATGTCATAACAAAACTGGTGACAAAATCCCTAGGTGTCACTTCCGAAATTACTTTCTAGAATGCGGACTGCCAATTACCATATCCAATTTAACGTGACTGATATTTGGATACCATTTAAAGTTACTTATCGATCTCTGAAAGCAAGAAGTTAAGAACTAATTTGGTAGCCTGATGTCACTTCCGAAATTACTTTCTAGACTTCTAAAAAGCGGAACACCATAAATTTGTTTGTTACACAATTTCAGAATGACAAATACAAAAACTAAAGGTTAACTTTTTGTGCAACAAAATTATTTTGCTTCTGATTTTTGATTTTGGTATCTAAACAGGCTATCAATTTCAAAATGACTTTTATAACAAAAAATAATAATTCCAGAAATAACTTTTTGACTTCTAGAAATAAAAAAACAAGAAATTTGTAGTTTGAATGTAAAATTTCAGAAAGATTTTTAGGAGTTAAAAAGTCACTGTGAAGCAAATTATCTTTGCTTATGACTTCATCTTCCGGAGGAAGAAGCACTACTGCTTCTGGTATCCAAACATGCTATTAACTTTTTTTTTTTTCTGACTTCTAAGATTATCTTCCAAACACCTTGGTACCCAAATACCTTTTTACTCATCCAAAGTATCAGCTCGTCCAAATAATTAAATTAAACACCATATGAGATTTTCACGTACATAATCGCACCCATATCCGATTCGGTTCTTTTGGCTGGTTCCTCATGAGGCTCGTTGGTAGACTAGCATGCCAACTTGTTCAATTAATATAGTACGTTGTTCACTACACCATATGGCCTAATTTGAGACATATGGATTTTTGGGTTCGAGACACATATACATGTCTTTAGTGCTTCCACTCATATAAGAGTCTCAAATAAAAAATATGAGTAGCTTTAATTCCGATTTTTCAACTACTCTTATAAGTGTCTTAAAATGTGTCTCTACAAAACTTAATAATTTTTAATATATATCTCATTTATTATTTCTTTTCATTATAATTCTATTTTATTTCCCCTCCAAAACTCCAAATTACTTCCCCCAAAATTCCCACCCTTTCCAATTTTCTAAATCTCCCAAATTATTTTCCCTCTTAAATTTCCCCCCAACATTTTTCCCCCTCAAATTTCCCCTCCAAATCTTTGTCTTACACCAAATAATTTGAACCATAATTTGCATTTATTCCCACCATTTTTTTTGTAGTTCTCACTTTATTTTGGGTTGTTTTGAAATTTAGACAATATTTAATATTAAATAAAAATATGGTCCTTAAAACAAACTCTCCAACTCTTTCTCTCGAACTCATCTCTTCTCCGCTCAAGCTTCAAATAAACAAAAAAACAAAAAAACTCTTCTCGAACTTCGCTTTCTCCACTCAAAAAAACCAGAGGAAAAAATGAGTGAAATTGGGTTAGACAATTCGAGATAAACCTAAATCAAACCGAAACCAAAACTTATAGATCTCGTTAATTTGATTTAGACCGTGAATATCTTAATATATATTTTTACTATATGTGAATGTATATTAGTTCATTTCCATAGCTTAAAGGCTCCCTAGTGTTGTTGAAAATATGTGAGTATATATGGGGGCCAAGTGGTTTTGCTAATATTATGTATGTTTATGTATGGAGTTTTTGATACTTCCCTTGTAATTTTTGCAGTAACAAGTGAAGACTGCCCATCAGAAGAGAAAGAGGCTTGCCAAAGGTGAGTTGGTCGACTTGATTACTAGGAATGAGCTTGATTACAATTCAGGTATGCACTAGGATTTTGGAGGTGCTTTCTTACGTGGGTTGATAATTGCAAATAAAATTTGAATGTTTTTCTTAATTTCGTTTTTGCAGAACCCAAATGCACTAGACAGAGCAGCCTATAAAGTTCAGCAAGTGGTATTTTTGTTTCCTTGAGAGATGGCTAAGTCAATCTACCCAATGTGTGGACTCGTCAGCTCTTGTAGACATCAAGTGGAAATGTAAGATTCTTCACTTTACATTAGTCGTATTGTTACAGCATCATAGAATTTTTGGAATTGTCAAGCTTTTTATTTGTATTCTTATGATAAATGAAAACAATTAATTGAAGAATTGTCAAGGTTAGAAGAATGTCAAAACTATTTTTTCCTTCTTGGAAGAAATCAAATGTGCAGGTGCAGGAAATCTTGAAATAAGTTTTTGTATTTTTTTTTGGAATCTGATTTTTATTTGAGACGCATATAAGTGTCGCTCAATTATTTTTTGCGTCGCGTTAAATGGGATGAATAAATAAATTTGGTTCACTTACTAAACAATTATGAGACACATATAAGGGTCTCATAAATTAATTAAGAGACGTTTATAATCGTCGCTAAATCCGTCTCAAAACATTCCCTATGCCAAAATTGAGACACTTATATGTGTCTCAAAAAATCAAGGCAACTCCTATATGTGTCTCAAAACAGTCGATTTGGTGTAGTGGTTGAAGCTCAGCTGCTAGGCTTCCGGACTAGTTTCTTGTAAAAGTACTCTTTATCAAATAATTAAATAAGTAAACTTAACTAGATAAAAAAAAAATCTCCACAGCTGCGTCTTCCATGTCTTCCGGAACAAACTTGTTGTTTTCCTGAATCTTGACAATTTTCCAACACAAGTTTTTCTCTGAATTTACTTGTAATCATTATCACCTTTTTCTTTCCTCGATATGATCTTTTAAAGAAACACAGCTAGTAGTGCAAGGAACTGCCCCAATGATCGTGAGGCCCATAACGTTAACACTATCCCAGAGATTAAGTATGGTTGAAGTTTTAGGGTCATAAAAATGAAGAATGCACTTATGGTTCCACATTAGAACTAAATTGCTTTAGTAATCGCGAATGGCTCGTAAAAATCATCTTCACATTCTATATGAAACTCTTTCGTCCAATTGCACGAATTGTTGTTATAGTAGTCGCGTTTCGTGTCGTGCCCTTTCTCGACGATGGTATGTTAGAAATAAAGTCTAACCAAGACTATGACTTAAACCAGATATTAGGATTCTAAACCAAAGTGACGTGAAGATAATATACACAGAACAAAAGTGATGTGAAGATTATATGCACACGGATTTAAACAAGCAAATACCGTACACTGTTGCTTGACAATCAAGCATAGAAGTTTCTAGAAGGTGTTTTGTGTAGGAATGACTTGAGTTTGAAGTTTATTTTGTTCTAGAAGTTTGTTTATTTTTAGGAGTTTGAGTTTTATTAGGTATGTCTTAGTATTTCCTGTTTTGAGAACTCTCGGTGTTATTGAGTTGTATAAATAGGATGTAAAGCCATGAAACAAAGTACACCAGAATTATTAATTGAATGAGTTTTTTAGAATTATCTCTTGTTATATTTCTTTCATAAGTCTTTGCATATCAGATATCTACATCTGGTATCAGAGCAATCCGATCTTAGGTCAGTGGTTTAATCAAAGAAGAAGAAGATGACGACAAACATGAATTCAATCAAGGTACCAGTCTTTGATGGGAATAATTTTGAGCATTGGAGAATACAGATAGATAATATCTTCACGTATCAAGAAGTTTGGGATGTTGTTAACACAAGATATGTAGAACCAGCTGCAGCAACTGTTCTTACTGCAGAAGAAACAACAGCTCTAACTGACAATCGGAAAAAGAACTCTAAAGCTACATATATTCTTCACCAAGGAATACATGAGTCTATCATGGACATAGTTGTGTACATCAAGTGAAGGAATAAAAAAGCTTGGGACTCTTTAACAAGCAATTATAAAGGTTCTGACAAAGTAAAGAAAGTAAGATTACAAACCCTAAAAATAAAATATGAGCTGTTATAGATGGATTCAACAAAATTGATAGTATATTTCTTCTCAAAAACATTGAGTCTTGTTAATTAGATGAAGGCCAATGGAGATACTATAGAAGATGAAGGCTAATGGAGATACTATAGAAGATGAAGGCCAATGGAGATACTATAGAAAGTGCTGCCATTATAGAAAAAAATATTTCGCAGTTTACAAAAAAAAATTGAATCTAAAGTAACATCAATTGAAGAGTGTAACACAATATCCGATTTGTGTATTGATGATGTGTTGGGTTCTTTGCAAGCTTAAGATCAAAGAATATTAGAGAAGGCAACTGTTAAACCAGTCGAGGAAGCCTTACAAAGTCAGATAAACTGGAACAATGAAGCAAATTCAAGAATATATCAAGATAATAAAGGAAGAAAATTTGTTGATAGATCAAAAGTCCGCTGCTTTAATTGTCAACAACTTGGTCACTTTCAAATTGAATGCCCTGAACCACAAAAAGATGTTTACTATAATAACAATATTTGAAGCTACAAAAATAATAAAACTGGAGATTATAACAATAATGGTGGAGGCTATAACAACAAAAATGGAGGGTATAATAACAACAATAGTGGAAGTTACAACAATAAAGCTGGAGGCTACAATAACAATGGCGGAGTCTACAAAAAAAAACCTGGAGGTTACAACAACAAATATGGAGGATATAAAGCTGGGAATCATGAACATAAAGCAAATATTGCAGAAGAACAAGATGAAGATCAAGAAACTCTTTTGTTAGCTTATTACTCAGCATAAGAACAACCACAAGAACCATGGTATCTGGATACAGGTTGCAGTAATCATATGAGTGGAAAGAAAGATTTATTTGTAAATCTTGATGAATCTATGAGATCCATTGTAAAGTTTGGAAATAACTCAACCATTCTAGTTATTGGAAAATTCATGATAGGAATAAGACTCAAGAATGGTGCACAGTCTTACATAATAGATGTATTTTATGTACCAAATCTACATCAAAATATATTAAGTATGGGTCAGCTTTCAGAAAAAGGATTCTCTATGAACATTTACAATAGGATTTTCATAATTAGAGATACAAGAAGGAGATTGATTGCTAGAGTTCAAATTACTAAGAACATATTATTTCCTTTGCAAATTCATCATCAAATAGAGAGATGTTACGATTGACGAAAATTCTTGGTTATGGCATAGAAGAATATGGCATGTAAATTTTCATAATTTACAAATTCTTGTAAGAAAAAAGATGGTCTCAGGATTACCAACTATTAAATTTCCTGAAACAAGGTGTGAAGATTGTATTTTTGGGAAACAACATATAGATCCATTTCCCATAGGAAAAGCAAGAAGAGTAGAATAATTATTGGAGTTGGTTCATAGTGATCTATGTGGACCAATTGAAGTAGAATCTCGTGGTGGAAATAGGTATTTTATCACCTTCATTGATGATCTTAGAAAAAAATGATGGGTTTACTTATTGAAATAAAAGAATGATGCCTTTCTAGCATTCAAGAGATTTAAGGCATATGCTGAAAGACAAAGTGGTAATAATATCAAAGTTTTATGTACAGACAGAGGTGTTGAATACACTATGGTTGATTTTTTTATGAAAGAACATGGAATACAACATCAAATGACTGCAAGGTACACACCACAACAAAATGGTGTATCAGAAAGAAGAAATCGCACCATTATGGAGATGGTACGTACAATGAGAAAGGCAAAGAATTTACCTAAATTTTATTGGGCAGAAGTTGTTGATTGTGCTGTCTATGTGCTGAATAGATGTCCAACAAGAAGTGTGATTGATATGACACCTGAAGAAGCATGGAGTGGAATAAAACCCAGTGTGAGACATCTTAAGGTATTTGGGTGCATAACATATGCACACATACCTAAAAAGATACGTAAGAAACTTGATGACAAAAGTGAAAAATGTATTTTCATTGGTTACAGTAATGTAACCAAAGGCTACAAATTATTGAATCCATAAACAGGGAAGTTAGTAATCAGTAGAGATGTGATTTTTGAAGCAGAAGCTAAGTGGTAATGGAACAAAGAAGTATCAAGAAGAATGGTTAATGAAACAACATTAGTTGAAGAAGAAAAATAAAGAATTGAAGATGAAGAAAGAATTTGAGAAGAATAAATAAATGAAGATGAAGCAACAACTGATGGAATAACACAACAAAATACAAGACCAATACATAATCGTAATGTACCAGCTCGAGTGAATGATTATGTTATTACCAGAGATGATGAAGAAGTGAACTTTTCTTTATTTGTTGATTGTGATACAATAGAGTTTGTAGATGCTTCAAAGAATCAAGGATGTAGACAAGCTATAGATGTTAAAATAGAAGCAATTGAAATAAATAACACATGGAAGTTCACTCCTCTTCTAGAAGGAAAGAAAGCAATTGGAGTTAAGTGGGTGTATAAAACTAAATATAGACCAGATGGTGAAATAGAGCATCTTAAAGCAATATTTGTAGCTAAAGGTTATAAACAAAAACCAGGTATTGATTATTTTGAAGTTTTTGCACCTGTTGCAAGGTTAGATACTGTTAGAATGATCATTGCATTAGCAACACAAAGTCAATGGAAAATTTTCCAAATGGATATGAAGTTATCTTTTCTAAATGGAGTGTTAGAAGAGGAAGTCTACATTGAGCAACCAACTGGTTACATTAAATAAGGGAAAGAAGATCATGTTTATAAGTTAAACAAAGCATTATATGGATTGAAACAAGCACCACGTGCTTGGTATACAAGGATTGATACATATTTTATTGAAAAATGTTTTGAGAAATGTCTCTATGAACATACTTTGTATGTAAACTCAGATGCTCAGGGTAATCAAATTATAGTCTGTCTCTATGTTGATGATCTTATCTTCACATGGAACAATACTAAGATGATTGATGAATTCATGGAGGCTATGATCGGAGAATTTGAGATGACATATATGGGTTTGATAACATATTTCCTCGGGCTTGAAGTTTTATAGTCTGATAAAGGAATTTTTGTGTCACAACAAAGGTATGCAAAGACTTTATTGGAACGTTTTAAGATGAGTAACTCTAAAGAAATTAGAACTCCGGTAGAAGAAATGTTGAAGCTAGAAAAGGGAGGAAGTGGAGAATGTGTCAATCCTACATATTTCAAGCAGCTTGTAGGAAGTCTAAGATACTTAATTTTTACTAGAACAGATATAGTATATGGAGTAGGACTTGTTGGAAGCTTCATGGAAACACCATTTCTATCTCATCTACAAGCAGCAAAATGCATCATAAGATATGTGAAAGGAACAATTAATCTTGGAATATTTTACAGTGCTTCAAAGAATGCTGAATTGGTAGGATACACTGACAGTGATTGGGCTGGTGATACTGAAGAAATAAAAAGCACTTCAAGGTTTGCCTTTCATATGGGTTCTGGGTATTTTTCCTGGTCATCAAAGAAACAGCAGGTGGTTGCATTATCAACAGCAGAAGCATAAAATATTTCTACAACATCTTGTGCCACTCAAGCTGTGTGGTTAAGAAGAGTGTTAAGTTTATTGAATCATGAGAATATAAATCCAACAAGGATTATATGTGACAACAACTCAGATATTGCACTCACAAGGAATCCTGTTTTTCATGGAAGAATCAAGCACATTGATATAAAATATCATTACATTCGTGAGTTAGTTAAGAATGGATAAATGGTTGTGAACTTTTGTCCAAGCTCTGAACAAGTTGCAGATATTTTTACAAAATCATTGAAGGCTGACATATTTGAGAATTTATGAGAAAGATTTGGAATGACTAATTTATATAGTATTGGTTTAAGGGAGGCTATTGGAAATCAAGTCTAACCAAGACTATGACTTAAACCAAATATTAGGGTTCAGAACCAAAGTGACGTGAACATAATATACACAGAACAAAGTGATGTGAAGATTATATGCACACGGATTTAAACAAGCAAATATCGTACATTGTTGCTTGACAATCAAGCATAGAAGTTTATAGAAGGTGTTTTGTTTAGGATTGTCTTGAGTTTGAAGTTTATTTTGTTCTAGAAGTTTGTTTATTTTTAGGAGTTTGAGTATTATTAGGTATGTCTTAGTATTTCCTTTTTTGAGAACTCTCGGTGTTATTGAGTTTTATAAATAGGTTGTAAAGCCATGAAACAAAGTACACCAGAATTATTAATCGAATGAGTTGTTTAGAATTCTCTCGTGTTACGTTTCTTTCATAAGTCTTTGCATATCAGATATCTACATGGTAGTATTAGTATCACTGTTGTTATCATTATTTTGCTTATAATCCCATATGTCCATGAAAGAATGTTCACTGTTAGTACTAGTACTGTTAAAATGAACTAAATACAAATTTCCTCCGAACAAACTAAGTATTTTATCTGTATCAATGTCGTCCAGCGGTAATATGAACAATCAAAACTTCTCATCTTCTAAATCGAAGGCGATAACTTTATATTCTATTTCGTCAATCCAATGAATTTCTCCATTGACAAAGATACCAGAGAATGATTCCGATGAGGAGTTTGAACCTAACCTGTGATCAATAGATCCTAAGCTTCTCCAGTTATTGGTGCCAATAGTGAACACTTGGACTTGACCTTGCTTCACTTGCACTACAAGAAAATATAGCTATTGCTACACCATATATTGTTACACTTTTAATATAGGTGTTGCAAAAGCAAATTCCTAGTCACAGTACTTTTCAGCTGCAACTAAAATCTATAATTTACTGCTGCAAAATAAAACTTTTGCCACACAACTGTAGCAACAATATGAAAAAAGTGTGGCAAAAAATTATAATCTCTTGCTGTAGCAATAAAGATTGGGTGCAGCAATAGACTTCTTTCTACATAGGTTATCGCGACACTAGTAGGGGTTTATGACATAACCATTGGGAGCTGCAATATATTGAGTTTCTTGTAGTGACGGTCATTACTGTAACAAATTTTAACAACCTTGTAATCGTTGGTCGACTGACAATAACTAAACCCATATACCATGCTTTTTGCCAGGCCCTAGGATATCTTTATAGTATCCAAGGGGCGCGTGTAATCAATATCCGAAAGAAAAATAGATTCTCCTATTAAAGGATTGATAACAATAAAGTATTGCCATGTTCATATGTTTTGAAACAAACCAAACCGTTGCATGATCCAACAAGGATAGTAATCTCGCAACCAATAAAATTAGAAAAGATTTCATGTTCGATCCTTCTGAGTGTTTCATGAGTGTAGTAGTAATTCATCTGCTTAACATGACCGTTAATTCATCTTCTTAACATGACCGTAATCATCAATAATAGAACCATCATTATCATCAAACATACTTCGCCCATGACTCCTTGTATCCATTCAACACTCTTCTACCATCTTCCGGAAGACCATGGGGCAAACCATCCTTGTGAGCACGTATCATATTATTATCACTAGGAATGTGCTTACTTGTCTCCCTTGATGTAATAACTTTCTTCTTCCCTTTCTCTTGTATTTGTTGTGTTTCTTGTTGTAGTTCTTCTCGTGGTTCTTCCTCTTCATCATCATCATCTTTATCTTCATCACTGTCATCCTCTTGTTGTACATGCAAAGAGCAAGTCTTGTCAGTTCCCCCTTTCCCTACATGCAAGTTCTTAGTACCACCACCTCGAGGTTTGGGAGTTTTTGAAATAGAAGAAGTCACTTCCATTGTTTTCCTTTTAAGCTTCTCTTTGAATTTTCCCGGATGGGTGCTAAAACAAATGATAAACCTTAATTAATTTTCCAAAATAAAAATAAAAATAATTCTACTAAATAATGTGATAAGTCACCTATAAATGGACAAGTTTAAAGAAAGCTATTAGCCATACACAGAGTAAAGTTCGGCACATTCAATATTTATCAAAATGAGCCGAACAATGTAAGATGGATTACTAAGTAAACGTATTCAAGTTCGCCTGATTAGAATAATAATTAATTATAATCCGAACATGGCTAAGATAAGTTTGAGTATATAGGTTCAGCTGATTCGATATTCATAACACAACTTTTTTTTTCAGCTGAACTATTCTTCGTTTGTAGAAAAAAATAAGTTCAGCTGATAAGTGTCAGCCGAATACTACTCTGTAACTACCAAAATCGCGAGGAATCATCGATTACATGTCATGAAATCAATGAAATACGAAAAAACAAGTAATGAGTTTGTGGGAAATACCTTTATATGTGCAATTTTATGGAATCAGGGTATATTTCTCGCTTTCCAACACCAATCAATCCACTATCCTCTTCATCTCCATCTTTTCCAAAACCCCTAGATTGAGATGCCACGGAAGCAACACCAGGATTCGGCGTCCTACCTCTAATACATTGCTTATAACGAGGTTCCATATATGGGTTTAATCGAGAACTGAGAGCGCGGAGGGGGGGGGGGGGGGAGTTCGGTTCTGTTTTTTTTTTAGAAGAAGAGGAAAAGAAGAATGAGTTTTTGATTTTGAAAATTTCAAGTTTTAAAAAAATGTAATAATTAAGTAATGCTTAATTAATGGGTAACTGTTAATCAGTGGAGTAATTAGTTGGAGGGTATTAATTAGTGGATGGTTAATTAGTGGGAGAGTTTTAGGATTATAATTTAATTTACTGAAAGGGTAGTAATGTAATTTAAACTATGTAAGGATATTATAGTAACTTAAGCATCATTAGAACACCCTTTATCATCTTGCATTGGATGGCATAATGAGTCTGTATGCCCCAAAATTTCTGGGTATGCCACAAATGAGGGTTCTAAATATATATCAAGGATTTATTTTGATATATAAATGTTCAGTAACATCAAGACTTTTCTTGAAATTTTGGTGTGCACAATGGAAGGATGCAAAAAGGAACATAAATTTGATGGTGCCAAGGTTGTGGAACTTCACGAAGAACCCATCTCCATAATTTGGTTTCAAGCAATTGATCATAAAAAAAGATCTTCCAGTCCAGATGTCTCTTCAATTGGTTGGAAATCTTCTTCAAGATTTTGTATATAGTATGTGAACAACTTGAAATTGCATTAAGGAACCTTACTTTTCTGAAAAACGAACTGAAAAAAACATCCGATGAACTTGCCCTTGTCCATTCTCTGGTTGTTGACAGTATCTAAGGTTCTCTTAGATTTGTTCTTGTCTAGGAAACTTCTTACGAGAATTTATTCTTGTGTTTTAAGAAGCATAACTAGGGTTTGGAATAGCCATTATAGTGAGTACACATATCTATTTCCAATGATTTTCATCTTGCAATGTTTTTAGATTTATTTATTTAAATTCTAAAGTTTATTTGGAAGATGATTTTGCAGTATTAATCTTTATGGTTTCATATATTGCAACTTGTTATGGGATGTGTATGTTTGCGTCTGTGAACTATAATTGTCCCATATATGTCAAAAGTTAAGTCTTTCATATGTCATTATGCAAAGATTGATAAAAGATTGAATGAACTTTTGACAAACAAAAGGTAAGCCTATTATGTCATTATGCAAATATTATTGGAAGATAGGATAAACTTTTGTTTACAAAGATTAAGTCTATTATATGTCTCTATGAAAATAGTGATATACTGTACGGTCCACATCTTTGTGTATATACTGTGCGGCTCCGTAAGTTCTCTTATGTGAGCATTTTCCGATTAAATTAATCATAGGTTCTCTTGTGGTTAATTTAATTGAGCATTTTGGATACAAATTCATGTTTCATGTGATTTGTTAATGTCCAAAGAAATCCTTCTTTTCTTGTGAAAGTAAGGTTGCTCTTGTTGTTCTTTCGGGAATGACATTTTATGGGGGGGGGGGGGGGGAGTTCATAACTGAACTTGTGCTTAATTTCCAAATCTTTGTGGGGAGTGTGGCTGTGGAATATTGTAGGGGTTATCTTGTATCTTTATAAACTCCTTGATGAATGCATTTAGTTTCGGCTATATGATGGCATCTAAACAATTTGATATGTTGTTCTCTTTTGGTCATGAAGTATCTCTATGGAAATTTCATTAGAATCCCACTAACTTTTGCACCTTTGCCAATTTTTATTGACAAAAAGGGGGAGAATTAATGTGTAGTTCACACTACAAATACATATGGTTTACGTATCATTATGTAAGGGGGAGTGGTTTTCATGTGAGATGAAGTATTGACTAAGGGGAGTGATACATATCACCATAGTATTGTTGTCAAAGTTGTGATACAATTGAACTTTGATGCTGTGTAATAATACTATGACATTGTATAACAATAATTGAGAGCAACTGTTTTCTCATTGTTATAGCTACGGATCTTCAACAACTATGATGCTGAGTTAAACACGTTCAGAATCATTGGAGTACTTGGAAGTGACGAATATTTCGAGTAATGTTGAAGAGCCAAGTAAATAAAGCATTTGGATTGAGAGCTACAAAGTTTATATATTTTGTATTCCATATGTATTGATAGTTTTATCTCTAAAATTGACAAAGGGGGTGATTGTTAGAGCACTGCTCGGTCGAACTCGCAAGCGTTGCTATCTCAAGCTTGTTGTCAAGTTTAGTTTCCAAAACAATATTCCTTGATTTCTAGTCTACTTATAGCTAAGTCTTGGATTAGGATAGAAAGTGTAGTTGAGCATTAGACTTCACGACATTCATCGATTGAAGATGAAGAACTACTAAGGGGATCTTGTGGAACTTCATCAACAAAAGGTATGTGGAGACTTGAACTCATCTACCACTCAAAAGTATATTGTAGCGCCCCCTAAACTAGCAGCTGACTAACCCAAAAAAAAATTAGCTAAAAACAGAGGCACTA
The DNA here is from genome assembly GCA_023529315.1 of Papaver bracteatum. Classification (NCBI taxonomy): domain Eukaryota; kingdom Viridiplantae; phylum Streptophyta; class Magnoliopsida; order Ranunculales; family Papaveraceae; genus Papaver; species Papaver bracteatum. The sequence continues at coordinate 804,594 of JAJJWX010005194.1, forward strand.
AGAATCTAAATCAAATACTTAAGCATTCAATTAAGAAATCTGCTATAAAAACTTAACCCGAAACTAACCCCGCTCAGAAATATATATACAAGAACTCCTCTCAAATGATACATATAAATAGTCATTTGGTGCACAAATATAATATACAACATAATAAACATATCAGAATATAATCAAATAACGAAGTCAACTTCTCGGAGCTTCCACTGCGCAACTCAGATTTGTCTCTGAAACTGAAGTGAGAATAATTAACATTTAACTTCTAAGTAATCATAAGCAAGAGCCGAAAAACAATACAAGTTTTTCTGAAACATTGAACAGTGACTAAGTCACTGAAATAAACATACATGTATATGGAACAAACTCCTTCTTTCAAACAATGTATAATATTCGTGATAACCACACTCAATAGCTATGGATGCCACCAAGACCATGGTGACCAACTCTAAGCATAAAAGCTGAATTAAAGTAGATATAAATGTGAAGGAGCGTATCCTATATACCACAAGTGGAAATTCTCATCTCCCATAACAATTCATATTGACAACAAAATATTACAAGTCCTTTCCAAACCGTGGAAAGATTCATATAATCAAAAAGATTATCATAATGCATTTTAAACAAAGCATGTAATGCACGGACAGACAATGCATGAGTTTGTTAAGCATAAACTTTTATAAAAGCAACAATAATGAATACAAAAGAGTCAAATGCATTCCCACCTCTTTTGATGACAAGCCACGCCTATCTCAAGATCCACGATCTACTGGTTCATCCTTTGAATCGATTGTTGTTAATAGACTAACTGTTAATCATACAAGCACTCTAAGAATCTAGCCAAAATGGCTTACACAAGAATCATATAAGTCTATCTAATTGCTCTAAGCCCAAGTCCACTAAACCATCCGTTAACTAAGGTCCAGTCCATCTGAGTCACCAACAGTCTCTAACGGTCAAAGGTCAAGTAACAGTCAACGTCTAAGTCTAGGTCAAAGTTAAGTCCAAGGTCAAATGTCAACTCAGTCAATGGTCCACTGAGTCACACCGGAATCGGTTAAGGTCAACTCATTAAATCGGTGAGTTAACAGATCCGACTCAGTCAGATTAACTGAGTCAGCTAAAGTCAGATACCTGACTAGGCTGAATGGCACAAGGCCAAAAATCTTGCACAGGCCAGAGCCATTGCTCAGGCCAAAGAATGCAAGTGCACAACAATGTGCAACACAACTCTACAATGCTAACTTCTTCTTCATTACTTCAATTTCCATATTATACAACTTCATTTTGAACCATTTCAATCTATTCATTTTAACAGAATTCTACAAATTCAATACACAACTGTAATTTAAGCTTTACCTGCAATTGCAGCTTTTAGCAACACATCCACTAAACTGAATCACCACCAGTTTGAGATTAACTACAACTAAAATTCATTACCATCACTACTTGAAATTCAATATAATTATTTACAACTGCAAATCCACTTCAAACGATACTACAATCATATATTCAAGTTATGTAAGCTTCATAACTAATTTATAACTACAACTCGGCTTACCTGCAATAGCAGTGGCAAGCCCCAAATGAACCATTAGCAAAACCCATCACCCCATTCATCTCATACTCCACTCACAGTTCAACCACCTTACAAACAACACTAACATCCAAATCTTCAACTACCAGATCACTACATACATCTAAGCCTTAACTGCAATTCACACAACAATCAAAATCCTCATCTCAGATCAAGTAACAATCCAACAATGCACTCTTATCAACTCCAAAACATCTGCAACTTCATCATAAAGGTAACCACCTTCTCAGGCCACCAATATTTCATAATACTACATACACAACAATCCATCTCAACTGAGTTCAAATGAATGAACTTACCCTAAATTATTCAACACCACCAGAATCTACAACTGATACTTTACCAAAACCACCTTATCTGTAACATCATTGTCATTGCATACCACCAACTCCACTCTAATCTATTAATTCCAGTCACAATTATTGTGACTTAAACTCAGCAGCATCAATTACATTCATCTTGTTCACCTACAACCAATCCATTACACAAATATTATCATTAATCTTTCACCTGATTAACCAACAACCCAACAATCTCATTTTCTTATGTTAAACTTTGCAATTAAACTCCCTTAACCACTCCATGACCTTGTACTTATCAAACCAACAACAATTTAGTAAACACCATTCACAAACACACACATCCAACTCATTTCTTAGTTTAATTATCAACTCAATCAATAACACTAAATAAATTCATTAAGCAGATCAAAAGAACAATTACCTCGAGAAGATTCCACTCAAACAAAACATTATAATCTCCACCATTATCTGTCAGTTCACCACAACCAACATCCAACAACCTTCATTAAAAGAGAATCAACCCCAGTTCTTCAACAGCTTCAGTCACTGGTTCAGATAATTTATTTCATTTGTACTGCATTCCCATTACTCATTCAAAAGCATCTCAGGCCTCCTCCATGTACTATCATTACCAATACAATCACAAATAAACTCCTAATCCTACAACTCAACCACAGGACAACAACCTTCAACTCTACTCAATCCTAATTCATAAAAACAACACATCTCAATTCATTGTCTAAAGATGAATCCATACATTCAACAACAGAACTTCATAACTTAACAAAATTCACAGAAAAGAATAATTACCTCAAACCAATTTACTCATGCACCAGCTAGTTCATCTTCTATGATTTCTTTTCCTCAATTTTATGAGTTCAGTAAGTCCCATCACCACTATTAAATTCTTCTTCTAAATATTCTTTGAGACTCTTATGAACCATAATCCTTCGATTAATCACCAAAATGACTCAGCTATATCTATTTAACAAACCTTCAATTATTTATCTACTAATCCCATGAAAGCCTAAAATCGAATTCAAAACTCTAATCCTCTTTTATTTTTCTTCACATAACCCTAAATTACTGATTTCTTCAATCCATCACCGAATCAACTCAATACTTCATTTAATCATATACCCATTGTTCTCAATCTAACCATATCTCCATACTCATCTTATAGATCTTCAGAACAATAACCAAAACTATAACTCCTGATTCTTCACTGAATAAATTTCATAACTCAATTAGACATAAACCCATCTCAATTCCATATCTTAATTATTCTCGGGGCTTTTCGTAGAAACCCTAGCTTATAAATATCTTCCTCATTCGAGTCTGGATCTACCACAGACACCATCACCATCACAGAAAACCACTGCATTATATTCTCCACCTCCTACTGATCACAGAACTTCCAATCGATTCTCTAAAACTCGCAGAAGAAGATGAACACGAAGAGAAAGAAAGAGAAGAATGAATAAAGAAGAAACTGAAGAAGAAGTGAGGAGAAAAGAATAGATAAGAAGAGATAAGTTTTTTCGATTGGTTTTGGTGATAAGGTCGACTAAAATGCTAAAGGCACACGGGAAAAGGATAAGGGCAGCCAGACGGTTTAATCTGATAATATCTTCTTCGTCTGGTATCCGAATGACACAATCGAGTAGTCCAATTCGCGTAACTTTTTGAGACCTATCTAACGATACTAATTTCTTATCTAGTCCGTTGTTAGATTACTTCCTATTAATTAATGTTCGTGTTAAACTAATCAAGTTATTATTGGCTATTTCGTCACTTGACTAGTCTAATAGCGTTGAAAATCTTGAGGGTCCTTACATTCTCCCCACCTTATTCATTTTCGTCCTCGAAAATCGACCATCCTTTTGGTCTTCAAAAAAAAAACCACCTTACAGAATAAATCCACTTCTTATCCAAGCGCAAAACAAAACGATAACAAAAGCACAAACCTATATGGCTTTCTACGACTAAAGTTTGTGGCTCTAGGTTCAATAGTCTAATTTATATTTCAATAAGTCACCGGTTCTAATTACGAGAGAAAATACTCTATCATAAAGTTTCTAAGTAAAATTTGGGATCTATTAGTCCACTAATAGAAGCAAGTCTCCCCTCTATGCTTAGTGATACAAGAATGTAGTTGCCCCGTCTAGGTTTGCGACGCCTGACACTGCCTACCTACGTAACAAGTATCACAGGAACATATAGGAAATACCAGCCTCATTATTCCCCAATGCTGAATTAACTAAGTATTAATTTATCAAAATTAATTTACCTCTAAACTTTTTATCTTAACTGATGTAATTTAATTTTACTTTATAAACAGTTCAAATCATTTTAAGCAATTTAATCATCAAAATTTATTTTTTTCTATTTTTATTCTCCATTGTTATTTATTTATTTTAATGGAATCAAATTTTAATTTCATATGAAACCATATTATTATAACTAAATAATTTTAAATCCATGTACTATTACGAATAACTTAACGTTATAACCATTATCCAAATATTTCCATTATTGTTTTATCTTATTTTGTTTTTGCATATTACTTTCAATTTCAATGTATCTATTTATTTAGTTCATTATGTGACTTGGTATGAGTTAATAATCGCTAACACATTTTCATAGTTGTTCGATATTAATATTTTATTATTATTATTACATTTATCTCTTATTTCTTAGACCGATAAAATTCAACCGTAGTTCAATCATAATTCAAAGTTTGATTTTATTGTTAATACTAGATTTGATTTGAGTTAACTTTCTTTCCTTAAATTTTATATTATTGCTAAGTAATCCTTAAGTTGCATTATTAACAAAATTACATTTTGTTGATATTACTTTAAATGTTATCCAAATGATATTTACGATACTTCAGTTTTTATAATAATTAGTATTAGATAGTATTATTATTTGCTTACTTCATCAAAAATCATTGTCTTAATTATTATATTATCATTTTCATTATTGTTTTATCAAATTTTCTTATTTGATCACTAGCGTAACTAACATACAATCAAAATAATTATTTAGTAATGATACTTGGTTTAATTTTATTAAACCCTAATCTTGTAAATATAATTCTACTTTCACATAATATTGGTATAATTGATTTTTATTTATTCAGATTGAATCTGTATGCTATATTTTGTTAATTATTGGCGTTGGTAATTAAATATGATTTAAATTTTGAGTTTGCAAAAAGTTTTAATGTCTTCATAGTCTTTAGATTTTGGTATTAATAATGAGTATCTTATTTATATGCAAATTTATTCTCCTTTAATTTTAATTTTGTTCTAAGCATTCAAGTATTATAAATATCACTTCATGTATATAATTTAGTGATTTACTGAATCATTTATTGAATTCTAGATAATATAGGTATAAGATTGTTAACAAATTTAGTCTTTATTCCATGTCTTATATGACCTCACGTTCTTTTATTCATACTTAATAAGTCTTATTTATCTATCTGGTTTAAATGCAAAATATATAATTCTTATTTGTTATTAGTTAACTTTGCAAAACTTAATCGTAGATACACACTAATAATTTTCCATAGTTATTTAATCCTAATCATTATTTTATTATTATATATATATTTGTTAATGAGATTTTAATTTAAGCTATGCTCAATGTAATACTAATTTAAATTCTAACAGTTCAAGTTTGTCATACTAATTTTCCATTTCAAAAGATAATTAAATCTATTTACGAAGAAGGGTCCTATCAATTTACGAATTTATTTTCTTTTAAATTCTAATATTACACTAAGTATCCGAATACTCTCATTATTATTTCATGTATGTTTATTTCATTTTAACGATTTACTGGATCATTTATTCGACTAAAGAAAATTTCATTACATGGTTATTAACAAGTTAAGTCTTTTAATTATATACATTATATCTCACCTTTTACGTCTAACATCTAATAAATATTATTTTAACTGTCTAATTTAAACACAAAACTTACCTTTCTAATTTTTCATTAATTTAATTTACAAAATTTAATCGTAGAACATCGTTATTAATTTTCTATAACTATTTAATCATAATTTATTATTTTTATCGATATATATCCTTATTGAAATTTTAGTTAAGTTTAATATGGTACTAATCGATAAATGTTAACATTACTTTATTAAAATTATTATTACTGTTATTGTCATCTATAATTACTATTATAATATTTTTATTATTAACATTGATGATTGAATTATTATTCTAACAATTCTTACAAACATTATTAAGTTCCAAGAATATTATTAACATTTATGTAATTATAATTTGTTTACTCTTCATAGGTCAATGTGTTCAGTAAATTTCCATGTGATTTATAAGTTTTATCAATAATACTAATCTCACTATTATTATAGTATTATTAGATTGTTTATGTATTCATACTTTTTAGGTTAATTATTCTCAAATCCGTTATCGGTATACCCTAAAATTTTTTACTTCAATACATAAACAAATAAATCTTTTAATTATTAATAGCTTTTAGTGATTAAGATTTATCTCACAACCCAACCCAGTTCTAAACTATTATAGTTCTCTAACTGGCACTGGCTAATTCTAACTATTCCCATTTAAGATCTAATAGTGAGCTCTGATACCAACATTGTAGCGCCCCCTAAGCTAGCAGCTGACTAACCCAAAAAAAAATAGCTTAAAACAGAGGCACTAAGAATCTAAATCAAATACTTAAGCATTCAATTAATAAATCTGCTATAAAAACTTAACCCGAAACTAACCCCGCTCAGAAATATATATACAAGAACTCCTCTCAAATGATACATATAAAATAGTCATTTGGTGCACAAATAGAATATACAACATAATAAACATATCAGAATATAATCAACTAACAAAGTCAACTTCTCGGAGCTTCCGCTGCGCAACTCTGATTTGTCTCTGAAACTGAAGTGGGAATAATTAACATTTAACTTCTAAGTAATCATAAGCAAGAGTTGAAAAACAATACAAGTTTTTCTGAAACATTGAACAGTGACCAAGTCACTGAAATAAACATACATGTATATGGAACAAACTCCTTCTTTCAAACAATGTATAATATTCGTGATAACCACACTCAATAGCTATGGATGCCACCAAGACCATGGTGACCAACTCTAAGCATAAAAGCTGAATTAAAGTAGATATAAATGTGAAGGAGCGTATCCTATATACCACAAGTGGAAATTTTCATTTCCCATAACAATTCATATTGACAACAAAATATTACAAGTCCTTTCCAAACCATGGAAAGATTCATAGAATCAAAAAGATTATCATAATGCATTTTAAACAAATCATGGAATGCACGGACAGACAATGCATGAGTTTGTTAAGCATAAACTTTTATAAAAGCAACAATAATGAATACAAAAGAGTCAAATGCATTCCCACCTCTTTTGATGACAAGCCACGCCTATCTCGAGATCCACGATCTACTGGTTCATCCTTTGAATCGATTGTTGTTAATAGACTAACTGTTAATCATACAAGCACTCTAAGAATCTAACCAAAATGGCTTACACAAGAATCATATAAGTCTATCTAATTGCTCTAAGCCCAAGTACACTAAACCATCCCGTTAACTAAGTTCCAGTCCATCTGAGTCACCAACGGTCTCTAACGGTCAAAGGTCAAGTAACAGTCAACGTCTAAGTCTAGGTCAAAGTAAAGTCCAAGGTCAAATGTCAACTCAGTCAATGGTCCACTGACTCACACTGGAATCGGTCAAGGTCAACTCGTTAAATCGGTGAGTCAATAGATCCGACTCAGTCAGATTAACTGAGTCAGCTAAAGTCAGATACCTGACTAGGCTGAATGGCACAAGGCCAAAACTCTTGCACAGGCCAGAGCCATTGCTCAGGCCAAAGAATGCAAGTGCACAACAATGTGCAACACAACTCTACAATGCTAACTTCTTCTTCATTACTTCAATTTCCATATTATACAACTTCATTTTGAACCATTTCAATCTATTCATTTTAACATAATTCTACAAATTCAATACATAACTGTAATTTAAACTTTACCTGCAATTGCAGCTTTTAGCAACACATCCACTAAACTGAATCACCACCAGTTTGAGATTAACTACAACTAAAATTCATTACCATCACTACTTGAAATTCAATACAATTATTTACAACTGCAAATCCACTTCAAACGATACTACAATCATATATTCAAGTTATGTAAGCTTCATAACTAATTTATAACCACAACTCGGCTTACCTGCAATAGCAGTGGCAAGCCCCAAATGAACCATTAGCAAAACCCATCACCCCATTCATCTCATAATCCACTCACAGTTCAACCACCTTACAAACAACACCAACATCCAAATCTTTAACTACCAGATCACTACATACATCTAAGCCTTAACTGCAACTCACACAACAATCAAAATCCTCATCTCAGATCAAGTAACAATCCAACAATGCACTCTTATCAACTCTACAACATCTGCAACTTCATCATAAAGGTAACCACCTTCTCATACCACCAACATTTCATAATACTACATACACAATAATCCATCTCAACTGAGTTCAAATGAATAAACTTACCCTGAATTATTCAACACCACCAGAATCTACAACTGATACTTTACCAAAACCACATTCTCTGTAACATCATTGTCACTGCATACCACCAACTCCACTCTAATCTATTAATTCCAGTCACAATTATTGTGACTTAAACTCAGCAGCATCAATTACATTCATCTTGTTCACCCACAACCAATCCATTACACAAACATTATCATTAATCTTTCACCTGATTAACCAACAACACAACAATCTCATTTTCTTATGTTAAACTTTGCAATTCAACTCCCTTAACCACTCCATGACCTTGTACTTATCAAACCAACAACAATTCAGTAAACACCATTCACAAACACACACATCCAACTCAGTTCTTAGTTTAATTATCAACTCAATCAATAAAACTAAAGAACTTCATTAAGCAGATCAAAAGAACAATTACCTCAAGAAGATTACACTCAAACAAAACATTAAAATCTCTACCATTATCTTTCAGTTCACCACAACCAACATCCAACAACCTTCATTAAAATAGAATCAACCCCAGTTCTTCAACAGCTTCAATCACGAGTTCAGATAATTTATTTCATTTGTACTGCAATCCCATTACTCATTCAAAAGCATCTCATGCATCCTCCATGTACTGTCATTACCAATACAATCACAAATAAACTCCCAATCCTACAACTCAACCACAGGACAACAACCTTCAACTCTACTCAATCCTAATTCATATAAACAACCCATCTCAATTCATTGTCTAAAGATGAATCCATACATTCAACAACAGAACTTAATAACTTAACAAAATTCACAGAAAAGAATAATTACCTCAAACCAATTTACTCATGCACCAGCTAGTTCATCTCTTCTGATTTCTCTTCCTCAATTTTATGAGTTCAGTAAGTCCCATCACCACTATTAAATTCTTCTTCTAAATATTCTTTGAGACTCTTATGAACCATAATCCTTCGATTAATCACCAAAATGACTCATCTATATCAATTTAACAAACCTTCAATTATTTATCTACTAATCCCATGAAAGCCTAAATCGAATTCAAAACTCTAATCCTCTTTTATTTTTCTTCACAGAACCCTAAATTACTGATTTCTTCAATCCATCACCGAATCAACTCAATACTTCATTTAAACATCTACCCATTGTTCTCAATCTAACCATATCTCCATACTCATCTTCTAGATCTTCAGAATAATAACCAAAACTATAACTCCTGATTCTTCATTGAATAAATTTCATAACTCAATTAGACATAAACACATCTCAATTCCTTCTCCTAGAATACTAATTCCATCTCTTAATTATTCTCGGGGCTTTTCGTAGAAGCCCTAGCTTATAAATATCTTCCTCATTCGAGTCTGGATCTACCACAGACACCATCACCGTCACAGAAAACCACCGCATGATATTCTCCACCTCCTACTAATCACATAACTTCTAATCGATTCTCTAAAACTCGCGGAAGAAGACGAACACTAAGAGAAAGAAAGAGAAGAATAAAGAAGAAACAGAGAAAAACTGAAGAATAAGAAGTGAGGAGAAAAGAATAGATAAGAAGAGATAAGTTTCTTCGATTGGTTTTGGTGATAAGGTCGACTAAAATGCTAAAGGCACATGGGAAAAGGATAAGGGCAGCAAGACGGTTTAATATGATAATATCTTCTTCATCTGGTATCCGAATGACACAATTGAGTAGTCCAATTCGCGTAACTTTTCGAGACCTATCTAACGATACTAATTTTGTAACTAGTCTGTTGTTAGATTAATTCCTATTAATTAACGTTCGTGTTAAACTAATCAAGTTATTATTGGCTAATTCGTCACTTGACTAGTCTAATAGCGTTGACGAGCTTGAGGGTCCTTACATATATCTACTCTATGTCCTATTTGAGACAAAAGTCGTATAGCTATATAGACTTCGTTTATACACATTTGATATTTCGAGATGAGTTTAACTCGCTTACATATTTTTCGAAATAGGTGTTGATAAGCTTTCGCTTTAACCAAGTTCATCTTATACTCTTGAGTCTTAACGAAAGTAAAAAGATGATCATATGAAAATCGCTTTGTAACATCTCATTTGATGTAGACTCGGAATGTTTCGTATTGATTATGTCAATCACTTGAAAATAGCTTTGATGCTAATAATTTGTGAAAATAACTATTGTCATCCTCTAAGAATGTTTTAATGAATGAAATAGAGTTTAGAACAAATGGATTTAAGCATAGTATATGTACTTGCATATATGTAATCCATGTCCGTGAACCATGGTATGCATACAAGTATGTGTACTTGTTGGTTTGAGAAAGTCTGGGAACCTGGTATGCAAACCGGTACGCGTACTGGGGTAAGGTTCATGTCCAGGAATTTGTGTTGAGTTTGGATGGTATGCGTACCCGTTCGCGTACTGGCGAAACCCAAACTTGGTCCTGCTACTTAGGTACGCATACCCGTATGCATACCTAAGTAGATGATGTTCTAAAATAGGTTTGTTCATGAACTAATACATTTATATAATAAGGAATGCAATCTTTTACAAACTGTGGCTATAATGTTCATGACTTGATTCGATTGAATTAAAATTGATTTTGCTTCAATTGTGTCTTGTATACTTCTATGAGAATATAAACAATTGAGCAACTCTAGAACTATTTTCATTTGAGTCATTTGAACTAGTTATGGTTAAGATGAATAAGGTTGATATGAAAGTGTTCATATGGCTAACTTAGGTTAATTATTGTTGAGCCAACAAGGTGTACACGTTTAGGTACGGCTACCCATATCTAAATGAAGGTAAATTTTATTTGTGTGTAACAAGCTAAGTTCGATCTAACGGTTGAAAGATATTAGCTTGAGTCTAATTAGGTTTTCATCTAACGGTGAATATTGAATGCTTTGTTACCAAGGTAACATTGATTTCAAACCATGATTTTAAGACTATATAAAAGGAGAACTCTAGCAACTGGGAAACCTAATCCCCACACCTCTTGTGTGATACTAGTTTCGATTAGAGTTGATTCTCCTTTAACCTTAGGTTTTTCACGAAACCATGTAGGTTAACGACTTAAAGACTTCATTGGGATTGTGATTCCATACCCAACTATTTTCTCTGTAGTTGCTTGATCCGATTTTGAATTTTCTATCGTATTGAGTACTATATTTTTTAAGATTTGCTCGATATTTATTCTCCGATAGGCAATATAAAAAGTAGTCACATACATCTTCGTCTCATCATTTATTATTCCACAATATCTTGTTTCGCTACCATACGATTATTGTGAGGTGATTAATATTTCTAGGCCGTTCTTCGGGATTATAAGTCCGGTATATCAATTGGTTCATGTTCACCTTGATTTATCAAAAGACGGAACATAACGCATAGGTTAATCTGTGGGAGACAGATTTATCTATACAATAGACTTTTCTGTGTGAGACAGATTTGTTTATCAAGTCTTCGACTTTGGGTTGTATCAACTTTTAGTTGTGGGTGAGATCAGCTAAGGGAATCAAGTGCGTAGAGTCCTGCTGGGATTCAGAGACATAAGGAGCGCAAATGTACCTTGATCAGTGTGAGATTGGTTAGGTCTCAACTATATTCCAGTCTGAAGTTAACTTGGAGTAGGCTAGTGTCTGTAGCGTCTTAATACAGTGTGATGTTCAAATCAGGACTAGGTCCCGGGGTTTTTCTGCATTTTCAGTTTCCTCGTTAACAAATTTTTGGTGTCTGTGTTATTTATTTTCTGCATTATATTTTGTTATATAATATAAATATTACAGGTTGTGCGTAGTTCAATCAATTAGAGAATCCAACCTTTGGTTGTTGATTATATTGATTGACACTTGAACATTAGTCTTTGGTACCGTTCAAGTTGTTTCATATAATTATCAGCCTCACGGATTTCTATCTGTTTGATTTGTTGATTACATTGTCAAACAATGATACAACTCTTGGATATATTTTCATTGATTGAGTTTGACTGTCTAGTTGATTCTCTTGGAATTATATTGGAGTTTGTCCATACAGATTTCTAAGCGAAATATTGGGTGTGGTTGTTAGACCCCCGTTTTTTTACATTTGATATTTCGAGATAAGTTTAACTCGCTTATATCTTTCTCGAAATATGTGTTGGAAAGATTTTTTATTTAACTACGTTCATCATTATTCTTGACGAAAGTCAAAAGATGATCATGTGAAAATCACCTGGTAATTACATGATTTGTGTGAGATAGTCTTTTCATGTAGATTCAGAATGTTTCGTATTGATCATTCGATCACTTGAAAATTGCTTATAAGATAATAATTTATGTGAGACAACTATTATCATCTTCTAAGAATATTTCAATGATTTAGATGGGAGTTAAGAGCTAAAACCCATGTATGGATACATTACGGTTTGTGTACTTAGTGTATGAACTGTTTTAATGGAATTCAGGACCGAAGTTTTGCATACCTATTAACAAACTTATTCAACTGTTAAGTCAGGGTACTTAAGTTTGCATACCCGTTCGCAAACAGTTTCAACTGAGTTCGGTTCGGAGCTAAAGTTTGCGTAACCGTTTTCAAACTGTCGGATGGTGACCAATGTCCAGAACTTAAGTTCGCATACCCTTTTGCAAACTTAAGTGGTTTAAGTTCTTAAATCAGTTAAGTATGATTTCATACTCATGAACAAATACATTTATAAATTAAGGAATGCAATCTTTGCAAACCGTGGCTAAAATGTTCATGAAATGATTCTTTTGAATTAATATGATTTTGCTTCAATTGTGTCTTGTATACTTCTATGAGAATATAAATAATTGAACAACTCTATAAGTAACACAATTAGATTCATTTGATTATCAATTGATCTAGAAGTGTTAAGATGAACATGGTTAAGAGAAAATTGTTCATGTGGCTAACTTCGGTTAATTTTTATTGAGCCAACTCAATATACACGTTTAGGTAAGATTACCCATATCTAAATGAAAGTATTTTTCATTTGTGTTTAACAAGCTAAGACCATCTAACGGTGGAAATATATTAGCTTGAATCTTAAATCAGGTTTCATCTAACGGTGAATATTAATTGCTTTGTTCCAATGTTATCAAACCCTAATTTGAAGACTATATAAGGGAGAACTCTAGCAACTTGGAAACCTAATCCCCACACCTCTTGTGTGATACTAGTTGCGACTAGAGTCGATTCTCTTTTAACCTAGGTTTTTCCTAAAACCATTATAGGTTAACGACTTAGAGACTACCCAACTATTTTTTTTTTGTAGTTATATGTTTTGGATCTTACTTTGTTCTATCGTATTGAGTACTATCTTCTCTAAAGTTTGCTCGAGATTCATCTCTGATACGTAAGAAATAAAAAGTAATCACAAAGCTCTCAATCTCATTCTTTGTGATTCCACAATAACTTGTTCTACTACCATATAGTTAAGTTATTATGAGGTAATTGAAATTTCTAGGCTGTTCTTCGGGAATATAAGACCGGATTATCAATTGGTTCTTGATCACCTTGATTTATCAAAATATGGAACAAAAACTTCTTAGGTATTTTTGTGGGAGACAGATTTATCTATTCAATAGAATTTTCTGAATGAGACAAATTTGTTTATCAAGTCTTCGACTTTGGGTCGTAGCAACTCTTAGTTGTGGGTTAAATCATCTAAGGGAATTAAGTGCTTAGAGTCCTTCTGGGATTTAGAGGCGTAAGGAACGAGTCTATACCTTAATCAATATGATATTAGTTAGGGATCAACTATATTCCAGTCCGAAGTTAACTTGTAGTAGGATAGAGTCTGTAGCGGCTTAATACAGTGTGATGTTCAAATCTGGACTAGGTCACGGGGTTTTTCTGCATTTGCGGTTTCCTCGTTAACAAAACTTCTGGTGTCTGTGTTATTTATTTTCCGCATTATAATTTTTTATATAATTAAAATATCACAGGTTGTGCATAGTTCAATCAATTGGTAAATCCAACCTTTGGTTGTTGATTGAAATTGATTGCACTTGAATATTAGTCTTTGGTACCGTTCAAGTTGTTTCTCATAAAAATCAGGCTCGCGGATTTCTATCTGTTTAATTTAATGATTACATTGGGAAACAAAGATATAACTCTTGGATATATTTTCCTTGATTGAGTCTGACTGTCTAGTTGATTCTCTTGGAATTATATCGGAGTTAGTCCATACAGATTGCCAAAATAAAATATTGGGTGTGGTTGTTAGACCCCCGCTTTTTCAATAATGTTATATTTATACTTAGGTTATGATTTTTGGGTCGAACTCTCAAGACATGATAACATAAAAATCACAGTTATATCATTTGATCGTCATTAGTTAAGAGATAATATATCAAAGGTGAAGTACTTATAATAGACAAACCAATGTTGATAATGACTCACATACCTTGAGTATATATTATTGAAGGTTTACCTAACTTGATATTTATGAAAGTTATTAAATATATAGGTTACAAGAAACAAAAGGAGTAATCAAGTTAGTTCTTATGTTTCACAAACTATTTTACTCAGTTTGCGAACATGAACTTATAAAAATAAAGATATTATTAAATCTCAAATAACTCGCTTACATGAAATGACTTGCTCGGTTCTCGAATTAGTCGATTTTGAGATAATTCTGGATACTATTTATTTCAATAGTACACAAACTGATTTATATAGTTCACGAACTGGTTAATTTTGAACATTTCCTGGATACCTTTTATTATCAAGTACACAAACTGTTTTGATAGTTCATGAACTTGTCGATTTTAAAAAGTTCCCGAGTTATAAAGTTTGCCTAAACATAGTAGGTACCTTGGGAAATAAGTTTTTTATATTTTTGTTAAGTTTAAGATTTTTTTAGGAGAAGATATCTACATAATAAACTCCAAAAATGAAAATTACAATTGATTGATTAATAAGATTTTGTGAGGCGTTGCTTAAAAAATATTAGAAATTTCAAAGGAAAACATATCATGCTCATACTCATCACTAACGTATTAACTTCATAAAATCAATACAAAGTCTCATACTTCAAACGTTCAAGATTCAATCCATGTTATCATAAGATTATAATGTTAGGTTCAAACATTTAATCCATAATATATCAGTTGTAGCAGTGCAATGATCAGAATAATAAAAAATCTAATATTAATCTTGTTAATAAAAAGATATGCGAAAACTAGATTCTTTCTTATTTCAGAAGTATGAGCACCTTAACATGATATTTATACCCAAAGTAAAATATTGAGACCATACCAATACCAAGGATCCTAGAGATGTGAGTGTGTCTCAACACCACTTTATTTTTAATGATTCAGTTAAACTTTTGAACCATAACCTATCAAAACAAACATGGTTTAAAACACCAATATATACCAACCTGTTACCATATCCACAATTCATATTAACTTAGCTTGAAAAAAATCGTTATATTTGATATCCTTGCATTGCTGAGTCATAAGACTTGGTGTAATGCAAGCATAGAAAATAACTTCATAATCAATATTATGTTCATTTCTTGGTGAGAGTTGGTATTCACATTTGTATTGACAAGGTTTCTAATTGTTTCGGTTTTGGTTTGGTATCCAATTCTATCTCATAAATTTCAAACTTATATGGGTCACATTTATTGTCATAAACAATAAGTGTTTATTTTCATTATCTTCATTCTGTGCAATTCATTCTAAGAATGAAGAATCAATTTATTTTCAATCTAGAATGCAATTATTTGATTAGTACAACAACTACAAATAGTTGCTTAAGTAAGTGAACTCTAAACTGTGACAACCACTTACATGTAATAATTTGGAACCGAAAATAAGTAAGGTACGCACCTATATAATTACTTAAACATCAATCAAAATTTAGTATACCAAGTTGCTCTTAAGTGTCAAACAAAGATTCATAGTTCTATAGTTATAAAATCATGCATTTATAACTTTCTACTAAGCATATTATCAAACATATGTGGTACACTTGTTTGATTTCTAACAATGGTCTTTTTTTTCTTTCATTACCAAAACAAGAATATGAAGAACTAGAATCAAAAGATGATCTTTAATGTAATTTTTTACATCTCAAATACCTAAGCTCAAGTATCACGTCTCCTATTTCTTATAAAGAAAACTCACTCTCTCGTATGTTTTTCCAACCAAAATTTGACTTTTTATATTATAAATATTTAACACATATTTAATCAAATATTAGTATGATGCAATTAATACCATTAACTCCAATATATAAAACTCTCAAATTTATTATGGTGTAGTTAACACCGTTAAGACTAGAAATATAACAAAAAATAATTTCTTTTAAGAAAGACTTAATTGTTATTAAACACGAATACAATAATAATAAAAAATAAAAGATTTAAAACCACATATTAATTTAAATAGAAATCATTTCTAAAGAAATTCAACTTACATATTTTCTCAGCTTATCTTAAAATGACCCAAGCATTGTTCCAAAACCTTTCTACTTTTCGTTTAGTCGAAGATATGTCATTAGCTTAAACACTTCATCCTCAGTAGTAAGTTGAATTCCACCTCTTACAGAAAACTTGACAAAATCAATGGTATAAAATGCGAATTCATACAGATTATTCACAAATTCTGACTTGATTCCTTTAACAAAAGTGCTCTCGGATACTTCATCATCTTCTCCAATCGAATGGTTTTTGTGACTTTGTGGTTGTTGAGTTGATGGAGGAACAAGAGAAGATGACATTGTGAGAGAATAGAAAAGAATAGATTTAAATGAGGGATGGAATTCGTTTTAGGAATATGGAAATTTATAGATTTGATAGACTGAGGGATTTTAACAAACACAAATCTTGATTGGCCGTTAAACATCGACCCGGATCGCAAAACTTTAAGGAAACCATACTCAACCATTGATTAATTTCTAGAAACTAACCGTTGATTTGGTAAGGATTTTCTATT
The DNA here is from genome assembly GCA_023529315.1 of Papaver bracteatum. NCBI lineage: Eukaryota > Viridiplantae > Streptophyta > Magnoliopsida > Ranunculales > Papaveraceae > Papaver > Papaver bracteatum. Next base: position 822,032 of record JAJJWX010005194.1, read on the forward strand.
CCCCATTGTGACTACGGTCGGTAGAGATTGACTATCATTTTGACATTTTTTATATTATTTGGGGTTTGAACAAACACACATCTGTGTATTATTCTGTTATTGGTGAATAAACACAAATCTCTAATATCATTGGCGGTAGTGATTTTCTTTGGATTAAGATCTAATATCGAATTTGATTGGTTGTTAAACATCGACCAGGGTCACAAAATATTAAGGAAACCATGTTTATCTTTGATAATTTCTTAAGACTGGCCATGTTTATCGTTGATTTGGTAAGGATTTTCTCCTCCTTAAATGTTACTGAAAAAAATGTTTTAACCTTAAAATCCTAGTTTATTTTCTTTTTTACCATAACTAGGACCCCAGTTTTTTACTATGAAACTCAAAAACCCATAAATAAAATCAATTTTATCGTGAGTGTTTGGTTTTTAAAATTTAAAGTTTTATTTCAGTAACTTACCTTGGGAGATCTTGTGAAAGTGATTTAATTATTTTGATTCCTAGTTATTTACTTAAGTGATCATATAGTCATTCTAGTAAATTACAAAGAAGAATGTCCATGAGCGTATTTATCGATATAAGTTATGTGTGCTAAATGGTTAATTAGTCCAAGAAAAATAGTTAAGATGTTCGTGAACCATAAATGTCATGGATCTCAATAACTCTCAAAAACTAAATCAGTTTGTGAACGAATTGTCGTTACGGAGTTCAAGAAATTTTCATATTTATAAGTTTGTGAATTGTCCAAATCAGTTCGTGTAATTAACTTGCAAAAATAAAATAATACATGAACTTCTTAAAATCAACCAGTTCACATGTTAACCAAATCAGTTTGTGTACTTAAGGATTTAAAGTATCAGTGCTTGGGAAATTTCCAAATGATCAATTCAAAATTTAAAGTATCAGTGCTTGGGAAATTTCCAAATGATCAATTTGAAACAAAAATAGTTCTTGAACAATAAATTTTTCTTGACTAAGATTGCTAAGGATCTATGAACATCCATTGCTTGAATCATATTTCACGATGTTTAATAAGACAAGCTTGACTCAAAACTTTTTCTTTGGAATATTAGATATACTAAAAGTCATATGACTTAGTTTCATATAGAAACAATGGCAATTCCATGATTAACTAGGATGGTTCAGTCTTCACATACCTGTTTGTCGATGAAGTTCTCCAAATGATGTCTTCGTTTGATCTTTAGTCTTCAATCTTTTAGGGTTATTCAGTGATGTCTGGAACTCAACTACTATACTCTAATCATATTCTGAGATTTGAATTTAGTAGACTAGAAATCAAGATATAGTTTTGTGCATCTAACATTGACGACAAGGTTGAGATAGCAAAACTTGTGACTTCGCCCTAGCAGTGCTCTAAAAATCTCCCGCTTTGTCAATTTTAGTGACAAAACTAACAATACATATGGATTCAAAATAAATAGATCTTTCGGATCAAAATACATCATGCTTGATTTTCTTGGTTCTACATCATATTGAATTATTTGTTCTTCAAGTTCTTCTATGGTTCTATATATGATCGTTTTATCTCCTTTGTTGTTGGAGATTCGTAGCAATAACAACTTATGAGAATACTTGTTTAGAATTTTTCTATAATGATAAAATTACTCAAATCAATGGTTCTTACACCAATACATAGTATTGCTACTTTTCTCAAAGTCCAATGTACCACAACTTTGAAGCAATACTTCGGTGATATGTTCCCCCCTTAGTCATTACTTAATTCTCTTATATTATATCTAAAACCTATAATTTATAATCCCCCCCCCAACATAATGCTCCGAGAATCCATATGTTATAGTAGAATGCTACTTAATAATTCTACCCCCTTTTGTCAACAAAATTGAAAGGTGAAAAATTAACAAGAGATTGTAATGAATTACACAAAAGAGTTATCGAGACTAGAGATAACACACCCGATTTTTATTTAGCGCTTTCATCAAGGACATATATGGGTACAAGCATCTCCTACAATTCTACAGTCGCACTCCCACAGTCGCACTCCCCACAAAGATATATCAACTAAGCTTAAGTTCAAAGTGAACTCTCCCCTATTTGATGTCTTACCAAAATAAGAACATGAGCTAACTTTTCTGATAACAAGAGAAGGATTTTCTCGGGCATTTCTAATCACCAGTTAAAAAAAAAAGATTTGTATCCCAAATATTTTTTTTCTCTTTTCTATCTAGTTACGAACAAAGAAATCAGAAACAACGATCTTAATGTTAGAGGCACTAAGGTACGTTACTTTTGTGAGAAAAACAATCATCGACAAAAAAAAAATAATCTCAAGCCAGCTATGGTTTCGGGGAGGAAAGGCAAAAACTAGGGAACATCTTACGAAGTCTATGAAATATATGTAGGTACTGAATATCGCAGGATAGTAGTTCACGAGTATCGTAATAAATAAAGGAGAAAAGAATTATAAAATGATACGATGATAGAAGTAGCGCGGAGAAATATGAAGTTTTGCGAGGATGGAATAATGTTGCGAGTATGAGTTGCGATACTTCGAAACTCATGTACAGCTGTATAAACTTTACTATAAATAGGAGTTCAAATGTAAAATTCGGGAGGTTCTTTTAGTGAGTGTTAGAAAATGTCTTAGGAAAGAGAATAGAGAAAGTTGTAATTATTCTTGTTCCATTTAGATACTTCTTTGTAATCAATTGAGAACATTAATAAGAAAATTGTTATTCATCATCAAGAACTTCTTGAGTTTTTACTAATTCTACTGAGGGTGTAGTTGTAGGTTATTCTGCAACTACATAATTGGCGCTAGAAACAGGGACTTGAGAATTGTGGTAGCCAAAATTTGAGGGAATTGTGGAAAATTTGAAGATCAAATGAAGTCATTAGATGGAGATTGTAAAAAAGAAGAATGTAATATGATCACAAAGACAATGATTGATGAATTTCATAGTAATATGAAGGGAAAAATATACAACCGAGATTGTAGAGGAAGAAAGATCATGGAGGAGGAAAAGATAACAACTTTAGAAGAATGGGAAAAACGGAAAATCACATTTTCAGCAGCAGAAATTCCAAATGAAGACTTGAACCACACTTCACCATTGGTGATCACAATTCCGATCATGTTAGAAGATAAAAAAGCTGTAGAAAAATGGAAATTAAACCGAATTTTGGTTGATACAGGGAGTTCTGTTAATATCATATTCTATCATGCACTTAAGGGAATGGGAATTAAAGATGAAGAAATCACAAATTCGGTTTGTCTTATTCATGGATTAGGAAAATCTACAACAAAATCTAAAGGGGAAATCGCGCTGCGAATGTTACTAGGAGAAATCGAAACACATGTAATCTTGTGTGTGATAGATATGGAATCTCCATATAACATGCTGATAGGAAGGCCGTGGATTCATGCGATCAAAGATGTTGCTTCAACATTACATCAGAGAATCAAATTTCCTACACCAAATGGAATACAAGAAATAAAAGGAGATCTTGATAGTGCAAAATTTTGTTATCAAATTGAAGTAACGCAATGCGGAGGAAGATCAAGAAAGAAACAGCTTCGTAGGAAACTTGCGAAGGAAACAAAAAAGGAAGAAGAATTCCGAGTATATACAATAAGAGCAAAGGAAGGGAGAGGTATACCAAATGAGATTCCAGAAAAAGAAGGGGAACCAGCAAAAATAATCAAAGAACCAACACCTATGGGGGAGCAAAGTTCAAGTTATGTTTCAGCTGAGCCAACTAAAGAAATAGATATTGGAAGTAAAGAGGAGCCTTTATTCTTGCGAATTGTAACTAAGATGGATGAAGAATAAGAAAAAAGAACTATTGATCCTTTGCGAGAATATAAAGATATCTTCGCAGGAAGTGTAGATGAGATACCAGGGATTGATCCATCAGTGGAATGTCATAGATTGAACATAGACAAAAATGTAAGACCATTCAAACAAAGAATAAGGAAGATATCACAAAATTATCATGTACAGATAGAAGAAGAATTACAAAAGATGTTGGATGCAGGGATCATAAGGGAAGCAAAATATCCAGAATGGATTGCGAATATGGTCATTGTTCCGAAAAAGAATAAAGGAATAAGAATTTGCATAGATTTCACTGATCTAAACAAGGCATGTCCTAAAGACAGTTTTCCATTACCAGATATACCACAAATGGTGGAATCAGCTGCAGGTCATGATAGAGTCACTTCATTTGATGGATATAAAGGGTATAATCAAATATCACTCGCAGAAGAAGATCAAGAACATACAGACTTTTTTGCTCCAAGAGGTTTGTATTGTTATGTGAAGATGCCATTTGGTTTGCGGAATGCGGGTGCTACATATCAACGCATGGTTGAAAAAGTGTTCGCGAAGTGGATACATAAAACTTTGGAAGTATATGTAGATGATATGTTGATAAAAAGCAAGGAAGCTAAAGATCATGTGCAAGATTTGAAGGAAATATTTGAGCAAATGAGAAAGTTCAACATCAAATTAAATCCTGAGAAATGTATAATTGGGGTTTCGTCTGGAAAATTCTTGGGATACATAGTATCAAATGAGGGAATACAAGTTGATCCAGAAAAGGTCCAAGCAGTTCGTGACATGCCAACACCTGCAACGGTAAAAGAAGTACAAAAGCTAAATGGACTCTTGGCTTCACTTGGAAGATTTATTTCGCGAATGTCAGATAAGTGTAAGCATTTTTTCAACATACTTAAGAAGGGAGCAAAATTCAAGTGGACTGATGAATGTGAAAAAGCTTTTCAAGGAATCAAAGAATACCTCGCAAATACATCTATACTACAGAAACCAGAGAGAGATGAAGAATTATTGGTATACCTCGCAACAACTCCATATGCTCTAAGTGCAGTTCTGTTGCGAGCAGACGCAGGAGTAGAAAGGCCCATTTACTACATTAGTAAAACCTTTAATGCAACAGAAAATAATTATTCTAAAATGGAGAAGTTAATCTTAGCCCTGGTTTATGCATCATTCAAGTTACGAATATACTTTCAAGCACATGTGATAAAAGTGGTAACCAAAGTCCCAATTGAATCAATCATGAAGAACACAAAAAGGTCAGGAAGAATAGAAAGGTGGAATGCACAAGTAAACCATTACAAAATAAAATACGAAGTATTATCATCGCAAAAATCACAAATTGTCGCAGATTTTTTGGCAGAATTTCCTTTGGAAGAAGATGAAGCAGTAGAGGAAATGATGGATGTTGAAGAAGAATTTGGAAATCCAAAAGACTTGTTAACAGAACCAGATAGATGGGAAATTCTAGTGGACGGATCATCCAATAGTGAGGGAAATGGAATTGGAGTCGTGTTGATTTCACCAGAAGGAGAAAGAACATCATTCTCATTCAGACTAGAATTTGCATCCACGAACAATGAAACAGAGTATGAAGCTATAGTGCATGCATTAAAGATCGCAATAAAAAAGAAGCTTGAAAGTATAAGGATAACAAGTGATTCGCAGTTAGTGATTTGTCATATTAAAGGGGAATATACCACAAATGAATCTTCTTTGAAGAAATACAAGAAACTCATTGAGGAATTATCTGCGAAGATACCAAAATTAAAATGGAGACATATAACTAGAAAATATAACCGTCTCGCAGATGCTTTTGCATTTATTCCAAGCATGATGACAAATCCAAATACAAGAAATATCCAAATACAGACAATTCAACATCCATCAGTGGACAAAGATAAAGAAATTGAGGAAGCTGTTGCGATGGAAGTAGAAAAAGAGTTATCAAACAACATCGTAGATTGGAGAAAAGAAATTTATGCATATCTCGCAACAGGAGAAATATCCAGGAACAGACTAGAAGCACATAAATTAAAGAGTCGTGCAACAAACTATGAATTTCGAGAAGGAATTTTATATAGAAAATCTTTCAATGGACCACCTCTCAGGTGCTTAACTCGCGAAGAAGGAGAAAAAATATTGAAGATGTTACATGGAGGAGAAGCAGGCAATCATAGTGGAGGAAGATCTCTAGCATATAGAGCAAAGATACAAGGATATTACTGGCCTTATATGCATACAGACACAAAGTTGTTCGTACGAAGATGCAAGGAATGTCAGCGACATGGTAAAAGAGTTCATGCACCAGGGGCCACATTAACTTCTTCAACAAGCTGCTGGCCTTTTGGTAAATGGGGGTTGGATATTGTTGGACCATTTATACCTGGATCTGGACAAAGGCGATTCTTGATAGTTGCAACAGATTATTTCACGAAGCTCGCAGAAGTAAAAGCAGTACAACATATTCGTGATAAAGATGTTTTTACATTCATATTTGAGAACCTCATTTGCAGGTACGGGGTTCCAGCATAACTAGTATCTGATAATGGAAAACAATTTGAGGGGCAGAACATAGAGATGTTACTCAGTGCTTTTAGGATAAAATGTGGGAAGTCAACACCGTTATATCCACAAGCTAATGGACAAGCATAAGCAACAAATAAAACAATCGCAGATACAATCAAAAAGAAATTAGAAGGACATATTAAAGGATGGTGCGAGCAAGTACCTAGTGCAGTTTGGGCATACAATACAACTAGAAGAGAAGCAACTGGAATGTCTCCTTATTGTCTAACATATGGAGTAGAAGCAGTATTACCCACAGAGGTTGTAATTCCGACAACAAAGAAAGAAGCTTGGGAAAGAAATTTAAGTGCGGGAGTAATATTAAGTGAATTGGATGATTTGGAAGAAAAAAGAGAAAAGGTGTTGCACCATATGAAGATTTATCAGGAACGATTAGCTCGAGAATACAACAAGAGAGTCATTGAACGTGAATATAAACCAGGTGATTTGGTCATGCGAGAAACACCTAAATATCAAAAAGAAAATGGAGGAAAATTAGCACCAAAATGGGATGAACCATATGTCATTAAAGAAGTTGTAGGAAGCGGAGCTTATCGGCTGATGGATCCAGAAGGGAGAGACATGGGTTTGAGGCTTGGTAAACCTTGGAACAGACTATATTTGAAAAGGTATTATCCATAAAACTCATGAAAAAATTCTACGAATATTATTTGCTCGCAGGAAATTGGGAAAAGTTACGATTTTCAAAATTTATATTCCGATTAAAATTTCATTAATTTGCGAATAAAAGACCGCAATCTGTGATCGGCCTCCAAAAAAGAAAGAGAGCCGCAGAAAATTTTATACAGGCAAACCTTTGTGGCGTACACCCTAGTTCGCGAAGCTATATTTCGTAAGAGGCAAAGTCCTAAAGTACGTCATTTAAGGGGGTACCTATAACGTGGCTAAGGGTAACCGGAACACCACCAAGGGCCCTTAGTACATGGTAAAAATTTAGGGGTACAACCCAATAATGGGGTACCTATCCGGGTTAGACACCTTGGATTCTCACCTAATCTAGCGACATTACGCAATATAAAATGCGGTGTAAGAGGATTTAGGTTGGGCGACTAAGGCATACTGTCTTTCCCAAGAAGTGCTGAAAACGATCAAAGCGCCGAGGTACACGGTTGAGTCAAGAGTGCCGGGTGAGGTTGAACCACATCTGCCATTTTTGACAAGTCTTGGCAAATGATGCACTTGGCCCAAAGATACCCCATAGGGTGCAACCTCGTAACTATAAGCCCTATAGGCAAAAAGGATAAGAGGTTGTGATCAAAAGATGGTTGTTGGCAGAACCGGATGGGAAGAGCTAACCTTGTATGGTCGATGTACGCTTCCTTGAAGGGGCAACCAGGGGGAAGATAAAGGGCAGCACCCTCCATTAGGGAGCTGATACGTGCTATAAGACGCAAATGTCACGAGGCTTCTTGTTTGCGAAAACATAAAGGCTTGTCATATTTGTGCAACAAATGAAGTTCTGCGAGCATTCTAAAAAAAAAAAAAAAAAAAAAAAAAAGAAGGAAAAACATACAAAAAGAACTCGCAGAATAAAAGAAGTTAAGATGAGATCAATGGGTTATTACATGAAAGTGTAAAAACGTCCTACGATTTCATCGAAAGACGATAATGTCACGAGGCTGTATGTTCGCAAGAATGTTCAGACTTGTCATATTATCGCAAATACAAAAAATTACTACAAAAGAGGTGGAAAAATAAGACCTTTACTTAGGAAGGCATGATAAGACCACAGAAATTAATGAAATTCATTACATCAAAGAAATTTTACAAGAATATATATTATGAAGATCTTCAAAGAAGACAACTTCGTCGATATCATTGAAGAAATTTTGCAAGAATATATATCATCAAGTTTTGAAGAGAAGACAGCTGCGTCAATATCATTGAAGAATTTTTACAAGAAGTCCTATCAAAGAAGAGTAACATCATTGAAGAATTTTCACGAAGACTTAACAAAAGATGCGATTTTGATAACAATCAAATACAGATAAGTTCATATTCGTAAAAGTTCACGAGGATTATATACTTCTTATACTTATCCATATACTGAATACTTCTCCAAAAGTTGAATACTTCTTATAATTCTTCAAGAATATCTCATATTTATTATACTTCTTCAACGGATATTTCATTTAGTGAAGATTAAGTAATCATTATACTTCGTCATATGTTACGTAATTATTCACAGATTGAATACTTCTTATATCTCTTCATTTGGTAAATCGAGTACTTTTAATACTTCTTATATCTCTTCATTTGGTGGATCAAGTACTTCTAATACTTCTTATATCTCTTCATTGGGCGGATTTAGTACTTCTAATACTTCTTCAAAGGTATTGTATATATAGTATACTTATTAAGGATATTTCATATATTTTACTTAAAAGGGAGGATTTCTTATTTACAATCGTAACATGTTGAAACTTCGTAAGATAAATTGAGGCAGATATTTTAATACTTCAAACAATGTTTAATCATTTAAAGAGAAATAATAGGGGAAAAGGAGATACTAAGATTTATCTGTGAGCTATATATTATTTCTCTTCATATGATCAAATGGGGCAAATTTAATTAAAGAAAGGTTAAATTATCTTCGCAAAATATCAGAAAGAAAGGATAAATCATCTTCGCAAAATATTAGATGTACTTCTCAAAAAATAGAATTGTTCACAAAAAGAAAACCAACAGTAACTAAGGGAAGGAATTCAAAAGAAAGAAGGACAGGAGAGTCAATGATAAATTGAAAAAAGAATGTTATCATGCTTCATCAACACTCTGTGCCGGATCTTTAAGATCAGTAGGGTCATTAGAAGTATTCGACTTTTGCGAAATATCATCCTTGGAAGAATATGCAACAGAAACATCTCCTTGAGGAATAGATTCTTTTTCATCATCAAGATCTTCATAATCACTCTCATAATCGAAATCACTATCAGGCTCACGAGCAACTTCATCGTCAGATATCTTCAGAGGAGTAATTTTCACAGGAGGCAAGTCTCTTGATAAGAGAATGTTATTCGTAAAGACTTGAGCTTTCAGATGGCTTTCACGAAGTATAGTTTTTTGATGATTGGTATCTTCGATATCTTTGGAATAAGAAAGATAGTTGAATCTTCGAGTAGCACGGTCACGAGAGTTGATTAAGCGGGTAGAAAGTAAAGCATTTTTCTTGCGAAGCTCGGAACAGGAGGCTTCTAATCCAGCTTTTGCATTACGAAGGTTATTCTCAGATTCTGCGAATAAAACAAGATTTAAAGCATAAAATTTACGAGTATAACGAAATTTAAAGATATATTAGAGGCAGTCAAATTTTAATGACTACCTTATCTTTGCGAAGTAAGAGATTGAGCTAAAGATAGACAAAAATTATTCATCTGATTCATCGCATTATCAAAACCATCACCAACTAATCCTTTAAGTCGAGATTGAAGCTTTTGATCTTTAGAAAGGAGAAATTTTTATCCTTCGCAAGTTTGGCATTAAGATTTTTTAATGACGAATAATCTTCTTCAAGTTGATTCTTCTTAGCACTCAAGACTATATTCTTATTAATAAGGGAATTCTTCTCAATAACAAAAGAACTTCTTTCAAAGATTGAAGACTTCTTTAATTCCTCAAGTTCACCTTTTAACAAAGAAAGAAGATTTTCTTGATCGCAACATTTATTCTGAAGAGTCTTTAATTCTTGCGAAGAAACAGTCATTGTATTAAAAAACGAACATTTCTCTTCTGATAAGGTTTTGTTCTCTTCTAATAAGGTTTCTATTCTCAAATTAGCTTTAGTTAAGGAAGAAAAAACTTGAGATATGTCATCATTCAAAAAATTTCGATCATATATTAGTTGAGTATTCTCTTGAAAAAGAGCATCAGAGTTGTCAAGAGCACACGAGTAAAGATTAGATAAATGGGAGAATTGGTTTGAGAGGCTTTCATGCTTGGTTCGATATTCTGTTGCATCCGATTCATGGTGAAGTACCAATCTTCTACATTTCTGGATGGATTCTATAAAGGGGAATGGGTTTTAATGGATGTTCCAAACATATGAAGAATATAAGTAAATAAAAGGGAAAATATGAAGATAGTAATCATACCTTTCAATTCATCATTTCTTTTGCGAAGAATCGCACAGTCGAGAGAATTATTCTGAAGATGATGATTTTCTTTACGGAGATCCTCGCATTCTGCTTGAGAAGCTTTCAAATATTGGCGAAGCAATTCAATTTCTTTTTCCAAGGATTGACGTGAAGAAGAAATGTCTGGATTGACGAAATTATTTATAACTTCGCAAAACTCATATTGCGAACGAACATTAGTAGACTTCGCAGTATTGGTCAAAATCTCAGATAACATTCAGAAAGTTGAATAAATTCCATCTCGAATTTCCTGAGGAAGAGGAGAAGAATTTGAAGGAATAAGAGCAAGCTGCAAATTGTATGGAGAAATAGCACTCAAAGGATTTGGGGACAAGACAGGTTTTTCAAAAGAAGAAGTTGAAGAAATATTTTGCGAGGGTTGTTTTTCAAGAGAAGAAGTTGAAGAAATATTTTGTGAGGGTTGATCTTGAAGAAGTGTTAATAAATTGACACTGATGGGAGATTGAAAGGTAGGTAATGGAGTAGAGGCAGGAGTGTGTGAAGAAGGATTTTCACGAGGAGGAGAGGAAAATTCCTTATCAACTTCAGGAAGAAAATCATCAATCGGAATTAATGGTGTGGGTTTAGTTATTCGAGATCTCTTACTAGGATTTGGTTTTTCGCCAACCTGCGAATCAAAATGTAGATTAAAAACTGAGGCAACAATATATTATTCAGGAAAGAAGGCAAAGTATTTTAACTACCTTTTGATTCTCAGATTTTCTTCTTCGTGGATTAGGACTTGGATTCTTTAGATGAGATTTCATCTGAGGAGTTATTTTGCTGAAATAAACCAAAATCAGACAACAAGTTATACAGAAATTAAAGAGGAGAACAAATACGCAGAGATAGAAGGAAATTACCTTGGAGAACTCATGAGGATATAGTAGAAGAAAAAATTACAGAAAAAACAGTAATAGAGAGTATGAGTAGAAGATAGAATTGCGGAGATAAGAAGAAGAAAAGGAAAAGAATATAAAGGAGTTATATAAGGGAATAACTAGAAAAAAACGGTTACAAAAGACGTGTCAAAATTTTAAAAAGACTAAGTAACGGTTATGTTCTCACGATCATTTCTTCTTCGTAGAATTGACATGAGAAGAGGCAAGATGTAGGTACTGAATATCGCAGGATAGTAGTTCACGAGTATCGTAATAAATAAAGGAGAAAAGAATTATAAAATGATACGATGATAGAAGTAGCGCGGAGAAATATGAAGTTTTGCGAGGATGGAATAATGTTGCGAGTATGAGTTGCGATACTTCGCAACTCATGTACAGCTGTATAAACTTTACTATAAATAGGAGTTCAAATGTAAAATTCGGGAGGTTCTTTTAGTGAGTGTTAGAAAATGTCTTAGGAAAGAGAATAGAGAAAGTTGTAACTATTCTTGTTCCATTTAGATACTTCTTTGTAATCAATTGAGAACATTAATAAGAAAATTGTTATTCATCATCAAGAACTTCTTGAGTTTTTACTAATTCTACTGAGGGTGTAGTTGTAGGTTATTCTGCAACTACAATATATTCACAAAAAATCTAACCGTGGGAAGATCAATATTGAAATTCTCAAAGTAATTTACTCCCCTTTTAGCCAGTGATGAACACAAAGAGTTAAGAGCTTACCTATGAGAACATATGAGATATTCACTCTAATAACCAGAAATATGATAGTGAAGATCAAAACTAACAAAATAAGCAAAACATATATATAATCGGGCGTTGCAAGTCATCTCCAATATAGAATTTAAATATTAATCATTGTAAGAGATGATAGTATTTGGAATAGCTAATGTAAAACACATAAAAATGCTACTCCAAAAGCTAGTGTTTCTCTTTAAACAATAAGAATAAAATTCCTATAAGGAGTTATCTAGAAAACAAAAGAAAGAAAATCTTACTCGAGATTCTTGGTGTGTAGTCTTCAATATAACTATATTCCTCAAGTTTACCCTCAATCAGAGTCAACATGGATTTCAATCTTTTCTTCAATCCTCCTTTTGAGGAAGATTGGAGATCTCCACTTAGCGCTTGAATTTGATTGAGCACTACACTCAACTTAATAGAAAAGTCATTAAGTTTAGAGTTTGACAAATCATTACAAGGTGTATAAACACACTTGTCTTGACTTGAATCACTATCAGAAGATTCAAGATTGTTGGGAAGTAGTATTGTTAGGATCCGATACTGAAAAGTAGAGAATCCTAATATGAACCTTGATCAATTGATTAATTGTTTGAAGATAAATCCTTTGAATTGGGGATTAGTCACCAAAATTAAGTAAACGTAATTAAAATTGATTGAAAGTATGATCCATACATAGTTCTGTAGATGAGTATTTATATGTTACTTGACTGTTAAAAATAACTGGCTCTAAATAAAGCAAACACTTAACTTAAGAAACTGCAAAGAACTAAATAAAGGAATTGATAATAATAGAAGGTAGGAGTAATTCAGTATTGTGGTGTCAGTATCCCAACATCCCACCCTGCATCGAAAAAGGCTTGTCCTCAAGCCTCGAAATCAGGAAAACAAAGAAGGAATTCATCGGCATCCTCCCAAGTAGCTTCTTCCTTAGAGTGATCTTTCCACTTGACGAGCCAACGAGTACCTGCACGATTTTCCTTTTTGAACATTCTGCAATCTAGAATAGCCTCTGGTTCCCATTTGAAATGGTCTATAGTAGTGGGAAGGCTTGCATCAACAACAACATTAGACCCCAGTTTCAACTTCAAGGAAGAAACATGAAATACCGGGTGAATGCGACTTGTAGACGGTAGTTCCAGCATATAAGCAATTGTTCCAATTTTCTCAATAATACGAAAAGGGCCGTAAAAACGAGGAGAAAGCTTAGAAAATGGCTGATTGGATATACTGGTCTGCCGATACGGTTGCAAACGAAGAAAAACCCAATCATTTATTGCAAAATTTCGCTCTGTGCGATGAGAATCAGTATAAGTCTTCATTCGATATTGAGCATTTTGTAGATGGGTTTTTAGAACTTGTAGTGTACGATCCCGATATCGCAAGCTAATATCAACAACATGAACCAACGTATATCCAGGAAGGTAAGATGAAATCGTCGGTGGAGGTCGACTATATACAGCTTCGAAAGGGGTCACTTTGATTGCCGAGTGATAATTCGTGTTATACCACCATTCCGCCCATGGTAACCATTTATACCAATCATGAGGTTTCACTCCAGCAAAACAACGGAGATAACATTCTAAAGTTCTGTTGGTAACCTCCGTTTGCCCATCCGATTGAGGATGATAAGCAGAGCTTCGACACAGTTGAGTATCTTGTAAAGAAAAATAAGTTTCCCAAAAATTACTCAAAAATAGAGGATCACGGTCACTTACTATAGTTCGCGGTATGCCATGAAGACGTACAACATCACGAATAAATACCTCAGCAACAGTAGCAGCAGTATAGGAATGTGAAAGATCAATAAATGAGCATACTTTGATAAGCGATCCACGACAATGAGTATTGATATTTTACGGTTGGAGGTTGGTAACCCATCAATAAAATCCATCGAGATGTCCATCCATACATCTTGCATAATTGGTAGTGGCTGAAGAAGTCCCCTAGGAGCAATAACTTCTGATTTGTTGCGTTGACAAATATCGCATTGATCAATGTAGGCTTTAATCTAATGTTTCATACCCTTCCAATAAAAATTCCGCTGCAGATGTTTATAAGTACGGAGAAACCCAGAACAGCCACCAACAGGAGTAGCATGAAACTCATGAAGAATTTTAGCACACCATATAGAGCTAAAAACAACAACGACACGTCCTTTATAACGGAGAATACTATCAGTGTAAGAATATTTTGGTTTACAATTTGGGTTGCGGCTCAATTCTTCTATAAGAACACTATATTCACTGTCATGGTGGCATTCTCGAATAATGTCATCTATACCAGAAAATACTGGAGCAGTGACAGTTAAGGAGTGATGACTAGAAACACGAGATAAGGCATCAACAGCCTTATTTGCAGTACCACATCGATAAATGATCTCATAATCATAGCCCAAAAGTTTGGACAACCATTTTTGTTGTTCAATTGAAGATAATCATTGTTCCAAAAAATATTTAAGGCTACGATGATATGTGTAAATCTTAAAATGCCGACCGAGCAAGTAAGGTCGCCACTTTTGAACTACGGAAACAATAGCAAGCATTTCTTTGTCGTAAACAGACAAATTTAGATTTTTACCTGATAGGGGCTTGCTAAAATAAGCAATGGGTCTGCTGGATTGTATCAAAATAGCTCCTAATCCGTTACCAAAAGCGTCACATTCTAAAGAAAAATCCTTAGAAAAATCCGGAAGTGCCAATACAGGAGTATATGTTAATGCTAGTTTCAGCTGTTTGAATGATTTTGTAGCCAAATCCGTCCAAGCAAATGCATTTTGTTTCAATAACTGAGTAAGTGGAGCATTAATTTTCCCGTAATCTTTGAAAAACTTACGGTAGTATCCTGTTAAACCCAAAAATCCTCGAAGATCTTTAAGCGAAGAAGGAACAGGCCAGTTGACAATGCAAGAAATCTTATCATGATCAACGGAAATACCCTCAGCTGAAACTATGTGTCCAAGATATCCTATGGAGGACTTCACAAAATCACACTTGGACTCTTTCAAAAACAAATTGTTAGAGCGCAATACAGTGAAAACAATTTCAAAATATTTAATATGTTCATAAAGAGAATCACTGTATACTAAGATGTCGTCAAAGAAAACAAGGACAAACTTGTGAAGGAAAGGCATGAATATATCATTCATTAGACTTTGAAATGTTGCAGGAGCATTAGAGAGACCAAAAGGCATTACCAGAAATTCGTAATGGCCATCATGTGTGCGAAAAGCTATTTTATGAATATATTGCTCGTAGACACGAAGTTGATGAACCCATAACGCATATCCATCTTGGAGAATTTTTTTTACCATGCAACTCATCAAGTAATTTTTCCACCATAGGAATGGGAAATCTATCCTTCACAGTGATTTTGTTTAGTGCTCGGTAATCGACGCACATACGCCATAAGCCGTCTTTCTTTCGTACTAGTAACACCGATGAAGAATAAGGGATAGAGCTTGGACGAATCAGACCTGCATCTTTCAATTCTGAAACAATCTTCTCAATTTCCTCCTTTTGGAAATGTGGATACCTGTAGGGTCTGACATTCACTGGGGAAGCATTTGGAATTAATGGAATTTTGTGATCGTGGTCACGTACAGGTGGTAAAGACGTAAGAGAACAAAAAATATCAGAAAAACACGATACCAAATCTTTAATTTCAGATGATTCCGTTGAAATAGTTGTTGAAATCTTGTTAGTAGTCGATGAGAAATGCAACAGGATACCTTGTTGTTTACGACTAATTAATCGTTGCATAGGAGTATTATCCAAGAGCATTACTGTTGGTGAATTATCACCTATTAATAAATACTCACAACCTGAAGAATAAAATTTCATATGCAACTTTGTGAAGTCCCAATTAATATCACCTAACGTATGTAACCATTGCACCCCAAGAACCGCGTCACAACCGCTAATTTCCAAGAGATAAAAATCAGTAGAAAATTGAAATCCTTGTAACTGAATTGGTATATTACTACACGACCCTTGAGTTTCAAGAAATCCACTATCTCCTATCATAACTCTCATAGCAGCATCATTAGATTGATTAGAGTACCCACATTGTTTGGCAACCATAGGGTGTAAAAAGTTATGAGTAGAACCTGAATCTATAAGCACCGTAATTGACCGCCCTTTTATGTATCCTGTAATGCGCATTGTTTTTGGAAACGGAGAGCCCATGAGCGCATGAATCGAAATTTCAGGTGTTGTCTCAACCACTTTATCCTCTTCAACTTCAACTTTTGTGTCAGCACCAGCACAATCATCTTGATCAAGTTCAGTAATAGTGACACCAGAAGCACCTTCTAAGTACAATAAACGGGACTGCTCACAAAGATGTCCAGGCTTATATAATTTATCGCAATTAAAACAAAGGCCTTTCTCACGTCGTTCCTTTTGTTCCATCCATGATAAACGCTTCACTCCCGGAGGTAAACTATTCTTTTGAGAATTAGGAGGAGTTATTGTTCCTAATACCTTTGGTTGAACAGAACGAACCCAAGATTTGGCTACATAAAAAGCTTTAGCAGCAGAAATAACATCCTCTAGTCGTAAGGCTGTGTCGAATGCCTCGGAAAGGGTCTTTGGTAAAAATAAACGAACACCGACACCAATATCCGGGCGAAGGTCAGAAAGAAAGATACTAACCAGATATTCCTTAGGTATACCTGTCACAAAATTCAGTAATTTCTCAAACTCAGTTATAAGGTCATGGACGTTACCAGTTTGCGAAAATTTAGATAAAGAGTTGCATGGATCAATATGCTTGCGAGACCTGAATCTAGAAAGAAGTTTACAAGAGAATTGTTGCCATGTTGGTTCTTCAAGAGAGTCTTTGATCCATCGGTACCAAGAGTTTGCATCGCATTTTAGACGAACAATAGCCAAGGGTATTTTTTGAGCTTTTAATACACCATGTAAACTGTAATATTTTTTAGCTTGAAAAATCCAGCCCTCATGATCATCTCCGTCAAAAATAGGAAACTTCAAATTGATCGTTCCAGCACGAATGGTGAAGCCAGCTCCATTAGCACCTTGGTTGTTAAAGCCAGCTCCAGAATGACCATCACTGTGAGGGTTACCAGAATGAGGTCGCGACTGAAGGATAGTTGCAAGGCCGGTAATACTGGATGAAATACTTTCGGAAATATGGGTTGCAAGAGTATTCAAACTTTGATTATTTGATTCATGTAACCTTAGGAATAGGGTTTCCAGTTTTGTTTCCGAATTTGTGCGATCTTGCTTCATCTCAGCTAGTACGGTGTCTAGTTTCTCAGTTAACCCTTGAACATGCTTACTTAATTCTTGAACTGTCATCTTTTGCCGAGGGAATAACGAAAGATGTGATAAACAGAAGAAAAAAAAAAAATTGGGATAAAAGAACAAACCTGCTCTGATACCAGATGTTAGGATCCGATACTGAAAAGTAGAGAATCCTAATATGAACCATGATCAATTGATTAATTGTTTGAAGATAAATCCTTTGAGTTGGGGATTAGCTGATCGCTGTCGTAAGCGTCAAAAATAATTCACACTTTCTTACTACTCAAAATATAAATATAGCAAGGGCAAGAAAGGATCGATCCCACAGAGAGGTCTAGGTTGTCAAGTTGTTTCGGTTTCCTATATAAAACACCGAGAGTTTTCTGATTTTTATGAAGTAAAAAGAAATTAAAAGCAAACAAATAAATAAAACACGCAAATCAAGGTAATGAGAATATTGGTTATAGATTTCATCTTCAATTGTAAACAAGTATTTTAACATATGAATAGAATTCTTATTTAATCTTGCTATCATCAAAAGCCCTAGAATACCTTATTGCAAGAATACTAAAGTAAATTTCCCAAGTCATCACACTTCCATGTAAAACGATGCAAGCATGAATACTACCTAAAGAATAACTCAACGCCTTGCGCTAATCAAGTTCAATTCCCAAAGAGCATTAAGTTTTGTGAAATAGGCTAATCAATGCAATTGTCACACATTGCGCAGGACAATCCGGACAAAGGTTAAAGTCTACATATGATTACTAGAGTGTATCACTACAAACCGAAATCATATCATGCTACTTGTATTCAAGGTTATCGCTTGATGAAAACCCTAAAATAGCTATAGATATGGATGTATGTTCAATCAATTCTAGACTCAACTAAACAAACATTCAATCTTATTGCAATACATCAATCATGCAATCATTATAATCAGTAGAAATCAAACGATAATATTGAGAGAAAACTAATTCATAAAGATCAAAACTTGTTTTCAAAATCCAACTACATCTTTAACCAATAATAAGATTAAGTACTCATGGCATAGGAGTTCATAACAAAAAGCATAGAAGAAAGCATCATGTTATCTAAACCCTAGAACACAAAGTAGGAGAAGTTCTCCCTAATGGAGATATATCTAGGTTTAGAGAAAAAGTTCTATTTATATGCCTCTCCCAAAAGGATACCCAAAGTAGGTCAAGTCTTCTCCAAACCCATCTCAAATTCGTCCACCAAGCCCATGTGTGAAAATAAGTCTCTGGAAATTTTGGGACCAAAAAGTGTCGCCGGAATTGATGACATCATCACCGGAATCCGGTCACTGGCGCCGGAATCCGATCACCGGAAAAATGTCTCAGGCCACTTAGGCATCGGAAACTATCACCAGGCCAACTCTACACTTCCAGTAGCTCAACTTTGCTTCTCTGCAATCCACACATTCACAAAAACCATTTTAGCCAATTCCTTGTTTCTTCCGAAAACGCACCCAAAAGCGCGACCCGTAGCTCATATGTCCGGCCATCAATTCTTGCATCCGACTAATACCCCTTCGCGATTCACTAAAACATTGCAATTCATGCTTCAAGTTCTGAAATCCGGCTACCGGAACTATGCTCACCGGCGCGCCATTTTCACTCCGTTTTCGCACTATTGCTGCAGTTTCAACATTGCATACATCTTCATTCTCTGTCAAGCTATTGCCTCACTACTTCAAGCTCACTTCAGCTCAACACCCATCTGCTCATTACACCATCCAATGTCAGTAGCTGCAGCTTCACTCCAGCTGCACCTTGTTCTCAACTGCGCAACTGCAGCTCAATCTCAGTACTGGCCAACTCTTTGCTCTGCAACACCACCACTTGCATATCCCAGTGCATTAGCATAACCAACTACATATCAACCTTATGAGTCAAAACATAGCACCACCTGCAATTGCACAAGCTCAGTGTCCACTTCTCTGCTGCAACTGCGGCTCTTTCATCACCTGAGTTCAAACCGACTCAATCTCCTCCTATTCCATCATACCAACACACAGCAGCTACTCCTTCTCAGTCATGAACCATTACGAGTTCATCCCCTTCATACTTCATCTGCAATTTGGCATAATCCAACAACTGCATCTCCATTCATCTACGCTTCACAGCTGCATCTTCATTGACTTAGTACTGACAGCACCAATTCCCTAGCATAACCAGTGCCTGCAATTCCTGCAGCTTAACATTCAGTCCGTAGCTGCAGTACCGAGTTTACACTGCCTTGTACCAAAATTACAACTCTTGCAGAACTATCTCATTCATCTTAAGCCTCCAGTCCCAGCTCATAAGCCCATTAGCTCAGCTGCTTACAATAACCAACAACAGAACTAGCACCTGCTCTAGCCATTGCCACGATAATCCCAGAATTACATCGCACTGCCCTGAACTACAGCTCATTCCTTCTCGATCTACCATGCCATCAGTCGCAGCGTTTCAGCTCCGTTAAACCCATGGCTTAACCACAGTGCTTCAGATATTTGCTCGAACAGTCCATGGCAGCAATCAATTCCTAATGGCAGCAAGTCTTACTTGGGTACTCGGCTTACTTCGCTAGCAGACAGAATTCCAGCAAAAGCGCAATTCTCCAATTCCTACATTCATTACCAGCAACACCATGTTACAACCACCAGCACCAATTCCACTCATAGCGTCACCAGTTGCATTGCACTACCAAGAGTTCATCTGCACCCATCTCAGCTGCTCCATTGCAGTTCATCTCCATGACTTGCTTCTCATAAACCAACATCACTTCAGTTACCACCAGTATCAGTTAACTCGCAACAGTTACTTGCAAACCGACAACAACATCAGCCTCTTTCCTGGCAATCACAACCACCTGATTCGAAAATGACCCACAAAGTTCATGGCAAACCTGATGTCTAAGCTGGCAATAATTCAGCTCTTCTGTGGTTTGTTGGCTCATAAACTCTGATTACGAGCTTCTCATTATTCTCACCTCTTAACTTGCAACTCAAAACCAGGCAACGCACACTAACCAAAATCCGCGATGCGCCAATAATTCGTATCCAGCCATGATGGCTGTGTATTCACAGCTGCAGCTTCAACTCAGTCCATCCAACCATCTCCATTCACATTGTAGCATTTCTGCGTCTGCTACTCTTGCCAGCAGCACCAACTCTTCTCTTGCTTGTCTAAACTGCTACTCCATGTGCCTTCACAATACAACCCAGATTCCATCGTCTCTGCCATTGCTTCATCTCCAAATTCAGTCGCCGTACCGAAACCAGTCTACTCCAGCTACTGCTCATCTAATTGCAACATTCTCCATCAATTGAACCTGTTCATTCTTCTCATCCTCAGTTACCACAAGCCATTGTCACTGCACTTCCCATTACATCAGTATACCTTGTTCTTGCACAATGATAACAGCCACCAATCCATGAACAACAACTTAACTTGACTGAAAGTCTCTCAGGCATTTTCTCGAGTACCTTGTGCGCCAGATACTGGTAACTCCATTTTAAGCTTGCTGGGTGATTCCTACGATCACTGCTCCTTCCCTGCATTGCATTCCACATTCAATACACACCCATTTTGATAAAACTTCTCAAACACACATACATTCATTAATCTCCTTAATTCCTCCTCCGACCATCACCGGTTTGCAATGGCATAAATGACAGCTTCATCAACTTCCTCTCCTGATTCTTTCTTCACTGAATTCTCGCCAATTCAGTAGAACCCATTCATCCTAAGTTAATGACGGACTCGAATCTCGTCTTAGCCTACGTTAGTTCACTGCAAATCAATGGCATCAGCTCATAAAACAGACCTGTATTCTCCGGTCATAAACCATGTCGAACCATCACAATGTTCCGTGTAGTTCAGCTTCTATTTTCCATCTCGATTGGCCTTACAAACCCAGCCTTTAATCTCTATCTGAACTTGGTATGATCGCAGCAGCTGCCTCTGTTCTTTGGTTCACAATGATTGAAGTGATTTTGAGAATTGGTTTCTCAATTCAGGGTATAGAAACCGGGTCCGGACCTGGGTGAAGTAATACCCTGGAATGGATATTGGCACCCACTGCGGTAGGATAAGGGATGACCAGTTCAAACATGGCTTGTCGGTTTCAGAAAATCGACAGCCTAATTCTCAGTTCAACTGTCAGTTTTAGGAGACTGACAGCTTAAATTCTGGCTTAACTCCTCTTGTGCAACCTAGCATGCTCCATATATCGTCTGCGAATTGACCTTTTTGCCTTTTCCGCTCCAACTGGATATTTTCTCCTTCTTTTGCTCCATATGACTCCAAAGTACCTAATAAACTCAAACTCACACATAAGATACATAATTTACAAGAAAACCAGCATAGAAAGCATAAACAATAGATAAATAATACGGTGTTTTAGACACCTATCAAATTCCCCCACACTTAGACTTTGCTAGTCCTCGAGCAAATCAAACAAAAATAATTATAAAGAATACATACAACTCCGTCTCGTCGAGGCTACGGTTAATTTTAGCATAAATAACAAGCCTTTAAACCCCTAGGCGTCCCTAGTGGACGAGTTATAGTCTCGTGAAGGTTTACTAGAGATATACCTACAAAACCTATATTTCCAACTTCGTCTATTTGTGACAAATCAATGAACGAATCCAAAATGACTACAGGAGGAGGTACCTTGCAAATTCAATTCATATTAGTAAATAAACTCTAATTAGATAGTCGAACAAGCCACAATTCTCGGAAACTAACAAACCACAATCACAATGAAAAGATTAAGAAGATGGATATAGATGTAGATGTTGGCGAATGTTCACAAGTGATCGATGTTTCCCATATCTGTCTGAAGGTCACTGCTAAGATGAACCTATTCCTATTGGATTGAGCTACTTGGTCAATTCTAGTGTCAACACACTGGCATATACAAGGGAACCAGTGGTCAACAAATTTATTTCTACATCAACTCACTGGCATATACAAGGGAACCATGAGTGACTTTATTCACCAAATATAATACTTTCTTTTCTTTTTCATTTTTTTTTTTAAAGACGGCATGATTAGATCTTTTGGATCCAAGCGCATGCTTCTTGTCATCAAGTACATGATAGTTGCCTTGGATCCTGCATTCCACGCTTGTTTAGGCGACGGAGACAGGGACTACGTTTCACACATACTGCTATTCCCAAGTGTCATTCTTATTCCGTTTTGGTCTAATTGGTCGGTCTCTTTCTTCTTTTCTTTTCATATATATATTTTTTTCTTCTTTTTCTAGTAACTCAATCACTCTATTTCATCCTAGCAGTAATAACACGTCGATGTTTAGTGACCCACCGAAACACTTAGAGAACAATAGATAAATATGGAAAAATAAAAATAGAATGCGATATGGTGATATTCCGAGATATGGTAACAACTATCATGTTAATTGTGATTTCTGAGCTATGTTCGTCCCGTTTAGTTAATTGGTTCCTCAACTCCTGCATTCAAAATGGTTCCATCCACTAATGGTGTCATCCTAAAGGCACAAGTTTCTAGATTTCGGAGTTCAAAAAGAACAATTTTTTTCTTGATTTTTCTATTTTTCTGATTTTTTTTTTTGTTTTTTTTTTTGTTTTGTATAAAACAAACTAAAACATATAAATGCTCCCCCACACTTAAACTTTACATTGTCCTCAATGTAAAATTGACTCGTCCAAAGAAAGTTCAAGGTGGGAAATTCCGCAAATGATATGCAAAAACAAAGAAAATAAAGATAAAATCAAATGCATAAAAATATAAAGATAAGGGTAAAGATACAAAACCGGTGGGTTGCCTCCCACTTAGCGCTTGGTTTAAAGTCGACGGCCCGACTAGCTTCTTGTGAGATTCATTCCCCATACACCAATAATCGGAAAAGTTGGGGATCCACCCATAGCACCTGTTTTTCAAACACTAGCTTCACACAAATATTAGTAATATAAAACAGAAACGGAGCTATTAACCGATAAAAGCTTCCCCCACACTTATTCTTGTCCACACATGAAAGTGCATAAAGAATATAGGAATCAGGGACTTCCATGGTTTCTTGGTCCAAAACCTGCATAGTATGAGAATCAAGTATCTCTAATGGCGGATATCGAGAAACAAAATCATTCAATAATATTTTTGAAGCACATAAATTCAAACCAATAAGAGGTAAAGGAGAAGAATCAATATGCAAAGGGTTAGACAAACCTCGCACAATCTCTTTTATTACGGAATCCTCTTCATCCTTGAAAAATTCAAGTGAATTATTCACCTCTTGTATATCATGGTCCTCTATCAAACCTTGCAACCATTCTTCATCCGTTTCTGCCTTAACCAAAGTCTCGACATAAACATCATCGTTACAAGCATTCACAAGTTCAAATGGGTCTTCCATAATATTGGTCATAACGGTCTCATTCTCAACATACTCCTCTTTGTTGTAAGGCACATAATCTGCGGATCCAAATTTCACTATAAGGAACTGTTTTAGAACACTAAAAAATGCTTCATCCTCAAGCTCTGCCCTTTGAATAGGCTCTTGATCATTATTAAGGTCAATGCTTGAGCAAGCTGCACTAGTGTCACCATATTCCTCTTCATCTTCATCTTGATCCCAAAAAGATTCCATTGTACACTCCTCTTTGTTGCCACCATGAGTTGTTTCAAGCAATGTATCATAATCACCGTCACTTTCATAGTTAACATAAGGCTCTCCATCGCTGATTTTGGTGTTGCTAAACTCGAACTCATCCTTTTGAATAGGTGAATGATCATTAGTAAGATCAAGAGTTGAGTTAGCTACACAATCATCAACACAAGTGTCCAAGGATTGGCATTTTTCAACATTAGCATCAATCAAATATTCATCACAAACCATATGCACATTAGAATTATACATATCTTCCTTACATTGATCAATACCCCTTCGTAAGTTAGAAATACCTTCACGAAGTTCTTGGAGTTGCTCGTTTGTAGTCTCTTTTGCTTTTTGAAATTCTTCTTGGAAAAAGTTGGAAACTTGATCTATAAAGTTAGAGACTTTTTTTTCACGAGCATAAGAATCCTCCCATCCTTATGGTTGTTCACACACGTACCCTCCATAAGGTTGTTGAGGAAAACCATAAGGTTCCATGGAATATTGGTCATCACCAATGAATTGGTTTTGATTATACCCCTGGAATTGGTAGTTGTCATATTGTTGAGGTTGTTGAAAATCGTATCCATTGTTCCAATATGCTCCGTCCATAGAAATTGGTACCTGAAATAAAATTCTCAAACCAAGGTTAAAAACCAGAAAATAAGAAAAACAAAAATAAGACTAAAAACAAAAACAAAACAAAAATAGGAAACCAAAAACAAGTGACAATCGTTGCCTCCCCGGCAACGACGCCAAAATTTGATCGCTGTCGTAAGCGTCAAAAATAATTCACACTTTCTTACTACTCAAAATATAAATATAGCAAGGGCAAGAAAGGATCGATCCCACAGAGAGGTCTAGGTTGTCAAGTTGTTTCGGTTTCCTATATAAATCACCTGGAGTTTTTCTGATTTTTATGAAGTAAAAAGAAATTAAAAGCAAACAAATAAATAAAACACGCAAATCAAGGTAATGAGAATATTGGTTATAGATTTCATCTTCAATTGTAAACAAGTATTTTAACATATGAATAGAATTCCTATTTAATCTTGCTATCATCAAAAGCCCTAGAATACCTTATTGCAAGAATACTCCGTAAATTTCCCAAGTCATCACACTTCCATGTAAAACGATGCAAGCATGAATACTACCTAAAGAATAACTCAACGCCTTGCGCTAATCAAGTTCAATTCCCAAAGAGCATTAAGTTTTGTGAAATAGGCTAATCAATGCAATTGTCACACATTGCGCAGGACAATCCGGACAAAGGTTAAAGTCTACATATGATTACTAGAGTGTATCACTACAAACCGAAATCATATCATGCTACTTGTATTCAAGGTTATCGCTTGATGAAAACCCTAAAATAGCTATAGATATGGATGTATGTTCAATCAATTCTAGACTCAACTAAACAAACATTCAATCTTATTGCAATACATCAATCATGCAATCATTATAATCAGTAGAAATCAAACGATAATATTGAGAGAAAACTAATTCATAAAGATCAAAACTTGTTTTCAAAATCCAACTACATCTTTAACCAATAATAAGATTAAGTACTCATGGCATAGGAGTTCATAACAAAAAGCATAGAAGAAAGCATCATGTTATCTAAACCCTAGAACACAAAGTAGGAGAAGTTCTCCCTAATGGAGATATATCTAGGTTTAGAGAAAAAGTTCTATTTATATGCCTCTCCCAAAAGGATACCCAAAGTAGGTCAAGTCTTCTCCAAACCGTCTCAAATTCTTCCACCAAGCCCATGTGTGAAAATAAGTCTCTGGAAATTTTGGGACCAAAAAGTGTCGCCGGAATTGATGACGTCATCACCGGAATCCGGTTACCGGCGCCGGAATCCGATCACCGGAAAATGTCTCAGGACACTTAGGCATCGGAAACTATCACCAGGCCAACTCTACACTTCCAGTAGCTCAACTTTGCTTCTCTGCAATCCACACATTCACAAAAACCATTTTAGCCAATTCCTTGTTTCTTGCGAAAACGCACCCAAAAGCGCGACCCGTAGCTCATATGTCCGGCCATCAATTCTTGCATCCGACTCATACCCCTTCGCGATTCACTGAAACATTGCAATTCATGCTTCAAGTTCTAAAATCCGTCTACCGGAACTATGCTCACCGGCGCGCCATTTTCACTCCGTTTTCGCACTATTGCTGCAGTTTCAACATTGCATATATCTTCATTCTCTGTCAAGCTATTGCCTCACTACTTCAAGCTAACTTCATTTCAACACCCATCTGATCATTACACCATCCAATGTCAGTAGCTGCAGCTTCACTCCAGCTGCACCTTGTTCTCAACTGCGCAACTGCAGCTCAATCTCAGTACTGGCCAACTCTTTGCTCTGCAACACCACCACTTGCATATCCCAGTGCATTATCATAACCAACTGCAACTCAACCTTCTGAGTCAAAACATAGCACCACCTACAATTGCACAAGCTCATCGTCCACTTCTCTGCTGAAACTGCGGCTCTTTCATCACCTGAGTTCAAACCGATTCAATCTCCTCCTATTCCATCATACCAACACACAGCAGCTACTCCTTCTCAGTCATGAACCATTACGAGTTCATCCCCTTCATACTTCATCTGAAATTTGGCACAATCCAATAACTGCATCTCCATTCATCTACGCTTGACAGCTGCATCTTCATTGACTTAGTACTGACAGCACCAATTCCCTCTTAGCATAACCAGTGCCTGCAATTCCTGCAGCTTAACATTCAGTCCGTAGCTGCAGTACCCAGCCATCTTGAGTTTACACTGCCTTGTACCAAAATTACAACTCTTGCAGAACTATCTCATTCATCTTAAGCCTCCAGTCCCAGCTCATAAGCCCATTAGCTCAGCTGCTTACAATTACCAACAACAGAACCAGCACCTGCTCTAGCCATTGCCACGATAATCCCAGCATTGCATCGCACTTCCCTGAACTGCAGCTCATTCCTTCTCGATCTACCATGCCATCAGTCGCAGCATTTCAGCTCCGTTAAACCCATGGCTTAACCACAGTGCTTCAGATATTTGCTCGAACAGTCCATGGCAGCAATCAATTCCTAATGGCAGCAAGTCTTACTTGGGTACTCAGCTTACTTCGCTGGCAGACAGAATTCCAGCAAAAGCGCAATTCTCCAATTCCTACATTCATTACCAGCAACACCATGTTACAACTACCAGCACCAATTCCACTCATAGCGTCACCAGTTGCATTGCACTACCAAGAGTTCCTCTGCACCCATCTCAGCTGCTCCATTGCAGTTCATCTCCATGACTTGCTTCTCATAAACCAACATCACTTCAGTTACCACCAGTATCAGTTAACTCGCAACAGTTACTTGCAAACCGACAACAACATCAGCCTCTTTCCTGGCAATCACAACCACCTGATTCGGAAATGACCCACAAAGTTCATGGCAAACCTGGTGTCTAAGCTGGCAATAATTCAGCTCTTTTGTGGTTTGTTGGGTCATAAACTCTGATTACGAGCTTCTCATTATTCTCACCTCTTAACTTGCAACTCAAAACCAGGCAACGCACACTAACCAAAATCCGCGATGCGCCAATAATTCGTATCCAGCCATGATGGCTGTGTATTCACAGCTGCAGCTTCAACTCAGTCCATCCAACCATCTCCATTCACATTGTAGCATCTCTGCGTCTGCTACTCTTACCAGCAGCACCAACTCTTCTCTTGCTTGTCTGAACTGCTACTCCCTGTGCCTTCACAATACAACCCAGATTCCATCGTCTCTGTCATTGCTTCATCTCCAAATTCAGTCGCCGTACCGAAACCAGTCTACTCCAGCTACTGCTCATTTAATTGCAACATTCTCCATCAATTGAACCTGTTCATTCTTCTCATCCTCAGTTACCACAAGCCATTGTCACTGCACTTTCCATTATATCAGTATACCTTGTTCTTGCACAATGATAACAGCCACCAATCCATGAACAACAACTTAACTTGACTGAAAGTCTCTTAGGCATTTTCTCGAGTACCTTGTGCGCCAGATACTGGTAACTCCATTTTAAGCTTGCTGGGTGATTCCTACGATCACTGATCCTTCCCTGCATTGCATTCCACATTCAATACACACCCATTCTGATAAAACTTCTCAAACACACATACATTCATTAATCTCCTTAATTCCTCCTCCGACCATCACCGGTTTGCAATGGCATAAATGACAGCTTCATCAACTTCCTCTCCTGATTCTTTCTTCACTGAATTGTCGCCAATTCAGTAGAACCCATTCATCCTAAGCCAATGACGGACTCGAATCTCGTCTTAGCCTACGTTAGTTCACTGCAAATCAATGGCATCAGCTCATAAAACAGACCTGTATTCTCCGGTCATAAACCATGTCGAACAATCACAATGTTCCGTGTAGTTCAGCTTCTCTTTGCCATCTCGATTGGCCTTACAAACGCAGCCCTTAATCCGTGTAGTTCAGCTTCTCTTTGCCATCTCGATTGGTCTGCATAATGTGTCATGCATCATTTTCGGTGGTTGCATAGTATGAAGTTTTCGATTTTTTTGCCTAAAAGAACAATTACTTTCGACTTTTTGGTAAAAAAAGTTAATTTCAGTATTGTTGTTTGCACTCGTTGCGTATATCTCTTTAAATGATTTTCAACGAGATAAAATTTGTTAAATTCTAAGGCACGATTTTTTAAATGTGTTATATTCAAGTTTACTTTATAATTATACCCCTGGAAAATTAGGATGCATATTGAGTTATGTAGAAATCTTTCATAATTTCAAATAATTATTTATGGACTTTATAGAAACAGACAAATGTTTCGGGCCTGATAATAAGAAAAATAATATTTTTAAGCCTTAGCGTAATTTTTCTCTTCTAAAAATAGCTAATGGAGGTTAGCCTACACAAATGCAAGCCCAACTAATATTGTTATCAAGCGGTAGAAAACTAAGAACGATTTTTTGGGCACCATTGCCTCATCTTTTTTTTTTACCATGGTTTGATTAGGCCACCTGCCCTATAGTTATAAGGGGTGTGTTAAAAGGTGGAGATGATTAGTTTACCCTTTAACCTAATTAAAATTATAACTCTACCACTTCTTCTTCCTCTATTCTACAATTTTTCTTCTTCTCTTCTTCATCAATTTATGATCATCTAAACCTGATCATATCTAATCAAAATCATCAAATTTTCATCGTCGTTTTTTATCGTCGATTAATCAATCTTTTGTAAACAAACTCGTCCATAAGTATTTTCCCACAAACCCATTACTTCTAATTCGTTTTTGATTGAAAATTTTGAGTAGTAGTCATCAAAATAGGTTGACAATGGAAGTTAAAGTAGTAAGTTCGGTTAAGAATTTTGTGGAAAAGTTTTACCTAATCGAACTTTTAATTTCCTAACCGAACTTTTTCCGTATACAATAGTTCGGCTAATTTTCATAAAAGCGCAGGTAGCCGAACTTAGTTTTAATAGAGTTTTTTGCTTCCAGAGAAAAGTTCGGTTACGTCGCAAAAAAAAAATCCTAACCAAACTAAGGTTTGGTTACGTCGCATTTTTTTCCTAACCGAATTAAGGTTCGGTTACGTCGGAAAAAAAAATTCCTAACAGAACTAAGGTTTGGTTACGTCGCAATTTTTCTTTTCCTAACCGAACGTTGCAATTTTTTTTTCTCCTAACCGAACTTTTCTCTGAAAACCTATATATTGATTTAATTTAAAATTTTTTGGTTGAATCTTACACTAATCATTAATTATGTTAACTAATGATTCAACTAATCATTACACTAACTTAATTGAAAAGAGTAATTTTGGTATTAAGATAAATATATGGATAAGGGATGACTTTTTTTTTTTGAAGCATTAAATTAAATAAAACTAATTAAACAGTTATTACACGTGGGAATGTAATTCCCATAGAGTCGCTTAATATAATAGGATTAAGAAAAGCCGGATTCGTTTGTTCCCAAATTGATGTTGAAAGGTTTCACTTTGGCTTCTATCTATTACCCAAAGTTTGCCAGTCCATCTGCGGCTTGGTTTCCTTCTCTATAGTCATTCCTGAATCTATACTTAATTTTACTTCATATATCTTTCACACACAAAAAAAGAAAAAAAAATGGTCTCCCAAAAAAAGAGCGATGCCCAAAAAATCGTTCAAAACTAAAATATGTATAAAAGATTTTCCAAGACACTCCCAATTCCGCCCCTGAATTGGGCTTCGAGGAAAATACAACTACTTGAGTTGAGTCACTTGTCACTTGTTCTCTTCAAATAAAGAAGGCAGTTTTTGGGTATACCAAAAACATTTTGGGCATACCAAAAACATTTTGGGCATACCAAGTAAGACAAAATAGGAGTGTAAATAGTAATATTAGAAGCCCCTTAACCAATTTTTTTTGGTAATGGCAAATATGCCCTTTTAGGATTAGTGTTAATAGTAATGATTAGGTAAAATAAATCTGATTAGTGATTAGTTTTAAGATTACTTGCCACTATCCGGGGGGGTTTACGATTTTTTCCTGGTTTTGATCTTCAGAATGTTGATTTTTTTCCAACATATCTTATGTTTAATCTCTCTTTTGTAGGTTAAAATCATCAAAAGTTTGTGTTTTTTCACTAAGGTTCGGCAAGTTTGGATGAACAGTTCGGCTATTTTGGAAGTGTTGATTAAGAGCCGAACCTACCTAGTTCGGCTCGTTTTGAATTGTCCAAATAAGTTTAACCCTACACTGAAGCTGTGCGGAAGAAAAAATGTTTAGGGTTCGGCTTATATTTAGAAATTGTAAGCGCGGAACCTGTTGGAAACACATTGTTCGGCTATTTGAATAAGTAGAATATGTTTCTAACCTGATCATGTACATTCTGGGTTAATAATTTTGTATTGGTTCGGCACATATTATGATTATCGAATACGCCGAACCCCTACGCATCTCTTTCCGTGACTAGGTTCGGCTTGAAATTGCATGAAATTTCAAGCCGAATTGTTCATATACACTTACATGAAGATTTTGTGAAGAACAGTTCGGTTAAAAACACAATTTAATTGTGAGCCGAATCTTATAAATGCACTAGGTTCGGCAGATATTATGATTATCGTACAAGCCGAACCTAACCATTAAGGGTAAGGACATATTAGTAATTTAAATTATTTGAGGATATATAAGTAATTACACTACCCCTTATTTTTCCACCCTGGGTGGAAAAAAAAAATTTGTATGCCCAAAAACTGCCTTCCAAATAAATTCACGTTACACCCAGTTTACATTGTTTACTTAAACTCGAAAAAAAACATTTAGTGCTGCAAAAAAAATATCGGAACACCAGGTTGATATTGAAGATTAAAGACAAAGCTGATCATCTCTAAGGTCTGTTTTTTCCTTAGTTCCTGTGATTGCTTTCAAAATTTCCATCGATTTTGTTTGTTTAAAATTCTGTAAAACCCTTGAGTTGTTACATTCTTACATTTTAGTTATCTAAAACCAGTAGGGTGCATGCATGTTTTGCTTTAATGCAGCCAGGATCGATGGATTGAGTTGTTTTTACGAACAAATTCCGATTCTTGCAAATGTCACTTGTTTAATCTATGGTCAGGTTTGTTTCTTCGTCTCCCCTCTCACCGTGGTAGTGGTCATTTAGTTAAACAACTTGTATTTGCTATGCAACGGCTCTCAATACTGTAACTTTTTCCCATGTCTTATATTCCAAGGGGACCATGGACAAAATCACTACTATCTGTTTGCAGAGACAAGAGATCTGTAGCTCAAGTTCATGCACTAATGATATTGACTGGTATTCTTGGTACTGGAAATAATAATAATAGTACCCTACTAATTGCGTCATATGCAAGAACAGGTGATTTCTTATCTGCTCGTAGTGTGTTCGATGATTTGCCTCACAGAGGTGTCATGCCTTGGAATGCTTTGATCATTGCGTATTCTCGTAAGGGTTCACCAGATGAGGTCATCGGGCTATATCGTCGGATGATTTTAGAAGGAATTAAACCCGATAGTTCAATTTTTACTGTTACTCTTAAAGCCTGTGCTAGCTTGCTTGATTTGAAAACAGGTGAAGAAATTCGAGATCTTGCAATTGGGTATGGATATAAAGATGATGTTTTTGTGTGTTCTTCGGTTCTGAATCTGTATGCAAAGTGCGGGAAGATGGATGAAGCAATGAGGATCTTTGATGGAATGTCAAAAAAGGATCTTGTCTCTTGGACTACTATGATTTCAGGTTTTGTTGAATTGGCGGATCAAGTGAAGCTATGACTATTTATAGACGGATGCAGAATGAGGGAATGGAAGGTGATGGGATAGTTATGGTGGGTTTGCTTCAGTCTTGTGCGAGTCTGGGTGATCTGAAAATGGGTCTCTCTGTTCATGGGTACATGATTAGACGAGAATTTACAATGGATGTTGTAGTCCAAACCACTCTAATTGACATGTATGTGAAGAATGGCCTGTTGACTGTTGCTTCCAGTGTTTTCAAAAAGATGAGTTACAGGAGTGTGGTTTCTTGGGGTGCTTTGATGTCTGGTTTTGCTCAAAATGGGTTCGCAGGGGAAGCATTTGAGTCGCTGATCCAGATGCAAAGTGATGGATTTAAACCTGACATGGCTTCACTGCTGAGTGTATTAGTGGCTTGTTCTCATATTGGACTTTTGAAACTGGGCAAAGCTGTACATGGATATATTGTGAGGAGGTTTGAATTCGATCATGTCTCTGCTACTGCAATGATTGATATGTACTCAAAATGTGGCTCATTATCAAGTGCCCGCTCTCTTTTTGATCGCGTAAATACAAGAGATATGATCTCTTGGAACGCAATTATTGCAAGCTATGGAGTACATGGACAAGGAAGAGAAGCGCTTTCAATTTTCCTCCGAATGAATGAAACAAATTTAGAACCAGACCATGCTACTTTTGCTTCTCTTCTTTCAGCTTTTAGTCATTCAGGTTTAGTTGAAGAAGGATTACAATGGTTTAATCTGATGGTCACAGATTATAAGATCCAACCTCATGAAAAGCATTATGTCTGCGTGGTTGATCTTTTAGCTTGAGCAGGCCGAGTTGAAGAAGCTCATGAGCTAATAGAAGCCATGGTAAATGAACCAGGGATTGCAGTATGGGTAGCTCTACTTTCGGGTTGTCGAAACAAAGTGAATATAGACTTCGGACAAAAAATAGCAAATAAAGTTCTTCAGTTAAAACCAGATGATCCAGGAATTTATGCTTTGGTCTCTAACGTATTTGCCGCAGCAAGAAACTGGGATGCAGTTGCTAGCGTGAGAAAGCTAATGAGGAACAGTGGAAGGAAGAAAATACCCGGATATAGTGTAGCAGAGGTTAATGGCAGGCTGCACGCATTTTTAGTGGAAGATAAAAGCCACCCTCAACATGAAAAGATTGTAGCCATGTTAGAATGGCTTGATCAAGAAATGAGAAAGCTGGGTTATGTACCAAACACAGAATTCGTATTGCACGATCTTGATGAAGAAGTAAAGCAGAGAATGTTATTTAATCACAGTGAGAGATTAGCAATTGTGTTTGCATTACTGAATACTGGACCTGGGGTGAGACTTTTAATAACTAAGAACCTTAGAGTTTGTGGGGATTGTCACGAAGCAACCAAATTCATTTCCAAGATTGTTGATAGAGAGATTGTGGTGAGAGACGTAAAGCGATTCCATCATTTCAAGGATGGGTTTTGCTCTTGTGGGGATTACTGGTGAGCTCAGTGACTGGACGTATGATGAATCAACCTCGCTTCTTTTTGAAGACGCTGTCAGCTTTTTCCAGCAGCCTTAATTTGTATAAAACTGTCAAGAACTGAACAGGATATTTCAAGGAAAAGAAGTTGGATCGGGATTGAGGGGTGAGAGCCATTAAAGTTTTCAAATATTCTTTTGTCGTAGTAGTAGCTGTGTATTCAGTTTGGGACGACCCTTGCTCATGTTGTGATTATACTCATCTGGATGTTGGCATATACTCACACCATTCCACTATTAGATAACCTAGTTCAAGTTTGCACAATTTTTAAGGCAAGGAGTGGAAGGAAGTAGTTTTAAGTATTTTTTAACAATTATACTCTTATGGATAATAACTTGTAAAATTTAGAAATGATTTCTCTCAAATTATACCATGGATTTTCGTAAACTTTGTATCATTGAAAAGCATTTTAAAACACCTACGTAACGAATATAAACATAGATATCAAATTATACATATTTCTTATACTACCAATAATTAATCAAAAAGATAATTTTAGAATTATTTCATTGTCTAATGAAATAGGTCAACTAATAGTGAGATAAAATTTCAAACTAACAGGGAGGTAGTCAAATGAGATTTTGAATGACTTCTGGGGAGTTCGCAAATCTACTGTTAGTCCATAGAGACTTTTGGAGAGTCTTTTAATGTCTCTTGTTATTGGTTAGAGACTTTTTTCAAGTCATTTAAATTCTCTGAAACTCCAATTTATTGGATTGGGATTTCATATGAGTCACTCCAACACTCCTGTTATTCGAAGGAGAATTGAAAGTCATTGATTTGTTGTTTTCAGATATTTAGAAAGACTTCTTCATGAAAATAGGCATGGTAGAAATCTCTCCTCAATAGGTGATATTTCTTTTTTTTTTATAACAAGGCAATGTATTATTAAGCAGTTCTAGGCACTGCAAGTCTATTTAACATGGCAGAGAACCAGAGTGAGTAGAACTGGTACTCTTCAAAAAAGAGTTTGTTTCTCCTAATATGTTTAGCAACATTGTCTGCTAAATTATTAACGTCTCTCTTAACATGAGAGATTTTACAGCACTTGAAAGAAGAAATAAGACCCTTAATATCCTTAATAATATGATTATTTTCCCATCTAACTTGAGAAACTTCTGTGGTAATTGCTTGTACCACCATTTCAACATCTGCAAAGATATGAGCTTCATGAATGTTAAGAGCTTTGAGCCAGCTAAGAGCCTCCATGATTCCCATGCACTCTGCAGCTTCTGAGTCTATTACTACGTTTGCATACGATCCCTTGACTCCATTGCAGGTACCTGTAGTGGAAAACAACACCATTCCAGTGCCAGAAGTGTTAGTCAATTTATCAAAAGAAGCGTCAACAAAGACTTTAACACAATTATTTTCAGAAAAGACAGTAGTGTTAGAAGTATCAGTTTGTGGAAGAACTGTCATTCTGGTTGTTCCTGCTAGTCTGAAGTTTTGTAAGTGTAGTTGGATCCTCTGGACTGTAGTGTTGTGATTTATGGTTTTGTTTTGGAAAACCTGCTCACATCTTTCCTTCCAAATTACCTAACAACCCACTATTAAAGTGATTCTCCAGTTGTTTTCTTCCTCTGAACCATTGTTGTGAGCATTACTAAACCAAGAAATAATCCACT
Organism: Papaver bracteatum; assembly: GCA_023529315.1. Taxonomy (NCBI): domain Eukaryota; kingdom Viridiplantae; phylum Streptophyta; class Magnoliopsida; order Ranunculales; family Papaveraceae; genus Papaver; species Papaver bracteatum. The sequence goes on from JAJJWX010005194.1 coordinate 857,545, forward strand.
CTTTAATACTTCCACAATTTGCAGCAACTCCATCCACATTGATGTTTAAGGTTCTCCAGACTTGTCTTGCATGTCTGCATTGTAATAACAGATGAAATAAAGTCTCCAGATTGTGATTGCAAATACCACAGCCAGCTGGAATAGTATTATTGAATCTGGATGTTTTGTCATTGGTTTGAACTAATTCTTTGAGACATTTCCATATGAACAACTTCACCCTGTGAGGCACCTTCATTTTCCATAATGCTCTCCATACTTACTTAGGAACACCATTGGTAGTTGCTTGGTAATTGAAATTACTCTCCACCAATTTATTATATGCACTTTTAACTGTGAATAAACCATCTCTTGTTGGCTTCCATCTGATAACATCTTCTTCATTTAAATTCAATTGCATTCTTGTAATTTTCTCAACCACTTCAACTGAAAATAGAGTAGTTAATAAGCTCACATTCCAAATTTGAGTGGTGGTACAAAAAACTCTATTAAGAATTTTGTGGAAAAGTTTTACCTAATCGAACTTTTAATTTCCTAACCGAACTTTTTCCGTATACAATAGTTCGGCTAATTTTCATAAAAGCGCAGGTAGCCGAACTTAGTTTTAATAGAGTTTTTTGCTTCCAGAGAAAAGTTCGGTTACGTCGCAAAAAAAAAATCCTAACCAAACTAAGGTTTGGTTACGTCGCATTTTTTTCCTAACCGAATTAAGGTTCGGTTACGTCGAAAAAAAAAATTCCTAACAGAACTAAGGTTTGGTTACGTCGCAATTTTTCTTTTCCTAACCGAACGTTGCAATTTTTTTTTCTCCTAACCGAACTTTTCTCTGAAAACCTATATATTGATTTAATTTAAAAAATTTTGGTTGAATCTTACACTAATCATTAATTATGTTAACTAATGATTCAACTAATCATTACACTAACTTAATTGAAAAGAGTAATTTTGGTATTAAGATAAATATATGGATAAGGGATGACTTTTTTTTTTTGAAGCATTAAATTAAATAAAACTAATTAAACAGTTATTACACGTGGGAATGTAATTCCCATAGAGTCGCTTAATATAATAGGATTAAGAAAAGCCGGATTCGTTTGTTCCCAAATTGATGTTGAAAGGTTTCCCGCCTGGCTTCTATCGGCTGCAAAGTTTGCCAGTCCATCCGCGGCTTGGTTTCCTTCTCTATAGTCATTCCTGAATCTATACTTAATTTTACTTCATATATCTTTCACACACAAAAAAAGAAAAAAAAATGGTCTCCCAAAAAAAGAGCGATGCCCAAAAAATCGTTCAAAACTAAAATATGTATAAAAGATTTTCCAAGACACTCCCAATTCCGCCCCTGAATTGGGCTTCGAGGAAAATACAACTACTTGAGTTGAGTCACTTGTCACTTGTTCTCTTCAAATAAAGAAGGCAGTTTTTGGGTATACCAAAAACATTTTGGGCATACCAAGTAAGACAAAATAGGAGTGTAAATAGTAATATTAGAAGCCCCTTAACCAATTTTTTTTGGTAATGGCAAATATGCCCTTTTAGGATTAGTGTTAATAGTAATGATTAGGTAAAATAAATCTGATTAGTGATTAGTTTTAAGATTACTTGCCACTATCCGGGGGGGTTTACGATTTTTTCCTGGTTTTGATCTTCAGAATGTTGATTTTTTCCAACATATCTTATGTTTAATCTCGCTTTTGTAGGTTAAAATCATCAAAAGTTTGTGTTTTTTCACTAAGGTTCGGCAAGTTTGGATGAACAGTTCGGCTAGCTGGAAGTGTTGATTAAGAGCCGAACCTACCTAGTTCGGCTCGTTTTGAATTGTCCAAATAAGCCGAACCCTACATCGAATTTGTCTGGAAGAAAAAATGTTTAGGGTTCGAAACTTATATTTAGAAATTGTAAGCGCTAGAACTGTTGGAAACACATTGTTCGGCTATTTGAATAAGTAGAATATAAGCCGAACCTGATCATGTACATTCCTGGGTTAATAATTTTGTATTGGTTCGGCACATATTATGATTATCGAATACGCCGAACCCCTATGCATCTCTTTCCGTGACTAGGTTCGGCTTGAAATTGCATGAAATTTCAAGTTTAATTGTTCATATACACTTACAGGAAGATTTTGTGAAGAACAGTTCGGTTAAAAACACAACTTAATTGTGAGCCGAATCTTATAAATGCACTAGGTTCGGCAGATATTATGATTATCGTACAAGCCGAACCTAACCATTAAGGGTAAGGACATATTAGTAATTTAAATTATTTGAGGATATATAAGTAATTACACTACCCCTTATTTTTCCACCTTGGGTGGAAAAAAAAATTTGTATGCCCAAAAACTGCCTTCCAAATAAATTCACGTTACACCCAGTTTACATTGTTTACTTAAACTCGAAAAAAAACATTTAGTGCTGCAAAAAAAATATCGGAACACCAGGTTGATATTGAAGATTAAAGACAAAGCTGATCATCTCTAAGGTCTGTTTTTTCCTTAGTTCCTGTGATTGCTTTCAAAATTTCCATCGATTTTGATTGTTTAAAATTCTGTAAAACCCTTGAGTTGTTACATTCTTACATTTTAGTTATCTAAAACCAGTAGGGTGCATGCATGTTTTGCTTTAATGCAGCCAGGATCGATGGATTGAGTTGTTTTTACGAACAAATTCCGATTCTTGCAAATGTCACTTGTTTAATCTATGGTCAGGTTTGTTTCTTCGTCTCCCCTCTCACCGTGGTAGTGGTCATTTAGTTAAACAACTTGTATTTGCTATGCAACGGCTCTCAATACTGTAACTTTTTCCCATGTCTTATATTCCAAGGGGACCATGGACAAAATCACTACTATCTGTTTGCAGAGACAAGAGATCTGTAGCTCAAGTTCATGCACTAATGATATTGACTGGTATTCTTGGTACTGGAAATAATAATAATAATAGTACCCTACTAATTGCGTCATATGCAAGAACAGGTGATTTCTTATCTGCTCGTAGTGTGTTCGATGATTTGCCTCACAGAGGTGTCATGCCTTGGAATGCTTTGATCATTGCGTATTCTCGTAAGGGTTCACCAGATGAGGTCATCGGGCTATATCGTCGGATGATTTTAGAAGGAATTAAACCCGATAGTTCAATTTTTACTGTTACTCTTAAAGCCTGTGCTAGCTTGCTTGATTTGAAAACAGGTGAAGAAATTCGAGATCTTGCAATTGGGTATGGATATAAAGATGATGTTTTTGTGTGTTCTTCGGTTCTGAATCTGTATGCAAAGTGCGGGAAGATGGATGAAGCAATGAGGATCTTTGATGGAATGTCAAAAAAGGATCTTGTCTCTTGGACTACTATGATTTCAGGTTTTGTTCGAATTGGCGGATCAAGTGAAGCTATGACTATTTATAGACGGATGCAGAATGAGGGAATGGAAGGTGATGGGATAGTTATGGTGGGTTTGCTTCAGTCTTGTGCGAGTCTGGGTGATCTGAAAATGGGTCTCTCTGTTCATGGGTACATGATTAGACGAGAATTTACAATGGATGTTGTAGTCCAAACCACTCTAATTGACATGTATGTGAAGAATGGCCTGTTGACTGTTGCTTCCAGTGTTTTCAAAAAGATGAGTTACAGGAGTGTGGTTTCTTGGGGTGCTTTGATGTCTGGTTTTGCTCAAAATGGGTTCGCAGGGGAAGCATTTGAGTCGCTGATCCAGATGCAAAGTGATGGATTTAAACCTGACATGGCTTCACTGCTGAGTGTATTAGTGGCTTGTTCTCATATTGGACTTTTGAAACTGGGCAAAGCTGTACATGGATATATTGTGAGGAGGTTTGAATTCGATCATGTCTCTGCTACTGCAATGATTGATATGTACTCAAAATGTGGCTCATTATCAAGTGCCCGCTCTCTTTTTGATCGCGTAAATACAAGAGATATGATCTCTTGGAACGCAATTATTGCAAGCTATGGAGTACATGGACAAGGAAGAGAAGCGCTTTCAATTTTCCTCCGAATGAATGAAACAAATTTAGAACCAGACCATGCTACTTTTGCTTCTCTTCTTTCAGCTTTTAGTCATTCAGGTTTAGTTGAAGAAGGATTACAATGGTTTAATCTGATGGTCACAGATTATAAGATCCAACCTCATGAAAAGCATTATGTCTGCGTGGTTGATCTTTTAGCTCGAGCAGGCCGAGTTGAAGAAGCTCATGAGCTAATAGAAGCCATGGTAAATGAACCAGGGATTGCAGTATGGGTAGCTCTACTTTCGGGTTGTCGAAACAAAGTGAATATAGACTTCGGACAAAAAATAGCAAATAAAGTTCTTCAGTTAAAACCAGATGATCCAGGAATTTATGCTTTGGTCTCTAACGTATTTGCCGCAGCAAGAAACTGGGATGCAGTTGCTAGCGTGAGAAAGCTAATGAGGAACAGTGGAAGGAAGAAAATACCCGGATATAGTGTAGCAGAGGTTAATGGCAGGCTGCACGCATTTTTAGTGGAAGATAAAAGCCACCCTCAACATGAAAAGATTGTAGCCATGTTAGAATGGCTTGATCAAGAAATGAGAAAGCTGGGTTATGTACCAAACACAGAATTCGTATTGCACGATCTTGATGAAGAAGTAAAGCAGAGAATGTTATTTAATCACAGTGAGAGATTAGCAATTGCGTTTGCATTACTGAATACTGGACCTGGGGTGAGACTTTTAATAACTAAGAACCTTAGAGTTTGTGGGGATTGTCACGAAGCAACCAAATTCATTTCCAAGATTGTTGATAGAGAGATTGTGGTGAGAGACGTAAAGCGATTCCATCATTTCAAGGATGGGTTTTGCTCTTGTGGGGATTACTGGTGAGCTTCCACTCAGTGACTGGACGTATGATGAATCAACCTCGCTTCTTTTTGAAGACGCTGTCAGCTTTTTCCAGCAGCCTTAATTTGTATAAAACTGTCAAGAACTGAACAGGATATTTCAAGGAAAAGAAGTTGGATCGGGATTGAGGGGTGAGAGCCATTAAAGTTTTCAAATATTCTTTTGTCGTAGTAGTAGCTGTGTATTCAGTTTGGGACGACCCTTGCTCATGTTGTGATTATACTCATCTGGATGTTGGCATATACTCACTCCATTCCACTATTAGATAACATAGTTCAAGTTTGCACAATTTTTAAGGCAAGGAGTGGAAGGAAGTAGTTTTAAGTATTTTTAACAATTATACTCTTATGGATAATAACTTGTAAAATTTAGAAATGATTTCTCTCTCAAATTATACCATGGATTTTCGTAAACTTTGTATCATTGAAAAGCATTTTAAAACACCTACGTAACGAATATAAATATAGATATCAAATTATACATATTTCTTATACTACCAATAATTAATCAAAAAGATAATTTTAGAATTATTTCATTGTCTAATGAAATAGGTCAACTAATAGTGAGATAAAATTTCAAACTAACAGGGAGGTAGTCAAATGAGATTTTGAATGACTTCTGGGGAGTTCGCAAATCTACTGTTAGTCCATAGAGACTTTTGGAGAGTCTCTTAATGTCTCTTTTATTGGTTAGAGACTTTTTTCAAGTCATTTAAATTCTCCGAAACTCGATGTTATTGGATTGGGATTTCATATGAGTCACTCCAACACTCCTGTTATTCGAAGGAGAATTGAAAGTCATTGATTTGTTGTTTTCAGATATTTAGAAAGACTTCTTCATGAAAATAGGCATGGTAGAAATCTCTCCTCAATAGGTGATATTTCTTTTTTTTTTTATAACAAGGCAATGTATTATTAAGCAGTTCTAGGCACTGCAAGTCTGTTTAACATGGCAGAGAACCAGAGTGAGTAGAACTGGTACTCTTCAAAAAAGAGTTTGTTTCTCCTAATATGTTTAGCAACATTGTCTGCTAAATTATTAACGTCTCTCTTAACATGAGAGATTTTACAGCACTTGAAAGAAGAAATAAGACTCTTAATATCCTTAATAATATGATTATTTTCCCATCTAACTTGAGAAACTTCTGTGGTAATTGCCTGTACCACCATTTCAACATCTGCAAAGATATGAGCTTCATGAATGTTAAGAGCTTTGAGCCAGCTAAGAGCCTCCATGATTCCCATGCACTCTGCAGCTTCTGAGTCTATTACTACGTTTGCATACGATCCCTTGACTCCATTGCAGGTACCTGTAGTGGAAAACAACACCATTCCAGTGCCAGAAGTGTTAGTCAATTTATCAAAAGAAGCGTCAACAAAGACTTTAACACAATTATTTTCAGAAAAGACAGTAGTGTTAGAAGTATCAGTTTGTGGAAGAACTGTCATTCTGGTTGTTCCTGCTAGTCTGAAGTTTTGTAAGTGTAGTTGGATCCTCTGGACTGTAGTGTTGTGATTTATGGTTTTGTTTTGGAAAACCTGCTCACATCTTTCCTTCCAAATTACCTAACAACCCACTATTAAAGTGATTCTCCAGTTGTTTTCTTCCTCTGAACCATTGTTGTGAGCATTACTAAACCAAGAAATAATCCACTCTTTAATACTTCCACAATTTGCAGCAACTCCATCCACATTGATGTTTAAGGTTCTCCAGACTTGTCTTGCATGTCTGCATTGTAATAACAGATGAAATAAAGTCTCCAGATTGTGATTTCAAATACCACAGCCAGCTGGAATAGTATTATTGAATCTGGATGTTTTGTCATTGGTTTGAACTATTTCTTTGAGACATTTCCATATGAACAACTTCACCCTGTGAGGCACCTTCATTTTCCATAAAGCTCTCCATACTTACTTAGGAACACCATTGGTAGTTGCTTGGTAATTGAAATTACTCTCCACCAATTTATTATATGCACTTTTAACTGTGAATAAACCATCTCTTGTTGGCTTCCATCTGATAACATCTTCTTCATTTAAATTCAATTGCATTCTTGTAATTTTCTCAACCACTTCAACTGAAAATAGAGTAGTTAATAAGCTCACATTCCAAATTTGAGTGGTGGTACATATGAGCTCAGAGACATATACATAACTCAGATGAGTAGGACAAGTATGTACTGGCTTATCTTCCAAGTTGATTATCCAGTGATCCAACCAGATTCGAGTTTTCTTGCCATTATTAACTTGCATACTTATATTGTCTCTAAGATTTTTCAGACCATCTTCCATTCCCCTCCAAATCCAACTGGTGTTATGCTTCTTCTGTTGAATGTGCATAAACTCTTCATTCTTAGAGTACTTTGCTTTTAAGATTTTAACACACAATAATTCTAAATTATTAAAGATACGCCATGACATCTTAGTAAGAAGAGCCTTATTTAGTTTCTCAAGATCTCTAAAGGCCAAACCTCCCACCTCTTTGGATATGCAAAGATCAGTCCAAGCTATAGGATTATTTCCCCTAGTTGATTTGTAACCCCAGAAGAATTTCCTTTGTAGAGAATCCAATTGTTTTTATCAATTTCTTAGGAATCTTGAAAGTAATCATTTGAAAAGAAGGAACTGCATTGAGAACTTCCTTAACCATTGTTCCTCTACCAGCTTGACACATAGTACCTCCTTGCCAATTAGAAAGTCTTCTTTCAAAAGCACCCTTAATATCTTCAAAGGATTTTTTCTTTAGATCTGCCAATAAGTAAAGGAGATCCCAGGTATTTTTCACTGTTATCCATATTCTTTACACCAAGAATGTGACTAAGATTATCACATATAGAAGGATCCAGATTACTATTAAATAAAATGGATGACTTGTCAAAATTGATGACTTGACCAGATTGTGAACTGAAATCTTCAATTAGTTGTAGAAGATTTGTCACACTGGTTAAATTAGCATGTGTAAAGATTAAGCAATCATCAACAAAAATAAGATGATTAATAGGAGGTGCACCCCTAGCTGCTTTAATTCCTGGGACCTGCTTAGAGTCATGATCTTGAGATAGTGTTTTTGAAAACCATTCCATTGCTAAAATGAATAAGAATGGAGATAAATGGTCTCCTTGTCTTATGCCCCTTGATGGTGTAAATTCTTGGCATGGACTTCCATTGAGAATGACAGATAAAGAAGTGGTACTTATGCATTGCTGAATGAGTTGAATCCAATCTTCACAAAATCCAAAACTTCTTAAGACTTTTAAGATAAAACTCCACTCTAATATGTCAAAAGCCTTTGACATATCAACTTTCAAAGCTAGCCAGCCACCTTCTCCTTTTTTTTCTTCTTCATGGAGTGTATTAATTCATGAGCAATAATAGTATTGTCATTGATTAATCTGCCAGAGACATAAGCTTCTTGATAGGGAGACACAATTTTGTTCATTAGTGGCTTCATTCTAGAGTCTAAGATCTTTGAAATGATCTTGTAAGAAGTATTACACAGACTTATTGGCCTAAATTCAGAAGGAGTAGTAGGCTTCTTAGTTTTAGGAATTAAGGAGATATAAGTCTTGTTGAGAGCTTGGGAAATGAACTTGGAAGTAAAAAAAGTGCTTCACCATATCACAAACATCTTGACCTACAATATTCCACTGAGATTTTTAGAAACCAGCTTGAAAACCCTCTGGGCCAGGTGCAGACCAACTTTCCATTCCTTTCAAAAATGATAAAATTTCTTCATTGGTGGGGATTGCAGTAAGAAGTAAATTTTCTTCCTCGGTGATAATAGTTGGTATATGGTTGTAGAATCTTTCTTCAATCACTGGATTTGTTGTAGTGTTGATGTCTTGAAAGTTATCAGTTAGAAGATTAGATATTTGCTCCCTTGAGTGTAACCAAATACCATGTTTATTCTTGAGTGAATCAATGTTATTTCTGGCTCTTTTCCTTTTAGTGAGAGTATGGAAATATCTGGTGTTATTATCCATATCTTTGAGGAAATTGTCTCTGGACTTTTACTTATTGAATTCACTCTGAATATGATGCCATCTTTGTAGTTCTGCATTGACTTCAAGAGCTCTGGAGGTGTTATCAGGGGAATGTGGTTGAGATTGAAGAAAGGACAGTTGTTCTTGAATAACATCAACTTGAGCATTTATGTTACCAAAATGCATTCTATTCCATTTAGAGAGTGCAATTCTAGTGAACTGCATTTTCTTGGTAAGAATGAAGGCAGCAGAACCATGAACTTGTTTGCTCCATGATTTAGCAATCTCCATTGCACATTTTTTGTCATTAAGCCATGTTTGGAAAAACTTGAAAGGTTTCTAAAGTTTAGGTTGATTGTAGTCTGTTATGAGCATTATTGGACAGTGATCACTACCCACTTGATTTAGATGAAGAACTTTAGAAGAAGGAAAAACTGAATTCCAAGCCGCATTACCCAATGCCATATCAATTCTTGATATCTTCTTACCTGTACCAAGGTTGTTACTTGTCCAAGTGTGTTCATGACCAATAAAACCAAGATCCTCCAAACCTATATCATTTAACATGGCATTGATACTACCATCTTTTGAAGAATAAGGTGAAGAGCTAGAACTTGAGAGATGAATGTTAAGATACCCCATTAAAACCCAAGGGATGGTAATATTTTTCCCAGTTTCTTTTATAAAATCCCATTGATCTTCTTGTTTTTTACCTACTCCAAAACCATACATACAAGAGAGAAGCCATTCTGGCTGACTTGGGTCATCTTGAATGATTAGATGAAACATGTTATTAATACTACAAAGCAACTCACAAGAAAAGCCATTCTTCCACATAATAGTAAGACCTCCAGAAAGACCTACAGAAGATATATATCTGATATTTGGGAACTGATAGGGGTGACAAGGGGTCTCATTTTTGCTTCATCTAGTTTAGTTTCACATAAGAAGATTATATCAGGGTTTTGAGTCCTAATAATATCTCTAATATGATCCCTGGTACTAGTACCCTTTAATCCTTGAACATTCCAAGAAACTACTTTCATTGTGACTATGTGTTTACTTAAAAAAATAATTCCTGACCAAAAAATGCAAGACTAAGATCATATTATTTACATGAAAATTTAGGACAGAAGTGCATGGGGCATTAAAAGCTAAATATGAAGAATTATGATGTCTAAAATTTGGAGTGGAAGTCAAAAGATAATTATTGAAATCAAGGTAGGAAGTCAGAGCTAGATAAAAAACATGCACTTTAACCGGATAAACAGTTAACAAGCAGCTATTGCAATCCGAAATAAGAAGTTGTTTATGAAAGAAATTGTAATGTAGGAGATATACCCGATCCCCCTTATGAGTCTGAGAGGAGTGATTGACTCCAGTTGCAATCAATTGAGTATTCGTTGAGGTTAAGACTGAATTCAGCATATCACCTTGTGAAGTTGGATCAATTGTATTGGAACTTTGTGGTGAAGTCTCACCCCCCTATGTCTTTTGCCAAGTCTGCCTTCCTCTTCAATATTAATACCTTCATCTTTGAGTAGAGAACTGAAGTTTATGACTTCTCCATCCTTAGGGGGAACAAATTTTGTGGCCTTGGCATATTTTTTTAGGATTTTTCTTAACTGCTGGTGTCTTAGTAGAAGAATATTCAGTGACGGATGGAACCACATTAACCAGCTTGCGGATACTGTTAATCTTTTCGACAAAGTATGGTTTTTCATGAGCCTTTTTTAAGAAATTGACAGCATCCTTACAAGCCTCTTTTGAGTGATTCATGATATAAGACTCAGTAAAAATGCCCTTGGGTTGTCTCTCGGAGAAGTATTGTTGTCATTTGGTAACCCCAGCATTCGTACTAGATTTCACTCCTCTTCTCATGGGCATAGACAGGTCGACATTAACATAGACTTTGACATGGTCACTACCAATGGGTATTGCATCTTCTGGTTCTATATCAAGCAATTTTTGTAACAGAAGTTACATTCATATGTTCTGGAATAAGATACTTAAGTTGAATCCACAATAGTTGGAAGCCCCAGTGCTTCTCAGTGTAGATCATTCCTGATATATAATCATGGACCACCAAGAGATGTTTGTTGATACCCCATGGCCTTTCATCAATGACTTTGTTAAGCATCTCCCATTGGTTAAACTTGAAGATGAATATATTTGGCTCAACCTCAATTATCTTTAAGTTATCCAAAGTAAGGAAAGGCCAGGTAAAATTGATTCCTTTTTCAACAGCATCGTAACCCATTCTGCCTTCTATGATGACTTTGCCAATGGAGCTGGCCTCCCAGTTGTCCTCAGCTTTATCCTCTTTGTTGTTGGTCTTTATAACTACCATTTTGTTGATATCCCCTAGTTCCAAAGTAGCCTTCTTAAACTTGCTGACTAAATCCATCACCTGACTAGAGTTACCAGCCTCCATATCGACAAAGTTTTGGTTATTTGAAATCCAAATATTAAAAAAAAGTTTGGAGAATGTGATTGATGCAGTATGAATTATGGATGAAGAGAGTTTTTTTATGACTAATACTAGGGATTAAAACTGGGTGATGATAGAAATTGGTATCTCGGAATAAATGCGAATAACCAGAATTCCTATTAATGAGCAAACAGAATAATTTGGTAGCAATCCTATTTTGGGTAGGTTTGAAACTGGCATAATAAAGGAAATAGAGAGAAATTAGGAGAGAAAATTACTTCTTGCCATTGACTAGACTGAATTTGAATTTCCTATACATGCTTGATTGGCGGAGAGACTGTTTTCCAGTAGGAGGTGAGTTAATCCCGATTTGATCCAACTTCATCAAGGTACTATGAGAAAAAGCTCTGAATCCAATCTTTGTAAAACCTGTAAGGAAAATCTTGAATATATACTCAGCAAAAGCAATGAAAGCAACCACAAAAGAAGCAAAAGCCATTTGATAAAATCATATAACAGAAGCAATAAGAGGAATCAAGGGGAATTACACCTCCATTAGAATTGAAAGATTAAACAGTACAAAAAGAATAAAAATGAGCCAAAATGGATTCAAAAAAGAAAGGGAAAGATTAAAAAACACGTTTTGGACATTCAAGGGAGAAATCTAGTGCATAAACATTAAAGAAACATGACAGTAAAGATCAAAATACCAAACTGAGTTGCAAAAATGAGTTGAATCGGAATTCGCCCAATCCTCAGAGCTTTTTAAATATTGGCTCCTATTCAATAGGTGATATTTCGAGAGACTTGAAAATTTGGAGATTTTTTTGATTTGGGAGTGAACCATTTTTAAATTGGAGAATATATATATATTTTTTAAAATCCGCTATGTGAGTCTTTGTGATATATACCGATTTAAAAATATATATTTTAAAAGTTATGATTTTTTTTTCCGATTTTAAGTTGTTGGAAAACTCCGCATAGAAAATCAGTGGTGAGATTGCATAGAAAATAAAATGTGGGACGAGCGGAATAAAAAGAATGAAAATTTAGGCATAGAATAGCAATGAGATTTATTTTGACAATGGACACATATTTTTATTAGGTAGTCATGTTACTTTTATTATTATTGTAACGTGAATATAAAAAAATCGGTAATGTTTGGAATTAATCAGGGGATATTATAGAAATTTTGTCTCTACAAATCACATAAACTTTCTACAAGTTTCATTGTTTTGTGTACAAATCTCTTTTTTTGTCTCTACAAGTCATAGAGACTCCCTAAAATACTCTCATAGAATCACTAGAAATCTCTAGATTTTCAGAGAATCTCTGGGAGTCACTCAAATTAAAAATCTATGAAAGTCCATAGAAATCTTGTTTGACTACCACCATGTAAGTAGGTCATCTAATAGTGGACGGAGGGAGTACTTTGTAGGTGTAATAGTGGGATGGAGGGAGTACTTTGTAGGTGTAGTCATGTAGACGAATTGTTGAAGTCTCACACGATCCGTCTTATAAGCCTGGCCAGCTAGGCTATTGCTTAGATCCTCACATTGTTGGGACCCAAAAAATTTAGTTTTTCTTCCTCTTCTTGTAAGAGCACTATGGTGCTAGCTATCCCTTCCCTATCCACATGGAAGGCAAGCTTGCTATGGTGCCCTCCCATCCCTTCCCTACACGAAACAGGTACTTAGTACGTGTATGAATAGTGTCAAACGGGTACTGAGTACCCGTATTTATTTATTTTTCGTCTTTTTTAACGGAAAAATATTTATCTAGGTAAAAAAGATTTTTTTGAGTAAAAAAAAGATATCAAATATGTAAAAAGAAAGAGTTTAAGTAAAAAAAGGAGTGAAAAATGAAAGTTTTAAGGTAAAACTTTAAAAACCAGAAGAAAAAAAATATGGATACTCAGTATCCGTAAAGTGCAAAAAAAATACGGGTACTCAGTACCCGTGTGATTTCCCTTCCTTACAAGGATGATCAGATCTGATCAACCATGTAGGGATGGAGGTTAATATCCCTACTCATGTAGGGATATGGGAGACCATAGCACTTGGATTTTTGGGTTTTTGAGGGATATTGAGGGATAGGGAAGGGATTCCCCCTCCCATAGTGCTACCTCTAAGCATTAGATGTTGTTTGTAATGTAAGCACCGTCTACTCCTTTCCAATTCCATCTAGCTATCTACTTTTGCACACTTTTATGTAAGAATATTAGAATTTAATGTATTAAGAAATTTTCTTCAAACTAATTTAGGTGTCTTCTTTCCTAGTAAATTCATATAAATATAAAATTTGATGAATATCAATATTCCCACTAGAAAAAGTTTAAATTTTGATCTAATCCCTCTTCTTTCTTTTGAAGCATATTATATATATTTAAACTAAAAAGAGATTACTGGTGGGTATGTTACAACCCATTGAGTCATAGTTACATATAATCTTAAAAAGCAGGGCTACGTATTCCCAAAAGTTATTTTAAAAAGACCTTCCTTGACTGTATGCCGCCTGATTTCCTAGTGCATCATCCGTCTGGTTGGCATCTTTATAAATATTATGGATTGCATAATAATAAGGGATCATAGCAAGCCTCCGATTTTGTTGATCATATTTCACAAGTACGATGGTGTCTCGACCGGAATATGGGGTGAAATGAATGAGTTTTTGTGAGTTAGACTAAGCTATAAAAAAATCATTGTATGTTTGTTGTTGTTCTAACTACCATAAGTATGGCCCATGTTTCTACTACTAAAATCATTCCTAGAGGTTGTGGCATTGATACGATCATGGTAGTTGAGGAATTTCTGCATAAAAATCCCACTGTAACTTTGATGTTACAGTTAATGGAAAAATTATATTATAACAAAAATCATCAAGCTCGAAATGACCAAAACATCAAGTATCAACTCTTTCAAATCAACATCCATGTTAGAGCATCGCTCGGTTGAACCCACGAGTATTAGTATATCAAGCTTGTTGTCGATGTTAAATGGCCAAAACTATATCTTGATTTACATTATACTAAAGTCAGTCTCGGCCTGGGATTAAAGCATGATAATTGAGTATCAGAAATCACTAATTACCCTCAAAAATTTAAAACTGAAGAACAACGATGACATGTGCGAGAATTTCGTTGACAATGGTATGTGAACAATGACTATCCTATTTACTCATTATTTCTACCATTCAATCTTCTAAGAAAATGTCGTATGGCTTTAGTATATGATGAATTACAAAGAAGAAGAAGATATCGACTTAAGTATTGGATGTTCATAGGTCTTATCACTTCCAAGGTTGAGAATAATTTTTATTATTCAAAAAATTTGTATGCGAAATATAAGCCTAAAAACGTTAAATTGTACTTTTTACAAATTGATTTATTAGTTCGTGAACTATGATTTTTTTTTGATGTTACTGAACTCCAAGGTGCACAAGTGTTCACAAACTGATTTTTCAGTTTGCGAACTATGTAATTTCAAGGTGTTCCCACACACTTTTTGAAATTTTTTCTTGTGTTCATAAACTAATTTTTCAGTTCGCGAACTTTGTGTTGTTGGTTATGTTTCTAGACAGGTCAAACATATTGAGTTCGGGAACCACTTTATTAGTGTGCGAAGTGTTCTATTTTTGGGTGTCACCGAACTCCATCATTTCTTGATGGTTCACGAACCATACTTGGTTATTCGTGAGCTAACTTTTATGCATGGTTCTTTAATTGAAAAATTTGCGGGTGCATATTCTTCTTTGTATTTCAAGGCAAACTTCTCACGTGCTTACATGGTTTCCATTCTTTGTAAGAAGTCTATGTTGAGTAATTTAGTTTGTTTGGGATCAAAGTAATTCTTTAGCATGAAAACTAGTTCACGGGGTTGATTTTATCACAAAAAACTATTGCTTGAACCTTAAGCAATCTAGCATGTTTCATTATTGTAAACAGATGACTCTCTGCAAAGTAAAATATCAATCCATACACGATATATATTAGTTTTGGATAGAGTCAGACGTAGGTTTCTTCATGAAGCATAACTAGGTTACGACTTTGAAGACTTCACTAGGGATTCCTGAAGCCCAGCCAGACTATCTTTTACCTGGTAGATTTGAGCAATTAATATGAGCATGTTCCACATATAAATATATTATTATAACAAATTAAGATACTATTGCACTCTTTTAATTTTTAATAACTAAAATTTAACAATTCATATATATGTATCTTTCAAAATTTTCATGTACGTTCACTGTTCAGGAGATCATCTCATGTGTTTGTATTACAAACATTCATCTATAAAAATTATCTTAGTGTGAAAAGTTCTTTAGTTCTCATCTATGCTTTTTGCCAAATTCTGAATACCTTAACAAACTTTCAAATCTGGACAGATTCTCCCCTTCTGTCGACATTATGCACGACAATCCTATTATGCATTGTCTAAAGACTCCAAATGATAAACACACAAGAAAGTTGAAAGTCAAAAAACTACATAATATCATCAAAGTAATCCAACAACATTCATAAATGAGTGCGGTGTATCCTTGGATTCATTCCAACTACCTAAATGTTTCAATCTTTACATTAATTGTTTGTATTACACATTGAAAAAAGGAGGTACCAAGTACACAATCAATATTTTGTTACAGAACCTATAGAAAAAAACATGCAAGAGCTTTAAACTTGACATATCAATGCATGTGGGTTTAACTGAGTATTCACTCTAGCACAATGAACGAGATTGTAAATATATGTTAATATTTACGGTTGAGTCGATGAATTTGGATATTTTTCTATTACCCATTATCAGGCATATTTTTATTATTCGTATATACAAAAAAATCGAGGTAATAGGTGCTTACCCATATTACAAATTGTAAATTTTCTTCACACAGTAAAGTTCTTTTGATTAACAATTTCTTACATTTTCATAAAATCTAAAGTGATTTTCAATTTAGGATTTGCAACACCTCAAATTTATTTATATATATTTGGATTGCGCCACTTTTAAATTGTTGAAGAAAAATGTTATAACTTTTAAAAAGTAAGTTTAAAAATGCGAAATTTGTAACATGATTTATACTCTTGCATTTGATTTTTTGCATGTGAATAGTTTTTTTTGAACCCACAATTGGGGGATATGGGAATTAATTGGGGGATATAGCTACAAGACAAAAATGGTGTCCCAATAGCAATTTGGGGTTACCCCCTATGTAATTAATTTTTAAACTCCTAATCTAACCCTCACTAATTAGGATTAGTTACTAATTATGATTAGTAAAATGTTAATGATTTTGGGGATAGATTAGTGTGTATTTTTATTTGTGTTTGGGTGAGAGTAGAAGGAGGGAAAAAAATATTTGAAAGGAATTTCTTTTTTTGAAAATGGAAGATGATTGTGATGAGAGAATTACTGCTAATAAGAGGTTGAAAAATTGATTTTTTTTTCTTTGAATCCACCATTGTTGCAGCTGAAAAAGCTTGATGCCGGCATGGTATTCAACCAAAAACCCATGCCGGCAATTGTTGCAAATGTTCATAGATTGTTTGCCCCAATTAATTCCCATATCCCCCAATTGTGGGTTCTTTTTTTTGTATACAAAATTTAACCATATGATTACATTTACTATTCGTGGTACTACTAATTTAATTGTGAAAAATTGTCTCATGTATAAAAAATATAATGTGTCATTATAGCCTTTTTTTTTTTGTAGATGAATACCTTTTTACATATACTTCTTTTTAGTGCAATATGATTGATTTTCTTTTTGTATCACATATAATATCATTGTGAATTTGGGCATTTGTAACCATTTAAAAAAAATAAATTCTTAAATTTTAAATAATTCATATAAAAACGAAGATCGGTTTGAAATGTTAATTATTTTCTCTAAAACCAAGAAACGGAGATCTTAAAATGTTTTTTTTATATAAGATATAAATAAATATTCATAAAGCGTAAAAATGAAATGTTTATTTTTTATACTTAAAGGTTGTGCGTGGAAACATTTTTTTTTAAATAAATATATTTTCTAGTGTATTGAAGATATATAAAAAGCCCAAATTTAGAGTCCGCCTAGAGCCTCCGGGAACTATGAGATGACCTTGGTCTCATTCAGTCATTCTACACTCAGTAGTAGAAAACTTTGAACATGGCGAAGGGCATATTGCTGGTGAAATTTCGGTTGCAGATCTCTCAAATGTGTTGAAACTGAGGAAGCCACTTTGCGAGCAGTGATTGAGCACCAGAAAGTCACAGCTACCAGGTAATGTGCAATCCATACAAGTTCGTAATATATACTATGTATCCTATGTAATTTCTCTTATCTTCTCATACATACTAAATTGTGCAGTCCATGAATGAATCTCATCTACCACCAAGTCTATTAGAGACACTGCTGTTAGCAATCACTAGTGGTATTCTTTTCCCAAGTATTATGTTTTGCTTTTAATCATGTCCCTTCTCCTTGGGGATTCAGTTATTCTTTTTTATTTTGTCTAAATTTTAGCAAGTATAACAAATGTGCCTCATATATGCTTTTATCAGGATTAAGGAAGTTTTTTAAAATGGTATCCGGGAAACGGTCACACCGAGAACTTATATTTCTTTATGTCATCGAAGGAAAAGGTACGATTAAGGACATAACTTAGGGTTAATTTGGACATAACCATGGTATGTAACTGTGACAGTATATTTGTTTGAAACTCTTGGTTGTTCAACTTTGAGCTCACAGTTTCAAGCCTTGATTATTGTTTTGTTGTTGTATTTAATTTTATTTGATCAAGAAATAAATCTGACCACGTGGGTTTTTAGTATTCAATTTCACTTCCTAACTTAGCCTTGTTTGTTTCTTAGTCCTTGAGATAAAAACCCTACCCTAAGTGAGCCAAAAGGTCTTACTTATGTCATATGTGTACACCCTCCTATGATGCTCGGCTTTGGAAAGCTAGGTCAAATTATCGTGTAACCACATGCAATGATACAAGGAGAGATTTTGCAGAACCCCGACAAGATCCTACTTGGAGTTCGCTTAGTGCACTTGTAATACAACGAATTATAGCAGACCCCACAGTTTTTTTTTTCCAATTGCAAAGAATCATATAGAAATTCTGGAGTATATAGTAAAGCCATGTTACAGTACTTAATTATAAAAAAACTCATGGAACGCTCATTTTAGTTTATAGAAGTTTTAACTTAAGTCTACATAGGAGTATAAAAGAGAAAAACAGTTCATATATGGAAAGAGTAATCCAAGAAACTGTTAGTGTTACTTCATACTGAGAAATAATATTCAATGGAACATAAAAAGGAGGGAATAAGACCAAGTTGTTGTCGAGCCTGAGAATCCTAAATCAATCAAACCTAATTGCTGGATAATATGTCTAGTTAAATTATTGTGTTGATGATGAGAATTTTGAGAACTTTGAATTTCCAAATCATTCAGTGTGAAGTCAAGATCTCCAATCAATACCCACGACAAATTTACATGAGGTTTCATGTCTAATAACTATTGCATGAGCTCCATACATACAACTTAATAAAATATTAGGATGATGTGAATGGGTATGCAAGATGGCATGAATTTTATGCCTAGTTGTATGCATAATTTCTAGGTCAATACCTAATTTCTAAGCAATAGATATACCGCCAGACAAGCCAACAAAAGGCTCATGCCAGAAATCTGGATATTTGAATTGTTGTAAATGAAAATGCATTTTAGGATCTTGAGTTTTAGTTTTAGACAAAAAGAATATGTCATGGTTATGTTTACTAATACAAAATTTAAGATAATCACGCGTGGAAGGGTTTCCAAAGCCCTAACAATTCCAAGAGAGGGGTTTCATGATAATAAAATTGGGTATACAAAGTCTTAGTCAATGTTTCTTGGATGAATAGTTATACTACATAGTTTTTACAACATATCCCGCTTGTTGCTTCGGATCATTCGCCAATTATTTTATCAACTTTTTGAGATTTTGGTCTTAGAAAATATTCCTTTTTCGTCTTTATAGATGTTGGTTTTCTCGAGCTTCTTGCTCTGATACTATCAGTAATAGTTGAACAAAAACTTTTAGGATCTCCTTCATATCAGTTTACTTCTAAATTTAAGTATATTATGCATCATCTTCACCTCTAGAAAAAACTATCTTTTGGCAACATTGAATTTAGAATCTAGTCATCAAGAACTTCAACATTTCACCAGTTTAAACCTTTCCACTTCCCATCCTATTATTGTCAATCTGACTAGCTTTCTTGAGAACTAGTTTTCAATATAGAAAGATTTTTACATGCAAAAAGCTAGAACTCATGTTCATGATGCAGACAGGAACACATATATCTTTCATTCTACTGGAAACTATAACAAGAAAATGAATCATAAAGATGTAATTCAAGACTCTTTTGGTATCTGGCATGATTCTAAAAATGAGATTGAAAATACCCTGCTACAACACTTCTCTAATATTTCAACAACTGTACATCCAATTACTGATGCTTCTATTTTGTCTCAGTTTCAGACTTGTATTACAGATGAAGATAACAATGCTCTTCTTCAAATACCTTCTGAACAAGAAATAAAAGAAGTGGTTTTTTAAATCAGGTCGTGGGATTCACCAGGACCTTATGGATTCCAATTAGCTTTTTACCAACAATGTTGGTCTATCATAGGTAACTTCAATGGTCCGACACTTCTTTACTTACAAGTATATGCTTCGAGATATTAATCGTACCTTTTAAGTCCTTATACCTAAAACATTACACCCTCAAACACCTAATGAATACAAACCAATAAATTTATGTAATGGTAGTTATAAGATTATTTCAAAAATTATCTCCAAAAGATTGAAGCCTTTACTCAGTAACCTCATATCACCTACCCAATGTGCTTATGTCACTGTCAGACACATTCAAGATAATGTTATTATTTCACATGAGATCATCCATACTATGAAGTAAAAGAAAAAAAGTTTCTTATATTGGCCTCAAGTTAGACATGTTGAAAGGTTTCGAAAAACTAGAATGTCCCTTTCTTTTTGACATTCTTCTGCAGCTTGGATTTTATTGGGACTGGATTTAGCTAGTTGAACAATGCATTACCACAACAAGTGTCTATCTTCTCATCAATGTCAGGCCTTCATCTTCCTTCACCATTTCTCGAAGAATTCTCCGAGGTGATCCATGATTACCCTATCTTTTCCTTGTCATTATGGCATCATTCTCAAGATCATTCAATCTCAAATATTACTACGTAGTTTAAAAGGAATCAGAGTTGCAAAAACTAGCCCTGAGGTGAGTCACCCTTTCTTCGTTGACAATTTCTTGAACCTCTCCAACTTATCTTAGAAATATACAACATATTTTGGACCAGTTTAGTAGAGCTTCTGGACAAATAGTTAATCTGTAAAAATCTATTATTTTCTTTAGTAAAAATGTTTCCCAATCTCTCAGGAATAACTTTATTACAAACATTCTGCATATGAAGATTATGGGTCTTGGTGAAAAGTATTTAGGTATACCTTTACTTATGCATCAATCAAGGGCAGAGAATTGTCAGCCTATCTTGGACCATATGTATGCAAAACTACAAGGTTGGAGTAGCAAGATTTTCATCCAAGATGGTAAGACAACTCATCTGAATTTTGTTCTTAGCACAATGAATATGTATCATATGCAAGTTTTGAAATTACTTGACACAAAAATTCATAAAATGGATCAAATCCAGAGGTATTACTGGTGGAACAATTCATCTAATCATAGGAAAAGACACTTTATCTCATGGTCTAAAATGAATCTTTCTAAAAGATTATGAGGTTTAGGATTGAAACAACTTCATCATAATAACTCTGTCATGTTAGCCAAACTAGCATGGATCACAATCCATATGATTATTATGTGAAATTGTTAAATTCTAAATATTTTCCTTAGCATGATCTTAAATATGAACCTCCCCCTGACAATAAAAATTCTAGCTGGATTTCGCAAAGCATTGTGCATAGTATTCAAATTGTTCAACAGTTCAGTAAATGGAAAATTGGTGATGTCCAACTATAAATATATGGAAGCATAATTGGATTCCAAGTGAATCCTCTCAGATTTATATAACTTGAATGATATTAATACTAATAATATCCAATGGGTTTCTGAACTAATTAATACATATACTTCTCGATGGAATGCACATTTTCTGCATCAATTGTTTACTCCCATTCAGGTGCACTCTATCTTAACTATCCCTGTAAATCTACAATCTCAAGATATGTTAGTATGGCATCTTACTTCAACTGGTTAATTTTCGACTGCTTACTTATCATCATCTCTGTGACATTAATTCTCCCTCAACATCTTCTTCCTTAGCTACTAATTTCTGGGTGTGGTTGTTATACCCCCGCGTTTTCAAAGATTCAATCCATGTTCTTCAGATTCTAATGTTAGGTTCAAACATTTCATCCATAACATATCAGTTGTAGTAGCGCAATGATCAAATTAAACAAATTTTTAATCTCAATCTTTATAATAACAAGATATGCGGAAACTAGATTCTTTTTCATTTTAGAAGTATAAACATCTTAACAAGATAGTTCTACCCGAAGTAAACTATTGAGACAATACCAATACTAAAAATCTTAACATGTGGGTATATCTCAACACCACTTTCTTTTAAACGATTCAGTTCAACTTTTGGACCATAACCTGTTATCATATTCACAATTCGAACTAACTTAGCTTGAAAAGCATTATTAATAACATTTGATATCCTTGTAATGTCGAGTCATAAGACCTAGTTTAATGCAAGAACATAAATTAACTTCATAATCAAGATTATGTTCATTTCTTGGTGAGAGTTGGTATTCACATTTTTTTTGACTAGGTTTCTAATTCTTTCGGTTTTGATTTGGTATCATTATAAATTTCAAACTTATACAAGTCACATTTATTATCATAAACAATAAGTATCTATTCTCATTATCTTGTTTCCGTGTAATTCATTCTAAGAATAAAGAATCAATTTATTTTCAAACTAGAATACAATTAAATCACTACAATAACTAGAAATAGTTCATCAAACTTACCTCATTTTCTTTGAAATCTTAACTAATCATAAAACATTTTCCACTCTTTCCACACCAACAAAAAAATCAACAAAACCATTGCTCCACACATATGGAATCGAAAATCTTAATTAAAAGATTCTCAATATTTCGGTTGGGATCACCTTGAGTATCAAAGAATATCTTTGAACAATTAATGATAATAATTGTCGACATCCATAACTTTCCTATCTTAGCAAAACCTAATTCAAAATCACATAAACTTTGAAGTAATATGTGAACTTGAGATTCAGTTTTGCATAGGTTAAGTTTTGATTGTACCAAGTTTCCAACATAGGTAATGACTCATATATAAGTTAAAAAATTGGTCATACCAAGTTCTCGAAATGGGTAGGAATCGGTTCCACCATGATTCCCAACATAAGTTAAGAATTGGTCATACCAATTTCCCAATATAGGTAGGGATCATTTCTACCTTGACTTCTCAAAATAAGTTAAGAATCGGTTCTACCAGGTTTCTACATTGACTTTTTAACATAGGTTAAGAATCGGTTTTACCACATATCCTACCATAGGTATGATTGGGTCATAAAATATTTTCATGAGAAAACGGACCAACATACTTATTGATTTCCTTTAGATTACGAAACAAGTTCGTATATGTACTTTCTTTAAACTAATGTTATAAAACATTGTTTCCCAGGATGAAATCACACCTATATCCCATTCACATAATCAAGTAACAAGTTACATAAATTATGTCGATGTCTCATTTACGCAGTTCAAAAGATAAGTGCTACACTTCGTATTTCAATACTTCCTTGACACTTTGATCATAATAATATGACCAAGTCTAATACCAATACTAGAGTATCATAAATATAACTTTGCATGTTATATATGTATTCAATCGCAAACTACTTGAAAGATACGATATGAATGGAAACAAGTCAAGTCAGTATTACTAACCTCAAGTGGAAGGATTATGTTCTCATTGTAGTCGATACTTCTTCGTGTTCTTCATGTCTTCAGATTAATACTTTCAAGTCTCAACATTCCTATACTTTCTAGTCTAATCTAAACGAAGTTGACTCTAGTAATTAATCAAGCGAGTCTAGATGAGCTTTGATACTAAAATATGACAACCGACCTTGACATACCAACGCTTGGTGGGTTTAAGCAATTTATGCTCTAAAAATCTCTCCCTTTGTTAATTTCAGTGACAAAACTCTTAATACATATGGAGATAAACGAATTACAAATAGCTCATTCTTCATGCTTTGATTCCAAGTTTCAACAACGCAATATCATGTACAATAACCAGTTTTTCTTATCAAGGTATCGACTAGACTGGAATTATCGAATCTTATATTTGACATGCCTGAACTAAGAAATTATTTAACTTAGTTACTCTTATCGTTAATCAAAGAGACTAAAACAAATGATTCATATTTTGTTAAGAAAAAACAATTGATACCAATCAACTCAAAATATAAGTCAAAAATAGAATTGACATAGTTTTTTTTAACCGGAAACAATTGAGTCACACAATAAATTCATACATCATAATGGAAATATAACAATTGTAACAAATTTTGTTAAGCAAAAGCAAATAATATGCAATAAAATCAAGCTTTTCTTAACATGACAAACGATTAACTAACAAAATAAATTGTTACCTTGGTTTCCGCAACCACTTTTCTCCAGAAAGATATATCATTAAACACCAACTCAATAAGAACTCTTCCCTTGTAGGTTGTTATTCCCTTGCAAGAACAAAAAAAAAAAAAAAAAAAAAAACTTTTACGAGGGAATGGTTGAAACTGGTTTTAGTTATTATGTGCCAATAGTAAAAGCCTAAACCGAAACTCATATGTTATGATAAATACGCAACTAATATAAACATAAATCGATAATAGCATCATTGTGACTTTCACACATGAGTTAATTAGTATCTCTTAATGATCATTTGATAAATCCTACCTGAAAAGGCTAGAACTTAATCCCGCTAAAAAGTCACACAAATAATAAGAGATCACCATAAAATAAGATCGAAAATTAGGGTTAGTAAAAACCAAAACTAATATCTCATAAACCGAAAAAAAAAAGCATAAAGAAATTCATTCACAACAAGATATGTAATCGGGACTACCACAAAGAATGATACAAAAGATTTAAATATAAGCTTAATCATTCATTATTGATAGTTATTGAATATACTTTACACAATATTGAAATAAATAAATAAATTGATTAGTATATTCCTAACACCTATAAGAACTGAATCTTATTTGTCTTTACGAGCAACTTAATCTTTCATATCTTTGATGAAGGTGGATTATTACTTCCAATCTTGAGCTTGTGGATTTCCTCAAGAATATAACCTTGTTGTTTGACAAGAATCTCTTGCAACTGAGATGTTTTGTTGAAGGGATCTACAAGAGCATGCAATTTTGTCTTACATTGAACACAAAATTATGTCAGTATCTCACTCAATACACTGATCTTTCTTCAATATATTTTTTCTTTCCTTCTTTCTAAGCCAATCTCTCTTTTTGATCTTTTTATTCGGTTTCTTAGCATCAAGCGATGGTGCAGACTTATTCAAAAAGAAATCTTTCAGATCAAGCACCTTTGCAAGAGAAACATCGGATCCTGATTCATAATTCAGACAAAGACTAATCAGTGAACCGGGAAAACCCCTTATGAATTCCGAAAAAGATATTTCGGAAATATCATACTTCTGAAAATATAATATTCCTTAAAAATAAGAATATATCTCAATATATATTTTCAATTACTAGATTTTATTCCCATAACCTACATAGTATGTGCCTTATTTTGGCTTCCTCACATACAATTGGCACACTAAGGTGAGGATGCAAACTAATACCGATTAGGTGGTATTAGTATGAAATTTTCTCTCATTATGGCTCTTAGAATATACATAATATTATTGATCTAGTGAAGTATGATCCTTAGATATACTCTTGTTACCATGATAGACCGAAGATTGGTTAAGAAGATATCAATCACCTTTATGATACTGATGTAGTTTTAAAGTGTGGTAAGAAAGGGATTCGATACTCGGACTTTTTAGAGGTTTGGTTCAAGAAAAATAATATAAAAAACTAATAAACTTTGATTTTTGGTTACCAAGGAGAGAAGATTCTAGGGTTTTGGATTCCACTACTTCCAATATTTGTAAACTCAATAACAATTTCTTTGACAAAATACTCCTATTTTACTCAAAATAATTTCCGAACTCAATCTCATGCTTTGGAAGATATAACGTTACAAGCTCTCTTTTTTATGACTTTCGTCGCTATTCTAAGGCCTAATTCCCCTTCGCTAATAATAGATCAGTAGACACTACCCAAAACAATTTTTACGAAGCATATAAAGAAGAGATAATTTTTAATAAATTAAAAGCACAAAAACGAAGTATTTATTGTCAAAAGAAAATAATTACTAAAATTCACTCATCGAAAATAGATTCTTCCAAAACAGGATTATTCTCTTCTAAGCTTCCTTACGTGTTTCATCCTTTGCCAAACTTACTATTTTATTAACAGATGCGAATACATGAGGATTTATTCTCTATTTTCTACGTAACTTCTTCACTTCCCTGTTTTACAAAATCACCAAATATAAAGAGATTTGTTTCTTTCTTTTTTTATCCCAAACACGTTATTATTCCTTGTTGATTAGGTAATAATGTAACCAGACCGTAGAACCCTTGAAATTCTCCCAAACTTGTCAAACTTGAACCAACATAAACCCGCGACCATTTCTTCCACTATTTACTCCATTCCACGTCAACTTCCCTATTTTATCGATTCTAACTCATATAGCATTCCTGTTTTAGCCAAACAGGAACAAACCAATCAATTCTAGTGATTAAATTGCATCAAACCCTTCCCAGAATCCATACAGAACTTTGCGGAGATAAACCCGTATCTTCCCTGATTTGCTTCAAATGGATTATCCAGCCCAACTGGATCGAATAACACCACCATAGCATCCCTATTTAATTTATATAAGCCAGCCCGAACGATTTGAGCCATTGAATCTCTCTTGAACATCTTCCCTAAAACTGCCTGAAACTCTCATGTTTTCCCGCCAAATTTCGAAATTCAAATGGAGAAGGTGACCTTCCCCTTATCCAACAGTCGGGGTGCCGATGGAAATCATGGGTACATTTATCAATTCACGGGGGTGCGAATAGCACTTTGTGGGGTACAAAGATAAATTTTGGGATGTATATAGTGAAAAACTCCTGGGTGACTTTATCAACTCCTCCGGGCGCCTTTATCATACCTCTCATATTCACTTTTTTTCTTCAATTTTTCTGCATCACTAAAGTTGTCATGCTTTTCAGACATAACTTGCATCACTAAAGCTGACATGCTTTTCAGATAGAGATGAAAAAATAAAAGTGAATAATGAGAAATAATTCGCCTCCAATAGCAGTTGCACATGAAATGACACTTTATCCCTTTTAAGCGACATTTCCTCTTCTTTTTCTCCAAAGTACCTAAAACTCAAAATTAAACAAAAGATACATAATTTACAAGAAAACTTTGTCATAGAAAGCATAAACAATAGATAAATATCAAGGTGTTTTAGACACCTATCAGAACTTTGTAAATATCAAGGTGTTTTAGACACCTATCAGATACTTGAAATTACGCAAAGATACCTTAGAAATTCTTGGATTCATGGTTTTTGTGCACTTTGTCATATTTTCCCTTGTACCATTAGTAGTATTTTCAACATCGGAATATGTATCCATTTTCAAAATGGTTAAATCGCTTATGGGACAAGATGTAATTATATTAACAGTTAGTGCAATATTAGTGGTTTCCTCTTATTCTGAATTGTACGAATCTGAGGACTCATCAAGAGTTACATGGTAGGGTTAAGAACCTACAATATTTAACCGCAAGTATACGGTGTCTACAATGTAATACACGGAAAGTGCGTATCGTTCCCACAGAGACTTGGAGGGTGTAGAAGTGATGCTATGGTCTTTACTACAACTGATTTCTAACAAAGAGAGTAACCAAATAGGGGGTTTTGTTTGCCGATATGGCTAGATGATTTGCAAGTAACTGAAATGGTGAAACAGAATGTAAAGCTATGAAAATAGGATACTAGAGTCTTCAAATCCACCACTAACCTCCACTATGAATTCTACTAGAGATGTTATTCTTGTCCTTATAGGAGATAAGGGAGATGTGTCAAGTCTACCACTTACCTAAGGTGTTTCACCAATGTATAGTTTAATCACAACTAAATTATCAATCCGAAGCACTAACTGTCTAATTAAGCACAACTAGTCAAGGGATTAACAATAGTCTATCAAGTATGAGTTGTAGCACATCAACACCATTTTTATTCTAACTACAATGGATGCCTGACATACACTGTGAGAGCAAAGTATTGATCACTAAGATTAAATCTATCCTAAAACAGTTTAAGAAATCAAGAACAATACAAAAAGCATGAATAACATAGCAGAAATCTAAGGCTTCATCTCAACCCTAGCAAAAGTAATTAGAACATACTGAACATACTGAAAACAAACACAAATTACAGCTTGGTGCACCGGATAATCCGGGCATAAGTCTTTTTACATCACACTGCTTCTCTATTTATACCTAATTTTCTCCCCAATCACTAGAAACACAAAATTTGAGAACAACCACTCACCTAATTCATGTTTTCGGACAAAACCCCTCTGTCATTTCTTCTCTGCAACTGATTTTCATGTTTGGGAAACCCTAACTTTATCTATCTCAAACCTAGTTTCTAGGGTTTGTGAGAAGAAGCTATGAAGGAGATAGATAAGAGATAGGAGGTGGTGAAGGAGGCTGTGATATTGTTGTCGGGTGGAGAATGATCTGTTGGTGATGTTGTTGCAGCATAAATGGTCGGGGGGAGAAAGAACTGGTTTTGGCAGAAGGGGAAGAAGATTGGTACGAGTTTTTGTCGGGAAGAAGAAAGAAGAAAGATGGAGATGAGTGTTTGGTTGCTGCTCGGTTAGGTGAAGGGGGTAGGCGTCTAGGGTGTGAGATGGGAGTAGCGAACTCTGATGTATAGCAAGGCAAAGACGTTGGATACAGCTGCTAGATCAAATCCAATGGCTCATGATGGAGCGGGCTTGGATTCGGGTCATGGGTCGGATCTTGGATAGCTCCAGCCCATGTACTTGTAAACGGGTTGCAACTGATGCGCAAGCGGGTTGCAACTTCTATTCCACATCCGCTAGTCTCCAATTTTCCGCTCTTTTGGCTCCTCAATTCATCCAAGCTTTATTTGGTACCTAAAAACACAAAATTAATTAGTACAAGAATTTATTCTTGAAAACAAAGAAAATACAGAATTTGGGATAATATATGATTTTAAAGCACAAAAGATGAGTTAATTGCCAATAAAAAGGTGTAGAAATATGCAATATTTGGCACTCATCAAATACCCCCAAACCTGAATTTTACTTGTCCTTAAGTGAAACATAAATTAAGAAATCCTAACTATACCACTTTCGCTGGTCTCTCGAATGCATTTAGTGTATGCACTAAGCCTTTAAACCCCTAGGTGTCCCTAGTGGATGAGTTGTAGTCTCGTGAGGGCCTACCAGATATGTACCCACAAAACCTTCTCCAACTTCATATCGTAATAGAGTCTCAAGCATCCAAGGAGCTATGAGTACATAGAGTTTCTGCATGCTAGTAACACGAAGTTAGAACTACCAAAGAACGCATTCTCATCCTTAAGAGTTGAGCGAGAAATAACCATACCATATGAAAGAATTCGGGTTCGGGAGTGATCACCAGCCTCGACTTCTGCCTCACCAATAGGGTTTTATGATATTTGCACTCAAAAAGACCGCTTTTTTAGTCTCTCATGTGTGCAGACAGGAATAAAGAGTGAAATCCTGCACACTTTGAATGGTGGGAAGGGAAACCTTCCGAAATAATTTCTGGAGACTCCATAGAATTGTGGACAAAAAGAATCTTTTTCTGACGATCTCTAAGAAAGGAATTCAACCATTTAGCAAGGATGGGAGTACTCACTTACCTTCACATCCGATCTGCAATCAACACTACTCTCATAGTATCCATAGAAACGTCTTCAATCTTCGGTCTTCGACTATTGATGATGAACTTCTGAACTTCGTAAAAACTTGACAATTTGTAACTTTTCTCTTTAATTTCCTTGTTTCTTGGAATTTTATTCTTGAATTATTCTATTTACCATGGTGGTAACAAAACTAAACTAAGAAAATAAACTACAATTTTTTTTTTGATTTTTTTTTTTTGAATTTAAATTACACATGAAATGAAAATAACAACAAAAACAATAAAACTACTAACTCCATGGATGAAGGACTTTATCACTCAATTTTCCACAACTTGTATTGTCTTGATTTCATAAACTTCACTAATTCTCATCTTATTTTCTTTTCTTTGCTCTTGTAAGATAAGTCTTCACTA
This sequence comes from Papaver bracteatum, assembly GCA_023529315.1. Lineage (NCBI taxonomy): Eukaryota > Viridiplantae > Streptophyta > Magnoliopsida > Ranunculales > Papaveraceae > Papaver > Papaver bracteatum. The sequence goes on from JAJJWX010005194.1 coordinate 887,364, forward strand.
GTGTATAGAATTCTGCTTTTTGTACTGTATCTTCACTTGAATAAGACTTTTTCATTTCCTTGAATTGTTGCATGTAAACCTTGGACTATTTCAACTTTTCTTCAAATATTCTGAAGTTGCTCTGCTCGTTGATGATGATGTGTTTCTATGGATCTGTTGATGTTGTCGAGAAAGAGAGTGTGGTGCTAACTTCTAATCAAACTACAAGAAGGGGTTTTCATCTTTAGACGTCATCCTCATGATTGACAAAATTAGCACTCAAGAGATCAAAAATAGTGCTGAAAGTGGTGTGAAGTTGGGTAGCTCACCATTCCTACCCGGAATTGACGTACGGTGACACACACTCTAAAATATTTTTTAGAAAGTCACAAAAATTGAAGGTCGGTGCCTCGCTTGATGTAAAAATGGGTAGTCTCCACTATGGGTGATCGCAATTCTACTACCGAATATATTTGCAGCACCTAATTCTCCCTCTGACATGGTTAAATCCAACTTTAACGCTCTAATCAACTAAGAAACCCGATTGTATTCTCCAGTACTTCCAATTTTTGTTATTTCGGTTAGATTCTCTATGTAAACATAGCTAGAAGCATGCTAGTGACTCTAAGATCTCTAAAAGTTGGAGGTTTTTATGTACATATTTACAAAGAGTTTTGATTTTTTTTTTGATAAAAGACTAAAAACTCTATATGCAAAAACGCACCCCCAAACCTAAATCTAACATTGTCCTCAATGTTTCAAAATATGATCAGAATTACAACAACATACCAGGAGAACATAGCAGAACAGATTTAAAGGAGAGAGATTACCGGATGCAAAAGGATGGTGCTAAACCGTTAGTGGATGAATTCTTTGAAAGCAAACAACAAGAGCGCAAGACAAAAAAAATTGGCTAGCACACATATATATCAAGGAGATTCAGAAATTACCTACTAGATTATACAATAATGACTCACCATACACCAACAATCTAAAGAGTTGAGGATCAACCCAAAATACGGAGTGCATAAATTTTAACAGCTTCACACAATTATAATAACGTAGAAATGCAAGTGAGGTTGCTAAATAACTTGAAATACCCCCAAACCTAGATTTTTCAACAAGTTTACTTTTGGGCACAAAATCTAACAATTTCAGGGGTGCATCATGCACAAGATCTAGTTCAAATTGGACTTTGTCAGGGATGGATTGAGAGAAACATTCCAACTGTGGCTCCTTAGAGATGTTATATTTAGATGCAAAATGGTCCAAAAGGACTTGGGAGGCACAAAGTTCCAATCCTAGATTAGGTACTCTTAGAAAAGTATGTTTAACAATATCTTTACAAACCAAATCTAGGTTGAGTGCAAGATTACCAGTTTGTGACATCGGCAGAGAGCTAGGCTCATCTAAGTTATATTCATTGTTATGCTCAAAAGTTTCATTACGTAGCCTAGTATTTTCCCAGTCAGAAATGAGTAATGCGGTATCATGCTCACATTCATAGAACAAATTAACAAACCCCAGTTCAGAATCATGACTATCCAAAAGCTTTGTGTCATGCATAGGCAACTCAAAAGAGATATCATACTGTGACCTAGGTAGAGAATCAGACACATCAATTATATTTTCATGCATTGAATCATTTGTGTCGATAGAATATTCAGCTTTCCCTAAGTTAGACACAAGTTGTGTATCATGCTCTCCTTTACAGATTAATGGCACATGCCCCAAATTAGGATTAACATCATCCAAACTTTCATTTTTACGAATAAGAAAGTTAGAATAAGCAGCCACAGAGTCTAATGTCTCAGAAACAGAAGATTCTATAAGAACATTTCCAGAAAAAACATGCTCTTCTAACATTAAATTATCATCATCATCATCGTAACATGAATAGTTTATCCCATCAAAAAGCATAGTATTTCCAGTCCATTCATTTGTTTCTAAAACATGCTCATATTCAATATCAGGTACATGATGAGTAAGACTAGACACACTATTTTCAAAATTTACTTCAGTAGGACTAACAAAAATTTCGTTCTGAAATTCCTCTCTTCCCTTATTTTGTAAATGAATCAAATTCATTTCTAAAAACATATTAAGTTGTTCAATAGAAGTAGAGTGTTCAACATTGGGTGTCCTCATTTCAGGGTATTCAGTATATGGTTGTTCACGAGGATCACTACAGGAAGAAAATTCAGCAGTGTTGCCATATGGATGATCATGCAATAAATTCAATTCAAATCTAGCATTATTTTGTTCTATGAGTTTGAGATTTTCCATCACAGATTGCATACAAGTGGTCGGGGGAGCACAAAATTGTTTAGCTTCCCATTGTGGTGATTCATACATGTGTCAATAGCCATTGGGGTATGTGTAATGCAAATTAGAACCTTGAAAAGGTTGGCAATATTCCCTATAGCTATTGACTGCATGGTCTAATGGAAATTCAAAACACGAAGCATGATCTTGTGCAAGTTGTCTAATGGATTTGTGCGATAATTTCTCATCCTCAGCTGCAGACCAAAATCCAGACATGATCTCTAACTAGCACTAGGCTTGTTGCAGAGATTGGGAGGTACACAATGATATAACAATTCAGCCACTACAGGGTCATGCACTATTGTTGCAAGGTTGGATAATACTCAGCAAGGTAGCTAGTTTATCAAGCATTCATTATGAGAACATTAGTCAACATGTTATAACACTCACATCAAAACAATTCTGCAATACAGGGAAACAATGCTTTTGAACAGCTTAGCAATAATGTGCAAATCAGGGGAGCACGGACTTATGGGAATGACAATCAGATTCAGGGATTCGGAGATTCAAATAGACACTAGCAGAAATTTTACTCAGGCGTCACAGAATCAAGCACACAGATGCTATATGTTATAGAACTAGACAAGTAGCAATGCTCAGAGTAGGTTTGAATGCACAGCAAAATAAAAAATTTAGCAAGCAAAAATGTTATTTGAACTTCACAGATTGATGTACTAAAATACCACGTGTTGAAGGGGTTGGATAAGGGTGTAAAAAGTAGCTAGTTCAGAATCTAGCAAGCATGGAATTCAGTGAGACAAAACATCAATCAACATGTTGTACTGATCAGATGACCAAGCAATTCACAACAAGGAAGTAAAGCTTATGTGAATCAACAGCTAGTCCTATGTACACAAAATCAACATGATGTACCAATTTGTCAACATGCCATTGCGCAACTCAGTGCTTTAATGCTTATGAAAACGGCAGTCACTTCCAGGGGTGATTGCATACAAACACAAGTTATGTAGATATCAAGAGATGCACAGCAAAATGACAATTTCAGTAAGTAAAAATCATATTCGGACTTCACAGATCATGTAAAGGTACCGCAGCAGTTAATTTGAACAACCATTCAAAGTGCACAAGAACTGATTATGTTCACTCAAGGTGAAGCATGTGATGTGTGATTGTGTTAATTGACAAGCTTGGCATATGAATATGGAGTTACAATACTAAGAAGTTACAACACAAAGGTTTGGTTGAATCAACTTGGTTGGTTGACATCAAATTTCACAGATCATGCATAATATCATCAAACTTGGCAAACCAAGTTACAACTCAAATATTACAAGTTTACACAGTTGCAGGTTCCAAAATCAGTTTACAAATTATGCTTAGCAGATTTTAGAGATTCAATATCATGCAAGTTTAGCAAAGCTAACAACCAATTCAATCTGCCAATGTAAAATTCAAATAGAGTGTAATGGAGTTTGAGAATGACCAACCGGTTTTAGCCACAATGGTTATGCTGCTCCTTTTTATGCTTTTCCTTGCTTTGGATTGTAATGCAGTATCACAGGTACCTATTGAGCTCAAAAGAAGAATTTCAGTAACCAGAATTGTGTAGATAAATCAATGAAATACAGAAAATAGTCAACTTTCACTGATGTATATGAACTTAGAATGGCAAGATAAATACTGAGTTGCTACTACTCTGATGTGCTAACTGGTGATTATATGATTACTGCTCAGGACAGAATGGAACAAAGATTGTGGAAAAGCTGCAAATGTAAACAGATAGGGGATGCTATGCGGAGTGCTGGGATGGAATTTATACAGGGTGACAGTGACAATGAACTACAGCTACATACACTCTAACCTAAACAAAACTTATACTAGCTTAGTATAGAGAAGGATAGTTATGTAGAAAATTAAAAATCTAGATAAGCACATATATACGACCCAACTAGAACCAAAAATTATTTGAGATGATAGTGACAGATGATAATGAACTATTAAACTGAGGCAAACAACAAAAGACTTATTTAGCTAAGACAATGATGGTGATATGAGAATGCACTAAAACAGAATGTGGTAAACTAAAAAGATGCAAGAATGCAAGATATATAAGAAGATGCAAGAATGCAGTTTCCAAATGCAATGACAGAATGAAAAAGCTACAAATTTAAGATGTTACTAAGTTACAGATGCTAAAATGACATAAACTATGAACTAAAAGAAGCTAACAAAAGTACATCTAAGCTACATAATGCTATGAACTATAGATACATATAACTAAAATTAGTTTTGGAAATGGTGAAGCTAAATGAAGATTGAAAACTACAACTAAGTTATGCTATAACATAAAAAGTAAAATCTAAACAAGTATATATACAACCTACAGATTTAAAATACAATAAAAACTAGCTTATACTACATGAAAATGATGCTTATAGAGTTATAGCTAAGATTAAAATTCTAAGATGCAAATGAAACTGACTGAAACTACATGAATATAGAACAAAGATGCAGCTAAGAATGGGATGACTGAAAATTTACAGATGGATGCAACAACTAAACAATGATAGTTTAAGAAAATAAATAAAATCTAAACACATATATACAAGGAAAAGCTGAAAATCAGAAAATTGAAGCAAAAGAAACAACTACACTGCCACCAAGTCTCCGGCAGCGGCGCCAAAAACTTGGTAGGGTTAAGAACCTATAATATTTAACCGCAAGTATACGACATCTACAATGTAATACACGGCAAGTGCGGATCGTTCCCACATAGACTTGGAGGGTGTAGAAGTGATGCTATGGTCTTTACTACAACTGATTTCTAACAAAGAGAGTAACCAAATATGGGGTTTTGTTTGCTGATACGGCTAGATGATTTGCAAGTAACTGAAATGGTGAAACATAATGTAAAGCTATGAAAATGGGATACTAGAGTCTTCAAATCCACCACTAACCTCCACTATGCATTCTAATAAAGATGTTATTCTTGTCCTTATAGGAGATAAGGGAGATGTGTCAAGTCTACCACTTACCTAAGGTGTTTCACCAATGGATAGTTTAATCACAACTAAATTATCAATCCGGAGCACTAACTGTCTAATTAAGCACAACTAGTCAAGGGATTAACAGTAGTCTATCAAGTATGAGTTGCAGCACATCAACACCGTTTTTATTCTAACTACAATGGATGCCTGACATACATTGTGAGAGCAAAGTATTGAGCACTAAGATTAAATCTATCCTAAAACAGTTTAAGCAATCAAGAGCAATACAAAAAACATGAATAACATAGCAGAAAGCTAAGGCTTCATCTCAACCCTAGCAAAAGTAATTAGAACATACTGAAAACAAACAAAAATTACAGCTTGGTGCACCGGATAATCCGGGCATAAGTCTTTTTACATCACACTGCTTCTCTATTTATACCTAATTTTCTCCCCAATCACTAGAAACACAAAATTTGAGAACAACCACTCACCTAATTCGTGTTTTCAGACAAAAACCCTCTGCCATTTCTTCTCTGCAACTGATTTTCATGTTTGGGAAATCCTAACTTTATCTATCTCAAACCTAGCTTCTAGGGTTTGTGATAAGAAGCTATGAAGGAGATAACTAAGAGCTAGGAGGTGGTAAAGGAGGCTGTGATATTGATGTCGGGTGGAGAATGAGCTTTTGGTGCTGTTGTTGCAGCAGAAATGGGGGGGGGGGGGGGAGAAAGAACTGGTTTTTGCAGAAGGGGAAGAAGATGGGTACGATTTTTTGTCGGGAAGAAGAAAGAAGAAAGATGGAGATGAGTGTTTGGTTGCTGCTCGGTTAGGTGAAGGGGGTAGGCGGCTAGGGTTTGATATGGGAGTAGCGAACTCTGATGTACTGCAAGGCAAAGACGTTGGATGCAGCTGCTAGATCAAATCCAACGGCTCAGGATAGAGCGGGCTTGGATTCGGGTCATGGGTCAGATCTTGGATAGCTACATCCCATGTACTTGTAAACGGGTTGCAACTAATGCGCGAGCGGGTTGCAACTTCTCCTCCACAGCCGCTAGTCTCCAATTTTCTGCTCTTTTGGCTCCTCAATTCATCCAAGCTTTATTTGGTACCTAAAAACACAAAATTAATTAGTACAAGAATTTATTCTTGAAAACAAAGAAAATAAAGAATTTGGGATAATATCTGATTTTAAAGCGCAAAAGATGAGTTAATTACCAATAAAAAGGTGTAGAAATATGTAATATTTGGCACTCATCAAATACCCCCAAACCTGAATTTTACTTGTCCTCAAGTGAAACAGAAATTAAGAAATCCTAACTATACCACTGTGCTGGTCTCTCGAATGCATTTAGTGTATGCACTAAGCCTTTAAACCCCTAGGTGTCCCTAGTGGACGAATTAAATTAACAAATCACATGAAACATGAATTTGTATCCAGAAAAATCAATTAAATTAACCACAAAGGAACCTCAATGATTAATTTAATCGGAAATGCTTAACATAAGAAAACTTACGGAGCCGTACAGTACTTTCGCATAAAAGTGGATCAGGGAAAGATCAATACTGCAGAATATTCAAGATTTATTCTATTTTTCATCAATATTTGCATAATGATACCATAGACTTAATCTTTGACATCAAAAGTTCATTCTATTTTCCATCAATATTTGCATAATGACATAATAGACTTAACTTTTGACATAAATGGGACAATCATAGTTTACAGACGCAAACATACAGATCCCATAACAATGTTTGCAATATATAAAACCAATAAAGATTAATACTGCAAAATCATCTTCGAAATAAACTTTAGAATTTAAATAAATAAATCTACAAACATTGCAAGATGAAAAACGTTGGCAATAACTATGTGTAGTCACAATATATGTTATTCCAAACCCTAGTTATCCTTCTCAAAACACAAGAATAAATTCTCATAAGAAGTTTCCTAGACATTAATACCTCTGAAGAATTCTTTATCATCCACGAACTCATTGTCGTCAATTTCCATTGGAGCATAAGGTTCATGAAGAAATGAGTCAATTCCAACAAACCTTTTTGACTGATGCCGAACCAGGGCCTTCTGAATTTCAAGAATTCTTATAATAATAGCCTTTATTTGTTGAACCTCCTTCCTTGTTTCCTTCAACTCTTCAAGAACACCAAAAAACTTCTGAAGATTAGAGGGGATAGCCATTGGTTTCTTCAAATTCTTTATTTTTCTCTTCAAAGTTGTGGAGGAAGGAGACTTATATTTTTCCTTCATGATTGATGGCTTAACAATAATATTAACATCTTTTCTATCATAAAACACGATGCTTGGAGTCCCCATTCCAAATATGGGATTGTGAGAATACACAAAACAGACTCTACAAGCAGTTTTGTGAAAAAAAAAAGGAGTTTTCAAGGAAGGAAAAAGGAATATAGGGTTACATAACCTTTATACAAGTAAAAGGATTCACGTACGACCAATTCACATCCCTAAAAAAGGTTGAATTATCGATTTTAACCCTATTTCAATAATCAAAAGGGGAAATCCTTTTGAATATCAATTATGATATGAAAAGATCAACAGAATTCCAGAAAAACCAAAAAAAAAAAAAAATCTTTTCTTAAAGCCTGATTTGTGCTCAACTCCTGTCTCCTTGACCAGGCACATGAGACAATATGCACCTTCAACACGATCAAGCAATGTTGGGGTGAACAATAATATGTCCATCATTCAATTCATGTACGGAATTCTTAATACCCTTTCTCACAGAATGTTCAATCCTTGTTATTTTCCGGAGAGATCTAATCATTTATTTAGAAATTAACTTCGAAAAAGAATTGAGTTTACTTACCTCAGATGAATTAGACTTCTGAACAAGTTTGAGCTTGTTTGCTAATCGATTTGCTCTTTATTGAAGTTTGTTGACATATCTTATTTTATGTTTGTACTTGAAACACTTAGAGAGTTCATGACCTTTAAAAGTACAATAAGAACATATCAATGTGGAGGACTGTTCGGACACCATAGCTGAGCATGCTGCTAAAAAAATTGAGGTACCTGAAATATACGAAATAGAAGTTTCAATAGACAGGGAAAAATCCATTTTGTCCTCCATAGTGGTTGACGAAATTTCTCCATGAAGAATATCAAGATTTATGTACGTATTGCTACAATTATCAAAATCAATATTTTCACCAAGGAGTGCAACACTTGACTTTTCATCTTCATCTGAATTATAGTGATCAGACGTTTCATAAAGAGTTGCAGCAAGACCTTTGTTCCCAGTGTATTTTCTATGATTTGGACACTCATTAGCAAAATGACCAAAACCTTTACACTTGAAGCGCGCACTGAGGCATATCCTCATCATCAGTATCGATTGTGTCCCTATTTTTAGAAGGAGCATGGTCATGAGGTTTTACTGATATCCTGGGACCTGGGTTTATCTTTGATGAATCGTTTACTTCTCTTCAAAATAAAATCTCTAAACTGTCTTGTGATCAGTAAAACTGGGTTGTCAAGATCTTCATCTGATGAATTAGACTCAATAGGATCAACAACAGAATTGCCAACACTTTTACTTTTGTCAAGCAATTTAGTGGTCTTTTTTTCTTTGAAAGCAATATCCTTCCAAGATTTGGATGTATGCTCATGATCAAAGATCTTTAACTTCCCAACTAGTATATTTCTGGATAAAGTGTTAACGTTATTTCCTTCAACGATGGCATGTTTCTTAGAATCATATTTGGCTGGAAATGATCTGAGAATATTCATCACAATGTCCTTTTCAGGAATAGTAGTCTTACCAAATGCAAAAGATGCATTAACAATTTCAGACACTTTGTGATTAAACTCATTAAATGAATCTTCATCAGCCATATGAAGGTTTTCCCAATCAGAATTTAGGTTTTGAAGCCTAGCTTATTTCTCAGAGGAATTTCCTTCGAATATAGTTTCTAAGATATCCCAGTCTTCTTTTGACTTTGTGCACGTAGTCACATGGTGCTGAAGGTCTGGGGTAATGGCATGGATGATAGCATTTAATTCGTCATAATTTTTCTTTGCAGCTAGATTCCCGGCAGGATCATATGCACCAATATCCTTTGGCACAGTTACATCACCTTCTGTAACAACTAGAGGATCATAGACATTAACTACATAAACCCATGATTGAAAATCACGCGCTTGAAGAAAGGCACGCATAGCAATTTTCCACCAAAAGTAATTCGAGCCATCAAAGACTGGTGGAACGTTTATAGATATAGTGTTTTTGTCCATAGAGTCAGATTGCTACAAACATAGACTTATGAGGTCTTAAAGGTGTTTGCCTGCTCTAATACCAATTGAAAAAATGTGGGTCTAACAACCACACCCAATATTTCGTTTTGGAAATCTGTATGGACAAACTCCAATATAATCCTCTACAGACTTTAGCCCACTACTGGTTAACTTCAGACTGGAATGTAGTTGAGCCCTAACCAATCTCACACTAATCAAGGTACATCCACTTTTATTATTCCTCTGAATCCTAGAAGTACTCTACGCACTTGATTCCCTTAGTTGATCTCACCCACAACTAAGAGTTGTTACGACCCAAAGTTGAAGAATTGATAAAAAAATCTGTCTCACATAGAAAAGTCAACTGAATAGATAAATCTGTCTCCCACAGAAATACCTACGAGTTTTTGTTCCGTATTTTGATAAATCAAGGTGAATAGGAACCAATTGATACACCAGACTAATATTCCCGAAGAGCAACCTAGTAATATCAATCACCTCACAATAATCTTAACCGTATGGTAGCGGAACAAGATATCGTGGAATCACAAACGATGAGACGAAGATGTTTGTGACTACATTTTATCTTACCTATCGGGGATTAAATCTCGAGCAAATCTTAGAGAAGATAGTACCCAATACGATAAAACAAAGTAAGATCAGAACGCGCAACTACAAAGAAAGCAGTTGGGTCTTGCTTCACAATCCCAATGAAGTCTTTAAGTCATTAATCTATAATGGCTTTAGAAAAACCTAGGTTAAAAGAGAATCGATTCTAGTCGCAACTAGTTTCACACAGGAGGCGTGGGATTAGGTTTCCCAGTTGCTAGATTTCTCCCTTATATAGTCTTCAAATCAGGGTTTGCAATCTATGTTACCTTGGTAACAAAGCATTCAATATTTACCGTTAGGTAATATTCACCGTTGGTAACAAAGATAATACCCAATACGATAGAACAAAGTAAGATCAGAACGCGCAACTACAAAGAAAACAGTTGGGTCTTGCTTCAGAATCCCAATGAAGTCTTTAAGTCGTTAATCTATAATGGTTTTAGAAAAACCTAGGTTAAAAGAAAATCAATTCTAGTTGCTACTAGTATCACACAATAGGCGTGGGGATTAGGTTTCCCAGTTGCTATAGTTCTCCCATATATAGTCTTCAAATCAGGGTTTGCAATCTATGTTACCTTGGTAACAAAGTATTCAATATTCACCGTTAGATGAAAACCTGAATAGATTCAAGCTAATATATTTCAACCGTTAGATTATCTTAGATTATTACACACAAATAAAATGTGACTTCATTTAGATATGGGTAATCGTACCTAAAAGGAAACACTTAGTTGCGTCAATAATAGTTAACCGAAGTTATCCACATGAACACTTTCATATCACCCTTGTTCATCTTAATCACAACTAGTTCAAATGACTCAATGAAACTAGTTATAAAGTGTCAATTGTTTATATTCTTATAGAAATATACAAGACATAATTGAAGCAAAATCAGATTTGATTCACTCGAACCAATTCATGAATATTTTAGCCATGGTTCGCAAATATTGCATTCCTTACTATATAAAATGTATTTGTTCATGAACAAACGATTTTAGAATTTAACCCACTCAAGTATGCAAATGGGTACGTATACTTTAGAGTTCTGGACTTGGTCTGTCCGCCAGTATGTGAACGGGTACGTATATTGTCATTCACGACCGAACTCAGTTGAAATTAGTACGCATACTGGTATGCATACTATAGTTCCCGAACTTCAACTGTTGAATCAGTACGCATACGTGTATGCATACTAAATTCCCGGACTTGAAATACACTTGCAACAGTTAGCATACAAGTACACTTACTATGCTATATCCAATCAATGGTTAGTTGTTCTAAACTCCAATTTCAATCATTGAAACATTCTTAGAAGACATGAAAAGCCGTCTCACACAAACTATTAGCTTCAAAGCAATTTTCAAGTGATCAAATGATTAATACGAAACATTCTGAGTCTACATCAAATAATTTTTTCACATAAATCATATAAGATGTTACTAGGCGATTTTTACATAATCATATTTTGACTTTCGTCAAGAATAAAAGATGAACTTGGTTAAAGCGAAAGCTTACCAACACATATTTCGAGAAATATGTATCAAATATGTATAATGTAAAGTCTATATAGCTATACGAATTTTGTCTCAATATGAGATAGAATAGAAATAAACTTCTGAGTGATAGATGAGTCAAGTCTTCGCATACCTTTTGTTGATGAAGTTCCACAAGCTCCCCTTAGTAGTTCTTCATCTTCAATCGATGAACTCCGTGAAGTCTAAATCTCAACTACACATTCTATCATAATCCGAGACATGGATATAAGTAGATTAGAAATCAAGACTTATAGTTTTGACAACAAAACTTGAAAAATAAGCTTGAGATAGCAACGCTTGCGAGTTCGACCGAGCAGTTCTCTAACAACTTCATTCTTGTTATTTCTGGTGGAGCCGTCTATTCAGAGAGGAAATTATCCTAATTAGGGCAAATCTCTTATGACCGCTCGTTTAAAGACTTCTGTGGGATCAAGAAGCTCTACGAGTACCGTTGGTAGGAAACTAGATAATTGCACTGTTATTATAGTTTTCAATTGTTGATTTGATTGACTGATAGTTGTTGAAAATTTGATTGCACCTAGTTTTTTTGCTCTTGAGAATCTTCTCTTCTGATATAAGATTCACTCAAACTAGATCAAAGTATTGACGGGACCTTTAGAACCGTTTTCGGATCTAAAGACGTTTTGTGATAATCCATTGTTAACAGACTCCATTCGGTGTGTGATTGATCACAAGATATTTTATGTGGTGTTGTGTTGGTTATTGAAGACAAACGAAGATTTTAAGACGACGAAGTTTTCTTATTAGTTTTCGCATCTTGTGAATTATGTACACAAAACTTGATCGGCTGGGATCCAACTAGAATCTGTTAATCTTTGATAGATTTGATTGATTAGTTGCGTGAGAGTTACTTAAAGTTTGAAGTTGAGAGTTACTTAAAGTTTGATTTTGAAATCAGTTGAAGGTGGATCTGTGAGATAGAGATGAATAAGATGGTAATAAAGTAAATCTGAGAAGTAAGGTTCACTATTATGGGTTTGAATTATGGGATTACAGGGTTTTTATTACTAATTGAATTTATGTTAAATCGGCAGAGAAGGGAAATGAAGGAGTTAGGGTTTGTTGTTGTTACAACCTACAGAATCACTTTCTATAGAATCAACAATTAAATATCTTGAATCTCTTCTTCAACCTATCACTAATGTTCTCCCTAGAGTTCAAAAACTCATCTTCAAAGGTATCACCTTTTTTCCTCTCTCTTTTCCTCTGCAAGTTTAAATAACTTTATCTAATAATAAATTCGTTCATGGGTTTTGAACATGGAATGTTTTGGAGGATACAATGAAATTGGAATCAAAAATGGGTCTAAGCTTATGGATGGATTCTTAGGGTGTAATCAAGGGGTAAGTAAATTCGGAAAAGATCGGATTTCTATCATTATAATTGGCCGTTTAGGTAAGATTTTTTTTTGTGTTTTCATGAAATTTTGATTTACTTGGCGAGTGATTTATGTATTGTTTATTTGATTTTAATGACAACATAGTGTGGTACTAATAAGTGTAATTGCTTACTTGGTTGTCTCTGTAATGAAAATAAATTTGAGATGTAAAATCAGGTTTCGCTAGAATGTTAAGAAATCTTAGATTGTGTAGCATACATGAATGAATGAACTATGTAGGGATGCTAATTGTAGAACTGACTAGTGAAGTGTATGCCTAGCTATCTATGAATTGAGATGGAATGTGAGAGGTATAAAATATCTGTATTGTGAGATTGTTGAGTAACCTTGGGTTGTGTTGGTTTGCATTTGTTTTATTTGTTTGATAGCTTTAAATTGATGGGGTTGAATGGGGAATATGAATTAACTAGTAGTGCTTTGTTTCACTGAAAATCCTGTGTTTTATGGTAATGTTGAGAAACTTTAGGTTGTGTATAATTTGATTTTCATTTTAGTTGTTTGGTTTGGTTACATAAAATTGATGATGTTGAATGGGGATATGAATGTACTAGTAGTACACAATGTGTCTGCAAGTTAACTGTGTTGGACTTGCTAATTGAGAAGTGTATACTTCCTCCACTATCATAGCATATCTGTCCCGTTTGTTGTACACTTTGATTTAATTAACCCGGAGTTCTTTTGATCCATACTTTGTCACTGTTTGTCACTGTAAAATAAGATTTACACTATCCTTATTTCTTTATCTCTTATTTGCAAACTTGCAGTACATTTGCAAGATGGACAAAAACGTTCTTCCTTTATCACCTCTGATTCCTTGTTCAATCAATTGCAGACACCAAAACCCCAATTTCAGTTTCCAAAACATATGACAATGTCGTTGGTGAGTAATGATGGATTGTTGCCCGCTAATCAAGGGGGGAGGAGCACAAGACAAAGCAACACCAGCTAAAAAGTTGGGATTCAAGATGAAGTTTCAGAAATTAAACAGAAAAGATGGGTTTTGATTTGTGTTGAATGGATATGTCTTTGATTTTTATGTTGAAATTAAATGCATCTGTGTTTGGTTTTTGTGTTGATTAGAGACTTGAAGATGGTCAAAGACTCAAAGCTTAAACGGGACCACAAATTATCTTAATTAAGTTTTAATTTCAACATTAATTAAACTAGACGGGTTAACCCGTAAACCCGCAAGCTTTACCCGTTACGGGCGCATGTTGAAGAAATGACCACCCGTGAAGAATTTCGACCAACGGGTTTTGTCCCGTGTTAAACCGAACCCGTGTAATCCGCAATAATCCAGCCCTGGCCCGACCGTTTGCCATCTCTATAACCATACAAAGGAGTTTATTAAATTAAACAGAAGAGCCTTTGTCAACAACTCAAATACACTATTACCAAGATTGAATAGAGTGGTTACCAAACATATTTATCATTTACTGTTTGGAATACGATTTAAAGGATTGGTGATTCACGTGCGTGACTCTAGAGGTCGAAGGCGCATGGATATTGAGGAAACTAAGTAGATAGGGTAGTCTGTTTGGTCTCAACTATATGAAGTTGGTATTAGATTTTGTATAGCGTCTTAATTCTGAGAGTATTCAAAATTGGACAAGGTCCCGGGGTTTTTATGCATTTGCGGTTTCCTTGTTAACAAAATCTTGTTTTGCCATTTACTTTACTATTCCGAAATTATATTTGATTTATATAATTTAAAGTAATACATTAATTATGTAACACTTGATACTGATCATATAGAGTTTAGGTTATTACAGAACCTATTATAAAGTGATCGTTTCGTTGTCGTATCGTCTCGATCTTGAATCCATAGTCAATCACACAAGTGATCTTGTTGTTGTATTGTTTCGATCTCGTATTCATAAACGATCACACGAAGTGTGTACCGAAGTTGTTGTATTATCTCGACTTAGTCCGTAGACGATCACAATTGGTATCATAGCAGGAAAACACGAAAAATATCTAACAATCTGTGTTTGGTGCAATCCAACCTATAAGATTTGAATCTAATGGTTGATTAGGTTATCGTATTGCAAGACCATGAATACTCAAAAGTTGAGAATGTTACTAGATTTTTAACTCATGATCAAGGAGTTAAGATGATTAATTGTACATTTGAGTCCAACTCTCATGTCAAATAAGACAGTGAAAAAGATTTGGTAAAACTCCTAAAGCCTATCAGATCTATGTCTACTAGAATATTATTATTAAAGACACAATCTAATCTTCTTAGACAAGAGACCAAAGAAAAGGACATACAACTAAATATTCTAGCCGAGGAGAATATGGATCTCACTGTCAACGTAGAAGCTCTTGATAAATCTTAAGAACAAGGGATTTGGACAAACACACTGACTAATGAGGTGTTATAATTTTTGTTAGAGCACTGCTCGGTCGAACTCACAAGCGTTGTTATCTCAAGCTTGTTTGTCAATTTTAGTTGATCAAAACTATATACTTGATTTATAGTCTACTTATAGCTATGTATCGGATTAGGATAGAAGTGTGTAGTTAAGTATTATACTTCATCGTGTTCACCAATTGAAGAAGAAGATCTACTGAAGAGCTTGGAGGAACTTCATCAACAAAAGGTATGTGGAGACTAAAACTTATATACCACTCAGAAGTTTATTCTATTTTATCTTCTAATGAGACTAAGTCGTATAGCTATATAGACTTTGTGTTATACACATTTAAAATTTCGATCCGAGTTTATCTAGTTTATATATTTCTCGAAATATGTTGGGAGCTTTTTAGCTTTGGCTTAACTTCATCATCTACTTGACAAGTTTAGTTGTAAACAATTTATTTATTGGAAACTAAATATTAAGTCAAGACTCAAGATGATCATATGAAAATTACCTTGAAATTATTGAATTTTTATTGCATACCCTCCCACTAACAAATACGGCAATGCATTACATACATTACACAATATGGCAATAACATGGACAAAAGAGTTGGGAATAAGAAGAATACATCTGGAAGGAGATTGCATATGTGTGATTAAAGCTGCATTTATGTGGACTACTAACACCTGGATTGAAGATATTATTTTTATTTGAAGTACTGCTTTTGATTTCTGGATATGTACTTATGGACCAATAGATGCTAATTATGCAGCTAACATGTTGTTTCCAATTTCATTAGGGGTAGTTGGTGTTTTGAGATCTCAAGCTGGATGAATAATGTTCTACAGCAGGATTGCAACAATATCTCTCATTAAGTTTTGATCAATAAATCATCATTCTTACTAGAAAAAAGTATAATGTTAAGCAAAACAATACTTGGGCCACAAATGCAAAAAAAAAATCTCTATAAAAATTAGAAGATTTTCGGATGTTAAGCAAAACTACCTAAGTATAATTCTACATAATTATAATGTAAAGCAAAATTACCTAAATATAATTCTAAATATTTTAAGGTGCGTTCAAACAGAGAATTCAAGCTAAAAATGATTGTCGCGGTCTTCGGCCATCTTGTTTATTATTAGTATTATAAAATTGTTTTAGCTTCCTAGTTGAAAATCCTGGATTCTCCGCTGCTTCTGAAAATCATGCGCATCGACCTTCTTCAACCCTTTGGTAGTAACTTGAAGGTAACGGCCAACTACGAGACAAGTATTATAAAAGAGAATTAGTTACTTGTCATGATAATAACTTTAGTGTTTGCAGTTTATGACATTGGTATTAATCTATCTTGTTATTATTTCAGACGCTTTTTTTTTTTTTTTTTGATAAACTACTATATACGCATTTTTATATATGTACATGTATCGCCTACTCGATTAGTCCCCAGGCACCCATCACCTGCCTGACGACATTCATTACACAAATGTCACCTAATGTTAACAGTTGAGAAAATGTTTTGTAAAAAAGTTATTACACCCAATAAGATATATCTTACCTATAAAAATTATCTTCACTAGCATCATCAACAACGAGTTGTGAACTTATAACTACACCATTTCTAACCACAACTATCTCCACAGATTTCCCAACATTATCCATTAGTATACCAAAAATCTGCAGCAAATTATGACACAACAATTTTTAAAAACTATTCAACACAAAAAAATAAACAAGATGAAATCATGTTAATAGATAATGTCGCTATCAAATGATGATAATATTACCTCTAACAAACTCTGTACTGGATTTTCATTACATTTAACAATGAGATCGCCTTCTTGTAGTCCAGCGATAGCAGCAGAAGATCCCGCCGTAACCTAGTAAAAAGGTTAACCAATTAATTATGTAATCAATTTTTAATGAATACACCGCTGAAACCTGAACAGAAGAATGACATACATTTTCAATAAATACACCTTTAAAGTTGTTCGAGACCGCTAGCTTCTCTATATTTTCTACATTTACAACATAGAGATTTGCCATCTCCATTCCATACAAAGGTCGGCATACCCTCCTGTGTGAACATACCGATTATTAAACATTTAAAACCACTAGTGACATTTTTGAGTAAAACTCTTGTCAAAAGACTAAACGAACAATTGTAAGATGATTTGTAACATACCCAGAGTCTTTAAATTTCGTAAGGAGTTTGGCAACTACGTTAATCGGTAGAAACGGTGTGAACTTAAAATTATAGAAATTCAGTCCAATTACTTCTCCACGGCAATTGATTAGCGGCCCCCCGACACCACTCTATGAAAGAAAAACAAAAAATTAGAGTAATCCTATCAATATGGATGCCATCCTAATTAAAAATAATTTTCAATATTTTACCGTTTCATATAAGAGATTAAAAGTTAAAATTTTACTTTTGCTATTCTGCAATCTGCTCTTAAGAGCTCTTTGCAATCCAATCCGCAGACATCAAGACTACAACAAAAATGAGGCAATTACAAACAACATAGACGTTTGAAGCATTTTGTTAAACTAATTTACGTAAATAAAATATACCTAAATTGACCAGGAGCTACCATGAACTCAGCATCTTCGAAACGACCTAGAGCTATTACCGTTTCACCGGGACATATTTTAAAAAAAGCTGAATGTGGCGGGCTTATGGTTCTTGCAACTGTACTAACACTATCTTCCTCTAGATTTAAGCTAACATAGTCATCCAAATGCCTCTGAATGGCAACAGGCAACGCTATTTCAGACTTTATTTTGATGACGAGAATGTTGTAATGAAAATCATAAAAATCAACTTCGCCTTCAAAGGATTGACTATCAAAAAGCCGGACTTCAATCTGAAATTTTAATACATCCCCATTAGTTATTTTTTCTTTCATTTAAAACAAATAATAAAAAGCAAGAATCATTTTACCTTGAGATCATCTAGGAGGCTAGGTGGTTTAGCATCGGTCCTTACAAGACTCGCCGAAGTAAGAATAGAACTTGTAAATGTGCTACCAGACTTTTCGGATGCTATAATTGTTCCGGAACCAAGGAAAAAACGCTTTCCACCTAAATTTAATAATAAATAACAATTAAAATAAAGCTATAATACAAAAACAAATGAGTGAATTAGATACACACCATTGGTAGAGGCGATGCTCACAACAGACCGAGAAGCCTTTAAAGCTGCTCTTTTTACCTCGATTGCTAAATCCATATTCTTGTATATGTAAGTGTCGAATTTCTCGCCAAAGGAATTGACTTTGATCCTAGCAAGACCTGTTCAAGCAATGTCGTAAAGCTCTAAACACTTGTTATCATTAAAAGAAATGAATGATGCTAAGTCTCTGAATTCACAAAAAAAAAAAAAAAAAAACCGAGGAAACTAAGATTGTTAGTGGTAACACAATTATCTAAAAATCAGTTTACGAGGGTTTTAGTTACAAATACTTAGAGCATGACTAGACTACGTACAAAAACAAATACTATTGGGGTTCCAGTAATCCTCGCAGGAAAAATTCTTAGTACCCTTAGTAATTTGACACCCCATTAGTAATGTTAAAAAAAGAATAACTCTTCTTAATACTTACACCTATAGTGCATGACATCTCTTTTGCGTTTCCAAGGACCAAAATCCGCATACCCAGAGCGTCCATCAAAAGGCATGGCCAAACAGTTTCCCCCTACGTACCAAAGAAAAAGCAGAACTATAAGTTCAATGGTGAAAAACTCAATCTATGTATTTAACACAGAATTTAGCACAACGGTAACTAACCGGACTAAAAAGTATATCCATATCAATGGACTAGAAACTTCTAACTAAATCGAGCTCCGAAATTCGAATCCAAATTTCAACTAAGAATAGTCCATCACAGTGAGGCAAGAAAGAAAATAAACTTTTCTTCATCGAAGTTACCTTAAGATCTACAGCGGAAATCGATATTTTGACCAGAGATTTTGTTGGAGACGAGGTAGGTGGTAAAAAAAAATAGCCGGAGAGAGACGAGAGAGTATCTGTCACGCCCTAAGTTCAGAGATATATGAAGGTTATAAAGGTGGACAGAAAAAGTTATTGACCTATTTGATTTCCAAAAATTACCGCGGGGCAGGACTACCCAAAACAGCACACACACATGTTTCGGCAGTTTTGGAGTGGTCTAACCCTATGGTCGGTAAAAAAAAATCACTCTTTGATTTCAGGTAATTTAGGTTGCTCGTCTTTGAAATAGGGCTTGCTCTATACAAGAAAAACACCACTATGGGACTTGCTATAATAGATATTATTGGATCCAGGTTGGGGCTGAGCAGCAGATTTAGCCTGATTCGCTTCTAGTCCACCTAAATGGGTGATTGTAGATGTCCATCCACGTCCAATCCGTCATCCCAAGATTGGTCATCAGCAGATACACGGATGGGCGGGTTGGTTAGTGGATTATAGTTTATATGTTAATGCTTGAATTTGATCAACAGTATTTCGTAGACGGATGAAATTTATATGTACAGCACATAAGAGAAAGAAAATCTACTATGAGAACTAGTGAGTTTTAAAATTCTTTTATCATTTATCTTGGAAGTATTCGACCGACATTTATATTGGAAGTATTCGACCGACTGCGAAAGCAACAATGCAAACAAAGAAAATGATATGAATTGGAAAACATTGCTAAAAAATAGAGCATGAAATCAGTTAACCATCATTCGCTTCACATCCGCTCCAACGCTGTCTTACTGATAGGAATTACACCTGATGATGTTACTAGAGCATCTACAAGTACATCATGGGGTGTCATAGGGATGACCCCCTCGTCCAAGATTTGGCGAGAGTAAGACAAAGCAACTGCAAAAAAAAAAAATGCAGCCAAAACTTATACGAGGAAATCGAATTGATACCCTAAACAACATGAAGAGCAAATGCTTAAAAGAAAAGAAAAAAAAATGAAGAGAAAATAGTTGTTTCTACCTAGGAGAGGTTGTTTCCACTGCCGTTCGGAAGCAAGTGCTTGATATTTCAGCAGAAACGTGTCGTAATACCTATTATCCATGCACAAGAAAAAAGAAAAGTAGAAAATGAAATTCCAATCGATCAATGTAAAATTCAAGATACAAGTATGCCAAAAGGAAGAATTGTTTTGCTGTTAAAAAGTAAGCACGATATATATTATGAATTTACCCTCCACCACGACCCAAGCGTCTTCCTGATTTATCAAAAGCAAGTCCTGTCAACAAAAACAACAGGAAGCAAGGCACTCAATCAAAAAATGGATCCAACATAACCCTGAAAACAGCCAAGAAAAAGGAAAACAAAATAAACTCACCAGGCAGGAGGAACAGGTCAACTGGATCACTTGCCTGCATAACTGCACAGGACAAAAATTCCTAATTTAGGTAGAACAATCCAAGTTCCGTTGCCCTCTTAAAAACGATACTACAAATCCCAGATGAAAGAATATATATTTTGATGCTTTTAGTGCGACCCCCAACAAATCAATCACAATAAGAGGGTTAATCAGCAATGAGCTAAAGAGGTGATTTATTTATCTAGCTACAAAAGACTAAATACGACAAACTGCTACTCATCATCCTTATGACACTTGCGATCGAACATCATTACACTTTAAGGTCACCGTAGGTGAAGAGTACTACTGAAGTAGCCCTATCTAATGTTTGTTGAACAGAAAATTTGAACATACTAATTTACCGAAAAAATGTAATAGCACTTCATTGTCAATCAGATACTTTTAGCTTATAGAAATAATATAAAGACCAGACCAGAAATAAGAAACAATACAACGATAAAGAAGCAAGAGAAATATCAAATATACTAATAAGAATAGTATACCATCTTCACGCTGGTTTCCATCAGAATCTTCTGGTGCTGGTTCCAAAATGTTCATCGAGTTCGCTATTAGGTCATGAATGCTTGAGATGTTGAACATTCTCATATGACAATTCTTATCCTCCACCCTTGGAACATATAGCTTCTTCTTTATCTCGGTGTGATTATCTTGATCTGTACAGCAATAACTAACAAATTACATGAGATTAGACATAACATTTTAGTGATTAGACATAACATTTTAGTACCACCAGTAAGATGAGTCTTAGGTATGTTTGAGCAATTGCTTAAGTTTTTTTGACATATTGAAGAGAATCACATATACTGGTTAAAAGCCCAACCTAACTGCACAAAGCTAATCTGTTCAAAACTGTCTTAAGTATATAGGTCTTCTTAGGCCAGAAAAGGGAGAGATGGACCTTGAAAACAAAACAATTAAGCTACAAAAATATAATAAATGGTTATAAACATTATATATATATATATATAAATAAGTACTAAACGGTTAAACATATATATAAGCAAAAACTGCGCACTCATACTGAATCTAATCCTCTAAATAGATCAATTGAATGTTACGGTTGCTTAGGAGCAAATTATTGTCCTATTTCGGTTGCCAAAATGTGGCATCCAACAGGGTTGATATCGACTCTAAAACTCTGGGAAATCATGCTTGGATGACTATAGGTTGTTTCATCGCAAAAGAAGATGATTAAGGAAAGGTTGATACTTGATAGGAAGGCCAAGAACTGATGAGTGATGGCCGAGTAGTTTGGATTCCAAAATAACAGTCTGGTTTTTCCTTCTGATCAATAAGAATTACTTAATACCTGAAATGTACAAATTGCTCTTCTACCAAGTGGGCATCATTGCGCAGTTTTATCCAGCACAGTACACCTTAGCTCTGTGAGTTATGCGAAGATAAAATTGTGCAAAAATGCCTGCTAAACTGAAGCGTGAATTCTAGATTTCCAGTATAAATAGACGATCAGCTTGTCGACCAAAAGAATATTTGTGGATTGTCAGCCTCAAATATGAGATATTCTCCACAAATCTCTGCCTTTCACTATCTGCTTTCCTCCCACGTAAATTTCCATGTCTCGGTTGTTTCAGAGCCAACTTTCACATATCAACCCAGACAGATCTACCCAACTCATCTTTAACCTTCCATCTGATTTTCGTCAAAATGAAACCCAAAAACCACGCTACCTACTAATCAGCACTACCACCATCATCCACAAGAACAAAGCATTATAGTCACTTTGGAGTGCAACCTAAATCTTGCTACACTATGCAACTTAGAGGGGCATTGTGTCCTGTTAAAGCATCCTAATTATTGCAATCACTGTTATATGCTGGATTATGTCTTTACTAATGAAAACTCAAAACAGGAAATTCAATACTGGTATCAATATACAACATACCATAACTAAACTAGGTAAGTGAACAATCAAATCAATCAAAGACCCATCTTTTGATATGTCATTTCTCTTATTATCTCATTGCAAAACTTCGTGAAGCATATTCGATGAGAATTAGCCTCTCTTTGATTTGTCATCGAATATGCTTCACGAAGTTTTGCAATGAGATCATAAGAGAAATGACATATCAAAAGATGAGTCTTTGATTGATTTGATTGTTCACTTACCTAATTTAGTTACGGTATGCTTGTATATTGATCCCAGCTGCATCGAATTTCCTATTTTGAGTTTTCATTAGTAAAGCATCCTAATTATTTTTGGCGTTAATGAAAACGAACACGATGACAGAGCAATGGAAGTTTCCTTTATGATAGCATTCCGAGTCTGAGGTTTCTATACTTTCATGAATTACACGAGGTTGCCAAATTACATTCACATTTAATTGCCTATGTACATCTACTAGTAGAAATGTTTTACAAGGAAACATAAGAACTTAAAAGTCGAGCATAGATATGTGAAATGATTGATACATACCTTTAGGTGGATGAGACAAGATTTGCTCAAGAATCTGTGAGGTTTCTACTTCACGTAAGGGAGTGCAGCTTATATAAGCACACAGCCTCTTACTGGATTTAAACCACGAAGATTCCAGTACAAGATTCTGTATAGCAGCATCTGAAAAGAAACAAATGTTAGAAATAGGTGAAGGATGGACACCAACATTGCCTCTGTGCTCAACTTAAATTTTCAAGTTCAGTATTTCTTTCCTATGTGTTTATGCTTGTTCCTGCAAGCTACAGGTTCATTAACACCTTTCCATGTAAATAATAAAAAAGCTGAAACAAACAGTCTTTTCTGCATATCCAGAAGTGATAATATAGATACATCATCTTCAATTCAATTTAAACCACAAAGTAGAAATAGTAGTAGCTTGGATTTCCATTCTTCAAGTAATTTTATCTTATTCAGATTTCTATTACTACAATTTAGCTGTTTAATATGAATTAATCAACAAATTTCATTTTCCATATCTGATTCGTCAACTTAAATCTAATTTCAAGCACAAATTTGTTCTAATCAGGACATCAAACGTACCTAAAATTACATTAATTAGGGCATAGACATAATAAAAGTTGAAGTCTAACCTTCTTGAGATTTCTGGGAAGAAGGCATGGATTTGAGATCTTTCTTGACTTTGGTTCTAAGAATTCGTTTCTGTTGAAAGAGAGAATCAAGATCAGGGTTTGCACTTCCACTTCCGGACATTGTGATGTTGGAGGAGGTGGAGTAAGAATGAGATCTGCTGTATTGGATAGTAGCAGGACGAGAGAAGAAGAAGAATGGAGTTGGTGGTGCTGGTAGTGTCGCTGCTATAGTGCCCGCTTGTTGGTTCATCAAGGATTTCTTTAGTACTAGTAGAATTAGCAGCTGTTTGCGTGTTCTCATTCTACAGTTTTTTTTTTATAAACTATTTTTCACTCCCACGCCACTTCATCATTCTTAATATGTTATATATATAGACTTGTGCACATGTGATAAATAATTTTCTAGTCACTCACACTTTCATTCAAATAGCTTAGAATGTGTGATGCTTTTGTTGGATTTGAGGAGTGCTGGCAAAGTGCAATCTGGATCAGAAGCTCAGAGAACGAAAAAAAAAAAATCACCACATTGCGTGCTTTACAATATGATTCAGTTCACAACAAAGTTCATTGCAATCTACTATAGGTCCTCTTATTTAGAGCGTGCGCGTTACAGAACTTAACAACTACATTAATCTGGTAAACTGATCAGAGTTACCAAATATATAAAAATGAAAATAGAACTAAAAGTACGGGAAATATACCCCTGAACCTCTTTCCACAAACACACATGCTGTATATGGTGGGTGTCCCTTCTGCGATATCAACTCCACATAAGCAGCAGCATCGATTCCTGCCACTCCATCAGGTACAAAGGATTGCAGAGAAAGACAGTTCTCCCCTTGACAGTGCAACTGATAATCCATATTAGAGCAATAAATATTATCGTCGCCATCATCAGAGATGTATGCGGATTCTTTCATCTTAGCTTCAAAGAAAGCACGCGGTGCAGGATTCACGGGCCGTGCAACCTTAAGTTTTTTGGAACCCAAGTTGTAAACTTGCAAATAGTAACCGTCAAACCAGTACAGAAAAATCTGGTCAGAGGAACTGAAGATACGAGTAGGAGGTGCACTAGTATTACCGACGCAAAAACAACAGGGATCTGGTGGAAAGTGCGGTGATTTCCAAGAAGAATTCACACGGGCATCAAAACTCTCCTCCATAACCCAGGCTTGCTTGACTTCACCCCTCAATAAATACAAATCGATTTTGCAGCAACAACAGCAACTACTATTACTACTACCATTACGATCATGTTGAGG
The DNA here is from genome assembly GCA_023529315.1 of Papaver bracteatum. Lineage (NCBI taxonomy): Eukaryota > Viridiplantae > Streptophyta > Magnoliopsida > Ranunculales > Papaveraceae > Papaver > Papaver bracteatum. Next base: position 912,501 of record JAJJWX010005194.1, read on the forward strand.
TCGATGATAACAATCACTTATTCCATTACATAATTTTTTTTCTAAATATGCAATGCAAGGAAATCCTTTGAACTCCAGAAGATGGGGATAAGTAACAGATAGGTGTTGTTGCTGCTCATCAGTTGCACTTTTAGATGGGAGTTGAATGAACTGAAACTTCTCATCATGGATATTGAACGAGAGTAACATCTCCATCTCATTAGCTCCTTCAGCTCCCACAATAGTTTTTTTAATCTTCCAAACCAAACATTCACTACCAGAACTACAAAAGTGTAGAAACAGAGAAAGAGATAGTGAAATGGGTTATTATTTCCATAGGAGAACCTCCTGTTTTATACACTTAGGTATCCTATTCTGCCTCCTTTCAACTCACACAATTAGGGTTAGGAGAAAATATCTCTAACACTCACACTAACTCTACAGTAGTTTAACTCTATAGTTGTAGCTGTACAGTGGCAGTATGACATATTCATGACTCATTCCAACACTCCCCCTCAAGCAGGTGCGTAGATATCATGCATTCCTAGCTTGTCGAGGAAAGAGTTGAATGGTCGACTAGGAACTCCTTTAGTAAGCATATCTGCAATCTGGTCTTCGGTTCTTACAAACGGAGTGCTGATAATCCCAGCATTCAACTTCTATTTAATGAAATGTTTGTCCACCTCCACATGCTTTGTTCTGTCATGCTGGACTGGATTGTGAGCAATGCTGATGGCAGCCTTGTGGTCGCAGTACAACCTCATAGGATCTCTAGGACTGAAACCAAGATCTGTCAACAATATTCGTAACCACAATAGCTCACATATTCCATGAGCCATAGCCATAAACTCAGCTTCTGCACTTGATCTAGCTACAACTGATTGCTTCTTGCTGCGCCAAGTTACTAGGTTTCCTCCCACAAATGAACAATATCCAGAGGTAGACCTACGATCAATTACGGAGCCTGTCCAATCTGCATCTGTGTATGCTTCAACCTTTGTGTGGTTATTCTGAGAAAATAAGAGTCCTTTTGCTGGTGACGACTTTAGGTAGCGAAGTATTCGGTACACTGCATCCATATGTGTCTCTCTTGGAGCATGCATAAACTGACTTACAACGCTCACATAGTATGCAATATCAGGACGAGTGTGAGAAAGATAAATCAATCTACCCACTAACCTCTGATATCTTTCTTTATCCACCGGAATACCATCGGTGTCTTCTCCAAGTTTCTGATTCGGTTCCACTGGTGTGTCGATAGGTTTGCAGCCTAGCATTCCTGTCTCAACTAGAAGGTCTAGGACATATTTCCTTTGAGAGATGTAAATGCCCCTTTTCGATCTTGCCATTTCAATTTCTAGGAAGTAGCACAATTCTCCAAGGTATTTTATTTCAAATTCCTTGGCCAAGTAAGATTTTACCTTCCCCATTTCTACCACATCATCGCCTGTCATTATAATGTCATCCACATAGACAATAAGCATGGTCAGCTTTCCGTTCCTTGAACGTTTGAGGAATAAGGTATGATCTGCCTGACTTTGCCGAAATCCATATCTCCGCATACTTTGGGTAAACCGTCCAAACCACGCCCTTGGAGACTGCTTCAGACCATATAAGGATTTCTTCAACTTACATACTTTACCTTCATTAGTGGTTGTTTGAAATCCAGGAGGGATGTCCATATATACTTCCTCTTCCAAATCACCATTAAGGAAAAAATTCTTCACATCGAACTGATGAAGTGGCCAGTCCTTGTTTGCTGCTACGGATAACAAGACACGAATAATATTCATCTTAGCAACAGGAGCAAAGGTTTCTTGGCAGTCAATTCCATAAGTCTGAGTGTAGCCTTTAGATACTAATCTTTACTTATGTCTTTCAACTGTTCCATCGGACTTGTACTTCACATTAAATACCCATTTGCAACCGACTGTATTCTTCCCTTTTGGCAGTTTGACCACATCTCAGGTGTCATTCTTGTGTAGGGCTTCGATTTATTCAATTGTAGCTACCTTCCACTTTGGATCAGCAAGAGCATCTTCAATCCTTGTAGGTATACTCACATATGATAATTGGTTTGCAAACGCAACATAAGTAGGAGACAACCGATGAGAAGACACAAAGTTAGAAATAAGGTGGTCAGTAGAAAAACCATATCGAGTTGGAGGATTACGAGTACGAGTAGGATATCTAAAAGAACTCGGGTTTTCTTCTTCCACCACATTGGTAGACTCATCAGCTGAAATTTCATTCTCGTCAGTACTCAAAGTAGTTTCAATCTGAGGTTCTAGTTCAGAATTACCTGTCACCGGAGTAGACAATTGATGAGGCTGAGAGAGAGGGACTTTGTCTCTTCATTTGTACATTTGAAGTTGAAGAAGTGAAGGCGCCGTTGGTGGAGTAGTCTCACTTTGTTGAAGTAGTGAAGACGCCGTTAGTGGAGTAGTCTCACCTTCCTTATTTATGTTAGGTGCAGAGCATAGGTCATACCATAAATCATACCCATACTGATCTTCACCAATTCTACTATCCCTCTGAAGAGAAGTCTCAACTCTCGATAATTAAGGGGTATCTTCACTAAAGGTTACATCCATAGACACAAAAACTTTACCAGTGGGAGGGTGACAACACTTGTAACCTTTTTGGGTAGATGAGGGCCCTAAGTAAATGCATTTAAGAGCCCTAGGATCTAGTTTATCTCTTCCATGTTTGTGAACATGAACATAACAAGCACATCCAAACACTTTTAGTGGTACCCGTACAGGAGGTTGAAATGAAGTACCATCGGAAAGTGCCTCTAGTAGTGTTTGAAAATCAAGAGGCCGAGAGGGCATCTTGTTAATCAAATGTGTTGCCGTAAGAATAGCATCGCCCCAATACATTTTTGGCACATTCATACAAAACAGTAAGCATCTAGTAACTTCTAGCAAATGACGATTCTTACGTTCAGCAACTCCGTTTTGATGAGGGGTATCGGTACACGTGGTTTGGTGAACTATTCCTTGATCTAAGAAATAAGATGATAATCCGTGGTTTAGGTACTCACCACCACGATCAGATCTTAACACTTGAATCCTCTTGTTGAATTGGGTAAGGATAAACTTATGAAATATTTTGAAGACAGAGTAGACTTCACTTTTGTCCTTCAATAAGTATACCCATGAGACTCTGGAGTAGTCATCAATGAAAGTAACAAACCACCGTGCATCGGAAGAACTAATTACACGTGAAGGACCCCAAACATCACTATGTATAATTGCAAAAGGAGATAAGCTTTTATTTATACTTAAAGGATATGGGACACGTTGATGTTTAGATAACTCACACACTTCACAGTGGAGTTTCGATATATCTAGTGCAGAAAATAACTTAGGAAATAACTTTTTTAAGTACCCAAAAGAAGGATGTCCCAATTGTTTGTGCCATAACCGGATTTGCTATTCTACCTTAGATATGCTTGTTGAGTTGTAATCCCTTGTACTGTCATCTTGTGTTTCCCCTTGCAAGTCCAAGTAGTAAAGGCCCCCTCTCTATTTACCAAGTCCAATCATCGCTCCTGTGAGTAGGTCCTGAAATACACAATGTGAGTCAAAAAAGGTAACGCTGCACTTTAACGCTTTGGTTATTTGTCTGATAGAGAGCAGGCTAGAAGACAAATTCGGAACATGTAACACAGTAGATAAAGACATAGATTTGGTTATGGGTATTTGTCCTTCACCCTTGAAAATTGTTGGAGATCCATTTGCTTTCAAGATACAAGGTTTACTAGGACTTGTACTATAAGTAGAGAAAAGATTTGTGACCGTGGACATGTGGTCAGTTGCTCCACTATCGATAATCCAAGACCCTTTAGATTTATCGCATGTAGTGTTCAGTTCCCTACCACAATTATCTGTGTTACCTGGTTGAGCTAAGGAAGTAGACTCAGCAGCATTTTCCTTGGATGATAGCATCCGCGCACATTCTTTAATCATCCGTTCCAGCTGGTCTTGAGATGAATGAGAATAGCCACTCGCTGCTGATGTAGGTTGAGGTTCCAGCTCATCAGTGGTGTTATATGCCCTTGAACCACTGCTACGACCTCCTCTTCTTCCTCCACTACTGCCACTCGAGTTTCCCCCTCTTCTAATGTTGTTCTGCCATTGCAGACAACCATTGAGCTTGTAACAAGTCTCCCTGGTATGTTTACGCTTGTGACAATAATCACAGTACAATGAGTCTTTCTCATCAGATTTTTGGTTGTTTTCGCGGGTTGATGTTGGTGGAGTAATCACATTTAAGGCTGAACTTTCCTGTGACATTGGAGGTATCATAGCTGCTCGACGAAGTTCTTCCGATCTAACTGTGTTGTTTGTACCATAAGTAAAAATACCACTTAATGGGCCAAATTGTTACTTGAATCATCTTTTGGTCCTCATCCAAGCCCGCTAACCAGTCAACCAAAGCATCCCACTCGCCTGCACAGACCGGTCAATGGTCAAAGCCAGTCAATGGTCAAAGTCGGTCAACTGTCAAAGTTAACATCCGGTCAAGTTCAATGGTCAAAGTCAACTGAAGGTCAACTATCGAAGTAAGTCGCACCCCTAGCCAATTTTATGTCTTGCATCCAGCAACGCAGATAACCAATTCCCAGCCAATTTCCAGTCTGCCAGCCAGTTATGCCGCCAGCCAGCCCATCTAGTCTGATAGGCTTGATTATCTTTTGACCGAGTCCATCGATTATCTTTGACCAGTCCATCAGTCTGCCAGTCCATCCATTATGCAGAATTAATACATGGATACATGAATGTGCAGTTCCATGCAACATTCATTCCAGCAGTTTCAGCCATAAATCATCATGAAGGCATGCAGAATTGAATTCCAGCAGTTTCAGCCATGCAACACTAATTGCAGCAGTTTCAGACATGCAGAATTAATTACAGCCGTTTCATATAGAATTGAATATGGAGGCATGAATGGGGCAGTTAATGCGATTTATTCTTATGTTGAAATTAGTTACTGCATTGTATAAATAGGAAGAGCAGAAATGAAAATAGGGGGAGAAAAAGGAAGAAAAAACAGAATGTAATACTATGATCAATAAAAATTACTCCCCAAGGGGATTCACCCGTGGACGTAGGAAACTATGCTGAACCACGTAAAACCTGTGTCAATCTCTTTTGTTTGTTCGCCAAATCATCTCCTAACCAAAAAATCACACCAAATAACCAATTTCATCGTGTTTCGTGCCCAAAAGTAATTTTGGGTACAAACATTGGCGCCGACTAAGGGGAACTATGATAAAAGGAATCGTGTCCTCCCATTGAGAAAGTTGTACAAAACGCTTCAAGATCGTATCCGTGAAAAAGCAATTTGAGCGTCTAGAAGAATCACTGCTGCAGTCCAGTTGATCACAATCGATGCTGATTGATTTGCTCATAATAGTCATGATCGATCCAAAAACGCATTGCTCTTTGTCCATATAGTAGCTGTCCAGCTGAACGCAGCTGCTGCTGTCCATATAGTCGCACATATTGCAGTCCAGTTGATCGCAACTACTGCAATCAAGATTCATTGTTTCAGGTTTGCTGAAACTGTTACCTTCCGAAACCACTGAAATTGCATCACAACGAAGTCTGATGAAAACGTTGCCAAAATGTTCGGTCCGCTGTAAAAAGTTAGAGCGGAATACCATCAAAATTGTTGGCACTATATTCGATCCGCTGCACGTTACATGGCGAAAAATCACTATTAAGACTGGTGAAACCCCCGCAAGAACGTTCGATCCACGGTGAAAGATGTCGAAAAAGCATCATCAAAACTGTTGCTGGATGTTCGATCTGCAACGTGGCTTGGTCCAGTTTTGTTTCCAATCACTGCAGACCAGCTGATCGCAGCTGCTGCAGACCAGTTACATACAGATACGGCAGTCCATCATCGCAGTCGGAAGCCACCAGAGCTGATTCACTGCAAAAATTACCAAGATTGATGCCAGGATGTTCGATCCGCAGCATGTTCAGGCCCGGAGTTGTAAAAAAAAAAAAACAGCAAAGACAACAGTTTCAGGAAACTGTTACAAAAGTACGCGATGAAAAGACCACAGTTTCGCATAATTGTTGCAAAGGAAAAGCATCAAAGATAACAGTTTCTACAAAAGTGTTACAAAAGGTTCGAGGGGTAAAGATCACTTAACGAGGTAAAGATCGCATAACTGCTCTTCCCTGTGTGTACTCTCCATGTTGCTGAGTACCAAGAGTTGAAAGCTGACACCCGGAGAAAGTTTCATATTAAGTCAGTTAATCATGCATTGCGCATATGGAATGAACCGAATGGGTGTAGGTGCTGGTTCAATGTGTGCTTGAGAAACATGCCGAGATGAAGGAATTACAAGAGAAAGCCAAGAAGAAACCTAAACAGGATGATCAGGAAGCTGTGAACTTGAGGTTGTGTAGGGGTAAGCTCCGACATGGTTTATATGCTGCTGCGATTCGCACTCTCACTTCTAGTGGAGTTGCGTCCAATAATGAAGGTACACTGGCTGAACTTCGTTCCAAGTGCTAAGTAGACTAAAGAGTTTCCCTAAGGGAAAAGCTTGTGGAAGAGACGGTTTCCATGCACAACATCTTCTCGATGTTCTCAGTGGGCCAGCAGCTATTATTTCAGATGAGTTACTTGCCTCCATCACAGAAGTGGTTAACTTATGGCTATCAGGCTCTTGCCCGTCGGTTTTGGGAGAATATATGGCCAGTGCTCCTCTCACCCCACTCATCAAACCTGGTGGTGGATTGCGGCCTATAGCGGTTGGCACAATATGGAGGAGACTTGTCTCTAAATGCGCTGCATCTTTTGTTGGCAAGGAAATGAACTCATATTTGGGTGATTTCCAGTTTGGAGTGGGGACTAAGTGTGGTGGAGAAGCAATTCTACATGCTGTGAATCGCGTGTTGGAAGAGAAAGGGGACCAAAATACGCTTTCCATGTTGCTGGTAGATTTCTCTAATGCGTTCAATCTCATAGATAGAACAACCATGATCTTAGAGGTACGTAGGTTATGTCCTTCGATATCTCGTTGGGTTGAGTTTTGTTATGCTTCACCAGCACGACTATATTATATGGACCATGTGCTTTCTTCTGCTCAGGGAGTGCAACAAGGTGATCCTTTAGGGCCACTTTTGTTCGCTCTTACTCTCCACCCGCTAGTCTTGAGTATTTCAGAAAGGTGTGATCTAGAACTGCAGGCTTGGTATCTTGATGATGGTACGGTGATTGGGGACACTATTATGGTTGCTAGAGCTCTGAGGATAATTCAAGAAGAAGGTGTTGCTAGGGGGTTGTTTTTGAACATCAAGAAGACTGAATTGTTTTGGCCCTCTCTAGACCCCAGGTCAGCCGTTGCAGGTATGTTTCCGCCTGATATTTGTAGGCCAGATAAGGGAGTTAAGCTTCTAGGTGCTCCTATTAGCCTTGATGCTCAATTTAATGCGGATCTGGTTGTTAAAAGAGTGCAAAAAACTATACAGCTCATTGATGCAGTGGAAAAACTTGAAGATCCACAGTGTGAGCTTCTTTTGTTTAGAAACTGTGCTGGAGTTTCTCGCTTATATTTTGCTTTACGCACTACCTTTCCAGACTGCACTTTTGCGGCTCAAGATTTGTTTGACTCTCGTCTCTACAAGTTCCTACAACATATAATAACAGGAGATGGTCCAGGGTTCGGCCCCTTGCAAATGCGATTTTCCACGCTGCCCCTCAGACTAGGTGGTTTTGGTGTTTACTCGATGCAAGACACTATGAATTACTGTTATTTGGCGTCGTGCTTGCAAACACTAGAACTGCAATTTGTCATATTGAGGCACACCGGAATCAGTGGTTTTAGCTCCCATCTTGAGCGTGCTGCAGCTTCTTTCAACTCTCTGTGTAGTCATGTTTCTCCTATATGCGTCGATAACACTGCCACCCATTCTATGTCAACTCTGGTAACTGTTTATTTTGATGCAGTAAAGAAGAACTTGACTTCCCAATTCAAGTTGTCTGAACGTGATTCATTCCTATGGCAGAGTAACCAAATGAAGCATGCCCTGGATTTCTTAATGGCTATCCCCATCCCTGGTTTAAATCAGCAAATTGGTTCGAGGCAGTTTAGTGCAGTATTATGTTATAGACTTGGTATTCCCTTGTTTGAACCAGATAGTTTGTGCCCCTTCTGCAAGAGAGAGATGGGTGTTTTTGGCGACCATGCAGTGCACTGTATAAATGAAGTTGGTTTAAAATTTCGACATGACTTAGTACGTGACACGATTGCATACATCTGTTATCGAGCAGGGTGCTTGCACGGAAAGAGGTGGACTTGGGTATGCTTGCGAACAATGGTACTTCTTTGAGACCGGCATATGTTCTTGTGCTCAATTGGGACAATGGTCGGGACGTTTGCTTCGATGTAACGATTGTGTCGCCCTTTGCTGGGAGTAATGGTCGTACTTTGGAAGGGGGCAGGCTATCAAGGATGTTGTCAGTCGCAAAAATACCAAGTATTTAGAAAAATGCACTGCACAAGGATATGGATTTGGTGCTTTGGCTTTCACTACCCTTGGTGAATTTGGGGACGGAACAACAGACTTCGTTCAGCGGCTCCGCAACTATATTGCTAGTCATGATGCTAATGTGCATGTAGGTGATTTCCTTTTTCATAGGTTAAGTGTGGTAGTTCAAAAAGGAGTTGGAGCCCAGCTTATTGCTAGGATTCCGACTAGTTTCTTGTATGATTAATTGGCAACTTCAATTTAAATTAAAAAAAAACTACAAATTTCAGAAATAATTCAAATTCAAAAAAAAAAAAACTCCCGGAGTCCATGCCCGACGGCCTTGCCCGGCCGATTAATTGGTCAAATAGGCGAGTAATTGAAAGATCGGAGAGTTATAGAAAGATCGGAGATTAATTGGAGATTAATTGCCGATTAAACGCAGGTATAGATTCGGTGTAGCGCGGCTCAAGTTAATTTAATGGCCTTTGAATGATTCCACCCCATTTCTGTTGCCTTGCGGATATGTACACCCCACTTGGGCTTGGTCTAAAATTTTGTTTCGTTGATATCTTCTTCGTCTCATGTCCGAATTGGAGGAATTTTGGCTCGTTGCGGTCGCATTTCAATATACTACGACATGAGGGTCAAATTTTACAATTAGGGAATAATATTTTTCGGGTCCAACAACATGTTTGAAGCATGGGGCTAACCGACCAATTTTGCTTCATCAATAACTTCTCCTTCGTGCATCCAAATTGAGTGATTTTTGGCCCGTTGAGATCGTATGTCCATTCCCAACGTCGTGAAGGTGAAATTTCAATTTTCGGAGAAAATTAAATTTTTAGAAATTTAAAATGACAGCACCAGAAACGGTCACGTTCAATCACCACCGAAAATACTGTAGTCCAGTTGATCGAACTGCTGCAGTCCTTTTCTACGTAAATATTACAGTCAGTTGATTGAACTGCTGTAATCCAGTTTCATAGCAACATCTGCTGGCATGTTGATCGAACTTCCACAACCCCTTTTAATTCCTACAATCCAGTTGATCGAACTGTTGTAGTACGAATTTACCCAACATTGTTTCAATACAGTTTTACTCACCACTGCTTCAGTCCAGTTTTATGCATAACTATTACAGTACATCTAATCGAGGCTGCTAAAATACAGTTCCGTGGCAACTGTTTTCAACCCAGTTTGGACTTAACTGGTGCGTTCCAGTCCCACAGACAAATCGATTACTGAGTCGAGATGGGATGCTAAGGCATCTGCATACTATTCATCGTCGTTGGAAAACACCGTCATAGCCAGTGGGCATCCTAATCACTTCATAAACGAAGTCGCAGTAACATTTTAAATATGGTAAGTATACAATTTACATATTTTTTTCCTTTTTCTTTTCATATATTCATGCATATTTTTGTTCAATAAGACACCTTTAATGTGGCGAGCATTTTTCTCAACGAGAGGATGCACACATTTTAATTCTGCGCGCATCTGGAATAGTGGGATTGGCCCCCCGCGCGAATTCCAGATAGCAGACATCTTCAAAATTCAAAATTCCATGCGCGAGCAAAATGCAGCAAGGCAGTGCACCCTTGTGCGAGCATTGAGCAGCATGGAAATCACTATTTACTGGGGGCGAGTTGCATATCACTTCAACGTGACTGACTATCACTTGGGGGCGAGATATGTGACACCTCATGGTTTGAAATGACTCCTTTGGGGCAGGCTTCGTAAACACTCTATACGATTGGGGGCAAGTTACATAGCACCTAAATGCAATGCGGAGTTCAGCTTCCGAAAATCGGAACTTCAGGTAACCCGAACTTCTTAATCCTCCAACAAATTGCAGGATTAAGAGGGGGCGAGCATACACCATAATATTTTTACGCAATTATTACAATCAGTAATGTTAAGCTGCCATAGTTATATCGATTAAATTATTGTACTCCAGTTCAAAAGCAACTGCTGCACTCGATTGGACGCAACTGATGCAGTCCAGTTTCTTGCGAATTCTGTACTCAGTTGGACGCAACTGATGTAGTCTGGTGACACTTAGTTGGACGCAACTGATGTTGTCTAGTTTTATTTATAACTTTCATACCTATGTTTATCGAACTATTTGAGTTCAGTCCCTCAGCAGCTGCTGCAGTGTAGCTTTATTCGTTGCTGCTGCAGTCCATCTATGCTCTCATTTCCTGCAGTCTAGCTGAACCCAGCTGGTGCAGAAGAACTTTGTTCATTGCTGCTGCATTCCAGCTGATCACAGCTGATGTAGTCCATCTATGCTCTCATTCCCTGCAGTCCAGCTGAACGTAGCTGCTGCAAAGGAACTTTGTTCGCTGCTGCTGCATTCCGGCTGATCGCAGCTGATGCAGTCCATCTATGCTCGCAGTTCCGGAAGTCCAGCTGAACGCAGCTACTGCGGCGGAACTTTGTTCATTGCTGCTGCATTCCAGCTGATCGCAGCTGATGCAGTCCAGCCTTGCTCGCAGTTCCGGCAGTCTAGCTGAACGCGGCTGCTGCGGCGGAACTTTGTTCATTGCTGCTGCATTCCAGTTGATCGCAGCTGATGCAGTCCAGCCATGCTCACAGTTCTGGTAGTACAAATGAATGCAGCTGCTGCGGCGGAACTTTGTTCGTTGCTGCTGCATTCCAACTGATCGCAGCTGATGCATTTTAGATATGCTCGTTGTTCCCGCAGTCCAGCTGGTTACAGCTGCTACATGCCAACTTCGCTCAATGATGTTACTACTCAACACTCCGCTCAAGTATCACGTTTTCGTTGCGTTCATACTTCAGTTCAGATTTTGCATAACAACAATGGTTCATGCTCAACTGTTTCCTGTCGATTCCCCAGCCGCAATAGCCTCACTTGGGGGCGTCTTGATTATGATTTCCGTAAACAACAAGGGAAGTTCGCCAATCACCTCGACATCAATAATCCATACTTGGGGGCGAGTTCTACCATTGACTAAGGAAAACATATTTTTCTTAACCCCTAACAAGTTGGAGGTTAAGAGGGGGCGATGTTTGTACCATAAGTAAAAATACCACTTAATAGGCCAAATTGTTACTTGAATCATCTTTTGGTCCTCATCCAAACCCGCTAACCAGTCAACCAAAGCATCCCACTCGCCTGCACAGACCGGTCAATGGTCAAAGCCAGTCAATGGTCAAAGTCGGTCAACTGTCAAAGTTAACATCCGGTCAAGGTCAATGGTCAAAGTCAACCGATGGTCAACTATCGAAGTCAATCGCACCCCTAGCCAATTTTATGTCTTGCATCCCAGATAACGCAATTAACCAATTTCTAGTCACAACGACCGATTATGCCGCCCAAACCCCATCTAGTCTGCTTGCCGATTATCTTGCCAGTATGCGATCTGCCCGGATCCATCATCACCAGTCCATACATTATGCAGAATTAATACATGGATACATGAATGTGCAGTTCCATGCAACATTCATTCCAGCAGTTTCAGCCATAAATCATCATGAAGGCATGCAGAATTGAATTCCAGCAGTTTCATATAGAATTGAATATGGAGGCATGAATGGGGAAGTTAATGCGATTTATTCTTATGTTGAAATTAGTTACTGCATTGTATAAATAGGGAGAGCAGAAATGAAAAGAGGGGGAGAAAAAGGAAGAGAAAACAGAATGTAATACTATGATCAATAAAAATTACTCCCCAAGGGGATTCACCCGTGGACGTAGGCAACTATGCCGAACCACATAAAACCTGTGTCAATCTCTTTTGTTTGTTCGCCAAATCATCTCCTAACCCAAAAATCACACCAAATAACCAATTTCACCGTGTTTCGTGCCCAAAAGTAATTTTGGGTACAAACATGTGCCATATACTTCTCGTAGGTTTGGCAATGGATTTTTTCCCAACACTTGGATTCTAATTGGATCAAAAACTGAGTCAAGCCCAGCAAGGAACTCAATAATTCTCCCTTTTTCAATTCTTTTCTGCAATGTTGCGGTAACAGCTGCACACTCCATGTCTAAGGGCTGTAGGGAATCAAGTTCTTGCCATATAGTTTGAAGTGCATTGAAGTAGACGGATAGAGGCCTATTTTTATGGCGAGTATCGATTACCCGACGATTCAATTCATAGATTTGTGTCGCATCACCGTTCGCGACATAGATCTGAGTGACTGCCTCCCACACTTCTTTTGCTGTGGTTAAGCGTATACAGCTGCTATGGATGTCGGGAGTCATTGAGTCTATCAACAAGCTCATTATCATGGCATTCTCTTGAATCCATGTATCATATGTAGGGTCTGCTTCCTTTGGAAAAGCTTTACTTCCAGTCAGGTACGCAAGCTTTCCTTTACCCGTAATGTAAAGTTTCCCTCAGTGAGACCAAACAAGGTAATTTGTACCATCAAGTTTACAAGATATCATATTTCTGCTCATAGTATTATTGTGAGAAGCATCTAGAGATGTAGAACTAATAGACTAAGAGGAAACAATTTTCTCAAAGGTTTTATCCATCAAATCTGCCTTCAACTCAACAGATAAAGAGAGGAAAAAACAAGAACAACTTTCAAATAAGGAACCACAACTTTCAAATGGAGAAACCTACTTACTGACCAGCCACTGGTTCTTCAAGAACAACTTATGAATCTAACTTTCAAGTCTGATTCCAGATTGAAGCTATAGTAGATTGAAGATATAAAGGGGATCTAGGCTAGGTTTTCTCTTCTCTGCCTCCTTTGCTCTGATACCATGTAGAAACAGAGAAACAGATAGTAAAATGGGTTATTATTTCCATAGGAGAACCTCCTCTTTTATACACTTAGGTATCCTATTCTGCCTCCTTTCAACTCACACAATTAGGGTTAGGAAAAAATATATCTAACACTCACACTAACTCTACAGTAGTTTAACTCTATAGTTGTAACTGTACAGTGGTAGTATGACATATTCATGACTCATTCCAATAAAAAGATGGCAGATATGTCACTACTGGTGGACGCTCTTATCCAACTAATAGTTTGACCATCATGTGCAACGTCTGCGCTTGTGGTAGTGGTATCTCTCCATGATTTAGTTCCCAATGTAAATACAAGAATGTTAAGCTGCTTGCGCGAGGTACGGAAAACACTTACCAACTTGTACTCGTTCGCTAAGGAATCAAAACCAAATCCGTGATAGGTGGTGCTAGCATGAAAGATAGGTTCCCCTAAGATGGATGGATGATAAATATGGATAAAACCACCCCTGCTTGGCTGCAAAATCATGTAAGAAGTTCCAAAACAATTCACATTAGCCATACAAGGGAAACCATTACTGTCACCAACCAGTTCACCATGTGATTCCATGAGAAAAGAACCAGCTAAAGGCCAAAGGACTAGAGTATCGCGAACAATGTCAGTGGGGAATTCAAACAAATGACCCCGGAATAGAGTATTAGTAGCATTATTTAAAAGACTAAAGACAAACTTGGGGTTTTTCTGAGATTGAAGAAAGTGAGCATCAGTTAAACGTTTATCAATATGAACCGATTTATACCAGTCTTTTGAGATAGCAGCACAACGGAGCAGTGACACAACTGGAACCCTGGTTAATATTTCTTTCATAATCAAATATGGAGGAAGGTCCTCCGTTTTTCTTCTATATTCTCTTTTATTCTTCATGAATGTTGGTGCAATGGTGGACATGGGTTTCCTTTTCATAAGAAGTATGGTGTTTCTATATGTTCCCTGAATGTTATGATGTGAACATTCTGAATTGAGGTGTGTATATACAGTCCAACTCAAATCGATGATGGCTTGATAAGCAAAATAGTAGCTCAAAGAGGAATAAGGTTGAATTCTAACCTAGAAAGTAGAATAATAGTGATTAGATATAGCTAATCAATACACAAACTGATGGCTTGGTTCGTCGAACTACAATCTAATTTCACACACAAATTTCAAACCTACATATTTTTTCTTCTAATTCAATAACCGTAATCCCCAAAATCACACTAAATTAGGGGCATAAGACACAAAATTGAAGAAATAAAAAGGTTATTACCCTTTTTGAGATTTCTGAGCAGAAGGCATGGATCTTTCTTAACTTTGGTTTGAGAATCAAGATTGTTATTAGGATTTCCACTTCCAGACATTATGATGTTGTTGGAGTAAGAATGAGGTCTGCTGGGTAGGAGATAGTAGTAAGACATGAGGAGAAGAAGAAGAGTGATGGAGTTGCTGCTGCTGGCATTGTTGTTGCTATTTTGCACGGTTGTTTGTTATAGGGAAAGCTGATATAAATGATGTCATATTCTAGTAGGCCGGTTTCTATGGGCATGGCAGAGCCGCAGAGGAGTGGGTTTGCCACTTCTGCACCCTCTATAGGCATGGCAAAGTGGCCTTTACTATTTTAGTTTTGCTTTAGACACTTTAGTCTTGTCCCCTCAAGCATAGTACTAGAAAGTCCAAAGAGTCTTCTTGTCACGCGCGCGTCCGCGTGACAGCAAAAATAAACCCGTAGGTCCTAGCCATAGGATTTATATCATCATTTTTGATCCTGGTCTCTTAGATTTTTTTTTTTGTTCTTCATGTTTCTCCGAATTTTAATCAATTGATATTTAGTTCTTCATGTTTCTGTGATGAGTTTCCGTCCATTAAATCTCAATCAGGAAAAAACCCAAATTCCTTCATCCAATTAAGATCTTGAATGTATAGATTACTTTACTGCTCTTGTCTTACCCACATAAGAGATCATAAACTGAAACTACCATATTGGTAGCTTCTAGAAACCAATTTGGAGTTTGGAGATTTCTGTCGCAAAGGCAACTAAGCAGTAACAAAAATAGATTTCTTCTGATCGAGTTAATCTTGTTGAAATCCTAAGTTCTCTCACATTCCGATGAACACAAGATTTACTCTTAAAATTTCATAGCTTAAAGATTCGTCGAAAAGATCATCCCTAAACCCATTTGAATAACTTCATTAGGATCAGTGATCTCATCACAAGCTTTTCCATCCATAAGGAAATAAAAGATTCATCTCAACTAAACCGATTTAAGTAACCCTTTCTCTTGAACTTCTTTATGGAGATTCATCTCAGCTAGAAAAATTTCCTAGAGAATGATAAAATAGCCGGATCTAAGATAATGAAAATCCAACGGTGAGGACCTGCGAGTTCATTTTTGCTATCACGCGGACGCGCGCGTGATAGCATGACTCAAGTCCAAATCTACTCAATTTTGAACGAGTTAATCCTTTTGTAAACGATTTAATCCAAATCGATATTTTTTAATACCGAAAATACCTATCACATGTGACATTACTTTTTCGAGTTTAGTTCTACTTTTCCATTTCCAACGTCTAAAAAAACTCTCCCGTGAAGAACAAATCCTAAACCAGATTTATTCTCACTGAAAGTTGAACACCAAACACAAATCTGAGAATCAACAAATAATTGATTCAATTTGAAAACCAAAACTCTTATCATCAGTACTTTTTGTTTTTTAAGATTAACTCGATCTAAGAAAATCCTTGATGAGATTCAATTTCAACATTGAAGAATTCGTCAGTAAGAGCTACTGGAAAGGTAAGTGTAGTCTATTATTACCATTTAATTTGATTACAACTGTTAGTTTATCGATTTCAGAATTGATTTCAGATCTTTTATATACGATTTCAAAAACCTAATTACTTCGGTTTCAATTTTAGTTCTTATTCGATTCATGAGCTTATATATGTATCAGTGTATGGGAATATATGGTTTATGTTGGGTACAAACAGTCACTTAAAGTTTATGGGAAAATGGTCTTGAATGTTTGATTATACTAACAAGTAATTGCATTATACTAGTTGTTTTGCACATACCATGTACTGATATGAATTATTGAATCTTATCTACACTTTTTCTTAGAATACCTTCTTCCCTTTCCACTATTCTTATTCTTCTTATTATTCTTCTCTGCATTCTCTGATTCTCTCTGATCTTCTTCTTCCTGAATGCATTTATAGTAAATCCACTACAGGTGGTTCAGAGCAGTCGATTTTGCGACTGCAATTATAGTTACGATGAATAATTTATCAAAGAAATTTGACGAGATGGTGAAATAATGGATGAGTTGTCAAAAACTCAACAAGAACTGAAAGAAAACCAGAAAAAGATAGTTGAGGAATTGCTTGAGCAACTGAAACAATCTCAGTTGGACTTCATGAAGTTTTTGGAATCTTGGTTACCACCTAGTGCCAATAATCCTTTTCAGCTAGATCCGTTTGCATGCATCACAACACATTCATGTGATATTTCGGTCATCTAACCTCGTTTTTTATTGGATCTCATGAACCAAATTTTTAATATCATAAACCAAAGGTAGATTTTCCTAAGTTTGATGGTACTAATCCTAAATCTTGGATTTGTAAGTGTAATTCTTTTTCTACTTCATAATTTACCTGATGATATTAAAGTGAATATGAATTGTATGTATCTTGAGGGTAAAACAGATGTGTGGTTTCATGATTACAAAGAAAGTAAGTTGGTGGTTATATGGGATGATTTTGTGCGAGATATTTGTCTCAGATTTCAGAAGTTAGGACATAACGATATTGTCGGAGATTTTAATAAATTGGGTCAAGTGGGTACTGTTGTAGAGTATCAATAAAATTTTGAGGACTTAAAGACTTAATGCTAGCTAAAAATTGTCACCTTATAGAGGAATATTTTACTTCCATATTTATTACTGGATTCAAAGAGGAATTGAGACTGCATGTGCTGAATTTTGCTCCAAAAACTCTTTCTCATGCATTTTTTTCTGGATAGAATGCAAGAATCCTTACTGGATAATGTATTCAAAAAGAGAGGAAATATAACAAACCACCACAGGTGAAAGTTACTACCTACACCACTTCTAAAGGTTTTATTTCACCAGTTACGAGCCCGAGCCTTTTCAATAAGGTCAATAATCCTAAGGCCGGTTCCTATGGGTTTGGAAAATCTACTATGGAGCTGGCAAACAAGCAAATTGGCCTGGCTAACTAGCCCGAGACTTTTCAATAAGGTCAATAATCCTAAGGCCGGTTCTTATGGGTGTGGAAAATCTACTATGGAGCTGACAAACAAGCAAACTAGCCTGATTAAGTGGAAAATTTGCCACTTAGCCAGGCCAGGTCAAGTTTCTACCGAGCGGTGTAAAAAAGACCGGTAGGTGTAGTTTCCTCCGTCAGCGGTCTAGACTCGACCGCTTATATCATATCATATAACGGTCATCATTTCATCATCCTATAAATACAATATCAAAATTCATTTTAACTCACACCATTTATTCAATCTCCATTCTTTCACTCCACAAATCCAACATGTCGGGTCGATTTCGAGGTCACAGATTTAGCATAGATGAAGATGATTCCATTTGCAGGAATTATGTTTTTGGTATACAAGATATGGTAAATAATGGACAACAACATCCCATTATTGTATGGAGTTGTATGTTTCATCGATTCCGAGAAGAAACATTGAACCTCAATAATCGAGATGTAAATGGGCTTTGTTATCGCTTTCGAATAATCAGCAAGGATGTGAAGTTGTTTTGTTACTGCACTTACTGAAGGCTATCGAAACCGACAAAAGAGCCAAAACACATTTGATGTGGAGCAAATGCGTCGGCTCGAATGGCGCAACAGAGTGGGAAAAGATTTTCAATTTGATGGTTGTTATCTTATCTTGAGGGTGTTTCCCATATATGATGAGTTTAGATTAGCCCAAATATGATGCATCTTTCATTTATATCAAATTTTAATTTTAAGATATTTTATTAATATAAGACTAGTGAATCTTTCATTAAAAGTTTATAATTTTAATTTACATTAGTGCCTCTT
The DNA here is from genome assembly GCA_023529315.1 of Papaver bracteatum. Classification (NCBI taxonomy): domain Eukaryota; kingdom Viridiplantae; phylum Streptophyta; class Magnoliopsida; order Ranunculales; family Papaveraceae; genus Papaver; species Papaver bracteatum. The sequence continues at coordinate 930,821 of JAJJWX010005194.1, forward strand.
TCATTCATCTAGATAATAACATATCTTACAATAAAGACTTTAAAAGTAAAAATTTGGGACAATGTTCTTCATCTTGTTTATCTTCTTTATTTCACCAAACTTCCAATCAATGCGCTCATGAACGGAGTTTCATTTGATTATCTTATTCTTTGCCTTCAAATTTTCCTTCCCTTGAACTTTTCTTTGTCTTTTCTTAGTTGAAGGTTTAATTTGGTTGATATACAAAACTTATATACTTCTTTGGTTTTTACCTATATCTTTATAACATTCACATATCTTACTAACAGAGGCTTCAAGCACCACTTCGGAAAAATCAAGTTGGGTTGTCAAGTCAAGTTGGGATTCAAACTTTGCCATTTTGAAAGAGTGGGTTAACCACCCCATAGGAACCGGCCTAACACCTCTAATAATACCCCACAGATTCCTCCCATTAAGAGACTGACTTTTGTTGAAATGAGAGCTAGAAGAGACAAGGAATTGTGATGATGTGTTTAATCAGGGTCATAGATGTGTTAAACAACAATTTTACATGCTTGTTGTTGAGGATGAAGACTTGTTATCTCTAGAAGAGACTTTTCCAGTTGAATCGCATGTTTTACATTAAATTGCAGAGGAGGTTGAGATCTCAGTTCATGCTATGTCTGGTGATGTTTCTCACTCCACAATTAAAATTAAATGAGATGTTAAGAAAAATTCCTTATCCATTCTTATTGACAGTGGAAGCAATAATAGCTTCCTAGACCCAGAAGTTTCCAGGAGATGTGGTAGTTATGTGGAACCCATAACTGCCTTATTAGTGGTTGTAGATGATGGTAATAAATTAGTTAGTGAAGCTAGACGTCCTAATTTTCAATGGAAAATGAAAAGACGTGATTTTTCTTTTAATATGAGATTGTTGTTACTAGGAGGTTGTGACATGGTTTGGGAGTTGATCGGATGAAAAAGGTCAGCCCTGTGGTGTTTGACTTCAACAAGATGATGGTCTTTTTTACTAGAGCTGGTGTTAGAATTGAGTTGAAATGGTACCCTGATTTTGGTAAAGTTTATATAATGATTGAGGTTGCTTTACAAAAGTACTTCAAAAAGAATGATCATAGGTTGGTTGTCCATCTCTTATGTACCCAAAACTGCTTGAATCCTTTTCTGGCAATTTTCAAGAACCAACCTCTTTGCCACCTACCAGATCACATGACCATCACATTCCTCTTCAACCATTAGCCACACCCCCTAATCAGAGACCTTATATGATTCCTTATGGCCAAAATAAAATTGTCAAGAAACTAGTGCAAGAAATGTTGGCATCTAGAGTCGTTCAGCCTAGTCATAGCCCATTATCTTCTCTCATTCTTTTTGTAATGAAGAAAGATGGTAGTTGGAGGTTCTGTGTTGATTACAAGAAAATTAATGATTTAACTATCAAAAATAAATATCTTATTCCAGTTATTGAAGAATTGTTAAATGAGCTAAAGAGTGCCACTTTCTTTTCCAAGATTGATCTCAGGGAAGGCTATAATCAAATTTGAACCTATCCTCTATACATTCAAAAGACTGCTTTCAAGACACACCAAGGCCAATCTACTTATGAAAATGAGTTTTTGACCATTGTCATGACAGTAACTAAATACAGTAAAAACTCCATATATTAATAACCTTGGGACTTTACAAAATTATTAATATATGGAGTTTATTAATATAGGGAGGTATACCACAAAAAAGACGAATAATATATTGAAAATATATCCTATTGAATAATATATCCTTTATGTGAAGGATATATATCCTTTATGAATAATATATTGAAAATATATCCTATTGAATAATATATCATTTATTATATATTGAATATCCTTTAATATATTGAATAATATATCCTATTAAGAATTTTTAAATTTTTCTCTACACTATAAATAGTACTAGATATATTAGAAGATAATTCATTATTTTTAATATTCTCTTCTTCTCAACCAAATCGACATGTCATACAATGTTAGGAAAGAACTCATATGAGTGATAAAATTTGTATAGAATTGTGTGAAAATAAAAAATCACATCCAAATTGGACGCAAAAAGATCTTGCGAAATGGTTAAAATATACTTATGAGTAATCAAATTGAACAGTTGCACTACAGTAATCGAATGAATATGGACATCTTCCTTAATCATCCCAATGAGCAACAATTCGTATATGCTTCAGCTGAAGAAGAAATAATCGATGGAATTAGATAAGAAGCGGATGCAGATAATCCCGATGATGATAGTACAGAGATACCAAAAGTTTCATGTCAAGAAGCTTTAAACATGCTCGACAAGTTAGAAATATTTTGGCTTCAACAAGATGGTGCACATACCAACGAGGTCTTACGCATATGCAAATCAAAAGATGCCATAACAATCCAAAAAATTACATCATTTTCTCAACCAACTATAGATAAATATTTTCCTTCATCTTAAATTTTGATGTAACAATTCTATAATTTTCCTATTATATTGATTTTATTAATATATGGAGGTAAATTCATTAAGGTGGGACTAGAAAAATCTATTAATATTAAAATGTGGAGTTTATTACTATTTGTAACTGGCCCAAGTTGGGACCATGATTTTTTATTAATATATAGACTTTATTAATATATGGAGTATCTGTTGTGATATAGAAGACAAAGAACAAGAGACACAAAATAGAGGGGAAGAAGAGAGAGAGATTTCTTATTAATGTGCCTAGATTACAAAGGTTTAAGACTCCATTTATAGAGTTACATACTTGGTGCCCAAGTAATTGGGTCCCACTAAAGTGGGCATCTACCTAATAAACTTCCTTTTATAACACTCCCCCTAGATGACCACTGTATCTAAGCAATTGCCTCGTTAAAACCTTTGTCAGGAAAATCCAAAAGGGACAAAACCTGATCGAAGGGAAAAGAGTACAATTATGAGAAAACTTAGAATATAGTTGGACATGCTTATGTTGCCTCGTTAAAACCTTGATAAGGAAAACCCAGTGGGACAAAACCTTGACGAAGGAAAAAGAGTACAACGCGATAAGTACAGTAAATACACCTTTGATGATAGCGCTCCCCCTGATAAGTACTTCATTTAAGTCTTGGCTTGCAAATCTTCGAGTCGACACTTCCCAATTTCGGTGAATGAATTTCTTGAATTCTTAATATAATAATGCGTTCGTGAGAATCTTCCAGTTGATGAAGTCTTCGTTTGTGTTAGTCTTCTATTGGTAGTGTTCTCGAGTCTTCATGTTTCTTTCAAATATATTAAGTACTTGTGTCTTGGATTGCTGATTTCTTGGAGAACAAAGTGCCAAGATATGAATACCTTATCATACGTGAACAAAAATCGTATTTGTTATAAGGAAATCCAAATTCTTAGGAGATGATTAAGTTGATTTGGTTTAATCAAATGTGGGCATCCACTAAACAACCAAAATATATACAACTCCCCCTTGGATGACCATCATGTTGAAATTAAATTTCCTTACTAAAACCTTTCCAATAAAACCCAATGGGAAAAAATTTGGACGAAGGAAAAAGAGCACAAATATCAACATTAAATATATATATATTAAACGTCAGAGATGTTGCCTCGTTAAAACCTTGTCAGGAAAACCACATGGGACAAAACCTGAATCCAAGGGAAAAGAGTACAACTTTTGACATATTTATCGATGATAACTCAACTACACGAGTTTTTCAAGAAATAAGCATCAAAATTAAAACTCTAGTCTATCGTAAAGAAGAGTTTAAGCTAGCATAATTCCAACTGCAGATTTAAGAAAGAGAAAAAAAAATAGAATTTATGCTGCTAACGCGTGGATTTATGTGTTTTTAAGGACTCCTCAAGAAACCTATAACGTTGATATCTTCAACTGATTAATCCGGATTTTTGGTTTTGTACCAAATTTCTAAAAACACTTAAAGGATTGTTAAACCTGATAATTGAGTCAGGTGGATGTCAGAATATAATTTGAATCCTACTAGGATTACAAATACGAATATAATCTCTGGATACATACGAGTCATTCAAAGACTACCACGCCAAATGCATCATATAAAGAGAACAATTATTAAACCAATCCCGGGGTTTGGGAAAAATAAAATAAAACCCTCAAATCGCTTTTACAATGAAATATTTCTGATATGAAGACGCAATATCACTACACCAACCTGTAATTAATAGGCTTGGCATGTTTAAGGTGTTAAGTTTGGATCCAAAATTGCATCAATCGAGAAATTAATCCAACCTAATTGGATTGTATGCCAACCAATCACTTATGTCGATATTCCTCTGCAGAGGGGTTAATAACCACCGTCTTTATTATTTTAGTAGCTACCATAAATGAATATTCGACAATCATATTAGCTTATTACGATCTCACACAACTTCCAGTGTATGCATACTTTTAAAAATTCAAAATTTACTGGTACCAGCGCCCATGGGCATGAGAATCTCCTACTATTCAAATGAGGAGATACAAAAATTTGAGAATGTGAATCGTATTATGATAGACTCTGTTGGAGCTATCTGTAGCCTATATAAAAATGCTACGTACTTGCTTGCTATATGTGATTGAATTTGCTTTTTCCAACGGCATAAGATTATATAAAATCTATATGAGTTATTTTCACGCCCAGTAGACAGCCTTTTTCGATTTGATCAAAATGGGAGAGAAATTGATATAACTTTTGAGTTAATGAACACTAGCGTATGGTAGTGTATAGTCTCCCCCTGATTTAGGCGGAAATATTATAATCTTAATCTCATAAAAAAAAAAAATTGTAAAGTATTATCCGATTAATTCGAGGACATATACTTATAATAATTTTTGGATGTTAACAATACCAGGTGGGACAGTAGATACTGATTCCAAGAGCCATAAAAAAAATTGTCCCGAAATTGTAATCTACTTGAGATACAAATTGAACATCAACTATGTATTTTATTAGTTACATCCAAAATATATAAATAAAACTCCAATATAATTTCATGACCTCAAGGATCAACGAGATAATGAACTAGAAAGAAATTATGGACACTTTTTTTTTTATCAAAAGAAAATTATATCAAGATCGATATAGTCACAACAAGGACTAATGATATAGCTAACAAGCCGGGTGCACCCTTTGATCTTATGTGTCTTTCGGTGTTCCAAAAAGTGGAATAATCCGAATGTTGGAGATTATCATGAGGAAACAATAATTGCTCAATATCCCTAAGGAATTCCTCGTTTTATTGGTATTTGTAATAATAATGATATTTTATGGCTACATCCCTTTTAAGGAAGAATTAATTGGGGGATATGGGAATTAATTGGGGGATATGAATTACTTCCCCCAACCCATGGTGTGTGCTAAGGGGTGACTTTTGGTTATGAATATACTAAAATACCCTTCCCTCAAAATAAAAAAAAAACTTAAAATAAAAAAACAAAATCATATCCCCCATTTCCATCTCCACTTCTTCCCTCAAAATAAAAATTAAAAACTTAAAATCAAAAATCTAAATCATATCCCTCATTTCCATCTCCACTTCTTATTAATCTTATTTAGGGGTAGTGTTTTGAAACCCAAATATTCTCCATTCCCTTTCAATTTCTAAACTCTCCCCACTCTATATCAAATTCTCTTCACCTCACTTTGAAACGAATTTTTTTATTCGGAAGTGATGAAGATCATCTTTGAAAGTGATGATGACCATCCGGAATTGATGAAGACCTGGGTTAGGCATGGTCTTCGTCACTTCCATTTTGAATTTTTCCTGGCTTTAAAAAGCTTGGTACCGGCATGGTCAGTTGATATGAAGACCATGCCGGTATTTTTTTCCGGCATAGTTATCATATTTATTTCCTATGCAGAAAAACAATACCGGCATGGTCTTCATATCAACTGACCATGCTGGCACCAAGCTTTTTAAAGCCAGGAAAAATTCAAAATGGAAGTGAGGAATACCATGCCGGAATTGATGAAGACCATATGCCGGAACACGGTACCGGCATGCCCGATAATTTCCTATCAATGCCGGTAGTCAAGTGAAAAAAAAATCAACATTCTGGATACTTTTCATTCTGTTCCGGCATAGGTATTTAAGCAAAATACTATGCCGAGCAGGTCAGACGCTCGAAAAAAACTATTACCATGCCGGTACCTGTTCAAAACCAGAAAAAAATCAACATTCGGAAGATCAAAACCAGGAAAAAAATCGTAACGAGAGGGCGTAGCCCTCTCGTTGGGGATACGCCCCCCCCGAACCCCCCAGGATAGTGGCAAACAATTTATGAACATTTCCAACAATTGCCGGCATGAGTTTTTGGTTGAATACCATGCCGGCACCAAGCTTTTTCAGCTGCAACAATGGTGGATTCAAAGAAAAAAAATCAATTTTTCAACCTCTTATTATCAGTAATTATCTCATCACAATCATCTTCCCATTTTCAAAAAAAGAAATTCCTCTCAAATATTTTTTTCCCTCCTTCTACTCTCACCCAAACAAAAATAAAAATACACACTAATTTATCCCCCAAATACTTAACATTTTACTAATTATACTTAATCACTAATCCTAATTAGTGGGGGCTAGATTAGGAATTAAAAAAAAATTACATAGGGGGTCACCCAGAATTGCTATTGGGACACCTATTTTGTCCCGTAGCTATATCCCCCAATTAATTCTTCCTTTTAAGTTCGATAGGGAAAAACCAAACTTAATTGGCTAATTGATTTCTTTGAGAAAATATAGAAATCATTATCGTTATGATTTTTAGAGAAAATCCACTTTGTGGTTGATTAATGGTTTCTTGTAAAAAAAAAAAAAAACCATATGAGTAAATCACATGATCTTTATCTATAAGACAAAAATACCAAAATTAATTGGCCGCAGGTTTTTCAGCCATGCATGTGATTCCAAACCAACACCAATTTTTGGTGATTATAGTTTCATTAAAAAGATAGAAACTATAAACCATTTTCCAATGGATTTTTTTTTTTTTTTAGAAAAAAATAAGAGGAAAAAAATACCAATTTTTTTTTTTGTGATTACAGTTTCATTAGAAGATATAGAAACTGTGAACCATCTTTCGATGGATTTTCTTTTCTTTCTTTCTCAATGAAAAAGATTAGAGAGGAAAGGACAAAACCAGCTCAAAATACCCATTATATGTACATGGACGTATCTATATATAAGTAAATAAAAATCAATAATAAAAAAGGAGAAAATAAAATAGGATATTTTATGGATACAAATACCAAACAGAGAACCCTTAAAGCTTGGTGGCATAACAAGAGGAAAAGCCTTTGTGTACGGGATGATGGTGCAAACTCCAAGCAGCTTATGTATTCTTTGGTCAGGAATAGTAACATACTAATAGTGGACCAATATATTGATCAATCACCTAAATTCACCAAAATAGACAAAAGAGATATTAGTATCATGAACTTCATGTTCGTTTGATTAAGTAATAAAAAAAAATAAAGATCAATCCCAAACATATCAACTAACTATATGTTCCTCTTAATAATAAACGATTTAGGATTCTTTTAAGAAAGTAATAATAATCAAAAGAAACTTGAAAGGAAATAGGGTTTAGCAAACAAAATCCTTTATGGCTCAGTGATTGGAGCTACGTTGCTGATGACGTGTTGTGATATAGAAGACAAAGAACAAGAGACACAAAATAGAGGGGAAGAAGAGAGAGAGATTTCTTATTAATGTGCCTAGATTACAAAGGTTTAAGACTCCATTTATAGAGTTACATACTTGGTGCCCAAGTAATTGGGTCCCACTAAAGTGGGCATCTACCTAATAAACTTCCTTTTATAACAGTATCAATATATGGAGTTTTTGCTGTAGAGGGTTTATTTGCTGGGAACTCACTATACCATTTATATTGATCATCAAAGCATCAAATTTTTCCTAGAGCAGAGGATGCAAACTATGCTTCAACAAAAATGGTTAGCTACGCTACTTGGTTATGATTATAAGTTGTATTATAATAAATGTGAAAATGAGGGGGTACCAAGTACACCAACAACTTTTTCTTTTAGCAACATGTATGGATAAAACCTTAATACAATTCTAAGTAGACCAACTTAATGATACGTTCTAGAGAAGGAGTCTATGAACCTGATATAATCGTAAGAGTACTTGGACGATTCCAAATATCAATATATCTAGTTGAATCCAATAACAGGATCAGAATTCTTCCAAGCACGAAACATGTTATCTATCTTTCAAGATACGAATTCTACAAGAACAAGTTCTTCTAATCGATTACAATCAATATGGATTATTTAACTACGATTGATTATGTATTACTTGTAATAATTCTATTATAAAGATAAACAATATAATGCGGAAAAGTAAAAATACAATACATCAAAAGTTTTGTTAACGGTGAAAACGCAACTGCAGAAAAATCCTAGAACCTTATCCAGATTTGAATACCAAGTTGTATTAAGCCGCTACAGAAACTAGCCTTATTAGAGCACTGCTCGGTCGAACTCGCAAGCGTTGCTATCTCAAGCTTGTTTGTAAAGTTTAGTTTCCAAAACCATAATTCTTGATTTCTAGTCTACTTATAGCTAAGTCTCGGATTAAGATAGAAAGTGTAGTTGAGCTTTAGACTTCACGGCGTTCATCGATTGAAGACTAAGTAATACTAAGGGGAGCTTGTGGAAATTCCTCAACAAAAGGTATGTGGAGACTTGAACTCATCAATCACTCAAAAATATATCTAGTTTATCTCCTATTTGAGAAAAAGGTCGTATAGCTATATAGACTTCGATTATACACATTTGATATTTCGAGATGAGTTTAACTCGTTTAAATATTTCTCGAAATATGTGTTGGTAAGCTTTCGATTTAACCAAGTTCATATAATATTCTTGACGAAAGTCAAAAGAAGATCATGTGAAAATCGCCTGGTAACATTTTACATGATTTGTGTGAGACAGTCATTTGATGTAGACTCAGAATGTTTCGTATTGATCATTTGGTCACTTGAAAATTGCTTTAAACCAAATAGTTGTGTGAGATAGTTATTCCCATATTCCAAGAATGTTTCAATGATTGAAATGGGAGTTTAGAACAATTAACCATGATTGGATATAGCATAGTATGCGTACTTGTATGCTACTGTTGCAAGTTATTCCAAATCCGGGAACCATAGTATGCATAACCCGGATGCGTACTGGTTGGTTTGTTGAAAGTCCGGGAACTTAGTATGTATACCCGTATGCGTACCGGAGTAAAGTTCAAGTCTGGGAATTTTACTAAGTTTGGTGGTGTACGACAGTATGCGTACCCATTCGTATACCGGCGAACCCAGACCAAGTCCGGCTACTTAGGTATGCGTACCTGTTAACATACTTGAGTGGGTTATGTTCTAAAATCGGTTTGTTCATGAACTAATACATTTATAAATAAAGGAATACAATCTTTTGTAAACCGTGGATATAATGTTCATGAATTGATTCGAGTGAATCAAAATCGATTTTGCTTTACTTGTGTCTTGTATACTTCTATGAGAATATAAACAATTGAAATAATCTAGAACTAGTTTCATTTGAGTCATTTGAACTAGTTGTGATTGAGATGAACAAGGTTGATATGAAAGTGTGCATATGGCTAACTTTGGTTAACTATTAGTGATCCAACAATGTGTACATGTTTAGGTACGATTACCCATATCTAAATGAAGTCACTTTTCATTTGTGTGTAATAAGCTAAGTTCGATATAACGGTTGAAAGATATTAGATTGAGTCTAACCAGGTTTTCATATAACGGTGAATATTTAATGCTTTGTTACCAAGGTAACATTGATTGCAAACCCTGATCTGAAGACTATATAAAGGAGAACTCTAGCAACTGGGAAACATAATCCCCACACCTCATGTGTGATACTAGTTGCGACTAGAGTCGATTCTCCTTTAACCTAGGTTTTTCCTAAAACCATTATAGTTTGACGACTTAAATACTTCATTGGGATTGTGAAGCCAGACCCAACTATTTTCTTTGTTGAGATTGAATCTACATGTAGATGGTGGATTTTCGACAAAGGCTAAAATCGTAAACCCATAATTATATGAACCTCTGATCCAGCAGTCAGGCGTGAATTTCAAGACACGGGTCTCTCATCGAATCCTCTGATCGAGAATACTTCTCTCAGAGTATATGTAGATATGTGGTCTCACGGCCAGACAACAACATATCTCATGATCACTGAACACTTCAGTAATTACTTCTATATAGCATCACGGGATGGACGGCTTCTAGAACAACCTGCTATGCTAGTATAGAGCGATAACGTCTTCAGGATACAAACTTTTGAGTTTACCCTGACTATATAAAGGATATGAAGCTCCATCAAGCTCATATTAGAATAATTAATGCTCCTAGACAGCTTGCTCTGCTAGTATAAAGTCATAAATTAATTATTCCTAAATTCTTGGATTCATCCGCAGAATTTCTGAAAATATTCTAATATTTTTGCATATTTCATTACGCAAACCATGGTTCTTCCCAGCGGAAGTCCATGGATTAGTAGTAAATATTGGATGCACGGGAATCAGAGCTACCGCTTGAGCAAGCCCTATCTCAAACTTAAATTCTTAGATTCATCCGCAGAATTTCTGAAAATATTCAAATATTTTCGCAGATATTTCATTACGCAAACCATGGTTCTTCCCTGCAGAAGTCCATGGATTAGTAATTAATATTGCGTGCATCAGAACTACCGCCTAAGCAAGCCCTGTCTCAAATGGTGCAAGTGTATTTAACGATGATGCATTAACAATCACCGCACGAACGAGTATTTCAAAATACGACGAAACGATGAACCTATGCAAAATAGGATGAAAAATAACAAATAATTAAAAAATTGACTAAGGTGCTGGGAGCATGGACCCACTGACCGGCCGACCGTGCCGTGGTCAATCCCACACCAGTTTCATATTTTTATCATATTTTTGTTGTTTTCCTTGAGTTCATAAAAACCTTTCACTTGAACAAATATCCTTTGTTTTGAGGAAACTCCTCAATTTCATGGTGCTTCCTTCGCGCGGAGGAAATAATATAAAATTAGGGAAAACATGATGAAGGTGTGACCATTGGCCAACCGGCCATGCCTTGGTCCCAGCCGGCCCCACACCTCATGGTTCCTCATTATTTTATTATTATTTCCCTAATTTCATGAAAACTCCTTAATCTCATGATATTTCCTTGGTCCCATGAAAAATAATAAAAATTAGGGAAACCCGTGTGCACGGGCCATGGCCGGCCGGCCAAACCCTAGATGGCTCACATGTCCCACTTTTTATTAGCATATTTTTCATGTTTTCATAATCCCATGAAATTCCTTGATTTCATGATATTTACTTCAAATTGTGAAAATTCCTTCAAATCATGAAATAATATATAAAATTAGGGAAAACGCATGGGACCGGGCTATGGCAGGCCAACCATGCTCCAAGCCGGTCCCACACGTCCCTTATTTTTTATGTTTCCTTCATCTCATGGAAACTCCTTGATTTCAACAAAATTCTTTAATTTTGGCAAAACTCCTTCGTTTTATCATATTTCCCTAAAATTATGAAAAATATTACAAAAATTATGGAAAACGTGTGGGATGGCTCCCTTGACCGGCCGGCCTTTCCCATGGCCATGATTGGTCCCACACTCCATAATATTTTTACTTTTTCATTATTTTCCTTCATCCGATGAAGTTTTAACGGTTTTATCAGAAAACCCTAATTTTGTCATATTTTCTCAAATGGTCGCTCAAACGTGCACCAAAAAATATCAAAATTCTTAGGAAAAAGACACGAACATCTCGACAATGAAAGCATGTTACCTTGACCGACCAGGGTTGGATTTTTGGATCACAATGAGCCAGTCCCACGTGTTTTCACAATTTGACATAATTTGCGCAATTGCACGTATTGGGTCCAAAACTCTCCAAATAATTTCAGAATTTGACGGAGCGCTCATCACTTGATCCCGTGACCACCCAGGGATGGTTTCATAACCCCTTGGTTGGTCCCTCATATTTTAATTAGGGTTTATCACCTAATGCTGAACCCATCAGTAATTCAGTAAATGATTAAACCAGCATTTAATCATCCTTTCAACAACTCACTAACTCTTCAAAGAGATCTTGGTTTTTGTTCACGTGAGCATATGAGAATTTCATGGTCGATCCACGGTCCCATGAAGCCGATTATCCTTCATTCCATGGTTAATTTTCAAATAAACCATCAATCGGTCATCAATTGATCAAATTAGGGTTTCAGAATCCAAGGATCATGATTCCAGATTCAAACGCTAATAATTTTGCAACGATCTCATGATCAGTATTCTTATTACTTATGCTAGGTTCAACTACCAGCGCTTTAATTAATATTTTATTTTGGTCACGCTGCCAATAATTCATCAAACGAGCAACATTTGCTCAGATGAACAATATTTACTCAAATCAAGGAATATTGGTTCAACTATCAATATTCAACAAATTATTGAGCAACACTCGCTCACCTCAGCGCGAGGATTCCACCACTATCTCAGCAGACGCGCTTAATTCATGAGTTGCATAATATTTTACAAAATCATGTTTAACTCAGCAAATACGTGGACTCATCGTCCCACGAAGTCATGAAATCAACAACTGACTAAATTAACCATTAGACATCAATCGTGTCACTTGGGGGATATCAACTAGGGTTTTGGTCTGGCGGTCTACGGCACGTGTGTTCACCCACGACGAGAATGTGAGCAAGTCGTGCAATTATTTGGAAGAGTCAGCAAAGTAGTGGGTGGAAAGTTAGACAAGTCTCCGCACGATGAGTAATTGGTTTAACATGATTTCCCACTTCCCCACTCTCTGATTCCAGCAAACTGTCACACTTCATGGGATCATGGTGTTTTCAACTCCAACATTATATAATATCTCTGAATCTTGATTGAAAGAACAACATTCGAAGAGTTCTCAAACATTCGAATAGCGATCTCCTAAACGAGCAATTTCTCACCAAAGTTCATACAGACACTCTTTCGTCTACACGAACTCACAAAAATCACTCTTAATCAGGAAAAATTTAATCATTCAGAGCATTTTCACGTCGAATTACAACACACCTACAATCTCAGATCACCATTGATCTCACACATCTCAGCTTCCCTCCTACAGATCAACCCATCCTATCTTGTGACTGAATTTACTCTGGAACGACCATTGTCTTGGTTTAGGCCGGAGTACTACAGATTGGTCTCTCGAACTTAAAGCACCCCCTTCATAGAGGTGCATATGTGTGAGGTTAAACACTTCGCTCGGTTCAAGGAATTTCCTTCGTACGGTCGTCCTCAATTCCGCAAAAACCAGCAAATCGTTTTTCCCCATCTACAGATTGGTGACCACAGTGGAAGATCATTCTCTCGGTTACAATCTCTCACTCTCACAAGATGGTTGGTCTTAGGTCAGGATCGGTCACAAACCCTAATGCAAACATTTCTAGTACTAGCAACAATAAAGACATCCTGGAAACCGTTCCGACCACTAACACTGACGGTGGTGAAATCACTCCTCCTCACAACAACACGGAAGGTCATCCTTTGTTCGGACGACAACTCGAAGAGGTCATAGGAAACCCACCACCAATTATGGATGATCTCTTCAAAGCGCAAGAAACTCTTGCAAAAAATCAGACAGCCATGGCCGCATCACAGGAAAAGCTATTTGATCACCTGAAGAACCTTACTGACAAATTGTCAGAGAAAGTTCAAGACACAGGGAAAGAGAAGGAGAAGTCCTCAGACGCTGCTGATCCTAATGTAATTTCGATTCACACGGTGAATGACGACGAGACCGACAAAGCCACGGGCAATTCGTCGAAAGAATCATCAAATTTCATCACTCGAGAAGAGTTGGAGCGCCTTCTGGAAAATCATGGGAAAGACAAGACACCGCATGTCCATCATCACCAACCTCCCTACCCTACCGCTACACAAAGAAATCCACTTCCTAAAGGTTATATCTCTCCAACTTTTACTCTATATGATGGAACCAGCAATGCTCGAGAGCATGTATCTCGCTTCCTTGAAGCCTTAGGAGAACATGAACATAACCATGTCGTACGTCTCAAGGAATTCTCAAAATCCTTGAAAGGCAGAGCATACACCTGGTACAACAACATCGCACCAGGGACCATCAACAATTAGGGAGAAATGATTAACGCCTTCTACATGAAGTACTTCTTCGTGTCAGAGCAAGTTACTCTCTATGACCTTGGAAGGATGTTTCAAAGGGCTAGTGAAAATCCCAATGACTTTGTAAAAAGATTCAGAGTCCAAGCCTTGGATTGTCATGATCCAAATGTCACGGAACAACAACTGGTGGATCTATGCATCAATGGCATGCTCCTGGTCTATAGAGATCTGCTGGAGAATCTCCGATTCCAGACTTTCTCAGAGCTCCACGAAGAAGCGAAGAGGTTGGAAACCACTGCGCCTGCTCTGTTATAAAGATAAAGATCAACAAAGACTGAAGAAGCGCGAGATACTCGAGGAAGCAGACTTCTAGTCAATAAGAAGTACAGTATGCAACCTTCCACAAATGTTGTCACAGAAGGGAGAAAACGGAAAGCTGAACCACAACGCAAGCATACTTCTCCCATCCCTTCAAAGGCACAAAAGAAGGATAATGTGGAAACTTCTCCTCAGCATATAGAAAATACAGAAGCACCTGACTTTCCCTGCTCCATTGAAGAATTCATCGAATTGCTGGAAGCCTGGATTCAAGACGGTGCAATCAAACTGCCATATGTCAGGAAGGAACCAACTGAAGAAGCAATGTATAATCCTCGATACTGTCGCTTCCATAGGTTCATAGGCCACCCCACAAATGCTTTCAAGATTTTGAAGCGCATATTTAAAGAAAAGGTCGAGTCGGGGAACTTAATCTGGGAGCTGAAGGAGTGCACAAAGATACCCTTCCTATCAGAACTTTCTCTATTTCCGAAGCACCAGTCAAGGAAGCAGTCCCGTCATTAGTAGAGCATATATGCGAATTAATCTACTATCGAAGGCGCAAAGAGGAGATATGTTTAAGGCTTTGAATCACATAGTTTCCGGGATACTCCTGCTGATTTCAAATATACCTCCTGAACCTTCAACCACTGACAAGGAAATGAACGACTGGGGACTGCTCGCCACAGTGCACGTCAAAGGAAATGAATTCAAAAGGACTCTCATTGATGTTGGTATTGCCATCAACATCATTCCTTTAAAGACTCTTAGAGCTGATGGCATTACTCGACATGAGGTTACTCACGCTCCCACAACAATCAGAGATCACGAAGGAATTGTTAGAGATGCATATGACTTCATCAATCTCAAAGTTGTGAAAGGTTCGACCTGCAATGAGACCAAATTTTACATAATCTAGGAAGACCCAGGATATGACATGATTCTTGGACACACATGGATCCATAATGGAAAAGTTGCATCAACCCCTTCGGTTGTACTTTCATCCGCTGAAGAAACCTCTGACTCAGAATAAGAAACGGAAGATATCTCGCCATTTGAATATCTAGAGGAGGTCAAATCCTTGACAGAACTTACACAGAATTTAGGGGAGCATCCAAATTCTTTTGTCAAGAAATTCCACGCTTAGGCAAGTCTTATTCCTTCTCATGTGCCCATATCGTCAGTTTTCAAATATGCTCATTTGGTTCGAGGGCTTCACTCTACAAATGATTTAGCAATTGGAAAATGCTATGCGTGGATCATCACACCGCAGCAATATTTTACCCAATGGTTGAATCCAGAGTCTCTTCAATTTGATCACCCAATCAGGCGATTCATTGTAGAAGATACGGCTAAACATGACAGGCAATATGAGGGATGCTCCTTTTTGCACGAGTGTCCATATGTGCCACATCCCTGGAGTCACATCGCTCGAAGGATTCCAAATCAACAGAAGATATCCAAGTCACGGATTGCAAAGCCAAACAAGTTCAAGGAAGGATATTTGGTTCTCAAGGCAACTAAACGGGATCTCCATTCTGCAAGGAACTCCAATTGGGAAGGACCGTTTATGATCGCTAAGTCCATGATCGGAGGATATTACAAACTGATCAACACAGATGGACGGACCCTACCAGTAATTCACGAAAATTGGCTTAAGGCGTTTGTCTAAGAGTACGTGACATTCGAGGTAGTGGGCGCTTGAGCACTCATGACGTCTGGATTTGGCATTTTAGGATTTTCTTTCATTGTATTTCAATTCCTCCAAAACATTTGCAACACTTGCAATTAGTATTTGATTATAGCAATTTATCAGAAATTCAATTCATATTTCTTAAAGGAAAATCCCTATCAAATCCAAAAGAAAATCCTTAACCATCTACCAATCCAAAACCATGATACCAAAACCCAAGTAAAGCCTCACATCTATCAGAAATTCATAAGCCTAAGAGATAATGCAAAATGAATCAAAGAAAATCAGCAAAGAAAGATTTTTGCGCCTTTGCATCCTTCAAAGCCTGTAAAGCCGCCTGCTCCTTGCTCAGCTCTTCAGTCAGCCTGGAGATCTTATCTTCCTTATCCATCACAACATCATTTGGAAAGGGTATGTTATTTTCACATGAATCCTTAATAGCATTCATCTTCTTACGAAGCCACTTCACATTGAAGCCAAGTCTCTCAGAATTCTCCAAGTTGAACTCCCAATCAAAGAGTACATCTGGAGTTATAGCATTTCTGGCTCTAGTGCATATGTCGCTTACAAAACGCAAGAGTACACTTACCTGCATTTTTAAAGCATAAGCACGCTTGGGATTCCTGTCAACAATTATATGGCCGAACTTTTTCCATATTTTCTTGTACAAACCCGCATATCCAATGGGAACGCTGAATCCACCAAATAATTCGTGATACGGGAGTGAGGCATCGAATAGAGGATCAAAAGCAACTCCTGCACTTGGGTATTCGTGCACAACCATACAATTTTCAATTACTGGAGCAACTTCTACAGTCAAGGCAACAGTTTCTTCAGTATTTTCTGCCGGTGTCCTGGGTGCTTCTATTACAGCAACAATCCGAGTCACCACGACTCAATCAACAACACTTTCATGACCTTGAGGAGCAGATATGGTAGCCTCCCTATCAATAGCCTCAAGGTCGCTCGTTTCATCATTTTGGGTTCCTTCATTCTCAACTTCGGTATTTTGTACCTAATACGAAGATTATATGAGATTAGGATCATCCAAGCATGAAACCAAAGGAAATCATGAACTACAGTATACAAGTGGTCTAACATCATCAAAGTCTTTCATTATACATGCTGGATGTCAGTAAATAACGTGAAAGTCACAAAATCACGTTTTGCAACAAGTCTGCCTGAGGAGATTTTCCACTGACCTGTACAACGCAATGAACTGGGAGAAATTGGTGAAGAATCAAGGGTTAAGTTATATACCATTCTCTTTGTATGGGTGTTACCTACAACATGTCAAAATTTCATAGCAATTGGATAAACGAGCAAAAAGATGTGGTCCAAACTCGGGACTACGCGACATCTGAAAAAGTTCTGAAAGTCTCCTGGAAGTTCATTATTTCGTATTTTTAGGCTCTGAACGTGCTCAAAACTTAAAAATATTCTTTGAATAAATCTTGGAAATTTCCTGGTCTTGAATATTTATATGCGGATTAGCAAAATCTGACATCAGACGAAGATTCTACGACGTTTTTCCTAAAATGTTGAGTTCTGAAT
This sequence comes from Papaver bracteatum, assembly GCA_023529315.1. Lineage (NCBI taxonomy): Eukaryota > Viridiplantae > Streptophyta > Magnoliopsida > Ranunculales > Papaveraceae > Papaver > Papaver bracteatum. The sequence continues at coordinate 948,589 of JAJJWX010005194.1, forward strand.
TTTCTGGTGACGTATTTTCGGCAAAACTTGTCATATATTCACATACATTCTCGTTCAGTCATTCATGGATCAGAAAGTTTATACTTCTATGGATGAAATACAAGAGAAATACTTACTTGGGTGGTTTTTGAAGCATTCAAGGAACCAGGATTGCTCACGTCAGTGTCGACAGCTCCGCTACCTTCATTCGGTCTTGAACTCTGAGAGTTCTCTTCATCGATATCCTTCAGATGACCATCAACAGTATTCTCCACAACCATGGAATCAGTTTCCTGGATATATCCCCAACAATCAATATTTCATTCATAAAGCGTCATAATTATTGTGGGGAGAGATACTTACAACTTCTTCATCGCTCAAGTCAGAAATTGTTTGCTCAGGAGCGAAAAAACGAAGACCATCAATACTTGATGGGGTAAAGTTCTACCACGGAACAACAATATAAGTTTCATGATCCTAATAATACGGCTGAGAAAGGGTCATAACAAAGAGAGTACTGGAAACTCACCAAAGCGCCAGCTAGGGACTTTATAGTATTGGGTAACAACTTATAGCTCTTTTTCCTTCCTTCTCCGCCATGAACAACAGCCTCAGTCTCTGAGAAATCTACACGGATTCGAGGTCTTACAACACGACCATCATGTGATAAATTTCAGCAGCATAATAAGAATACAGTTATTATAATTTTATGAAGATTATATAACAAAGCGTACCTGATAACATCATGGAGACGATTTTCGCTTATCACCAGAGAGATACTTCAATCTTGGTCGACTAGAAATCATCTCATCAGAAGGACGATCCTTTACGGGAGGATGAACGAGTATCACGAATTCATGTAGTCGCTCAAATTGATCATCCCAGAAGGCTGCATAACCTGGAGTCACATAGGCGAATCTATCATAGCAAGGGAACCAGTATTTACTTCCTTCCATATGAGTATGGTCCAAATGAGTCATGATCTGCTCAGCTGATGGTTTCCTCCTCCGAATAGTCGGAACGCACTGGTCCATACCCATTTGTCGAGCCTCTCTATTGATATTATACTCTTCTACTGAAAATTCTCCGTACGAGACTAACAGCAGATGACCGGGGGTGCAACTCAACATGAAAGACCTCTCACCATCATTCAGATCTGCACCAGACGACAAGCTAGTACTCTCTCCAGAATTGAAAGTCATCGGTTGGGAAACATAGGAAGGCACTGACACCCAAGGAAGAAAATTGAACTCAGACTTATCATCCAACATGTCAATAAGGTGCACCTTAGACCGAGGTTGCTTTGTGGACCAACGCATGATCCTAGCATTGTCTTTCTCAGGGAAAATGTGGCGAGCGTCAGTATTGGGTCCTTGCAAAACATTACGTGGAATGGGTGCATAATTCTTGAAGTGTTCCCACATCAAGGCTTGAAGAAACATCGTGTTAGCATAACATTCAATCTTCATGAAGCTATTCGACACACTGGAGTCTATAACCAAAGAATCTAAGTTGTAATACAAGGATCCCAAGAACAAGCTACCTATCGGAAGTTGCTCACCTTGAGCCATTTTAATAGCAAAGGGGATCACGAAAGGCTTCAACAAGTTTCCGTTGTCTTCAAAGACATCTCTGGACAACCATAAACACAAGAAAGCATCAATGGGTAATATATTGTCAATAGGTTTATCAGAAACCTCATCTTTGGGCCACCAGCGTGTCAACCAGAGAGCATAACATCCTTTACTGCCAGCCTTGTTTGCTACCTCCATTGCAGTTGTCAAGACATGAGAAATGGCGGTCTCCTCATCTGAAAGATCCCCAGGGAGATTTCCCGTGATTGGGAGGTGCATCAAAGCTGCAACGTCTTCCAAGGTAACGGTAAAATCTCCTCATCTGCATATGAAGGTGTGAGTAGGAATACACCAACGAGCAATCAGAGCTACCATACTTCTTGCGTCATGATAAATGAACAAATCTCCATAAGCCTTAATATCTCTCGTCACCTGCGCCTGATCAATCATGGCCCTCACATGAGGAAAACCCAGAATATGCCTCGCCCATCCAGCAAATTTCTCCAAAGTTCGACGAGAAAGTTTGAATTCTATAATTGACGCAAAGAAGACTCCTCTCTCAAGACAAAACCGGATGAATGTCTTAGGAGTCACAAATTTCTTCTGAGTGACAGTTCTGGGATTTATCAGAAGATGATATGTTGGAGACTTCAAATGTTTTTCGGCTCCCAGAGCATCTTCCTCAAAGAATGCGTCATCAATGTTTGGGATGTTCTTAATCCTAGGAGTTTCATCTTCGTCTTCACTAACAGAAGCTTCATCTATACATGTCTCATCTATGGAGATGTCATCATCAATACACATTTCATCTCTTGAAGAGTCGTTAACTTGGGAGCTGGTCATGTTTATGAAGTAGCTGCAAAAATTCACATTACATTCTACTTCAGCGCATCATCCAGAATCAAGGAAATACTAGCGTCTAATGGTAACTCTTAACTCTTACCTTTTATGCTTCCACTAAACAGTAGTGAGAGTAATGCTAGAGTTAATGCTCCAAAATCGCCTGCTTCTTCAAAATCTACAAAAGACGTTCAAAAACTCATATTTTTCATAAAATCATGAACATTTCTACTGTGTGAACATTCACCATAGAATTATGAAAATTAAGACATTATTTTATCATAAATAATCTTTATCTCTAAGCAACATCACATAAAACTCAAGTTTTGATTTTAGAGAAATAATATATATTTGTGTATATATATATAAACAAAACGTTTATTTACTCACGTAAATAAATAAATATTTTCAACATGAGCCAGGCTCATAAAAATAAATTGTGGACACTCCACGGTTCAAAAAAAAATCCATGAATCTACCATGGTTTTGCAAAACCCTTTTCCATCGTGTCGTCGCACGTCTTCCAAACGAGGGTTTATTTCAATTTTATGAAAGCTCATAAACATAGTTTTATCACTGAACCTACATATTCATATATGAAACAAAACCTCTCTTAAATCAGGGATTATTATTAGTTTTCAAAAACTAACGATCAAACGAACATACGTTTTCAAAAACGAAGGTTTTTTCAACGAAACCCACAATCATATATACACGGGTATATAATTTTATCATGATCAATATTTGAACAACCCATAGAACTCATGAGCATCAACAAAAATAAAAATAAAAAAATTAACGATACATAAAAAAAAAAATGGCATAAACGATTTAAGAATGCCGGACGGTGGCGAAACGGACATATTACTGGAGCTCCGGAGAAATTTTTTTCCTCCTCTCTTGGTGCTAGCGTGAAGGTGATGAAGTGATGGGAGCTGCTGGTCATGGGAAAATTAAAAAAAAAAAAAAAGAGAGAAGCAATTCCTTTTGTATCAAACTTTGTTTCCAAAACCTAATTTTCCAAGGATTTCCTTATTGGGCCCGGCCCGCGAATCCTGAATGACCAAGGTCCTGTCATCCAAATCAGCGGTTCAACACCAAATAATGCTCACCATACGACATTCTATCATGCCACTAGAATCTGATTTCAAGTCATGATATGCTCGTACGATCGAAATCTGGTAACATCTTAACTTACGACTGAGTTCAATTATTTGCACTGTTATGACCGTAAAATCACCATTTAATGCTGACTGAGGAACACGGATTTCCTCACTAAGCAGGGGACTTAATATAGATGGTGGATTTTAAACAAAGGATAAAATCATAAACCCATAATTATATGAACCTCTGATCCAGCAGTCAGACGTGAATTTCGAGACACGAGCCTCTCATCGAATCCTCTGATCGAGAATACTTCTCTCAGAGTGTATGTAGATATGTGGTCTCACGGCCGGACAACGACACATCTCATGAATACTGAACACTTCAGTAATTACTTCTATATAGCATCACGGGATGGACGGCTTCTAGAACAACCTGCTCTGCTAGTATAGAGCGATAACGTCTTCAGGATACAAACAACGAGTTTACTCTGACTATATAAAGGATATAAAGCTCCATCAAGCTCATATTATAATAATTAATGCTCCTAGACAGCTTGCTCTGCTAGTATAAAGTCATAAATTAATTATTCATAAATTCTTGGATTCATCCGCAGAATTTCTGAAAATATTCAAATATTTTTGCATATTTCATTACGCAAACCATGGTTCTTCCCAGCGGAAGTCCATGGATTAGTAGTAAATATTAAACGCACGCGCATCAGAGCTACCGCCTGAGCAAGCCCTGTCTCAAACTTAAATTATTAGATTCATCCGCAGAATTTCTGAAAATATTCAAATATTTTCGCAGATATTTCATTACGCAAACCATGGTTCCTCCCAGCAGAAGTCCATGGATTAGTAATAAATATTGTGTGCATCAGAACTACCGCCTGAGCAAGACCTGTCTCAAATGGTGCAAGTGTATTCAACGATGATGCATTAACAATCACCGCACACGAATGAGTATTTCAAAATACGACGAAACGATGAACCTATGCAAAATAGGATGAAAAATAACAAATAATTAAAAAATTGACTAAGGTGCTGGGAGCATGGACCCACTGACCGGCCGACAGTGCCGTGCCGTGGTCAATCCCACATCAGTTTCATATTTTTATCATATTTTTGTTGTTTTCCTTGAGTTCATAAAAACCTTTCACTTGAACAAATATCCTTTGTTTTGAGGAAACTCCTTAATTTCATGGTGCTTCCTTCGCGCGGAGGAAATAATATAAAATTAGGGAAAACATGATGAGGGCGTGACCATTGGCCAACCGTCCATGCCTTGGTCCCATTCGGCCCCTCACCTCATGGTTCCTCATTATTTTATTATTATTGCCCTAATTTCATGAAATCTCCTTAATCTCATGATATTTCCTTGGTCCCATGAAAAATAATAAAAATTAGGGAAACTCGTGTGCACGGGCCATAGCCGGCCGGCCAAACCCTAGATGGCTCACACGTCCCACTTTTTATTAGCATATTTTTCATGTTTTCATAATCCCATGAAATTCCTTGATTTCATGATATTTCCTTCAAATTGTGAAAATTCCTTCAAATCATGAAATAATATATAAAATTAGGGAAAACGCACGAGACCGGGCTCTGGCCGGCCAACCATGCTCCAATCCTGTCCCACATGCCCACACGTCCCTTATTTTATTTTTTATTATTTTTTATGTTTCCTTCATCTCGTGGAAACTCCTTGATTTCAACAAAATTCTTTAATTTTGGCAAAACTCCTTCGTTTTATCATATTTCCCTAAAATTATGAAAAATATTACAAAAATTATGGAAAACGTGTGGGATGGCTCCCTTGGCCGTCCAGCCTTACCCACGGCCATGATAGGTCCCACACTCCATAATATTTTCACTTTTTCATTATTTTCCTTCATCCGATGAAGTTTTAACGGTTTTATCAGAAAACCCTAATTTTGTCATATTTTCTCAAATGGTCGCTAAAACGTGCATCAAAAAATATCAAAATTCTTAGGACAAAGACACGGACGTCTCGACGACGAAAGCATGTTACCTTTACCGACCAGGGTTGGATTTTTGGATCGCAATGAGCCAGTCCCACGTGTTTTCGCAATTTGACATAATTTGCGCAATTGCACGTATTGGGTCCAAAAACTCTCCAAATAATTTCAGAATTTGACGGAGCGATCATCACTTGATCCCATGACCACCCAAGGCCGGTTTCATAACCCTTTGGTCGGTACCTCATATTTTAATTAAGTTTTATCACCTAATGCTGAACCCTGCAATAATTCAGTAAATGATTAAACCAGCATTTAATCATCCTTTGAACAACTCACTAACTCTTCAAAGAGGTCTTGGTTTTTTCTCACGTGAGCATATGAGAATTTCATGGTCGATCCACGGTCCCATGAAGCTGATTCTCCTTCATTCCATGGTTAATTTTTAAATAAACCATCAATCGGTCATCAATTGATCAAATTAGGGTTTCTGAATCCAAGGATCATGATTCCAGATTCAAACGCTAATAATTTTGCAACGATCTCATGATCAGTATTCTTATTAATTATGCTCGGTTCAACTACCAGCGCTTTAATTAATATTTTATTTTGGTCACGCTGCCAATAATTCATCAACATTTGCTTAGATGAGCAATATTTACTCAAATCAAGGAATATTGGTTCAACTATCAATATTCAACAAATTATTAAGCAACACTCACTCACCTCAACGCGAGGATTCCACCACTGTCTCAGCAGACGCGCTTAATTCATGAGTTATAGAACATTTTACAAAATCATGTTTAACTCAGCAAATACGTGGACTCATCGTCCCACGAAGTCATGAAATCAACAACTGATTAAATTAACCACGAGACATCAATCATGTCACTTGGGGGGATATCAATTAGGGTTTTGGTCTGGCGGTCTACGACACGTGTGTTCACCCACGACAAGAATGTGAGCAAGTCGTGCAATCAGTTGGAAGAGTCAGCAAAGTAGTGGGTGGAAAGTTAACCAAGTCTCCGCACGATGAGTAATTGGTTTAACACGATTTACCACTTCCCCACTCTCTGATTCCAGCAAACTGTCACACTTCATGGGATCATGGTGTTTTCAACTCCGGAATTATATAATGTCTCTAAATCCTGATTGAAAGAACAAAATTCGAAGAGTTCTCAAACATTCGAATAACGATCCTGAACGAGCAATTTCTCACCAAAATTCATACAGACACTCTTTTGTCTACACGAACTCACAGAAATCACTCTCAATCAGGCAAAATTCAATCATTCAGAGCATTTTCATGCTGAATTACAACACACCTACAATCTCAAATCACCATTGATCTCACACATCTCAGCTTCCCTCCTACAGATCAACCCATCCTCTCTTGTGACCGAATTTACTCTAGAACGGCCATTGTCTTGGTTTAGGCCGGAGTACTACAGATTGGTCTCTCAAACTTAAAGCACCCCCTTCATAGCGGTGCATCTGTGTGAGGTTAAACACTTCGCTCGGTTCAAGGAATTTCCTCCCCACGGTCGTCCTCAATTCCGCAAAAACCAGCAAATCGTTTTTCCCCATCTACACCAACCTCCACATGATTTAGTTACAGTCGCACAATTTACATATCTTGAATCTCACAAGATTCTACGTAATTGATTTCCTTAGCCGATGTCTTTTACAGCCTAAGAGTTTCTTCAACCTAAGTGGAGATTTTGAATACCAATCTGCCTCTAACAGATAAGCTTATCTGTTTTCCATTTATATCGTAAGATCAAGGTGAGAAAATAGGTTTGCGTAGAAACCTCAAAACCCCGTACTTATGACTCCCGAAGAGCATCCTAGATTATTATTCATGCCACAAGAACAATCTTAGACGAGTTCAATTAGGAAGCGTTATCAGATATCTATCTTGTGGAATCAAAAAATCTGATACGAAAAAACTTTGCGATTACTATATATCTTGCATAAAAGAGATTACAAAAACCTCGATAACATAAAAGCAAGATCAGGAAACGGGAACTTGTAGAAGGGGAAAACGATTTGCTAGTTTTTACGGAATTGAGGAGACGACCGTATGGAGGAGACCCCTTGAACCGAGCAAAATGTTCAACCTAACACAGATGCACCGCTGCAAAGGGGGTGATTTGAATTCGAGAGATCAATCTGTAGTACTAATCGCAGTCATATGCGTCAAAAATAATTCAATTTCTTACTTAAAAAAATATAAATGAAGTACAAGGTAAGGAAGAGTTCGTATCCATAGAGAGGCAATTGTTGTTATTATGTTTTCAATTTCCTAAGTAACCAAGTTGGGGGGGGGATTTATAATTTTTATGCAAGTAATAAAAATAAATTAAAAGCAAAGTAAATAATTGGAAATAATCAATGAGAGAAAGATATTGGTCAAGGAATTCATCTTCAATCTTAAACATGTTCTTGCATACATGATTAGAATTACGATTTAATCTCTTTTATATCAAAAGCCTAGAATATCAAGAGAGCAAGATAATCCAATAATTTCCTAAGTTCACCAACACACACATTAGAGCTGCATATGCGAATTCTACCTAAAGAATAACCTAACGCCTTGCGCTAATTAAGTTCAATTCCTAGGAGCATTAAGTTTCAGAAATAGGCTAATCAATGCAATTTTCATACATTGCGCATGACTATTCGGACAATGGTCAAACTCTACATATGATTACGATAATGTATCACTACAAACCGTAATCATATCATGCTACTTGTATTTGGGTTATCGCTTGATGAAAACCCTAAAATAACTATGGACAAGGATGCAAGTTCAATTAATTGGCCACTTAACTAACCAAACATCTAAGTCCTATCACAATACATCAATCATGTGATTATAAAAACAATAGAGATTTGAATGATAATCAAGAGAGAAAACTAATGCATTAATCAAGCACAAGTTTTAGAAATAAGACGACATCCTTAACCAATAATATAAGATTTAACTACTCATAACTATGAAGTTCATCAACATAATAATAATGAATTAAAGAAGATGAAAGCAAATCAAACCCTAGTAGCGTAAAACAAAGCGTCTCTCTCCTCTGCTCCAAGAAAAATACGTGATATCCATAAAGTTGTAGAAGTTTTCCTTTTTGTAGCCTTTCTTCCTTCCAAAACTAGGTCTAGTCTTCAAAGTCCATCACCAAAAAGTCCACCAAGCCCATTAAACCCATGTGTGAAAATAACCCAGTAAAAAATCTCTGCCAAAAGTAGTAGTCGGAAAACTGGGTTTGTTACCGGAAGTTGGTCGGAATCCGGCACCGGTAAATAGCTCAGGTGATCGGCAAAGTCCACCCAGTCACCAGTCAAACGGATCAAATCGGTCAGTCAACTGAGTCCACTCGGTCAAACTCATTGAGTCTAGGCGAGTCAGAGTCGGTGTTGTGACCGAGTCAGCTACCTGACTCGGCTGAATGGGCTGAGTTACTTTGGTCAAGGCCATTTGCACAAGCCAGAACTACCACGCCATTATAGCCCTATACAGCTTCAAACCCTTGAAAAGTCATCCACAACCAACATTACATCAAATCCATCTTTGATACACAAACTGTAACCTTCTTCTTGCACTTTTACTTGCAACTCCATATTAGTACCATTATCAAAGCACCCATATAAAAACAAGGCAAATACCATTTCAGTATAAACCCACACAAAACCAACAGTTCATAATCACCATGTAACAACATCATCTTCTTAACCCTTCAAGCACAACAAGTACAACCTTTGATCTTGTATTTTGCTCATAACCAAACCATAAGGACATCAAAACCCTTCTCATAATCTGAATCATCTCTTCAATTATCACCATTACAAACCATCAATTGTAATACAACCCATGGTAGCAACACCTCCAACTACAAAATGAACATCACTGAGACCACCTTCAGCTACATCATACCATATAAGCCCATGTGCACTACCATAAGCAGATACGGCTTCCATCACTACCCTTAGTTCATTCAACTTCCATGCAATCTCATCCAAGCTCCTCCAAATGTCAAAACTTCTTCAAACCACACAAAAACATCAACACCTTGCTAGCACCTAACATTGCCAGTGCCAGTCCAATACATTTCACAACCACCTGCTTCACAACAACTGCGCAAACCTGCAACTGAACTGCGGTCTCATAGATCCAGTTCTCCTGCAATTGAAATAAACATCAATGACTCCTCTCAATGTAATTCAATTTACAGCTCTATGTGTTCCTACAATTCACAACACACAACCTATGCATGCATCTACTTGTCTTGTAACTTGAATTTCTGTCATTTCATCTCTATCACCTGCAACACAAGTACCCAGAAGCTCAATTCTGACCAGCACATCAAAACTGCAGCCATCATTTGCTTCCTGTTTCATTCATCTCAGTTCAAGAACAACTTCATTCCAAATCATCAGTTATCTTTTTCTTTGGCTTAAATCTTCACAGAAAACCCATTTAACTCACTTTCACATCCATTTGTTCATGCTGCTCAGTTCTTCAAGCCAATAACATCATCAATCTTCATAATCTTCTTTATTGAATGTCAAAGGCATTCTCCCAAGCAAACCCAAAATTTTAAAATTGGACACACAACCATCTTATATTTTTTGTGGCGAACTCCACTTTCCACCTTCGATTTTTCTACATGATCCCCAATTTTGCACTACAACTAGAATTATTAGATACTTTTTATGAGGAGAAATATGATTCAGAAATGGTTAATTCTTTTTACAAGACTAGCTACTAATATTTCTTGTATGAAAATGGGTTAGTAGATCAGGTTCATAATCACATTGGGAAATGTGGTGGTGGCAATGACTCTGATTTATGTGATGGATTTGAAGAAATTTAATGGTTTAACTACGGATCAAAATAAAAGTAACCTAAGATATCCAGTAGTAGAGAAAGAGTGGAAAGGGAGATTTTTTCAGGCGACGCTGACTTTAGTCAAATTTTTTTCTTCAGCGTTTTCCTATGATTCCCCCTATTTTTCTTGTTAGATCTCTTCTGGTTTTGGCTTAATGATTGGTGTTAGTTGATTTATGCTCTTTTTCTTCGTTAATTCTTTCATCTTTCTTGTTTTGATATGGTTTCCAGTTCTGGTGTAGGGTTAGGATTTGTTACCCAATCTGGATCGGGATCGAAGGTTTCTGATTCTACTATAGGGGATGGAGCTAGTGGTAGTCTCCTTATTATGGCAGGTAGTTGGTCTTCTATTCTTACTAAACAACAAGTGAATTCTTCTGCTTCTGAGCAAATGTTTTGTCGGGATTCAAGTATGGTGAATGGAGAAAGGGTTATGATGGCTGATCCTGAGGAATATGATTCAGATGTGAAAAGTTGTGAAGATCTAGTGATTGGTTGCTTTGTTGGTAAGAGGCTACCTTATATGTTAGTTCAAAGAACTGTGAAGAGGGTATGGCAACTCAAAGGTGAATTTCGTATGACTCTTCATGGTAACTCAGTATTTGTATTTGAATTTGATTGTGTTGAAGATAGAATTGCAGCTCTTGAACATGGAGTGTTTTTTATTGCTGATCAATTAATTATGGTAAGAGCTTGGTCTCCTCTTTTGGAAAGAGAAATGGCAGAACTAAAGACTATTCCTATTTTGATGAATTTTTAAAATGTGCCTATTCATATGTGGAACACTAAGGGTTTAAGTTTGATAGCTAGTTTTATTGGTAACCCTATTATGTCTGATAAGACTACTTTATCAAGGAAGAGAATGAATTATGCAAGAGTGTGTGTTGAAATAGATGTCAATTGCGCTTTTCCTTCAGAAGTTCCTCTTATAGTGGGTGGAAAGCGTATTACTATCCATGTGGAATACCCATGAAAACCACCTAGATGTGCTCATTTCGGTATATTTGGTCACACCTTTGAGAAGTGTACTGTTAAACCTAAAGTAGTTGTGATGCAGACTGAGTCAGTAGTAACACAACAGGGTGAGGGAAGTAAGCAAGTCTGGAGGAAAAAAACTTATAAGAGAAATAGGGATTCTACCTTGGAAGAGACTTCTGATATGGAGGTAATTTAGGAAATGGTTTTGGAAACTAGTGCTCCTCAATCTGGTTTGGTTAAGGAAAAGGTTATGCAATTCTCAAAGGAAAATGTTATTGCTAATAGTAGTCAGAGGAAATTGGTGGAGATTCCTGTCCAGATAGATAATAAATTTTCAGCTTTAACTTCTGAGGGGATTGGAGATGGAGAGAATAATGTTCTTCAAGAGATCACTATGGGTCATGCTTCTACTTCAAATGTTTTGATTAATGAAACTCGGACTCAATTAGGGGGCTTGGATGGTGATTCGGGTGGGGGAGCTAGATCTCACTTTATTCAGAAACCAGCTGGTCCTGTGAAGAGCTTAAAAGTGGTAGACAATAAAAAGTCTGGGAAGGGTAGAAGGAAGGTCATACCCCCCCCAATATTCTGGATGTTTAAAGATGTTGGAACCTTAGAGGGCTAAATGACCATATAAAACAAACAGAGGTTAGTAGTTATATTAGTAATAATAATTTATCTTTAGTTGGTTTAGTTGAAACTCATGTTCAAGTCAATAATAGTAGTAGAATAAAGAGGAGGATTTGCCCTTTTTTGAGATTTTTTGATAATTATTTTCATAGTCCTATTGGTAGAATTTGGGTGGGATGGGACCCTGAAGTTTTGCAGGTTTCTCTTATTCAAAATTCTTCTCAAGATATTTTATTGGATGTCCTCTTGCCTCATAATAAAGCTTGTGTGTTCACCTTTATGTATGGTGATAATTATGGGATTGCCATAAGATCCTTGTGGAATGATCTTGTATCTTTCTCTAGTTATAATAAGAAGCCTTGGATGATTCTTGGTGATTTTAATAGTATTTTGGAATACAAGGATAAATTTAGTAAGACTGAAGTGACTGCTTCTCAATTTTCGGATTTCTTAAAGTGCACTCAAGACTCTGAGATCTTTGATTTGGCTTATATCGGTTGTTTCTATACTTGGATCAATCTAAAAGAGGGTGAAGCTAGGGTGTTGGGGAAGATTGATAGAGTTTTAGTTAACTTGGAGTGGATAAATCAGTTCCCGGATTCTGTGGCTGAATTTCTAAATCCTGGGGTGTCTGATCATAGTCCAAGTGTTGTCACCTGTTTTGAAGGAAGAGCTCATGACCCTCCTCCTTTCAGGTTTTGTAATTTTCTTGATGATGATGATGATTTCTTGAAGATTGTTAATTTAGTGTGGAAAGTTCCTGTTAAGGGTAATCTTATGGTTGATCTGGTGACTAAGTTGAAGAAAACTAAAAAAAGACTCATTGAATGGAGGAAAGCTAAGTTTTCTAAGTTAAGTGAGCAAACTATTGAGGCTAAAAAAGTTATGCTAAGCTTTCAAACCTCTCTCCAAGAAAGGCCTCTTTGTGTTGAGACTGCTAGGAAGGAAAGACAAGATGTGCATTCTTATGTAAAATTATCTAGAAGTGATGAGTCCTTGGCTCAACAAAATTCTAAAGTTAAGTGGATGGCAGCTGGTGATTCAAATTAGAGCTGGCAATCAGGCGAGTCGGGGGGCTTGCTTGTTACGGGTTACACGGGTACGGGTTAACACGGGTCAAAACCCGCGGGTCCAGATTCTTCACGGGTGGTCATTTCTTCAACCCGCGCCCGTAACGGGTAAAACTTGCGGGTTTGCGGGTACCCGGCTTGTTTAACTAAAGTTAAAATCAAAGCTTAATTTATTTATTTATTGGCCATGTTTAAGCTTGACCATCTTCAATCTCTATTCAACCCAAAAATCAAACACAAATCATTCATTTTCAACACAAAAATCAAACACAGATGATAGATCTATTACAACTCTTAACAAATTTGCTCATGAGCACCATTCAACTAATTTTACACAGCTGTGTAACCAAATCAAAGAAACATCAAAACCCCTTGCCATAGCTCAACCACGGACAGACAAAAAGAAATTATCTTGACTTTCGCCACTACCAATGGTTGGAAAAACCACAAATCAACACCGAAGTACCTGAAAATTAACAACATCATAGGGAAACATGATGTTCGAAACCATTAACAACAACAACAACAACAATAACGACTATAATTCTCAAAAACCCTAATCTCTTCATGAATCGATCAAACCTTGAATTCTTGATTCAAAATAGTTCAAACTCGTTAAACCATACAAAACCCATCTCCAATTTTATCCCAGAACTAACGATTCAATTTTATCCCAGAACTAACGATTCACTTATCAGCGTAATTAAATTTAAGCGTTTGTCTGTAAATGAAATAACGATTCAATTTTTAGAACTAAATAATGAGAAGCGTCTGTAAATGAGAAGAGAAGAAGAGAGAAAAGAAGAACAGAAGAAAGAGGGAGGAGCAACCGCAGTAGGGAGAAGAAATAAAAGAAAGAGGAAAACAAATGAGATTGCTAGGGTTTTCATTGTTTTTATACCTGGAATGTACGAATAGGATTAATCATAGATGATCCAACGGTGAACATTAAATGTAGTTTATTAATTATTATTGTACATGGGTTTACCTGTTTACCCGCGGGTTTACGGGACGGGCACGGGTTAACCCGTTTCCCCACGGGCCACCATTTCTCTAACCCGCGCCCGGCCTGTTTATAACCAAGTCAAGCCGGGTTCGGGTTTTCACGGGCCGGGTACGGGTTTATCCGCGGGTTTCGGCTTGATTGCCAGCTCTAATTCAAATGTTAAATTTTTCTATAATTCCATTAGAGAAAGAAGATCTATAAACAATATCTTGGTGCTTCATGCAAGGTCAGCGGAGAAGTTGGAGGATGATAAGTCAATTGCTAAGGAGTGTGTATATTTTTATGATGATCTTTTCAATCCAGCTGAGAGTGAGGTGGTTTCTTCTGATATTTTTGGCTCTCTGCAGTTTGAGAATTTACTTCATCCAAGTGATTGTGAACAACTTATAATGCCTATTTCTAAAGATGAAGTTGTCTGGGCTTTTTCTTCTATTCATTCTAGTAAATCGCCTGGTCCAGATGGTTTCACAAGTTATTTCTTTAAGAAGGCTTGGTCTGTTGTTGGGGATACTTTTGTTGTTGCCATTCTTAACTTCTTTAAAAAAGGGAAGCTGCTGAAAGAGGTAAACAATACTTTTCTTACTTTGGTTTCTAAATGTGATAATCCGGACACTATTAGTGATTTTAGGCCTATAGCTTGTTGCAATGTCATATATAAATGTATTACTAAGATCCTGGCTAATAGGCTTAAGGTGGTTACGAGAGATCTGATCTGCTCTAATCAGTCAGCTTTTATTTCTGGTAGATCTATCCAGGATAATATTATGTTAGCTCATGAGTTAGTTAGGAACTACCATAGACCTAAGGCTGTTTCTAGATGTGCTTTGAAAGTGGACTTGAAGAAAGCTTATGATTCTGTTAAATGGGACGTTGTGTTGGAAGATATGTCAAAGTTTGGGTTTCCTGATCAGTTTATTACTTGGGTCAATCTTTGTATTTCCTTAGTTAAATTTTCATTTCTGGTTAATGGCTCCCCTTATGGTTTCTTTGGAGCCAAGAGAGGGTTACGACAGGGATGTCCTTTATCCACTATTTATTTGTTATGGTGATGGAGATCTTTAGTACCTTAATGCAGCAACAAGTGAAGCAGAATAACTTTGGGTTTCATCCTAAATGCAAGTCCACTAAGCTAACACATTTGTGTTTTGCTGATGATGTACTTATTTTCTTCAATGGTACCTTGAAGGCTACTCAAGTTATAAATGATATTTTAGATGATTTTAAGATCTGTTCATGGCTGGTTGTGAGTAAGCAAAAGACTTCTTTGTATCGTTCTGGGATCCAGGAGGAGGATTTGAGATTAATTCTTCAGTGTATTGGCTGTGAAGAAGGAGCTTTGCCAGTAAGGTATTTAGGAGTCCCTCTCATCTCTACTAGATTATCCTATGCTGATTGTCTCCCTTTGATTGCTAAGATTATCAAGAGGATTAAGTCTTGGAAAGCCAGATTCCTAGCTTATCCAGGTAGATTACTTCTCATTAAGTATGTTCTCCGTGGTATGGTGTATTTCTGGTTCACTTGCTTTGTTCTGCCTAAGAGAGTCTATAAAGAGCTAAACACTATTTTTAAGAGATTTCTCTGGGATGGTATAGAAATGGGGAAAAAATATAATCTTATCAGTTGGCCTCAAATTTGTAATTCTTATGATGAAGGAGGGTTGGGAGTTAAGAATTTAGAATTTACCAATATCTTTGCTAATCTTAGACATATCTGGGAGCTAGTTTCTGGTAAAGACACTATATGGACTAATTGGGTTAAATTGAATCTTATTAAATCTAAGGATTTTTGGAGTATGGAAGTACCTCAGGATTGCTCTTGGAGCTGGAGAAGAATCTTGGAATGCAGAGCTTTAGCTAAAAAAATTGTTAGCACCATTCTGGGTAATGGTAAGGATACCAACCTTCTTTTAGATTTCTGGCATCCTAATGGCAGGCTTTGTGATTGGCTTACTATTGAAGATATCAATCGTCTGGTGAATCAGGGTTACCATTCTGTTTCTAATTTTATTAGAGGAGACCAATGGGTCTCTCCCAGTGATAATGCTGTGGTTGGGGAGTTAATACATACAGTGCAGGAAGTGAAAGTTGATTCTAATGAAAAAGATAAGATGATTTGGACTGCAAGCACCTATGTGGCTTTGGTTCCTAAAGGTCCTAAAATAAGTTAGTATAGATTGGTTTGGTTCAAAGGTCTCATCCCAATGCATTCTTTTATTGGGTGGCTGGCTATGCATAGGAGACTTAAAACAAGGAAAAAACTTCTCCAATGGGGTTGTATTGAAGATGCTCAGTGCTTACTTTGTATGGAGACTATTGAGGATGAGGACCATCTTTTCTGCAGCTGCAGTTTTTCTACCACTATTTTCCAGGGAATTATTCTCAAGCTTGGTTACTATAGAAATTGTTTTCTTTCTTGGGAGAATGAATTAAAGTGGTGCAGTGAGAATTTTGGAGGTAAAGGGATCTGTAAACACTATAAAGAAACTTGCCTTAAACAGTTTCATCTATCATATCTGGAAAGAAAAGAATAAAAGGTTGTATTCTACTCGAACTAGCTCTATTGATGCTGTTAGTTTTAGAATTGTGGCTGATGTTAGACTTAAAGTGGAGGCTCATGGCCTGACTGATGTTGATATTGAGGCTGTAAAGAGTTTCCTAGCTAGGTGGAATGTCTCTTGTCATCTGCTCTAGAAAAGAGTCATAACTTGTACTTGGAAATACCCACTTGAAGATGAAGTCATGATGAATATTGATGGTTCTAAAAGGGATGATTCAGGAGGTTATGGAGCTTTAATTAGAAATGCAAATGGTGACCCTGTTGCTGCAGCCATTGGAGGTTCTGGACCTGAAACTGTGTTCACTATAGAGTTAATGGGTGCTGAGTTGGGTTTGAAGTTGGCTATAAATAAAAAAGATGGCCCTGGTTCATATTGCCACAGATTCTTTGGCTATCTTTAATCTGTTTAATAGCAAGGACCCTAAACCTGGGTGGAGTGTGATGCACTTGTGGAGGCGTATTGAGAGATTGCGAAGGAAATTCAGAATACTCAGAGTGAGTCATATTTACAAGGAAACTAACAAAGCAGCTGATGCTCTAGCAGATATGCATCCTAAGGAGGGATTTATTGAGATGGATTTGAGGGATTTTAGTGACGAATTACATATCATCATTGACGAGGATAAGAGTTTAAAAGTGTATTTTCGTAGTTAGGTTTTTTCTTTGTTTCTTTCCTTTTGGTTTGTAGGTTGGGGTCTCCTTAACCCCTAGCTCAGCTGGTCATCTTCGTTCCCCAAAGTTTAATGCGCTCCAGGAGGTCCCAGGTTCGAGTCCCCAATGGCGTAATATTGCAGAAATTAACATGGAAGGTAGTGTTAGTTTGCCCCCCTTGTGACACAATCTCATCCCCCCTCCCGCCGTTTCGGCTCCCTTAGCTAGGTTACCCATGAGGCTCGCTGGTAGGTTAGCACAACAACATGTTCAATTAATGTAGTAGTATGTCGTTGGAGCTTAGCTTGTTAGACTTCTAACTAGTTTCATGTAATAATATTTATCCAATAATATAATAATCAACAACCTAAAAACCCCACGCCATCTCTCACACCACGTCGAGAGTTGCGGTAACCTCTCCTCCCATTGGCCGGTGAGCAAAACCCTCGATCCTGATTGGTCGAAAAGCAACTTATACCCCCTACATTTCGTGGCCGTTAATTGTAATATAATATATTCGATCCGATGCTTCAGATTGGTCGTTAAAAAAAAAAACACAGAAAAACTTTGGGAAATCTTGATTATTCCCGTATTTTGATTTTCAATGCCAAATCTTGATTAAAAAAAAGGAATAAATAACATAAAAAGGGAGAAAATTCTAGGTCTTAATTAGTTTCAAAATTAAAACACAAGTATATATGGAAACAGAACCGAAGTATTTTTCCAAAAAAAAAACTGTGTAAGATCTTTAGATACTAAATATTTTGTAAAGATATACCCGTATTAATGGTAAGTATTCCTAAATCTTCTAAAATATGTAGACATACGTGACTTTCTTAGCTTCAGTTTTCCCATATATTTTTTGCCTGGGAACGGAATTTTATTTTATTTTACCACTCTTGTTAGAACTAATTGTAGAAACAAATCTAGGACTATAAACGGTAATAATGGATACTTACCATCCCTGCGCCAGCGATTCTATATTTATGTCCCCGCTAAAAAATATATATATAGAAAAAGACAATTATCACTTACCATTCCTGTTAAATTTATTTTCAAAAAGACTCCCAAGTTAATGCCGATATTAGGTTGTTGATTCCTAATATAAGTATTGATTGCGTATATGATAAATAAAAGTATTTTCTGTTTTGCGCCTCTTGGCTTCTGTCATATCCCAACTTAGAACCCTAATTCGCTTACTACAAGTTCTTGGCTTCTGTCTCATCTCAACTCAGAACCCTAATTCGCTTACTAAAAGTCTACAGTAACATAGTTTTACTGGTCCTTTCGTGGTTGGTTGATTGCTTTCTCTTATTGGTTTATATGATTGATTTCTCCTTTAACGTATTTGATTTGATTTTGTAGGTTAAAAGAGAATAATTCAAAGAGTGGGTGTTTCATCTTATTTGAGTCGCCGTTATCTCTTCTAAAAAATCAAAATGCTACTGTATTATATGAAGATTTTGTGTCTCTCATCTCTATTTGTTTCGATCCTCCTTATTTAACTAGTTTTCCATTTTTTTTCAGTGATTTCAAATTCATCTTAATTGATATTCATCAGGTATTCGCTGCTTTTATGAATAGATCGGGTAAAACTATAGGTAAACACATTGTGTTCTTATTTATCTTTTTGATTTTGTATATACTGATTAGGTTTTTTGGATTTCATTAGGTATTTTTCTTAGTGTTTTTTCCATTTTGTGGCTTCTATATTTAAGACCGAGTTCCAGTTTTGTTGTATTACAGTTATCCCGCAATGATATCCAACTGTTGGGACATATTGTTCGCACATAACCATATGAATGCAGATAATTTATTCCAAACCTTGGATAGCTTTTCCGGATTGGATATTGTGGAACCTTGGATGAATTTGGGGTGTGGTGGCAATCCTGTGTGTCAGGATTGTTGCTGATGTGTTGCTGGAAAAATCAGAGGTGGAGATTTGGTATCCTTTTTTGTGTTTTGATATTCAACTTTTTAGTTTGTTGTTATTTCTTGGTTAATTATTTTCTGCTGAATTTAGGGTACTACTCTTGCAAGTATTGGGTTTCTAATCCCCGAGCAATCAGTCAGTAGATTATACCCAAATAATCTCCATTTTCGCATGCATGGAGTGAATTTATTATGAAGATGTTATATAGTTTGCTGGATAGAGCCTAAGATGAGTGTGGTCGGTGCATATATGGAGTGTAAGTACAACAACTTGATAAGATATAAGGTGAATGTAGTAGGTGCATAGGTTGGTATAGGTATTATTGTTTCGCATCATTTTTCCGTATTAATAATTATGTTAAGAGTTATAAAATGAATCCGTAGTTTTGTTAATTTTCATTCTAATCATTTTTTGGCTTTGTTTGTTTTGTGCGGCGTCGGCGGCATGGCATAAAAATGATGTATTTTGTGTTTGCTATTTTGATTGGACAAGTAGGAATTAATATGCTCCTTCTTTACACATATAGAATACGAGGCATATATAACGGATCAGGTATATCTCATTCAGAAGTGTCATTGTCTTGGATTTGAAAATGATCATGTGCACGTTTACTTGCTATTCGAGGAATTTAGCTGAACATATATTTCATTCGATGAAGTAATTACGGAGGTGAGTAGCACATTATTCATCATCTTGAAACCAACAACCTAAAAGCTCAACTACATATCCCACTCCACGTTGAGAATTGGGCTCACCTTCCCTCATAAGGCGGGTGGAAACGAAACCCTCGCTCATAATTGGCTGAAAGAGATAGGTCAAACTATCCGATATATATTGCTTCTCTCATGTGTTACGAAATTTGGTGAGTTGGTGAGTGATAATCATAAACTGTGTTACAGGTGTGCAGAGTAAACCAAAGTGAACTAATCAATTTCAGGACATCACTATGTCTGCTCCCGGTGATCACTATGTCTGCTCTCCGGTGATCACTCATTGTGTATAAAATCCGCTCATGATCAAGGTATATATTAATATTTAAAATTTCAGTTCGTTAGTTTGGAGTTCAATCAGTAACTATTCAACAATTAAATTTTTTGGCATATTTTTGTACAAGTTTACAACTTCCTCAAATTAAGTCTATTTATATTTTCGGATGTGCTATGTCAAAATTATGTTTGTCTACATTGCACAATGAGGTTGTGATTGGTTTGAAGATAAAAGCATAAGATAATCTGCATGGAAAAAGATGAGTGTACTGTGAAATGCACTAACTGCGAAAGAACGGATATATATAATGCACTAATTTCTGTCATAAATTTAGGGCCATGCTTGCCCTACATATTGAGAATTCGGTAGGATTCTTCTGCGTACTTACTCCGATTGGTTTACATTTCTGCACTCTTTAATTGCCACTGGTGTAGAAAGAGACAGTGGTGGCACCGCCTCATACATTTGCGTACTTTATAGTTCATTTCATGGCTTTTCAGTCATATTGTTTGGTTATTTTTGAGTTTTGCATACACTTTTTTTTTTGTTAGTGACACAAAGAGTTCAAGCAATGTTATGCCTAATCAAATTGCACTATAGGAATTGCAACGCAAGTTTTTAGTGCTCTTTTGCATCAAATAGCAGGTACACCACAGAGTGTGTGACGTGTTCATTAATCACCTTTTGGGGAACTCTTAGTCAGTGGTATATATTAGTCTTTGTAATGCTCCAAATTGGTCGAGATTTTGACAATATTCTTACATCAGGTAAACTACTAAATTTAGATTTTCTTTAAATTTTTTAAAGCCGAAATTGAATTTAAACATGTGCAGTTATATACAAAAATATATTTTTAGATGTTCTTTCAATTTTTTCTCAATTATTTTTAGATTTCTGTGAATATTTTTTCCTTAATTATAGTTTCGTATATTTTCGTAAACAAATCTAGACGTTGCCCTATACAACATTTTATGCCAAATTTAGCAAGTACGTCATCGGCAAGTTTTCTTATCAGCTTCCATGAAACCGCACACTGATTCCATCATATAGATTAATAGTGAAGTGATAAAAAAAAATCCTTTTTTTTCAAGACTCATCCGTGATTAGTTAATTATTATATTGGATCTATATGCTTATAGAAAGTTTTTAAGAAGTCGTGTAAGGACTAACATGTATCTCGGATACATGATAACCGCTAAGCGTGGCTTTGCTGTCTTAGGAGGAATCTATGATTCTGTAGTGCGAATAAGCCTAAACCTATCAACGTGTGCTACTTAAAGAGGTACATTCATTTTTTGTTCGCAACTAATTAATGGATAATGAGAATGATGGGTGTAGTTGACAGCATGACTCCCATATTTAATAGAGATTCTGAGAAAGATGCACAGATGCTTCGCTTCAAAATATAGGTTGAAACTTGGCTATTGTGGATGATAACAAGATTTGATTTATAAGTTTAGTTGATTGATCATATCTACTTCATTTTCGTGTTGATCATTTTATTGATATTTAAATGATGATATATGAACAAAAAAAAATTGGTGTATTAATACCTACTTATACTATACACTATACACATCTCAATCAACCAAAAAGATGTTGACCTTTTCAAGCATCTGAGGGGAGATAATCGACTTGCCTCCATCCATAAAAAAAAAAACTTGCCTCCATCCAACATATTTATATACTCTTTTTATACACCGCAAGATATCTGGAATACCACGTTTCCGTTGATCCCTGGGTGTATGGATATAAGAGAGCAGTGTCGGTAACTGTCATATAATAAAAAATACAAACTTTTCTGTGGCGGAGATCTTTTATTTACCTTTTTTTTTTGATCGATAAAGAAAAAAAAATGATGAATTATTCAACTAAACTTTTCTGTGGCGGAGATCTTTTATTCCTTTATAGAATTATTTACCTTTTTGTACTATGAACGTATGAAGTTTCATATTTGACTCTTTGAGCAGAGTGATAAAGATTCCATTTTACTTAAGTTGATCTAGACCGGAGGCATACCTACGTCAAGGTAACTCTTCTTTGAACTCTTCTTTGAAACACTTTGGTATTGCTCCTGGATCAATTGATCTAGATTAATCCAAACAAAAAGTAATAAAGATTCTTTCACTAAAATTGAAAATACAAGAACCTATTTATTTATTTTTGTAAGTGACAGCAGTCTTAGATAAATTTCTATATTAGTGAATCGTTTTATAGGTAGATCACCAGTGGATACCTTTAAAGATATTTCAAAGGTGGATCTCTATCTGTATAAGGTATAATTTTTACGGTCAAGAAGGACATGGCAAGGCCGAGACGTGTCAAAGCAATGTGTACCAAAAAAAAAAAATCTATTGGTATATTAGATGCAGTTAAATTGTACTTGAACCCCATTGAAGAAAAAAAAATGAATTTTGATTGCCGGATGAATTAAGTCGGATATGCTTAACAAATCAAAAAGGTACATGTACGAAATAAAATTAATAGTAGGAGATAGAATTCGACAACAATCCCTTTATATTAGTGATAGAGAGATCGTGAAACTTAAAAGAAACTAATCAAAATAATAAAAAAAAAAAAAACATAGTCAAGAACAAATGGGTCATTAAGTCCCATTATATTGCATAATAATGAACAAACCTTACGGATTTTTTTAATAGAAGAGCATCATCCATATTGCGAAAATTGCTATATGAACAACTTATTTTAACAGCTGAATGACCGCAAAGTGATGTGGCACCAAATGACAATAGGAGAAATTTTATTTGTCACCCATGTCGTTAAAGTTAACCTCTATTATTTCCCTTTTGATTCTTCTCTTCTCTTCATCTCCCCGTTACAACTTACAAGACTGCGTGTGGTTTAACTACTAATAAACGAAGTACGCAAGGTTTCGAAGCCTGGTGATTCAAGCTGGTAGCGTTCCTATTAGATTATTATATCCTAAATTAAGGTATCTAAGAGAAGAAAGTTGAAGAAGTAGAGATCCTTAGACGGAACAATAGGAGGCATCAAGATTGACCAATAATTGAGCATTTGAAATTTTAGAGAGACATTGAATCATCTTAAAATGGTTGGAAAATTTATGGGTTGTAGAAATGTCTTCGGATTTGAAATTTAAGCATGATCGTTATCATCATGATTGGTTTGAAATTTCTTATGGAATCTACCATTGAAAAACAATAGAATTTCTAATCACCGAAGAAGAACAATCTTCCTCTTACTTGATGATTGAATTAAATCTTTTGAATATATGATTAATGTGTCTGTCTATATGTTCCTAAATCAATCAAATTATTTCAAGAGTATACCTTCTCAGATGGGGGGAGGATAAAAGAAAATTTATTTCCAAAATTTATCTCAATTTATTTGTTTTCTGATTTGATGACATGGTTGAGATGAATAACCACTTATTTTGCCACTTCAGCTACCACATCAGATTTTGCTGTTAACTAGATGGTCACCTAGCAAGATTGATCCATACTGTAAGATCAAATAATGTCTCAACTTATCAACAACATCACCTAAATTGTTTTTTTAAATATATTATTTGATTGAAAAAATTTAAACTATTGTAATTTTTCTTCCGTTCTCGAGAAGAAGTCCAAATGTCGAATGCCCATTTGTTCCAGCCAACACATGGGAGGCGGAGGACTCCACCACCTCTTCTCATTAATCATCCATGAATTTACCTTGAATTTAAGCTATGATATCAATTATTAATAGAGAACACATTCATCGAGAACGGACAACAAGATTTTCGACATTTTTTTTTTATTTGGTTTGTTCTTTATTAGGCTTCATAAGTTTCATAATCTCAGATGGCCTGGATCGTATCATAACACGGGTTGGAGATTGAGGCCAATTCATCATGGTTGATGTTTTGTTAATTATTTTTCATTTTTACTTATGGTCCATAGTATTTTACCTACGTGACTGGGTGTAATAGAAATAGAAATCTGAATCATGATATTTTTTTTGAATAAGAAGAAAATTGTACAAAAGAAGATGATATTACGGATACCCCTTCTTAGTTCTATTTACCGATCTTCTTAAATGCTAAAATGATGTCATCTACCGTTTGTAAAGTGTAAAAGGAAATCCATGTTGGGATAACCAAGGTGAGTTAGATCTCCTTCATTAGTTTTTATGATCACTTAGCAAAAATATTTTTGAAGGAGTAGAAGAGCATTATCGAGAAAATCCATGTTGGGATGATTTCAGGGCCTACTTATTGAAGATGAAAATGTTGCTCACTAAGATTGGTAAAGGCGAACTTGCTGATGTTTTGTCATGGCCAGAGTGATTCATATCTATTAACACTGTAGTGTAGAACTGCACTTTGTTGACACATCAGATTTGATAGCAGCTGTGAATACTATTGTAGGTTTTTTCTTTCTCATGTGTTGCTTAATCTAAATTTTTATTCTCAGTTGCTCTTTTATCTTGATGAGCTTTTAATTTTCTTCGTACGAGATTTCATGGTTGAGGTGGAAATAAAGATAGGTGTTAATTTTTTGTTTTACTTTTTTTTTTCGGTTGTTAAACTGAAAGCAAGTTTTCTGTCAACGTTTTAAAAGATAGGGTATGATTCTCTCCCACTTTTTTTTTATTAAATTTGAAGTGCTTGAAAACATTGATCAGTATGTTACTAAGTACATTTTAAAATAATTTTTGCAGTATATGATGTTAGCATGATTACTATTAGGTTAACATAATTGAAATAAATGTTCTTCACATGAGAAGCTAAACCAGGTATTCTTATCACGAAGT
Source organism: Papaver bracteatum (assembly GCA_023529315.1). NCBI lineage: Eukaryota > Viridiplantae > Streptophyta > Magnoliopsida > Ranunculales > Papaveraceae > Papaver > Papaver bracteatum. The sequence continues at coordinate 973,548 of JAJJWX010005194.1, forward strand.
CTTGCAAGTTGCACTATTGCATGTCTTAAGAGATTAATATGAGAGCATAGTTCATATTCTGGATGACAATAATTTAACTATAAGAATGGAGGTAAGTTACAAATTTGATACATGTCGTATCAGTTTTTTCTATATTTAGCTCCCTTCCCTTTGAATCGAAGCTTAATCAATTATTTTAAAGATTAACAATAGAGGAATAAACTCAAATCACAGATCACCCACTTAAACTGCTAAAGTAAGCGATTATCTGTAAAAAAAATTGTAACCATCCTTGGAACAAAAGAAGCTAAAAAAGAACAAATTACTTGCAGCAACTGAGATACTCTATGTTAGGGAAACATTGGTATGTGATTTATTTATCTTTTTGCCAGCCGATCAATCCATCATTTTAGTTCAGTTTTGTTGATAGAACAATTTTAGTAATATTACGAGTTTCAAGCTTCCTCCCATAGGGGAGGTTGTGGATCGAACCACTGTAATAGCATAAATCCTAAGTAATGTACTTAGGTGTAGTTCTAGGGACCACTGCTCTAATCTATCAAAAAAAAAAAAAAAAAAACCTAGGTAGAATTGGTTTCCCATATTTTCTGGAAAAAAAATAATTCCAAGTATTACAAGTTGATCAGCATAACAATTTCCCTGTATTCATTGTATCTCTATACTTAATTTTAACTATTTGAAAAAAATCAAAAAACATTAAATTTGGGTGGTCGCTTGGTTGCATTTTTCAATGCGGATTAAGCTTCAAAATGATAGTGAGCCATCCAAGGTGTTTCTTCTTTACCCTGTCCAGATGCATTTTATTTTCTTTGGAATTGGTTGTTTTAAAGAGAAGAAGATCCATTACCAAAATATTGGTACGGTGAAAACCCTTTCACGGTTTGGTTTCATTAGCATGGCCATTCACATCGTAGTCAATATTGACTTTGTAGTTTTGCGGTTAAATGCAAGGATGCCGGATGAATGTTAGCGGCATCCCTTTAAAAGGAAAACAATAACCAAAACTAAACATTACTGAAATGATTGTTGAACTTTAACATGTAGAAGATTTGGTTTGAACAACTTTCAAATTTGTTGATATGCTTCCCAATATTGAGGCACCATTAGTATATGACTACTAACCCAGTTTCAGTCAGATCGTATCAACATGACCAATTGTATTGAACTTCCTTGCTGTGTAGGAAATAAACTGATTGCCACACGCATCAAATGCACTCGGTAATGGACATATCTCCCTTCCAAAGTTACTTGAATTAGAATTATTGGTCAAACGAATTCTGGGCGCATGTACTTGCATATCTAAGCAGCAACATACTAATTCAGATGCGAAAAATTGTGATCAAATGTACAATAGACCTTAAATTTTCGTTTTTTTTATTTTTTCCAATGAAAGATTGTGGATTATTCTGGTTGGTACCAGGGGAGATGCAATTAAAATATAGTTGTGGGCCTAATTAGTGAACATATTTAATTATGACATCATAAAGAACTCTGTGAATATACCTACGGTGGTAGTAGTATCATATGGGTAGAATTTTATTTTATCTTTTTAGATCCATTCTTGGACTAGAATTCTTTTGACTTTCATTTGGGCCATGCACTTGAATATATTCATATCAAAAGCACATTAGTGTTTGTTTACATTATATATCTTAATGACAGAAAAAACATTAAGATAAAAGTTACCAAGTTCCACTGAAACATTTCATTCTAGCTTCCTAATTTGTTTTGAAACATTTCAACAATTCCCCAAATTCAAGGCATTTTAAAGAATTCAAAAATTTGTTGTCTTCTCTCTCCTACATAAACTTTGCTTTTGTCTGTTTGTTGGTTATTGTTTGGATCCAATCCTTATTTTGTTTTATATTGAAATTGTCTGTTTGTTGGTTATTGTTTGGATCCATAGACAGTTTCTTAGTGGGGGGGCGTGTGTTTTTTCTAATGCCACTTTCCCTGGCTACTTGATTTTTTGTGTTGCCAAGAAGGTGTAATTTATGTCGCATTTATTTTTATTTTTATTTTTTTGACTCAATTACATTAGTATGTAATTTATGTCGCATTTCAAGAATTATAAGTTTCATTTAGATATTGAATTACATGTTTGTAGGACTCTTTTTTTTTTTATCAATTATCAGCTATGTTGATATGGATTGAAATACATAATTGGTAGAACATAAAGTCATCAACCAAATTGAACCACACTGCTAGGTTATCATTTTGTGTCTGATGGAAACTGCAGTAAAAGTATTATTGAGTGATCAATAACCGAGGAGGATTATGTGGCACTTTTTAAATTTGTTACAGTGTAAGCGACAAGGCTAGGTATACGCATCAATTTAACGGGGTTGTGAAACATTTGAGAAGGTTCCAAAACCTAAATGTGCCCCCATGGTTAGGAATGACACAGGGAGCGACCAATCCATATAAAGTTGGTGTCTCTAATGTTTATGCAGAAATGATAGTTTACCGAGTCATCTCCCGACAGAAAATCTTGCCTCAAACACATAATGGGCCCCACTTTTATCCATTACTAATCTCGATGTTGAGAATGCTTCCAGAGCCGTTGGATTTCCAATCGAGATTCATTCCAGTATATAACTACGATGCGTGTATCATCTCCCATGTTTATGTAAATAGTCCTTTTCTAGAAATAATTGGACAAACGGTCGTCTCTTTAGTCGGTGTGGGTCAGACTACTTCCAGGTTCCAGTATAAATTTTCTCTATAATATTTAGTGGTCTTCACGCCCTCATATTTTTCATTTTTCTGATGCAATCATAGATTGTTTTTCTTGACCATTAATTGATAATGCATTTCTTGACCAAAATGAAAAATAAAAACCGCTACTATGATGATACCTGATGGATGGTCTGAAAAATCAGGTAGACTGGTGTCTGATATTTTCTTAGAATATAAAACTTGATAGACAAAACAAAAGTACAATGCACATGATTCTTAATCTTTGTAACTAATGTTCTTAGTCCCTTGAAATGTTGAGAAAAAGAACCAGGGCTTCTTTCTAAGTCCTAGATGGACTCCACCCGATATCTGATCTAATGTTAAAGTTATTTGTTATCCCTTTATGATAAAGTTACTGGAAAATTGTAAATTTATTTTATAGTTTTAAGATTATTTAATATTTGCAAAATTATGATGAAAGTACTTAGTGTTAAGATTACATGACAAGAGAAGGTGCGTCAGTCCACCACTTTTGCTGCTGGTGGGAACTTTTCTTTTAGCAAGGCTGTCGTACAGGCCACAAAAGGATAAATCTCTGCTCTTAGATATGACGTTTTAGGGAGCAAAAGATAAACAATGTTAGATATGACGTTTTAGGATCGCTTCCTTTTTTTCTCCTTTATGAGACCAAATTGACTTTATTTTTAGGTTTCTAACTCTTGCAATTAGAAAAATTAGTAAATTTTCTTTTCGAGTTTCTAACTTTTGCAATTAGGTAAAAAATAATAATTAGATTTAATATTCACTTAGTTCATTATTGAAGCACAAAAACTCTTTAGCCTGTCAGTTGTTTGATAAAACACATAATAAAATATTTTTCGGTTGTCTTCAGCTTTGCTGCTTGATAGACTGACATCAGATACCGAACTCTGATTTCACAACCATTCTTATTTCATTTGTAAATATTATATGTGTTTTGTTTAGAACCTTCAAGTAAATTATTGTATTTGTTTATGATATTAGTTTGAATATGAAGAACTGAACTTTATGTTAATTCATACCCATGTAGTTATGGGTCCATAATTGGAATCATCCTTATGATTTAGCTAAGATTTAAGTTAGTGGAACGATTATTGATGTTGTCTTATATTGCTACATAATGTTTTTGGGCCATTATTTTAGACTAAGTTACATGTATACACCTACAATACCAATGTAACGAAGGTAAATCATATTTCTCAATCTCGCAGTTCCATTATATCTATTGAAAAGACTAGAAACAAATGTAAATATGGTTTCCGTCCCATACTAAGGGAAGTATCTTAACCTAAAGATATGGGGCGCAATGCTAGCGCGTCGGATTCAATGTCATAAGGTTACATGTTCAATTCTGGTCAATCTTAATTGTTCGAAAATCATTGATAGTTTTTTGCACGTTTTTCCTTTTTATAATATATTTTTTCTCAATAAAGATTGTTGTGTTCAAGCTAGCACGGATACCATATTGTCATTCAAACAAAAAATAAAAATAAAAACATTTCTGGGTTAAAGGTTGTGACCAGCCGTTAATATCATTAGAATAAGTTGAGTTAAAAGAGTGGAAGCAAATTAAGTGAGGGTGATCATTGGATATCATTAGGTTGTATTGGTTAGGATATGCCTGCAACTACTGATTTTATAAGGAACATACTCTAAGGGTAACTTGATAATTAGATGATTTCTCTTTGTACGAATTAATCGCGTATATGAGCCTTCTGTGAAGTTAGATGTCGTTTTAGTGCCAGAAGATGCTGATTAATACTTTGGAGAATTGTTCTTCATCCTAATGTTAAATAAGGTTTTCTCGAATGCAGGGAGCATGTCCTAAGAATAAATGTACAATTGCTATTTGTAAAAGGAAATATACCCGAGTTTCTGCAGTCCCATAGTCGTTTTGCATCTCAAGAAACTGAAGAAGTCTGTCACCAATAACATTAACATCATAATGTTGTTGTGTTATATTCCCAATAGCTCTTCACTGACTATTGTAATGGGCATGTCAACATTTGCAATATATTCACATAATTGATATGCTATGAGCATAGCTTGATGAGGGGCAAACTCATTTAAGAGAATAAAGGAAAGATATAAAGATACCCTGAAAAGATGGTTTGCTCACCAATGACGTGTTCTCATTTACTATTGTATAAAGAGGGACGATGACATGCCACCGTTTTTCAAGATGGATGAAGAACACATTAAAGTGTTTACTTATGAACACATATTATATAATTAATAAGAAGAAGTGTTTACTTTTGAAACAAATTATTGTTCTCCGATACTTTAGTGTCAAATTTTACTAAATAAAAACCTAAAATGTGGAAGGCTCCCGAGATAGAGGCACCGATGAGTTATAAGTCGCATCGCAGACACAAAGAAAAGCAAAGGTCGGCCAAGATATGAGGATAGACAGTGAAAAGAAACCTGAAGAAATAAAGGATGTGAAAGAGCAGGCTTTTTAGATAGGAGCATGTGAAAATCCACGGTAAATCATTTCTAGCCTACCCGACATGTTTGGGTCTAAAGGCTTGGATGTTGTTGTTCTAACAATTTTAAGCTAAATGGATTTCATTATAATTATTAATTAATTAGAGGTTGATTATTTCTCAATTATTATTTAAACTTACTTTTTGTTTCTCATGTTGATTTAGACAAATCCCAAACAATTTACAAGAAATCAGGTCTTTTGTAATCCTCATGCCTCGATGGTTCTATATGAATGGTGGTGAATAGGCCTTTGATTAACCAACAACAATGTTTGAAAATCTACTCCAATTTTGCAACAGTTCCGACAAAATTTTGGATATAACAATATACAAAAATTTGGTTAATGTCCTTAGTTTTTATTGTCAAGGGATTACTGAGTAAACATCTCTAGCATTAACATTTCATTATTGATTTAAGCATTGCTAACACAAAATTATTTGGTAGGTAACTTAAAATTTCATTCATGCTTTCGCCACATGCAAATCTTTTTAAATCGTGCATTGCTAAAAGTAATTTAATTACTAACATGTATCAAATATTCCCATCCATTAATTAAAAATGATGAAACTAATCAAGAAGTTTTTGACGATTTTCTGATAACCTGGGCAACGGGCGCGGGGCGAAGCCCCGCCACACCAATCGACAATTCCCTCTGAACCCGGTGCGCAGCACGGGTTACATACTAGTAATAACAGTAACAGTAACCTAATCAATGACGAAACCATTTCCTTTTATTTTTTCTCCGTGAAAATCGTCTAAAGCATTGCAGTAGTTAAAAGTTAGACACGTGTCGAATGGTGATTCGTACGAACAGAGGAACAGGCTCATTTCGTTACAGACGATCCGTAGCCGGTAGCCCGGTACGATTCTTGTGAAGCTGTATTATATCCCGAAAATGTAGTTTACAACTTCACACCATGTTTACATGCGTTAACCCAATTTAGTGATTTATAAACGTTGAGCAGAGGAGTTGAGAAGGAGGGTAAAAACAAAAAGGAACAAGTTAGTGGGGACAAGGCCGAACATGGCATGGAACCAAAGGGTTCTTTAACTTTATGATTAGTAGTAATGTTGGGAGCATGGACCCAAATATAAATCATAAGATAAGAAATGTACATCAAATATATATATATATATATATATATGGAGGTTCCCTCCAAGTCACTTTTAAAACCCTAGCATTTGTTCCATACTTCCAACAACTGCTCTTCAAAGAGTTATCCTACAGAGTAGAAATAGAATCATAAAAAAACAAAAGAAAGTTAACTCTGCAATATAACCCAAGCTAGTAATAGATATATCAAATATGCGTTGCAGCTTCCCCTAGTCTCTAAATTCTTAGCTTTGCTCACTTTTGCTTCTCCCTTTCTTCATCTTCTTCTCTTTTGGTTTCTTATTCGTTGCTTCTTAAATGGTAAGTTGAAAATGTTGACACCAAGTCCTCAAACATGGTTGTCCTAGCTTTTTAGCTAGTACGCACTCTTCTTTGCCTTCATTTGCTGATCTTGCACCTCAACTTAACGTGGTTTAATTAGAGGATAGAAGAAATGAAAAACATGATGGGTAGTAATCGCGATGAAGTAGTAGTTTCAAGAACGACGAATTCATTGATGATGAGAGTTCTTGTGTTTGTGAGCTTTGTTGGGTTTTTGATTATTGTTAATGAGGTTACTGTTATACCAAGTAGTACTACTGAAGAACGGATGCCATTGTCGTCGTCAAAAACAACGGAAACAACGAGAACAAGTACATCAGCATCATCGTCCTTAGGAAATAGTAATGGAAGACATAGTAGTAAACCTACTACTACTCCTCGTGTTGATAAGAGAAGTTACATGTCGAGCGAAAGAAGAGTTCCTAATGGTCCTGATCCCATTCATAACAGGTACGTACAACTATTAACATCAATAATTGGATGATTTTGTTTGTTTATTGGAGCCGAAAATAACAATAAGTACAATTGAAAGTTCTTTTTTTAATTGTAGATTAGCACCAATAATTACTCTTAATTAATTTTTACGTGGGAAATTATCATGTTTTATATCTGCTTCTTTCCTATTGGTTAGGATATATACTTAAATAACTTTTTTTTTTGATCGGTGTACTTGAATAACTTTTAAACCAGTTGTTTTTGTTTTTTTGAAGCATTTTAAACCTGTTGTGTTAGAGTGATTCTAAACAGATCGCCCAAAAAAAACAACATTAAAACTCGTTTTCTTAATTAAATCCTTGTTAAGTTCTTGCAATGAAGCAGTTTTGGAGGAATCGCCAACAATTTTTTGATCACTGAGAAATCTCTGTTTAATCTTGCTTTCATAAAATGGTGCATGGGATTAACAGTATTAATAATTAATTAACAGTAGGAGCATATATTCGACATGACATGCATGATGCATGGTTGGTAGCCGAACATTCTTTTGATGTCGGCTTCGAACAATAATAAATTAATTTTAACAGAAAAAGAAAAGGTAAAAGAAAAAAGAAAAAGCATTTTCGTAAATTGTTTTTTCCCTTAAATGTAAGTAGTATTATCACTTTTACAAGTAGTATGTATAATCACTTTTTACTAACGAACTGTTTTCTTTTTTGTTTTCAGGAGAGCAAGGAAGTCCAAAGAACCACCAGGCCGAGCTTAGTTGTTAGGCTTTAAAATTTAAAACCCTTATAGTAATAGAGTTTTGAAAATGCTATTAATTGAATTTTGAAGAAAATTGATGTGATTTGATTGATTACACAATGTAGTGTTGATAATTTGGATTTATGTATAAACCAGCAAGGACTCAAATATTTGAGACAATTAATATATAATAAACCCAAAATTACAAAAGGTTAACAACTTGCATTTTCTTTTATATATTTATATAAGCAAAACAGAACTAGGACTACAATAAATAGTTGTACGGTCCTTAAATGATTGCTATAAGGATCGCTAAATTCCACGAGGTTATACAGTTCGTGTAAAATAAAATAATCATGATAACTTCTTATTCTCTTGCATAATTACCGGAATCTTGAACATATAATAAGACAGCCTTTGCAGACACTCTTCCACCACTTTGGCATTTCATGTCCCTCTCGGGCACAATCTCTTTATTTATCTTTTACATGTAAAGAACAAATATGCAGTAGCTAGATACGAAAAAAAAGAAGGAAAATGGAACCAAAAAGAGAACCTATTTGAGAGAGACTAGTACCTACTATTGCATATTGTAATTAACAATCTAGCTATAGCTCAATCGATCAGTCAATCATCTTTGTCTGCTTTTAAGTTTTCATTTCACGAATTATGCTTCTTTATTTAGTGCTTTAATGTTCAAAAACTAAAGCACTAATGTTAAAGATTATGCATGGGTATCCGTTGTTGTGTTTGATTGATTCTTTTTGGGTTTTCGGTTTTGGTCCATTCAAACTTCAAAAATTAACTCAAAAGAGAAGATTCTTCTGCTTCTACTCTATATTTTAACAGAGAAGTAGTACTCTTCTTCCCTTTCAAAAAACAAGAAAAAAATAAAGTAGTGCTCTTAAAAACAAAAATTAATAACTCCAGAGTGAAAAACAAAGTTCTCACATTTAGCTTTACTTTAGCAAAATCCTTCTTTTACTTTCTTCTAGCTTCTTTTCATGGTGGTTTAGATTTGGATTAAACCAAGAAGCAAAGACTGGTCTAAAGTTAGGTGGGAGATTCAAAACTAGAGTTCTTCAAAGAAATAAAACTTTTTATGTTGCATGGAGACAAGGGCCTGCCATGCTTATGCATCTGTTTTTGAAGTGCACCAATCTTTGAATCCCTGAAAAGATGGTACTACACTAGTACACTTGTATTACTAAACTATATACGTTGTGGTTTACACATTGCAAAAACCTCCAGTCAGTGGCGTCGCCAAGATTTAGTATAAAGGGGGGCTGGAGAAAAAATATAAGTTTGGGTGGACTAAACTATGGAAACATAAAAGTTGATGGGACTAAGCACCAAAATGTGGAGGATTAAACATAAAAATACACATAAAATGAAGGACTAATTAGTGAATTTTGGAATTTTATTGGTGCCACCCAATGTGGTCTATCTTGGCCGAGATATCACCGATAATATCGATTTCGGTGGTTATCCGAGATGTCGATATTGCTGATATTCCACCGATATCTGCCGATATTTCAATGATGGTCCTGGTTATTCACCGAAATCCGATATTGACTACATGGGTTCCACCCTGCATTGAGTGCATATTGTATATTGATTATAGCAGTAATAATCATAATCATCATCTTTAATAGTAGTAGTAATGATCATGATCATCGTCTTTAATAGACTATTGTGCTTCGTTGGCATTTTGGAAATGAGTTTGATTCAAAGCCCACAAAAGGAACAAAATTTCAGCCCATATTAATGCCTAACTTATTTTTGTAAGGGGCCGTATATCTAGACGGGAAAATTAGGGGGAGACCCAAAAAAAAAATATTTCTCATTGTCAGGCCCATAATTAATTTTGGATACCATGACACCCATAAATATCCGAAATTATTAATACCTATCTGCATGAAGGTTTATGCATCCGCATGATGTGTTATGCATACTGTTTTTTCAGGGATAACTCGTTATGCACCCTAATTTTTCAGGGGTATAATTGGCAACGCAACTTGGATATAACATATCTAAAAATCCGCGCCTTGGAATTTTACAAATTTTATATCGTTGGAAATCTTTTAAAGAGAGCTACGCAACGAGTACAAACAAGAATATAAAATTTTTGTTTTTCACGAAAAAATCGGAGGTGATTATCATTTTAGGCAAAATTTTAGAAAACTTGATACATAACCATTATGCAGCCACCAAAAAAGATGCATAACGAATTATGCAACCATTTTCTCCACTGCATAACAAATTATGCATTTGGATAACAAAGTTATGCATCTATAACAAGTTATGTAACCATTGTTTTGGTTGATTTTAGTGCGTACATAAAAAAATTGATGCGTAATGCACTATGAATCCATATTTACGGATGCATATCAGGTTATGCATCTATTTTCAGACGCATTACGAATTATGCAACCATTTTCTCCACTGCATAACAAATTATGCATCTATAAAAAGTTATTTAGCAATTGTATTAGTGCGTACATAAAAAAATTGATGCATAATGCATTATGCATCTATTTTCTCGATGCATACAAGATTGTGCAACAATTTTCTCACTGCATAATGCATTATGCAGCCATATTTTCGGATGCATAACATTTTCGCGACTGCATAACATTTTATGCAGATATTATTGTAGGTGCATGACAAGTTATGCAGTCTTTGTTTTGATTGGTTTCAATGATAACAAAAAAGTTGTTGCATAACGTGTTATGCAACCATTTTCTGTACTGCATAACAAGTTATGTAACAACTTTTAACTGCATAACAAATTATGCAACTATTTTCTAAACCCGTGAACAAAAAAGAATGGCGGCAGAGTTTGTTATGCATCCATTTTCTCGGCTGCATAACAGGTTATGCAACCATTTTGGTAACTGCATAATAAATTATGGCAAATATGATTGGTATTCTAAATGGTCATTGCAGATTACGTACACTATTAAGAAGCATCCTTTCTACAATACAATGTGAAATAGGCTGCAGATTCTATACATTATCAAGAAACATCCTTGCTACGATATAATGTGAAATAGGCAGCCTGACGTTGTAAGCCACAGTTTCTAGTGCTCAGTTCAGCAGTATTTGTTGGCAACAAAGGAAATCCAAACTCAAGCCACTGCAAAGTCTTAAGATATAATTTATAACTATAGACAACTCATTCACCCAGGAAAATGATTGCCAGAGTTGAACTAATACTAAATTGAGCAATTCAATTGTTTCACTATGAAACCAAAACTAATTCCATGTCTACAATGCACAAATATAAACTTCAAGAGATTTGTGTCGCTTTAACTCATTACATCCTAATGTGAACCTAAATTCCACATCTATCATATTCATATGCAATCTGATAAATATATTTTTAAATTAGAACTTGAATGACTGTCGGCCAACAAAAAGATGATTTCTAAGTGTACAAAGTAAAAGCATAACAAAAAACTAAAAAGACACAGAATTATACTCAAATACACCTGAGTATCACAACAATAAGTTCAGAAGAAGAGAAAAATTCATAGATGCTAACTACTAGGGGGAGAAAATAGAAAAACAAGAACGTTATCACTTCGTCATCTTTTCACAAAACAAAATCAAAACCCTGAGCAAACTTCAATTCCCAATGTAAGGTCGTGAACTTCTGTTCATGAGATAAGAAAGAGAGATATAGAGAGACAATCAAGTGCCTGGCCTGGCCCTGTTTAATGCAATATTTTTGCATTTGTGATGGGATCCTGTTTTCTCGCATCAAATTAGGATTCTTTGTTCTCCATCTTCATCCACAGAGGGTAACCCAAATTAGGCTAAAACCACCATGTTTATGTTTTTCAGAGAAAATCCTTAAATGGGTTTGTAAAACAAGGTTTGATAATCATAGATCTACAGCTAAAACTTGTTTTCATTGAAGAAATTTCAGATTTTTATGAAATCAGATCGGATTTGGAGATGGAGGAGAAAGAGAGAAGAAGAAGAAGAAATAAGAAGAAGAATACAATTTCAATAATTTTGGGTCGGGGAATAATTTTTTCCTAAAAACTGGGTGCGCGCCTTTAGATTTATGGGCATGGGTTTCACAGTGGGAGAAATTGGAAAAATGAGTCTCCCTGTAGTTTTCACTATCTAGACTGCATGTGTAACATGTAGGTAGGGGTGAGCATAGGCCGGTGTGATATTATTTTGATCTCAATTCTATATATCATTAGTGCTTATTTTTGCATTTATAATGGTATTTTATGTCTTTGTAGGTGTTTTTAGAGAAATAAATTCTTGTGGAAAAAGTTGCTCGAAAAGTGGTATTTGAACCTCCGAAGAAAATTACTAAAGGCACCCCAAAAGTGTGTTAAAGGCACCCGGATGAGTTGACAAAGGCACCCAGAAAATTACTATGTACACCTGGTCGGTTGTCAGCCGAGCAAAAATAATTTCACTTTCTTACTTAACTAAAATAAATGAAGTATGTGATAAGAAAGAGTTTGTATCCACAGAGAGGCAATTGCTGTTATGCAAATTTCAGTTTCTTAGTAACCAAGGGGGGGTTTTGATTTATCAAAGCAATAAAACTAAATTGAAAGCAAAGTAATAATAAAAATAATCAATAAGGAGAAGATATTGGTCACGGGATAGTTTCATTCACAAACTTGAATTCTCAACAATGACTAGAATTGATATTTTAATCTCTCATTTACTAAAAGTCCTAGGATACCTTGATCGCAAGTGTATCCCACTAATTCCCTGATTTCATCACAACCACATTAAAATATGCATATGTGAATTCTTCCTAGAAAGCAACCTAAAGTGTAAAAGCACAATTAAGTTTAACTCCCTAAAAGCAATAAGTTCTAAGGAATAAGACTAATCAAGGCAATCAAATGTGTAAAAGCACTAATTCGATTTAACCAAAGTATTCATTTGTGACTAGTAGGATATATCACTACAAGCACTACCCACAATTATGCTACTTAGAATCAGGGATAAACAACTTTTTCGTATTGAAAACCTTAATATAGCTTTAGAAATGAATGCAAATCGGATTGATTCCGAACTCAACCAACCAAACAATCAAATCATATACAAAATAAACCATGAATCATAAACAATAAATTACTGAGACAAAACTAATTCATTGAATCAAATCTTATTTGTGAAATCCACTTTATCCCATAACCAATATTATTTGTTTATCTACTCATAGATTTTGGGTTCATCGTATTCATAATCAATAATAAAAATGAAATGAAGAAAAATAAATGAAAGCAAACCCTAGTCGCTGCTCTCCTCCAAAACTCCAGTAGAAAAATATGTGATGAAAAATAGAAACTTTCTCCTTTTATAGCTTTTCATCTTTCCAAAATTAGGTCTCCAAAGCCCAAAGTCCAAATGATCCAATAGTATATGTCCACCAAGCCCACACAAGAGAAATACTCATGTAAAAATATGTCCCAAAAACTGCTCGTTGGAAAACTGGTGCAATGGTCGGAAGTTGGCCGGAATCCGGCCAAAAATTATTGTCGGTCAACTGAAGTTTGTCGCCGGTTACCTGAGTCAACTAGGTCAACTTAGTTGTCAAATCACTCTATCTAAGTCACCTTGGCCTGGAAATTTGCATAGACTGTTGCTAAAAATCACAATAATTATGCTTCACCACTTCAAATCCAGCCATGGTGGCCCTATCTTGCACCATATGTAACTCAATCTTTACAGCTGCAGCTCTGCCATTTCAACCTTACCAGCAACATTCAGTTCCAATACCATATATAGCAACACCAATACATCCCCTTCTCAACATCATTTGATCCATGCCTTAACTGCAATGCAGACCTGCAGAATTAGTTGCACCAGTCCTAACTCCACTCTGCCAGTTCACTCCACTGCAAGCCTAAATCACCTGCAAAAGCAAGACCCCTTGCAAAACCATCAATTTCATCTCTGCATTACATAAAACGCTGCATCCCAGCTCAGTTGCATCACTGCAATGATTTTAACATTCATCTCAACTTCCAGCTTAAACCAACAACACACATCACCATCACCTGCAACAAACTCATTGCAGTACCATCACCACCTGACTGCAGCAATGTCAGTTCCATCATTTCCAGTTCAATTTTCCCAGATCAACCCTTCTTGTTACATCTACCTCCATTCTCTGAGATTGATGCAACCTACTCAAATCCAGTAGCAGCTCCATCTCATTCATTCTGCTCAAACCACCAAGCAACTCAGCCAACAAACCACATTCATCCATCGCATTTCAATCCTACAATGCAGCTGCTCCATTACCCATTTCAATTCAGTTTCTGCATTTCATTCATACACAACCCCAAAGTCCATTGCACTCACTATTTTCAGTTGTTTTAACATCTCAAGCACCACCACAACACCGATTTACACAAACTGAATTCACTGCATCATTCTAGCTTCCCATTCAATTATCCATCTACTTTACTTTATCAAGCAACCCATCTTCTCAAATGTGTTGTAACCTTCAATCCACCAACAGAACCATTACAATATCATCTCCCTTTCTTCCTTCATCTATAACGAACACCAGAAGCAACCATTATTTCCCATTCTTCTGTGCTTCTCAAACACCAGTTCTCCGTAACATACCCTAACTCCTGAAACCACCAGATCCATGGCAGTTAACATCCAGTTGCCATCAATTATTTGTTCTTCTGTAATTTCACACAACCCAAGGCCACTAGATGATACCAGTACCACCATCAAAACCGATAATCTAAAATACCCATCTCAGATTCACAAGCCCTAAATCTTCTCTTCAATTACAGTCATCTCAAACCCTGGACAAAGCTTCAATTTCTCCTCCATCTTGATTTCTTGTTCCAAATCACCCTCAACAGCAGAAACCCCGTCATGATTTCCTGAATTTCTTGATCCTAACTGATTCCTGCTCTATCTGGTTCTCAATTAAACCCTACAACTACATCAGCCTCCATTAATGACATCATCGATCTCGAACCCTAGATACAGCATCAGAAATGGGATTCATCACAAACCAACAACTTCAATCTCATATTCGTCTTCTCTACATCCGAGTTTACCCAAAATATCTCCATCTCGCTTTTAGTGTAAATCAGCTGCTCAACGCCACTGTTTCTTCCTCATCTCAATTTCAGTGTGAAATTCATTACCTCAATGAGAAAATAAAAGACAGTTCTCTTGAATTAAGGGTATGTGTAGGAATGAAAATGTACACAAGCACCCCCTAAATAGGATAAGGGCCACCCAGTCCGAATATGAGGCCTGTCAGTCTCAGAAAATTCATTCAACGCTCCTTCTTGCGCAATATTAGTTTGCTCCAAATATCGCCTGCAAATTGATCATTTCGTCCTTCTCTAAATGGATAATTTCTTATTCTTTTGCTCCGAATGACTCCAAAGTACCTGATCAACTCAAAAGCAAACATAAGATACATATTTTATAAGAAAACTAGCAGAAAAAGAATAAAAAATAGATAATAATTAAGGTGTTTACAATACCTATCAAATTCCCCCACACTTAGACTTTGCTAGTCCTCGAGCAAATAAAAAAAAACTTATTCTAAATAATACAAAAAACTCTCGTGAGGGTTTACTAGAGATGTACCCAAAAAACCTATTTTTCCAACTTACAAGTTCTCCGAAAAGATAGCATCCAACCCGCTAAGAAGACATAGAAATTCTGCACACTAGTAATAAGAAGTTAGACACAAATATGAACACAATCTCATTCTTAAAAGTTAAGAGAGAAATAACCATCCCTATCGAAAGAAATTCGGGTTCGGAGTGATCAAAAGTCTCGACTCTGCCTCAAAAGAAAGGGTTTTATGAAATTGCACTCAATAATAAACATCTTTTTATGGGTCACACATGTGTCCAGGTAGGAATGAAGAGAGAATCCTGCGACACGTTGAATAGTAGGAAGACCAAGCCCTCCGAATTGTTTTGAAAACCCACATCTTTTATTCATTTTGAAAACCCTTTTTCTGACGATCTATAAGAAAGGAAATCAACCACTTAACGAAGGTGAGAATATGCTTACTTACCTCGTTATCCGATCGGTGTGCGGTTAACACCACTCTCATATCCATAAAAACGTCTTTGGTCTTCAATCCTTGTCATCGTCTTCGGTCTTCAACTGTCGATGATAACTCTTGAACTTCGTAGAATCTTGACAATGTGACTCTTTCCTCTAATTCCTTGTTGCTTGAAACTTCATTATATATATTTCTTCTTCCATTGGCTTTATTGAATAAATACAAAACCAAAAACGAACTAAACAAACCAAAATATGATGCAATGATTTTATTTTATTTTCCTTTTTTCCTTTTTTTTTAATGCAAGATAAATAAAGTTGTTTATGGGTGAAAACTATTCCTGCCAGATTTGGTAATTTTGGGTGTATGGATGAGGAATGAATCTAAACCCTAAATAAATGTACTGCGCGGTGAGTGATTTTGATTCGAGAGTTCAATCTATACAATTCTGGCCTAAACCAAGAAATGGCCGTTCCAGACTTGTTTCAATTACAAAGTGAAGGAGATGGGGTTGATCTTAGGGAGGGAAGCGAAGAAGCTGTTGAGATTGTGAAAGTGTAGGATTGTTTATGACTTGTAACAGAAAGGTGAGCAGGCTTACGAATAATGCAAGCAGGCTCTGGGTGTTTGAATACGTGTTGTATTAACACTTGGTTTCTGTGTTGTGTTCTCGTCCGTTTTGGAAATAGGGAGGAGAACCTATTTATACAAGTCATTTGAGCCTTATTCACGTCTCTCGTAGGAAGTGGAGGAAGTGGAGTGATAGAGTAGTGGAGTTGTGTGTCAGTGTCACGCGATTAGTCTTGCCCACTTATCCCATCATCACTAACCGTCCATGTCTCCCTAACATGTTCTTGTGATGGCACGTTGCACGCTGCACGTTGTAAACCGCTAGACCAATAACCCAGTATGTATCCCCCAGTTTGTGACATGATTGATGTCTCGAGCGTGTGGATCGTGGGACCCACAGAAGGTAGCATGTAATGCTAGTTAAATAACTAAGTTATTTAGGAAGTTGATACTTGTAAAGTATCGTGCACATTCTATGCATGTTATGCATCGAATGCATTCGGCATATATGAATCATCGTTGTTGACCATTATGCCCTGCCTACTTCAGTTGAGGGTTTGGAGACTGCACTAGCAAATCCTCCCTTGGCCGACCATATGGTGTGGTAGAGTGGCAGACGGTGATCACGGTGATACTTCACTGGTCGCCTAACTCATATCCTATGCCGCCCGTCCGAGCTGGCGAAGTTGTACGGACGAGATGACTTGCGACCTACATCTGCGACCGTCGGATTAGGGTTTAGGAGATGCGCGAGTGCACTCTTTCAACTTGGTCTAATCCAAGCATGGGAGGCGTTTCATGGAGGACCGATCAAGCATACGTGTAGACGGCACGCTGATGTCCATGTCCATGCTTCACTTTCCCACGAAGGTTTGATCTAGGCCACTCGAATTTACCGGTGAAGTTGAGTGGCTGAGATCGATTTGCGACAGAAATCCTATGCCGCAAAGTATTCCTAAAGGGCGCGATATTCCATCTTCAAGGAACGTATTTCGAGACAACCAAGCTTGGTCGGCCTCGGCCGTTTAGTACGGCGTGTAGGTGGTAGGCTGGTATTCATGCATATACCTGACTGTCCCATGGTAACGTGATCTAAGCCACTAAATTTGTCTGGAGAAGTTGAGTGGTCGACATCAGTTTGTGATTTCGGAAGCGCGACCACACTAGTTTGGGCGTGCGTTTTGGAGAAACTAGGCATGATATGCCTTGGTCGGTTGGGTGAGGAGATAGGTGGTTCCACGGTGATCATGTTCATGCTTACTGTACCTGCTCACTGGACCTGCTCAGTTGTCTCATAAGCCCTTCATTTCATTAGGAGAAAACAAACGCTTGTGATCGATACAAACCCTAATTAGGGTTCTGGCCGGCCATGCTTCATGCATTGTTTTGCGTGCACGAATTAGGACAACCAAACATAGTTGGTCCTGACCGTTTGTTCATGTGTGTAGGCGGGCCCGCGGTGGTTGTGTTGACATGCTACAGGCCCTTTGAATCTACATCTACACCCTTCATATATGCTTGCGAAGATGGATGGTTGAGATTGTTTTGTGACACATGTAATGTGCCGCAAACCCTAATTTAGGGTTTCTTGTCTATTCTGCTTGGTTTGGACGGTTTGGCAAGCTATGCCACCCCTTTCGGGAGGCCGGCCATGCGGGGTACGCGTTGGGTCGGCAGTGAATGTTCCAATACCTGCTTGGGGGTATTGGATTTGATCTGGACCATCCAATCATGCTGGGAAGTTGGATAATCGTGATCGTTTCTAGACTTATATGGACAGTCTAGGCGCTCAATCGGGCTAGTATAACACATCGAGAGTTACATACTCAATCGGGCTAGTATAACACACCGAGAGTTACATGCTCAATCGGGCTAGTATAACATACCGAGAGTTTACAGCCTGTACGGTCATTTCGTGCATGCCTCACTGTTGGTACTTGGATATTCATGCTACTCTACTGCGAGTAACAATCAGTCATCATGCCGCACCAATAATGAGAGTTCTGCTAGGAACATCACAGGAAATACAAGGTGTTATATGCATTAATCAATAATGCTAAAATTCACAGAATATTCGGGGTATTGTTGCTACATGCTTCATTCTAGGTGAATTAATAAATCGAAGAAGTATTCATCACTTATCAAATCGCCTTATCCTTTGCAGGACGACTCGTACACAATATTGGTTTTACAACTTTAGCCCTGAACTAAAATCCACCATCAAAATTAAGTCCTTGCCTAGCACATAATGGTTACACTATTGTGGGGTAGGCATTACATGGTGACAAATAAAGATAAAACTTTTGAGACAAAGTTTAGATATTACCAGGAGAGACGGGTCGTCCTGTCCTTGGAGCATGTCACGTTCAAGAGGCGTCCAGGCGAGCGTTTCCCTAGCATGATATCGGTCTTGCCTGCTTCGATCGACCTTGATATGCCTGCTTCGGTTGAGAGACTGCTTCGTGCCTGTTCTGCTTGAATGTCGATCTTACCTGCTTCGATCGACCTTGCTATGCCTTCTTCGGTCGAGCATGGGACCTGATGTGAGCATGCTTGCTTCGAACATGGGCAGTTGTGCATGCTTTAATCAAACACGGGTTCACCGTGTACATGTTTCAGATGTCGGCCCTGTCATGTGCCTGTTTTTCCCATACGGTTGATGTGATTGCTCGAGCGTCATCTTTAAAACACCGACCCTGCTATCTTGACCAAACACCGGCCTTGCTGCCTTGACCTTGCCACCTTCTTCGCTCAAACGTTGGACCCAATGTGTGCTTGATTTGCTCAAAAATGAACCTTGTGTACTCAAATGTGGATGTGGGTCCTGCAGAGAGCGTTGAAGCAGATTCTGGAATGAGCAGGTGCCGGAGAGTATTGAAGAACCTTCTGGAGAGAATAGGTCCCGGAGAGTCTTGAAGCAGCTTCTGGGGCGAACAGGTCCCGGAGAATGTTGAATCGACTTCTTCTTCTGGAGAGAGAGCTGAAACGCCTTCTTCTGGAGAGAGCTGAAACGCCTTCTTCTGGAGAGAACATTAAAGCGACTTATGCTGAAGGGAGTGTTGAAGCGGCCTCTTCTTCAGTTTGGTTTCCCCTTGCAAATTACATGCTTCTTGATTGACCATCTCTCTTGTGTTGAAGAAGTCCTTGATTGGCGGCGAAGGAATTTCATGTTGAGCCTCAGTCCCCAAGCGTGTTTTATATGGTTCTATCTTGTATGGTCGGTGAGTTTACCATAATAAAGATATCGGCATCTCTTCTTCGTGAATCTATTACTTCTCCATGAGAAAATAAAATATGCAGAAGTTCGGATTACCTATGTATGCAGTGGTTGTTGCTATCGTGAAGCTCGGGCACTGGTATCAACAAATGAACAACGGTTCTTAGCTGCAGATGTGATCAGAAGAGACTGGCAGGAAGAGGCGTGATAGAAACTTGCACGAACTTGGCACTCTTCATACAACGGTAGAGATCGTCTCATTATTAGAGGGATACGCTGGAACCGATAGCTTTCTTGATGTTTCTTCATGGAATATAGAAGAGGGAGACAGTCCCCTTCCCACGAGTATCCAGGGATCTTTGACTTGATAGATGTTGCCACGCTAGGTTCACGAGGACGTCTTTACTACATTGCGTTTCATAGACATCCAGGAATATCACCGATCTTTGACAATACATTTGTTCTCTTGAGTGTGTACTCATATTTGAACATCTTGGAATCATAATGATAGCGTGCTTGCATCCATGTTTGAGATGGACAACGTGCTAAGAAGTCCCCAGTCACACTCGTTTGGTAACGCAACTACTTCTTCTATGGGAGACGAAATTCTAAAAGCGTCTCTTAATATTTCTGCTGTCGATACAAATATGGAATATCTTGGATGTTGTTTCATCATTG
Source organism: Papaver bracteatum (assembly GCA_023529315.1). NCBI lineage: Eukaryota > Viridiplantae > Streptophyta > Magnoliopsida > Ranunculales > Papaveraceae > Papaver > Papaver bracteatum. The sequence goes on from JAJJWX010005194.1 coordinate 993,885, forward strand.
TGGCAGTCGTGTATGTGGTACTGGAGTTGGATTTGGCGCGCAGGATGTTGTATCTCGGTGGTTTTCCTCTTAGTGCTTCGGTGAAACTGGTTCTTTCTAGCAGGGCAGATGAGCGTTCAACAGCTCCATAGGATGACCAAAAGCGCAGATTCTCCAACATAGCACGATAGATGTGCACCACTTGTCTGATAGAGTGACTCATCCGGATATTGCTCAGAATGACGCGTGGACATCGTTATCTTCTTGAGGATGCTCCCTTGAGGTATCGGCTACAGTGGAATATTTCCACCATAAACCGTTGATACATTGCGCTGGCATTCTTTAAACCAACTGGAAGTACTGTATAATTAAATTTTCGAGAGGAGTTCGAAAAGCTATCTTACTAGCGTCATGCTCGTACATCTCATTTGATTGTACCCATTGTATCTGTCCATTAAGTATAACATGTCATGCCTACTAGTTGCATCTACTTACATGTCGATGTTAGGTAGAGGAAAATCGTCTTTGGGGCAGCATCTGTTCAAGTCTCTGAAATCCACGCAGCACCTGATCTACTCCTTTTTCTTTTTTTATTGGAACCACATTAGCCAACCAAATTGGGTGATGAATGGGTTTAATGAAGCCAGCAGCTAGCAGCTTCTGTATCTCAGTCTTGATCTGTTCTTCCACTTCGTGTATGAATTTCCTCGGAGACTGTTTGATCGGCTTGGATCCAGGTGTGACATGCAGGTGATGGGTAAACAACTTTTCGTCCAAACCGGAAATTTGTTCATACGTCTAAGCGAATATATCTTGGTATTCCTTGAGAAGTTGCACAAGCTTCGTGGGTTCATTTGTGGACAGGGTTGAGCTGATGGAGATAGGCCCGGGGAATTCTTCACTCCCGATATTAACAATTTCGAGCTCGTCGGTCGTGGAGTTGGTGTCGTCCTGTAGCTGTCGTGGAGCATCCAATACCTCTTCATGTGGCTCTTCATTATTGCAGCATTCCATTGAGCTGGGAGGCTGGGTAGTAGCCTCCCCTGCTAATTGCTAACAGCGGCGTCGGTATACGGTCTTTCCATTATGATCACGGCTTTCCACAAAAGTCCGCTCTCTTTTAGTGTGAGCATGGGTTGTAGCTTCACCAGACGAAGAAGGATGTTCTGACATATCATGGGTCTTAGCCTTCAACGATGCAAGTCGGTCTTCATCCTGGATTGATCCCCACGTGGGGAGTGGGATGCAATGAACTTTCCCTGATCCTTCTCACGGAGTTTCCTTCGGCTCAAGCAATTCTACGCCACATATTGGCGCATAAGGAGAGAACGATGCAGGAATACAAACGACTTCTTCATTCATCATAGTCTTCAAGCATCGTATGTGTTGGTTTGGTTTCCCTCAAAGTCTGCCATCATGGTAGGCTGCCGTATGATATTTATTGGGCGAACCTTGGCCGTCCTGAGTGTCTTGAGGGTAATCACATTCGAAGACGCTCATGTGTCGATGAGGGACCTCTTGAACTTAGAATCCTTGATGCGTGCAGTAATGTGTAGGGTCCGGTTGTGACCTTCTTCCATCATCATATCTTCTTCTGTAAATATGACATTATTCACAAACATCTCTGATGTTCTTGAGGCTTCTGGACGTAAAGGAGCTAAACGCACGTCTAGGGCTATCTGGTTGATGGAATCAAAATCTCCAACCGCTGGCTCTTTGAGAGGTGTAAGAGTTCGCATAAACTTTCCACTAGAAAAGCCGCCTTCTGATCCACTGGTCTCTGGTTCATAGTGAAAGTGTTGACTTGAGGAGGATCGTTGCGAGGATCAGTCCCCAGTGCAGAAATCTTTGTGACAGGAGAATCTCTCATATCTGATGTCATCTTGATGAGGAGATCGAGTATACCGTTTATTGCCTCCTTGATCAGGTCCATATTATTCGTGTGAATCTCCTGTAATCGTGCTAGCTCGATCAACATTGGGATTCTTCCTGATAATCCATTAGATACACCGTTGGGAAAGGGGGTATCTTCATTGGAGATACTTCGACCGGAATTTTAAATTGTTTGGGGAGTCCTAAGACCAACCATTTTGAAATCAGCCAAATAAGATTGGGTATTGAAGAAATAAAATTGGGAATTTGGAAATTGATATTGCAACCGAGAGATTAATCTCCCACTGTGGTTGCCAATTGCTTATGGGTGAAAACTATTCCTGCCGGATTTGGTAATTTGGGGTGTGTGGATGAGGAATTAATCTAAACCCTAAACAAATGCACTGCGCGGTGAGTGCTTTTGATTCGAGAGATCAATCTATACAATTCTGGCCTAAACCAAGAAATGGCCGTTCCATACTTGTTTCGGTTACAAAGTGAAGGAGATGGGGTTGATCTTAGGGAGGGAAGCGAAGAAGGTGTTGAGATTGTGAAAGTTTAGGATTGTTTATGACTTGTAACAGAAGGGTGAGCAGGCTTACGAATAATGCAAGCAGGCTCTGGGTGTTTGAATACGTGTTGTATTAACACTTGGTTTCTGTGTTGTGTTCTCGTCCGTCTTGGAAATAGGGAAGAAAACCTATTTACACAAGTCATTTGAGCCTTATTCACGTATCTCATAGGAAGTGTAGTGATAGAGTAGTGGAGTTGTGTGTTAGTGTCACACGATTAGTCTTGCCCACTTCTCCCATCATCACTAATTGTCCATGTCTCCCTGACATGTTCTTGTGATGGCGCGTTGCACGCTGCACGCTATAAACCGCCAGACCAATACCCCAGTATGTATCCCCCATTTTGTGACATGATTGATGTCTCGAGCGTGTGGATAGTGGGACCCACAGAAGGTAGCATGTAATGCTAGTTAAATAACTAAGTTATTTAGGAAGTCGATACTTGTAAAGTATCGTGCATATTCTATGCATGTTATGCATCGAATGCATTCGACATATATGAAGCATCGTTGTTGAGAATTATGCCCTGCCTACTTCACGTGAGGGTTTGGAGACTGCACTAGAAAATCCTCTCTTGGCCGACCATATGGTGTGGCAGAGTGGCAGACGGTGATCACGGTGATACTTCACTGGTTGCCTAACTCCTATCCTAGGCCACCCGTCCGAGCTGGCGAAGTTGGACGAACGAGATGACTTGCGACTTACATCTACGACCGTCGGATTAGGGTTTAAGAGATGCGCGAGTGCACTCTTTCAACTTGGTCGAATCCAAGCATGGGAGGCGTTTTATGGAGGACCGATCAAGCATACATGTAGACGGCACGCTGATGTCCATGTCCATGCTTCACTTTCCCACGAAGGTTTGATCTAGGCCACTCGAATTTACCGGTGAAGTTGAGTGGCTGAGCTCGATTTGCGACAGAAATCCTATGCCGCAAAGGATTCCTAAAGGGCGCGATATTCCATCTTCAAGGAACGTGTTTCGAGACAACCAAGCTTGGTCGGCCTCTGCCGTTTAGTACGGCGTGTAGGTAGTAGGATGGTATTCACTCCTATATCTGACTATCCCATGGAAACGTGATCTAAGCCACTCAATTTGTCTGGCAAAGTTGAGTGGTCGAGATCAGTTTGTGATTTGGGAAGCGCGACCACACTAGTTTGGGAAGCGCGACCACACTAGTTTGGGCGTGCGTTTTCGAGAAACTAGGCATGATATGGATTGGTCAGTCGGGTGAGGAGATAGGTGGTTCGACGATGATCATGTTGATGCTTACTGGACCTGCTCAGTTGTCTCCTAAGCCCTTCATTCGATCAGGAGAAAACGAACGCTCGTGATCGATACAAACCCTAATTAGGGCATGCTTCATGCATTGTTTTGCGTGCACGAATTGGGACAACCAAACATGGTTGGTCCTGCCCGTTTGTTCATGTGTGTAGGCGGGCCCGCGATGATTATGTTGACATGATCCGGGCACTTTGAATCTACATCTACACCCTCCATCTATGCCTGCGAAGACGGATGGTTGAGATCATTTTGCGACATATGTAATGTGCCGCAAACCCTAATTTAGGGTTTCTTGTCCATTCTGCTTGGTTTGGACGGTTTGGCAATCTATGCCACCCCTTTCGGGAGGCCAGCCATGCGGGGCCCGCGTTGGGTCGGCATTGAATTTTCCAATACCTGCTTGGGGGTATTGGATTTGATCTGGACCATCCAATCATGCTGGTGAAGTTGGATGATCATGATCATTTCTAGACTGATATGGACAGTCTAGGAGATCAATCGGGCTAGTATAACACACCGAGATTTACATACTCAATCGGGCTAGTATAACACACCGAGAGTTACATGCTCAATCGGGATAGTATAACACACCGAGCGTTTACAGCATGTACAGGAATTTCGTGCATGCCTCACTATTGGTACTTGGATATTCATGCTACTCTGCTGCGAGTAATAATCATTCATCATGTCGCACCAACAATGAGAGTTCTGCTAGGAACAACACAAGAAATACAAGGCGTTCTATGCATTAATCAATAATGCTAAAATTCACAGAATATTCAGGGGATTATTGCTACATGCTCCATTCTAGGTGAATTAATAAAGCGATGAAGTATTCATCACTTATCAAATGGCCTTATCCTCTGCAGGACGACTCGTACATAATATTGGTTTTACAACTTTATCCCTGAACTAAAATCCACCATCAACAAAAGTAAATACAAAATGAAAACAAACAAAAAATTAAAACTAATGATGAACCTAATGAACTTTTATTTTGTCTTTGTCTTTTTTTTTTTTTTTTTGAGACAAGAGAAACCAAAACAAATACAAATAATAAAAAATAAAAATGCAAGTACAAAGGCCATGGTGTAGGTACTTTACCGCTTGATTCTTCAAAACTTGTATGGCTTGATATCATAAACTTCTTGAATTCTCATCTTGATAATCTTCGCTCTTGTACATAAGTCTTCAACTTGTAAAAATTATTCTCCTTGTCTTGTTGCTTTACTTGAATCTGAAATCTGCTCATTTATGTACCGTTGCTTGTAAACCTTGAACATCTTCAACTTTCCTTCGAATTTGTGATGCTCCTCTTGTTGATGATGATGTTGTTTCTATGGACTTGTTGGCGTAGAGAGATAAAGTGGATGGTGCTAACTGCGAACAAGATTACAAGTGGTATGTAAGTTAACAATTCGATGTCACCATCATGATTGATAAAATAGCACTCAAGAGATCAAAATAGTGCTTCTATTGGTGGGAGGTTGTGTAGCTCACCATTCTACCCGGAATTAACGTACGGTGACACACACTCTAAGAGCACCTATTTAGACATGTACAAAGAAATGAAGGTCTGTTCCTCTCATGATGTAACATTGGGTAGTCTCCACAATAGGGGACCACTACTCTACTACCGAATTCAGTATGCACCTTATTTGCCATTGGCATGGTTAAATCCAACTTTAACTCTCATACAAGTAAGAAACCCGATCATGTTCTCTGTCATCTCTAAGTTTAGTCACTCTTATGAGAATCTCGATGTAATTTTAGCGACATGTATACTATGTGACTCTAAACTAACCACAAGTTGGATTTTTCATTCACTAATTTACACAAAAGTTAAAAAATTTTAAAAAAAATTACAATGCAAATGCTTAACCACTGCCCCACACTTGAACTTTACATTGTCCTCAATGTAAATTGAGTCATCCAAAGTAAGCCAAGGTGGGAAATCTTGCATGAAAAAAATGACAAGAAATCAGAAAATATGAATACAAGACAAGAAAAAAAAACTAAAAACAAGACAAGAAAATAAAAATAAGACAAGAAATACTCATCCTATGGGTTGCCTCCCATTTAGCGCTTGTTTTAAAGTCATCAGCCCGACTATCTCCTTGCTTTCTATGACTCCTCCATAGGGAGTGCATCCACAAAATTAGCTCCTTCCACCACTTCAGAGGCGAAATTCTCATAATATGGTTTCAACCGGTGCCCATTAACCTTAAGTTCCTTGCATGTAGCTATGCTACGAATTTCTACTGCACCATGAGAAAACACATTATTAACAATAAAAGGTCAGATCCATCGTGACCTTAATTTACCCGGAAATAAATGGAAGCGAGAATTAAACAAAAGAACTTTCTTCCCAACACAAAATTGTTTTCTAGAAACCATAGTATCATTAAAGACCTTTGTTTTCTCCTTGTAAATTTGCGAGCTTTCAAATGTATCATTGCGAAGCTCTTCTAGATCTTGGAGTTGCAACTTCCTTTGCTATCCAGCACCATCCATTTCCATATTGCATTGTTTAATCGCCCAAAACGCCTTATGGTCAATCTCCACGGGTAAGTGACAAGGTTTACCATACACAATCCTAAAGGGAGACATCACAATAGGTGTCTTGTATGCGGTTCTATAAGCCCACAAAGCATCAATAAGTCACATGCTCTAATTATTCCTTGTTGGATTCATCGTCTTCCCTAGAATGGATTTCACCTTCCGGTTAGAAACCTCGGCTTGTATATTTTTTTGGGGATGATAAGGTGTTTCAACCTTGTGCAACACATTGTACTTCTTCAACAAGCTTTGCAAAATCCTGTTTTTGAAGTGAGAACCCCCATAGATAATTATGGCTCTTGGAATTCCAAACCTTGCAAAACTATTAGCTTGCACAAAATCTGAAACAACTTAGGAATCATTAGTAGGGGTGGCCTTAGCTTCCACCCATTTAGAGACATAATCAACAACAAGTAAGATGTAAAAATTCCCATGAGAGTTGACAAAAGGACCCATAAAATCAATACCCCATACATCGAAAACTTCAATAAATTGAATAAAAGTTTGTGGCATTTGATTTCGGGCACCTAGATTGCCTGTTCTTTGGCACCTATAACATGTTGTAAAAAATGTATATGCATCCTTAAAAAAGTTTGGCCAATAGAAACCGCTTTCAAGTACTTTGTGAGCGGTTCTCTTACTTTTAAAATGTCCTCCGCAAGTATAAGAGTGACAAAAATACAAGATAGAATGAAATTCGGATTCGGGAACGCACCTTCTTATTACTTGGCACTACAATATTTCCATAAGTATGGATCATCCCATATGTATCGGTTCCCTAACCTCTTAAGTTTGTCCCTCTCATCACGAGACAAGTTCTTTGGGATTTGTTTAGTTACCAAGTAATTCACAATATCAGCATACCATGGTTCTCCACATGCAATTGAGGATAGTTGCTCATCCGGGAAACTTTCACGCAATGGGATAGCTTCCTTGTCTACAACAATATGGCTCAAGTGATCCACAACGGTGTTCTCAATTCCTTTCTTGTCCTTGATTTCAATATCAAACTCTTGTAAAAGTAGAATCCATCGTATGAGCCTTGGTTTCATTTCTTTATTTATTAAAAAGTACCTAAGTGCTTCATGATCAGAAAAAACAACAACTTTTGTACCAATTAGATAAGAGCGAAATTTTTCCAATGCAAATACAATAGCTAACAACTCTTTTTCAGTGGTTGTGTAGTTTTGTTGGGCCTCATTTAACGTTATAGAAGCATAATAAATAGCATGAGGTATCTTCCCCACATGTTGCCCAAGCACCGCACCAACCACATAGTCACTTGCATCACACATGAGCTCAAAAGGCTTGCTCTAATCTGGTGGTTTAATGATAGGGGATAAAATCAAAAGTTCTTTCAAACGATTGAATGCCACCATACACTTTTCATCAAAGTTAAAAACCACATCTTTTTGCAATAAGTTGCAAAGTGGTGATGCTATCTTGGAAAAATCCTTGATAAATCTACGATAAAAACCTGCATAACCAAGAAAAGAGCGTATCTCCCTCACCGTAGTGGGAGGGGTTAGAGCACGAATAAGGTCTATCTTAGATTTATCAACTTCCAAGCCTTTAGAAGATATTATATGGCCTAAAACTATGCCATGAGTTACCATGAAATGGCACTTCTCCTAATTCAGCACAAGGTTTGTTTCAACACATCGTTCAAGGATTAAAGACAAGTTATTCAAGCAAAGATCAAATGAATCACCAAAGACACTAAAGTCATCCATGAACACTTCGATTATGTTTTCAACATATTCTGAAAAGATACTTACCATACAACTTTGAAAGGTAGATGGAGCATTGCACAAGCCAAAAGGCATCCTTCTATAAGCAAAAGTACCAAAAGGGCAAGTGAAAGTGGTTTTCTCTTGATCCTCTGGTGCTATGACAATCTGATTGTAACCTTAATAACCATCAAGAAAACAATAATACGAATGTCCAGCTAAACGTTCAATCATTTGATTAATAAAGGGTAAAGGAAAGTGATCCTTCTTATTAGTGGCATTCAAATTTCTATAATCAATACAAACCCTCTAACCGGTTTGCACACGAGTTGGGACAAGTTCGTTCTTATCATTCTCTACCACCGTTACACCTGATTTCTTTGGTACAACTTATACCGGGCTCACCCATTTGCTATCAGATATGGGGTAGATAACACCCACTTCCAAAAGCTTGATTATCTCCTTTTTCACAACTTCCATCATGGGAGGGTTCAAACGACGTTGCGCTTCCCTTGTAGGCTTTGCATCGTCCTCCAAACGGATCTTTTGCATACAAACGGCATGGATTATACCCTTGTGTTTATAGGTGAAAATAGTTTCTGTTGATTTCAGTAATTGCGGGTGTGAAGGTGGGAAACAATTTAAACCCTAAACAATGTACTGCAAGAGAGTACTTTAGATTCGAGAGATTAATATGTACAAGTCCGGACTAAACCAAGAAATGGCCGTTCCAAACTTGATTCGGTCACAAAGTGGAGGAGAATGGGTTGGTTTTGGGGAGGAAAGAAAGGAAAGTGATGAGACCAGAATAGTTGATTCTGGAAGAGTAGTTGGGTTACTACGACTTGTTATCAAAAAAGTAGGAGAGCTCACGAGGAGAGCTGGTAGGTAAGTATTTCTGAGTGTTGTATGGTCCGAATGAACTTGTTGTCCAAATGGAAATAGGTAAGACCTATTTATACAAGTCTAAGTAGAAACCGTACCCTGGTCTCATTAAGGAGTGGGGAAGTAAATGGGAGGAGGTGGTAACCGTATGCATGGACTTGATGTTCCATAAAGTGGTTAATGCATGAAACTGTTAACGTTATGGAATTGATGTTCCATAAAGTTGTTAAAGCACGGCTTTATGTCCCATGAACGTTTCCCATATAACTTCCCGTATTTAATAGGCGCCTCACCCTTATGACACTTCCTTATGAAGGGCGTAGTGTGCGCCGCACGTTGTAAACCGCCAAACCAATACCCAAAGAGGATCCCCCAGTTTGTGTTGATGTCTCGAATATTTTGGAAAACACGTTGTTGTGGCTTGGCAAGTTAAGCTTGGGGAACTTGCTATCCTGGCGACCTTCGACGGTCGATATTTTGCATCTTGAGAGGAGGAGCAACCGTTGATCGTTGCACACCTTCATTTTGGTATCCGCGTAGCGAGGGCCAACAGGGTGGCACGGCTAGGGTGTGTTTGGACTTGGCATGAGGGTCCAAGGGTTTTCCATGGGAGTATGGCATGGCTAGGGCGAAGGCGATGGAGCTTGGCTCGGTATGAAGTGACTAGCATGGCTAGGGCCAAGGCAAAGTGCGTTTGGCATGGCGCGGCTAGCTTGGATAGGTTTGGTCTAGCTTGGCATGTGGGGCCAAGAGTTCACCATGGAAGTATGGCATGGCTAGGGACAAGGCGAGAGCGCTTGGCTTGGTATGACATGACTAGCATCACTAGGGCCAAGGCAAAGTGCGTTTGGCATGGCGCGGCTAGCTTGGCTAGGTTTGGTTTGGCTTGGCATGTGGGGCCAAGGGGTAGCCATGGGCGCATGGTGTGACTAGCTTGGGCTAGGTGCGGTTTTGTCATGGTTTGGTGTGGCCAAACTTAGGTTTTCGGGCCAAAAGTTGTGAGGTGACTTTAGACGGCCAGGATTTGCTCTTGGGATTGAAGGGTAGTCGTTGATGGCCGTACACCTTTGTTTTAGAAACCCTAATTAGCGCCCCTTACTAGAATCGCTGTATAATTCTAGTACAAACTCGGATTTTGACGGTCCACCCCTCAAATTAACCGGAAAATAATTTCCTATCTCCTCCAGCGGGGATATTTAAGTTTGGACCTCGTTCGGAGGTGTTTGTGGGAGAAAACTACTTCTGTAGGTTTAGGTAATTTTGGGTGTGTGTGGATGAGAAGTGAATTTAAACCTTCAACAAATGTGCTGCACGATGAGCACTTTTGATTCGAGGGATAATCTGTACAATTCTGGCCTAAATCGAAGACATGGCCGTTTCAGATTTGTTTCGGTCACAGGTGAAGGATGCGAGGTTGATCTTAGGGAGGGAAGTGAAGAAGGTGTTGAGAGTATAAAGGTGAAGGCTATTTGATGACTTGTTAACAGAAGGTTGAGCAGGCTAGAAAATGTTGCAGGCAGGCTATGGGTGTTGAATACGATGGTATTAACACTTGGTTTTTCTGTGTTGTTGGAAATAGGGAGGAGAACCTATTTATACAAGTCGATAAGCCTTCATCACGTATCTCGTGGGAAAGTGGAGGAAGTGGAGTGATGGAGGAAGTGGAGTTGTGTGTTAGTGTCTCACGGTTTCTTGCCCACTTCTCCTATCATCGCTAACCGCCCATGTTTCCCTGACACGATATTGTGATGGTGTGTTGCACGCTGCACGCTATAAACCGCCAGACCAATACCCCAGTTTCTATCCCCCAGTTGTGACGTGATTAACGTCTTGAGTGAGTCGTGGGACCCACATAAGGTAGCAAACGGTGCTAGGTAAAATAATCAAGTTGTTTGTAGGCGCATATTGTATGCATGTGGTGCATTAAATATGCTTAACATACTTGAAGCCTACACAACCTTGATGAAAATATTGCAAGTTGAAGTGACTCAACTAGCTATGTTCAGGCGTTGTTCGGAGGTCGCATGAGCGGGACCCACCTTGGACGGTTATGCCATGGGGAAGTGTGGAGGATGGTGATCATGGTGATACGTTCTTTTCCACCTAACTCCCTTCCTAGGATATTCATCCAAGCATGCGAACTTGGACGGACGAGATTGATGGAGGAATAACCGTTGGATTAGGGTTTGGAAGGCTTGCGAGCTTCCTATTTCACCCTAACGGTTTTATGCCTTGGGAGGCGTGCATGGAGTGGCCGATTATCCCTGCATGTAGGTGGGACGCCACTCTACACGTCCACACCAGCTGGAAGTCAATCGGAGCAATCGGGGTCGCCCGTTCTAGCCTGCGATGACGGATGGCCGAGATTAGAAGGGACCCTTCATGCCTATTTCGGGCACGAAATCCAAGACGTGTAGCCACCATGAATTCCGGCCGATTGGTGTACCGTAAATATGGCCCCACGGCGGACGTGTAGGCACCATCGGCCGATAATCCTGATCATCTTAAGCCTCCTGTTCGTTATCTGAAAGTAGGGAGGTCTCGCCTGCACCAAACCCTAATTTTTTCTAGTTGTGGGCCCGCAATTTGAAGCTTATCGTTTTGCAGCTTCCAAGGCTTCCATGGGGAGACCGATTGCTCCAGGAGGAAGGTGGATCGGCGGTGAGCATGTGCGTGCATGCTACTCGGTCCCGCGCGTGATCTAGACCGTCTGACCATGCCTGCGAAGTTGGACAGATGAGATCTATTTTTGAGTTTGTTTTCAGCAGGTGAGACTAATATGGGTAGCCTTGCATGCGTTCAACGGGGCTAATATAACCCGCCGTCAGGTATCCTATGGGTGTTTGCATGTCTAACACAAGGCTTTGAGTAGGGCATTAATTGTAATGTCGTAAACCTACAGAAAATCGGGATGGTTGCTACATGCTCCGCTCTGGGTAGGTTATAATTCTCAGGGATGGTTGCACATGCTCCAATGAATTATCATGGTGAGAAATATTCATCACCCAAAGGCTTTATCCTTTGCAGGACGTCAACTTACAAAAATTAGCTTTTTACAATTTTAGACTTTAAATAGAAATCCACCATCAACAGGAGGATAAAACATCCCGAAAGCAAAAATCAGGAAGAATTCAGGAGGGATGGCGACATGGCTAGGCTAACATGGAATGCCTTGGTTCAATTAGGTTGGCATGGCATGCCTTGGCGTGGTTTGGGCACGTGGGGCCAAGGATTTGACATGGGTGCATGGCGTGACTAGCTTGGGCTAGGCGCGTGACCAAGCTAGGTTTTTAAGCCAAAGGTCATGAGGAGACCTTAGACGGCCAGGATTTTCTCCTGGGATTGAAGGGAAACCATTGATTATTGCACGCCTTCACTTTAGTAGCCGCGAGGGGAAGGCCAGCATGGTGGCGCGACATGGGGGCCATGGAGAGATGTGTTTGGCATGGCGCGGCTAGCTTGGCTAGGTGCGTGACCAAGCTAGGGTTTTGTTCCAAAGTCCGTGAGGAGACCTTAGGCGGCTAGGATTTGCTCCTGAGATTGAAGGGCAACCGTTGATTGTTGCACACCTTCATTTTAGTAGCCGTGAAGGGAAGGCCAGCATGGTGGCACGACATGGGGGCCATATCGAGATATTTTTGGCATGGCGCGGCTAGCTTGGCTAGGTGCATGTCCAAGCTATGGTTTTGGGCCAAAGGTCATGAGGAGACCTTAGACGGCCAGGATTTGCTCCTGGGATTGAAGGGAAATCGTTGATTGTTGCATGCCTTCACTTTGGTAGCCGTGTGGGGAAGGCCAGTATAGTGGCGCGACATGAGGGGCCATGGCGAGACGTGTTTGGCATGACATGGTCGGTGTGGCTGGCATGATTTGTCATTGGCACAGAGGTGCGGCTAGCATGGTTGGCATGCTTTGGCGTGGTCGGTATGGATGGCATGATTTGCTATTGGCTCAGAGGTGCGACTAGCATGGTTGGCATGCTTTGGCGCAGTTGGTGTGGCTAGAATGATTTGCCATTGGCACAGAGGTGCGTCTAGCATGGTTGGCATGATTTGGCGTGGTTGGTGTGGATGGCATGATTTTTCATTGGCACAGAGGTTCGGATAGCATGGTTGGCATGCTTTGGCGCTGTTGGTGTGGCTAGAATGATTTGCCATTGCTACAGAGGTGCGGCTGGCATGGTTGGCATGCTTTGGCGCGGTTGGTGTGGCTGGCACGATTTGCCATTGGCACACGTGGGAATTAGGGTTTGGCTTGTCGCAACCCTAATTTGAAAAATATACCCCGGTAATTATTTTAGAGACACATTAAAGGTTTCAGTATATGTGCCTAGTAAATGCTTGTTGATTTAAATGTTGTGACATTACTGTCTTCTAGGGTTTAGTGTTTTACAATTTTAACCCTAAGCTAAAAACCACCATCAACATTAAGTCCCCTTCTTAGCTCGGAACAGGTGCCTTGTTGCGAGGTAAGCATATGATGGTGACAGACAAGGAAGGAAATGAGGTGTAAATCATTGCAAAGATGGTCAGGAGAATCCGACTAACCTTTTTGAGTGGTAAAGAGTGTTTTGGCTTCCCGTGTTGGTGGCCCTGCATAAGCTGTACTGGGAATGCAGACTATGGAGTGATGAGATGAAAGTTACCGGCTTGGTCTGGTCATACATCTCCAAGGTAAAGGGGGCGCGGTCTTGGGAGGCGACGCAAGTGGTCAGCTTGGCTCGAGGGGCCAAGATGTGGTGTGGTCTTGATAAGGCAAACACGCGTGGATGATAAGGTCGTGTCAGTGTTACAGGAGGCCTGGCATAGTATGGCCTTGGAAAGACGAGACATACAAAAATGGCTAGGCGTGGTGTGGGCCACGACAATAGAGCAAATGGCTTGGCCTGGTGCGTCCATGACAAGGCGCGGTTTGGTGGGGTGAGACGTGCGCAGATGACCAGTGGCAGTGAGGATGAAACATGTCATGGATTACTTGGTAATTTATCTTCAAGGGCTTGGTTGCCTCTTTCCTTATTTGACTCGACAAGGAAGTTCTTCTTCTCTTCAACCCCAAAACGTTACGCCCACAAAAGAGGAAAAGCGTTACTCTTTCTTCCTTTAGGGATTCCACAGTATTTACTCTTGGTGAAGTTGTGTCTTGAGAGTGATCGTTCGAATGTAAGTCCCAAGTTCTGTAGCGGTAACAATGGTGAGGCCCAGCCAAACCATGCATACCCTTGGCATGGTGGCGCTACTATGTTGGCATGCCCTTGGCATGGTGTGGGAATAACCTAAGCACGAACTGTTGATGGTGGATTGTTTCAAAAACTGAATGTGGAGCACTGGCAAGACTGGCACTGGAAAGGGAAGCGTGGATGTCTTGGGAGTGGCAGGGCTTGCTCTTGTGGGACCTATTGCTTTTCTTCATGCACTGCTTTAACATGGAATTATTTACTTATTCAAAAATATTCTTCGATAGGTAGGTAGCATCCGTAATCCTTTCATCTGGTAGATTTGCACAAATCCTGGTATTATTGGGTGTCTTCAGGGCTAGGCTTTGGAATGCGAGGAGGAGCTTCTAGTATGGACTTGGCATGAAGGGGACCCATTAGCACTGACAGGCATGGAACGGGTGTGGGCCGCTCTGTAAAGCGCTTGGCAAGGCATGAAGCTGGTAAGGGAAGCGCTTGCGGTTTAGGGTTTGACACGCTGAAACCCTAATTAGTGCCCTTTACTAGAATCGCTGTAGAATCCGCGTACGGACTCGGATTTTGATGGTCCGACCCTTTATCGGACACGAAACAGAATTCTGTATCTCCCAGCGTGAGAATATTTAGGTTTCGAGCTCGCTTTGGAGGTGACAAAGGATCGACAGTGAAAATTGGGAATAAGTCCGGAGGGATGTTATAGGTCCGGGGTGGCACAGTCGCGCGCCAGTCACTTATTCCCCTTTATGGAGCAAGAAGGACTATTCATTTTGTTCAAGATCTAAAAACTCTGTCCGCATGAAAAGAGGTAATGACCCTCTTCTGTTTTTCTGTTGTTCGTCTGGATCCGTGTTTTCGTCTGCAGTGTCTCTCCAGTGGATTCCAAAAATTTACCAAAATTCCGATGTATTCTTGGGACGGATGGATGAAATTTATGCTCAGAAACGATCATGTCAGGGATAATATTGGAGATTGTGGTTGCGTCGTCGGTCCATCATCGACCTTATAAGGTTGTTCAGTGGACCTTCTGATCGTGATGATGATGTGTTGTGAGTGCTTGCATGGTCGAAAACTTCTGGCGCCTTGGGATGAAATAGGGAGACGTTCCATTGCCGATGTGCTTCTATCAAGTCTTCCGAGACTTTGTTCCAAGTTAATCCTTCAAACCATCTTCTGAATCTTGGACAAACGTACGGAATGGGATGCGGTGAGAAGTCCCCGGTCATACTTCGGTTTGATATGATGGCATGGATGAATATGTGAATGTAACCTTCTGGAATGCTTTTGGAGTCTGGTTGAGGGGAGTAAAAGCGTCTCATGCTGGTAGTCCCATGCGTAACCTTCTTTCATTACATTTCCTTGAATCCTCGTCCATGGTATTTGATATAAGCCTAACATACTCTTCTTGATGTGACACTGGGATGCTCAGAAATTACATGATGAAATATTCTGTATAATGTATGGTTGGGATCCTCTGCGGCCTCGTAAAGTGTTGAAGGCGTCTTCTATACAGAGAGGTGATGATATTCTTGCGATGCACCCTTGAAGAGTAGATGGCCTTGTTGTGGCTATGACCTTTTGGGTTAACTATGTCTTCTGAGCTTTGACAGTGAATGGATTCCGTGTATACCCTCAGTCCCCAAGTATGGTTTACATGTTTCCATCTTATATGGTCAGTGGGTTGACCATGATAAAGATATCACCATCGTGCGTTCGTACTGCTAATTTTGTTACTTCTTCCACGTGGAACTCAGAACATGGAGAAGTATGGGTTACCTTTGTAGTAATTGTTGTTGTGGTGAAGCTCTGTCTGTCCATGGTCACGAGTTTTGGCAGGATGAACTAAAGGGTGGCCATGACTACGAATATTGGATGGCTACGATCATGATCCTTGACATGGGGAGTGTGGCGGCACGACCCTTTACAGGAAGGAGTGGCATTGAAGTGAACCTTGAAGCAAATCCGTTGTTGTAGAACGTTGATGCGGAGCTACTTCTGGAGAGAACGTTGAAACGATGTCTTGCAACTCTCAGAGCCTTGACGGTTACCATGTTGAAGTCAGATTCCGTGTCACGTTCTATCAAACTCGACATCCATTAAGAGAACAGAGGCTAGGATTCCCCCGTTCCATCTATCGATCGTGCTTTCCAGGAGAGGTTGGGGTTTGGGAACGGCTTCCCTGGATAAAAACGCCTGCTTTCCTGATGCGGTGCGGTTGAGGGGCGTAAATATGTCTTGACGCTACGCCTTGGAGAAATATAGAATCTCACATAACTGTTTTATCATAGACTGTACGACTTTGTGGGAGAAGTTCCCATCGTGCGGGTCCTGACGGGAGAAGGGTTTCCGTGAACTCAGTAGGGTTGTTGATTTCCTTTGCTTTCGATTTTGGAGAAGTCTTTCCGGATCTTTACGTGTGATAAGATTGGATTGTTGATCCCCTTCTACTGGGTGTTCAAGAGCAACGCGAGCCTCTTCATATATAAACGCACGTCCTGATGAAGTACATGTTGTCTTTTCATCAAATCAACAATGGTAAAAGGAGGTCGGCTTCTTCCGGATCTTCCAATATCTTGCCCTGATGGTAGAGTAGCATCTCTGGTGATGGTTGGAGATGTCATGCTTGAAGAAATGTTGGGGTGGCGAAAGCGGTTCTGATTCTGGTGATCGTAAGTGTATCGTGCATAGATGGAACTGTTTTGATCACGGAGTGCTGGACCATGGCGCTGCTTTGGATGGTTGCGGAGCGGAGAGGATGAAGCTGGAAGAGCGCAAGATGTTAGTGCTGGAAGGATGCAAGTTGTTAGCGCAGGGTGTGATATTACGGCTAGCATGCACGCGCGGCATGTGTGCCTGGCATGTGCATCTGGTTAGCGTGTCTGGGAAGCGTTTCTGGCAAGCGAGTCTGGTAAGCGAGTCTGGCAAGCGTGTCTGGTAAGAGCGTCCGGGAAGCGCATCTGGTAGGCGTGTCTGGTAAGCGTGTCTAGTTAGTGCTGGATAGGCTTGGAATGGGCACTGTCTTGGCGTGGACGCTGGCTAGGACTTTGGTACGACGTGGACCGTTGACTGGGCATGGCGCGAACCGTTAGGTTGGCACAGTGATGGCTTGACACGACGCTGGCTTGGACTTTGGTACGACGTGGACCGTTGGCTGGGCATGGCGCGAACCGTTGGCTTGGCATGGTGCTGGCTTGGCATGGCACGGGCTTGTTCTTACGGGCCCAGTTGCTTCTTCCTATACGTAGCTCAAACAGTAAATCATTTGCTTAATCAAATCCCAAAAAGTGTTATGCTTATGAAATGGGTTGGATCCCTTTTTATCTCGTATCTTTGTTATCACGTCCTAGTGTTAGTGGTACCGTGGGAGCAATAAAGTGGTCAAGCATATTCCAGCTATGTACTCCATCGTTTCTCTTTCAATTCGTTTTCTTGTGTGGTGCAAACCCTAGCCATAGGTATGCCTTCCATAAGTCTGTAGAAATATTTTTCTTCTGAACTGGTGTCAACCCTGGCCATGGGTATGCCTTTCTTGTAGAAATACTTTATCATAAACAATTCCTCTTCGAATATTACCGTAGTAACGTCGGCTACCTCATGAATAGTGACGAGTAATTATTATGTAAAGTAGGCACGTACGGGTAGGCGACTATATATATATATATATATATATATATTTGAAAGGAAAACAAAGCGTCTGGTTTATGGTTTTTGATTTTCTGGTTTTCTTGGGTTGATAGATAAATGTTACCTTGACGTTTTTGGATTATTCTTTTTGAAATGAAATGTTTAGAATTGAATTGTCTTTGGCTATGAATGAAAGTGACGCAGACATCCCAAGAAGACCATGGAACCATGTGTTGGTAGATGACATGGGATGAAACATGACTATAGGTTTTATCATAACTTGAAAAAGCAAACCACGTATTTTTGTCTAGATAAGACTTACTCGGTTTCTCAGGTCTTCTGATGAGAATAAACTTTTCGGCTGCAGGACCAAGTTTTTTTTTTTTTTTTGAGAAACATGGTCATGGGAAGTCTCCAGTCTTTCGAGTCGTTGCTGAGTTGTATGATAACTGCGCCGTTAATCCCTGGGCATGCCGTTTTGCTTCTAACCTTCTGGGAAGTCCCCAGTCACCCCTTGTCGTGTCATGACTGATAATTGAGCCGTTGAGTAACTGAGTCGGAGTGGATCGCCTTCCTCTACCATCTTGACGTATGGTTCGAAGAATGAGATCGTTGATTGAAAATTGACATTGTAACCGAAAGATCGAACCTCCCATTGTGGTCGCCAATTGTTTATAGGTGAAATAGTTTCTGCTGATTTCGGTAATTGCGGGTGTGAAGGTGAGAAACAGTTTAAACCCTAAACAATGTACTGCAATGGAGTACTTTAGATTCGAGAGATCAATCTGTACAAGTCCGTCCTAAACCAAGAAATGGTCGTTCCAAACTTGCTTCGATCACAAAGTGGAGGAGAATGGGTTGGTTTTTGGGAGGGAAGCAAGGAAAGTGATGAGACCAGAATATTTGATTCTGGAAGAGTAGTTGGGTTACTACGACTTGTAATCAGAAAAGTAGGAGAGCTCACGAGGAGAGCTAGCAGGTAAGTATTTCTGAGTGTTGTCTGGTCCGAATGAACTTGTTGTCCAAATGGAAATAGGTAAGACCTATTTATACAAGTCGAAATAGAAACCGTACCCTGGTCTCATTAAGGAGTGGGGAAGTAAATGGGAGGAGGTGGTAACCGTATGCATGGACTTGATGTTCCATAAAGTGGTTAACGCATGAAAATGTTAACGTTATGGAATTGATGTTCCATAAAGTTGTTAACGCACGGATTTATGTCCCATGAACGTTTCCCACATAAATTCCCGTATTTCCTAGGCACCTCACCCTTATGAAACTTCCTTATGAAGGGCATAGTGTACGCCGCACGCTGTAAACCGCCAAACCAATACCCAAAGAGTATCTCCCAGTTTGTGTTGATGTCTCGAATGTTTTTGGAAAATACGTTGTTATAGCTTGGCAAGTTAAGCTTGGGGAACTTGCTATCCTGGTGACCTTCGACGGTCGAGATTCTGCATCTTGAGAGGAGGAGCAACCGTTGATCGTTGCACACCTTCATTTTGGTAGCCGCGTAGCGAGGGCCAACAGGGTGGCACGGCTAGGGTGTGTTTAGACTTGGCATGAGGGGCCAAGGGTTTTCCATGGGCGTATGGCACCGCTAGGGCCAAGGCGAGGGCGCTTGGCTTGGTATGACGTGACTAGCATGGCTAGGGCCAAGGAAAGGTGCGTTTGGCATGGCGCTGCTAGCTTGGCTAGGTTTGGTTTGGCTTGGCATATGGGTCCAAGGGTTCGCCATGGGCGTATGGCATGGCTAGGGCCAAGGCGAGAGCGCTTGGCTTGGTATCACGTGACTATCATGGCTAGGTCCAAGGCAAAGTGTGTTTGGCATGGCACGGCTAGCTTGGATAGGTTTGGTTTGGCTTGGCATGTGGGGCCAAGGGGAGCCATGGGCGCATGGCGTGTCTAGCTTGGGCTAGGTGCGGTTTTGGCATGGTTTGGCGTGGCCAAACTTAGGTTTTTGGGCCAAAAGTCGTGAGGTGACTTTAGACGGCCAGAATTTTCTCCTGGGATTGAAGGGTAACCGTTGATGGCCGCACGCCTTTGTTTTAGAAACCCTAATTAGCGCCCCTTACTAGAATCGATGTAGAATTCTAGTACTGACTCAGATTTTGACAGTCCGCCCATCAAATTAGCCGGAAAAGAATTTCCTATCTACTTACGTGCGGATATTTAGGTTTTGAACTCGTTTGGGAGTAGAAAACAGCCTGAAAGCAAAACTCAGGAAGAATTCAGGAGGGATGGCGACATGGCCAGGCTAACATGGCATGCCTTGGCGCAATTAGGTTGGCATGGCATGCGTTTGTGTGGTTTGGGCACGTGGGGCCAAGGATTTTCCATGGGTGCATGGCATGACTAGCTTGGGCTAGGCGCGTGACCAAGCTAGGGTTTTGAGCCAAGGGTCGTGAGGAGACCTTAGACGGCCAGGATTTGCTCCTGGGATTGAAGGGCAACTGTTGATTGTTGCACGCCTTCACTTTAGTAGCCGCGATGGGAAGGCCAGCATGGTGGCGCGGCATGGGGGCCATGGCGAGATGTGTATGGCATGCCGCAACTAGCTTGGATAGGTGCGTGACCAAGCTAGGGTTTTGGGCCAAAGGCCGTGAGGAGACCTTAGGAGGCCAGGATTTTCTCATGGGATTGAAGGGAAACCGTTGATTGTTGCACTCCTTAACTTTAGTAGCCGCGAGGGGAAGGCCGTCATGGTAGCGCGGCATGGGGGCCATGGCGATATGTGTTTGGCATGGCGCAGCTAGATTGGCTAGGTGCATGCCTTCACTTTGGTAGCCGCGTGGGGAAGGTCAGCATGGTGGCGCGGCATGAGGGGCCATGGAGAGACGTGTTTGGTATGACGTGGTCGGTGAGGCTGGCATGATTTTCCATTGGCACATAGGTGCGGCTAGCATGGTTGGCATGATTTGGCGCGGTCGGTGTAGCTGTCATGATTTGCCATTGGCACATAGGTGCGGCTAGCATGGTTGGCATGCTTTGGCTCGGTTGGTGTGGCTGGCATGATCTTCCATTGGCATAGAGGTGTAGCTAGCATGGTTGGCATGCTTTGGCGCGGTTGGTGTGGATGGCATGATCTTCCATTGGCACAGAGGTGCAGCTAGCATGGTTGGCATGCTTTGGCGCGGTTAGTATGGCTGGCATGATTTTCCATTGGCACAGAGGTGTGTCTAGCATGGTTGGCATGCTTTGGCGCGGTTGGTGTGGCTGGCATGATTTCCCATTGGCACACGTGGGAAATAGGGTTTGGCTCGTCGCAGCCCTAATTTGAAAAATATATCCCGGTAATTATTTTAGAGACACATTAAAGGTTTCAGTAAATGTGCCTAGTAAATGCTTGTTGCTTTAAATGTTGTGACATTATTGTCTGCTAGGGTTTAGTGTTTTACGATTTTAACCCTAAACTAAAAATCACCATCAACACCTTGATATCGGCGATTGTCCATCATATGGCCATCTTGTTCACTAGTGCACCACCACCCGCGGTATCAAGAAGATATCTATCACTTGATTGGAGACCTTCGTATAAGTATTGGATTATCATAACATTACTGAATTGGTGGTGTGGACATCTTTCCACTAATCTCTTGTATCGCCCCCAACACTCATACAAAGATTCTCCCACATGTTGCTTTATCACACAAATCTCTTTGCGAATTTGAGTAGCCTTTGACGCAGGAAAATACCTCTCTAGAAAGAGTTTCTTCAACCCGTTCCATGTAGTGACACTTCCGGAAGGTAAATAATACAACCATTCCTTAGCATTGTCCGCCAAAGAGAATGGGAAAGCTTTCAACATTGCACCATCGGCATTAGTGTCGGGTGGAAGCATGGCCATGATGACGTTGTGGAAATCCATGAGATGCTTGTTTAGATCTTCATTTTCCATACCATGAAACTTTGGTAACTCTCTAATCAACCTCGGTTTTATCTCGAAGGTTGAGTTCGTTTGAATACACCATCGCTGTGCATCAAGCCTATGAGAAGCCAAATCCTTGAGTGTACGATTTGCATCACCCATTGCTTCTTCTTCTTCAACTAGTGGTTCTTCTACAAATGGAACCTCTTGTTCTTCTTATTCTTGATGGAGAGCTTCATGTTCTACTTCCAAGCCTTGTTCTTCCGTTGTGTCTTGCCTTGGTTGGAGTATTGTGCCTCGTAGCTATCCCGCACCTTGTATAGTTCTAATCTTTAGAAGCCAGGGATTCGGTACCTGAAAACAATTCTCGCAAATAAGTGAGAAACAAGACAAGAAACGAAAAGCAAATATGCAAGAAGAAATAATAAAAAGAAACTAAAAACTTAATAACAAGCCGTATGCCTCCCCGGCAACGGCGCCAAAATTTGGTCGGTTGTCAGCCGAGCAAAAATAATTTCACTTTCTTACTTAACTAAAATAAATGAAGTATGTATAATAAAGAGTTCGTATCCACAAAGAGGCAATTGTTGTTATGCAAATTTCAGTTTCTTTGTAACCAAGGGGGGTTTTGATTTATCAAAGCAATAAAAATAAATTGAAAGCAAAGTAATAATAAAAATAATCAATAAGGAGAAGATATTGGTCACGGGATAGTTTCATTCACAAACTTGAATTCTCAACAATGACTAGAATTGGTATTTTAATCTCTCATTTACTAAAAGTCCTAGGATACCTTGATCGCAAGTGTATCCCGCTAATTCCCTGATTTCATCACAACCACATTAAAAGATGAATATGTGAATTCTTCCTAGAAAGCAACCTAAAGTGTAAAAGCGCAATTAATTTTAACTCCCTAAAAGCAATAAGTTCTAAGGAATAAGACTAATCAAGGCAATCAAATGTGTAAAAGTACTAATTCGATTTAACCAAAGTTATGATTCATTTGTGACTAGTAGGATATATCACTACTAGCACTACCCACAATTATGCTACTTAGAATCAAGGATAAACAACTTTTTTGTATTGAAAACCCTGATATAGCTTTAGAAATGAATGCAAATCGGATTGATTCCAGACTCAACCAAACAAACAATCAAATCATATACAAAATAAACCATGAATCATAAACAATAAATTACTGAGACAAAACTAATTCATTAAATCAAATCTTAAATGTGAAATCCACTTTATCCCATAACCAATATTATTTGTTTATCTACTCATAGCTTTTAGGTTCATCATATTCATAATCAATAATAAAAATGAAATGAAGAAAAATAAATGAAAGCAAACCCTAGTCGCTGCTCTCCTCCAAAACTCCAGTAGAAAAATATGTGATGAAAAATAAAAACTTTCTCCTTTTATAGCTTTTCATCTTTCCAAAATTAGGTCTTCAAAGCCCAAAGTACAGATGATCCAATAGTAGATGTCCACCAAGCCCACACAAGAGAAATACTCATGTAAAAATCTGTCCCAAAAACTGCTCGCCGGAAAACTGGTGCAATGGCCGGAAGTTGGCCGGAATCCGGCAAAAAATTATTGTCGGTCAACTGAAGTTTGCCGCCGGTTACCTGAGTCAACTAGGTCAACTCAGTTGTCAAATCACTCTATCTAAGTCACCTTGGCATGGCCATTTGCATAGACTGTTGCTAAAAAACACAATAATTATGCTTCACCACTTCAACTCCTGCCATGATGGCCCTGTCTTGCACCATCTGTAACTCAATCTTCATAGTTGCAGCTCTGCCATTTCAACCTTGCCAGCAACATTCAGTACCACTACCATATATAGCAACACCAATACATCCCCTTCTCAACACCATTTGATCCATGCCTTAACTGCAATGCAGACCTGCAGAATCAATTGCACAAGTCCTAACTCCACTCTGCCAGTTCACTCCACTGCAAGCCTAAATCACCTACAAAAGCAAGACCCCTTGCAGCACCAGCAATTTCATCTCTGCATTACATAAAATGTTGCATCCCAGCTTAGTTTCATCACTGCAATGTTTCTCACATTCATCTCAACTTCCAGCTTAAACCAACAACACACAGCACCATCACCTGCAACAAACTCATTGTAGTACCATCACCACCTGATTGTAGCAATGTCAGTTCCATCATTTCTAGTTCAATTGTCCCAGCTCAACCCCTCTTGTTACATCTTCCTCCATTCTCTGAGATTGACGCAACCTACTCAAATCCGGTAGCAGCTCCATCTCATTCATTCTGCTCAAACCACCAAGCAACTCAGCCAACAAACCACATTCATCCATTGCATTTCAATCCTGCAATACAGCTGCTCCATTACCCATTTCAATTCAGTTTATGCAATTTATTCATACACAATCCCCAAGTCTATTGCAGTCACTATTTTCAGTTGTTCTAATACCTCAAGCACCACCACAACACCGGTTTACACAAACTGAACTCACTGCATCATTCTAGCTTCCCATTCAGCTATCCATCTACTTCACTTTATCAAGCAACCCATCTTCTCAAACGTGTTGTAACCTTCAATCCACCAACAGAACCATTACAATATCATCTCCCTTTCTTCCTTTATCTATAACGAACACCAGAAGCAACCATTATTTCCCATTCTTCTGTGCTTCTAAAACCCAAGTTTTCTGTAACAGACCCTAACTCCTGAAACCACCAGAGCCATGGAAGTTAACATCCAGTTGACATCAATTCTTTGTTCTTCTGTAATTTTACACAACCCAAGGCCACTAGATGATACCAGTACCACCATCAAAACCGATAATCCGAAATACCCATCTCAGATTCACAAGCCCTAAATCTGCTCTTCAATTACAGTCATCTCAAACCATGGACAGAGATTCAATTTCTCTTCCATCTTGATTTCTTGTTCCAAATCACCCTCAACAACAGAAACCCAGTCATGATTTCCTGAATTTCTCGATCCCATCTGATTCCTGCTTTATCTGGTTCTCAATTAAACCCTACAGCTACATCAGCCTCCATTAATGGCAGCATCGGTCTCGAACCCTAGATGCAGCAGCAGAAAGGGGATTCATCACAAACCAACAGCTTCAATCTCCTCTTCGTCTTCTCTACATCCGAGTTTACCCAAAACATATCCATCTCGCTTTTAGTGTCAATCGGCTGCTCAACGCCACTGTTTCTTCCTCCTCTCAATTTCAGTGTGAAATTCATTACCTCGATGAGAAAATAAAATATAGTTCTCTTGAATTAAGGGTATGTGCAGGAATGGAAATGTACACATGCACCCCTAAATAGGATAAGGGCCACCCAGTCCAAATATGAGGCATGTCAGTCTCAGAATACTGACAATTCATTCAACGCTCCTTCTTGCACAATATTAGTTTGCTCCAAATATCGCCTGCGAATTGATCATTTCATCCTTTTCGCTCTAAATGGATAATTTCTTCTTATTTTGCTCCGAATGACTCCAAAGTACCTGATCAACTCAAAAGCAAACATAAGATACATATTTTACAAGAAAACTAGCAGAGAAAGCATAAATAATAGATAATAATTAAGGTGTTTACAACACCTATCAACACCCAAAAAAATACTATTTCCACCCCATGGCATGTGCTAAAGGGATCCTGGGAACGGATAAGGGGCAACCATTTATATAGCCAAAACATATTTTAGGGATCGATTTTTGGGGAACTTCTGTAAAGATTCAATCGCTAACTTTTGCAGGCTGGAGTTGATTCAAGTAAACAGGGTTGGTATAAGTGATGGAATCGGAAAACTTGGGTGGATAATTCGGTTTTGGGTGAAACAGGGAAGAATAGTTTTTTCGGGATTTTAGTTTGAAATATGGATAGAATTGGACTACAATTTAGGGGAGATTTACACGGGGAAGGTTTGCAATAATCCTGTTATAGTTAAACAAGCTAAGTAATGGACATGGATGCAAAAAAAGAGAAGATAATCTTTGATTCTGGATTGGAAGAATAGTTACGGGATTGTTTGTGATAAAGAAGGAAAGAACTTTGCGCTTCTGTTGAAAATTCCATGATAGATAGGAGAATATATTCTCTTAGGATTCGTACTTACCAAGTGTGGAAGAGATTTAGTTACTCCAGAGACGTGTAAATAAGATGGCAGAGAGTTATCCACTTGACTTTGTGGAAGGAGAAAAAAGATTTATTTTCGGAGATTTCTTTCCCTAGAGGTTGTTGTGGTGCATAAATACGAGTGTAGGGAGTCATAAAATGGATATTGAGAGATGCCGAGAAGATCATCATCAGCAGGTGAAGAAGATGTAGAATTGTCATTCCAAAGAACACGAAGAACAGACGTAACAGAACTGTGTTTATCAACAATGACTGCGACAGTTCTTTGAAACAATTAAACTATATTTGCAACAGATATTTCGAATCTGCAACATTTGTTTTATAACAGTGAGTCTGTAACGTCCGGAAAGCGTTGCAAACTCACTATTTTATCATTTTTCTCTTTTCTTCTTTGTAAACACCATTAACCATTTGAGCAATGAAAAATTGTTTTGAGCGTGTTTTCACCATGTAGAGATAAACCCCATCACTGAGACGAGGGAGGAAGCCAAATTTCACGAGTGTGGTAAAGTTATTAAATTCTTTATAACTTTTTGTATCGATTATTAATAGATTTATGATTTTTATTGAATGCTTGTGATTTCAATTAATAGATCATGCTTAGATCAAGTGTTTTGATGTTCCATGCTTTAAATTTACGGTCATTACTTTCAAAAATCTAACTTAGGCAAACAAATAGAGTCAAAATTCTTATTTAATGAGCTATTGTTTTGAAAAAATAGATGAATGCTTGAATATGAATATTTGGTGGAATCCTGAGTCATACTAACTCTCGAACATTGTTATTATCTTGTATATATTTTCTAGTATTAGAATTTAAGTCTTGAATCGAATCTTAACAAGTCTGAGTTGAACGAATTTTTACTACCACTTTACAACACTGTACGAATAACATCAAATTTTTGGCGCCACCGACGCGGACTTGTTTTTAAGTTGGGTTTTAGATTTTATTTATTTTTTAGGCTTTCTTTTGTTTCTTTTTTTAGATTTTACTTTGGGTATTTTTGGTTTTGGTGTGAAGGTTTTGCTGGAAGGTAAAGGTGGAAAGTTTGGCTTGCCTATAAAAGTACAGAAAATTCAAGATTTTTTTAGTTTTTCTTTTATTTATTTCTTTTTGGACTTGTATATCTTGTTTGTTTATTTTTGGTATTTTATTTATTATTATAAAAAGAAAAAAAACACAAACGTGGACAACACTATTGCATCGTCTGGCACATATTAGTAGGAAAACGCGTGGGATAGTACAGTGAACCCTCTGGGCGTTATCATCTGAAACACTAAAAGCCTTAGCCTCGTACCTTTGACTAGTCTTCTAATGTATGTATATTTTTCTAAAGGTAACCTGAGCTTACCCATTTATTCAACCATGTAGTTAATGTCGAACTAGTATTACAATAGCTAATATAATGAATAACCGACTAAGTTTCAAAATGGACAGTACTACTTTGACAATAGTGTGAATAGTGGTTGGGAACATCAACCTTTTGAAGGGTATGACCCATACCATGGTGAGCCAAATCACTATCTTCATACACACCGCTCATACGAGCAAGAAAATAAGGAATATTATTGTATTAGTTCCTCGTCTTTGGACGATTTAATTAAACAGTTGAAAACTAGTCCTTATTATGATCCTTTTGTTCATATTCTTACTCTAGAAGAGTCTATCAAGCAGTTAACTGAAAATACAAATACATTTGTGTTGGAAATGAATGAACGAACTGCACCTATGAGTGAACTTTCTTTAAAAGATTCCCTCAAGCAGATAGCTACGACGAACGAAAGATTTTATCGAAATAATCTTAATTTCCAATACAGTGTTTCCAATAGTACCCTTGAAAATGAGGATGTTTATATGCATAATCATGATGACGAGGTTAAAATTGGTAACACTACTTGTTTAGATTAGGCTCGGTCATTTTAATGTTATTATAATGATAATTATGATGAGGATAATGTTGATGAAGAACTAGAAATATGTAGGCATAGTCGCATAGTGATCGGGAATTTGTTACTCCGATTGAGCTTCATGATGATATTGTTATTTCTGGATCAAATCCTAATAATTTTAATGATTATTCACCTATTTAAAAGGACAATGATTTGATTAGAGATACTATTTTAGACGATGTAGTATTTCCTAGTTACGAATCCTATAATGGTTTAAAGGAACCAATATATCCTGAGAATAATGTTTTAGAGTCTAGAGATTTGGAAACAATAGTCTTAAAACGAAGAAGATGAACTCGTAGAGATATTAAATATGAGCAGGGATGCATCACCTGAGTATAACTTAGAAGAGGCAATTGACTATTTTCCGGATTCTGATGATTTAGAAAATAGGGAAATTGTAGCTAGTCTAAGTAGAGACACCCAAAACTCTAAGTTTGGGGGTGATTATCATTCTCCATGTGCTTTACCGTTGACTTTTATAGAGATCCCTCACTTGGGACTTGACATATGTGCCCCAACCATTTTACAGGAGCATCTTCATACACGTTTTCCTGAACCTAATGATGTCCATAAAGAAGTTCATTTGTTAGAAACATATTATTTGGTTGATGTGGTTTACCCAGGCCATGATACCAAGATTAAATTTGTTTTCCCACTAAATATTTTTCTTCCTAATCAACAACCAAAGGTTGGATTCTCTAATTGATTGAACTACGCATAACCTGTGATATTTCTATTGTATAACAAAATATAATGCGGAAAAGAAACAACACAGACACCAGAAATTTTGTTAACGAGGAAACCGCAAATGCAGAAAAACCCCGGGACCTAGTTTAAATTTGAACACCACATTGTAATAAGCCGCTACAGACACTAGCCTACTCCAAGTTAACTTCGAAATGGAATGTAGTTGACCCCTAATCAATCTCACACTAATCAAGGTACATTTGCGCTCCCTACGTCTCTGAATCCTAGCATGACTCTAAGCACTTGATTCCCTTAGCTGATATCACCCACAACTAAGAGTTTCTACGACCCAAAGTCGAAGACTTGATAAACAAATCTGTCTCACACAGAAAAGTCTATTTGTATAGATAAATCTGTCTTCCACAGATAACCCTATGAATTTTGTTCAGTCTTTTGATAAATCAAGGTGAACAGGAACAAATTGATATACCAGACTTATATTCCCGAATAACAACCTAGAAATTCAATCACCTTACAATAATCTTAATCTTATGGTAGCGAAACAAGATATTGTGGAATCACAAATGATGAGACGAAGATGTTTGTGACTACTTTTTATCTTGCATGTCGGAGATTATATCTCGATCCAATCTTAGAGAAGATAGTCCTCAAACACGATAGAAATAGCAAGATCATATCACACAACTACAGAGAAAATAGTTGGGTCTGGCTTGACAATCCCAATGAAGTCTTTAAGTCATTAACCTACAGGGTTTCGTGAAAAATCTAAGGTTAAAGGAGAATCGACTCTCATCGTAACTAGTATCACACAGGAGGTGTGGGGATTAGGTTTCCCAATTGCTAGAGTTCTCCTTTATATAATCTTAAAATCAGGGTTTGTAATCAATGTTACATTGGTAACAACGCATTCAATATTCATCGTTAGATGAAAACTTGATTAGACTCAAGATAATATCTTTCAACCATTAGATCGAACTTAGCTTGTTACACACAAATGAAATGTACCTTCATTTAGATATGATTAACCATATCTAAACATGTACACCTTGTTGTCTCAAAAATAGTTAACTGAAGTTAGACATATTAACACTTTCATATCAACCTTATTCATCTTAACCATAACTAGTTCAAATGACTCAAATGAAACTAGTTCTAGAGTTGTTCAATTGTTTATATTCTCAGAGAATTATACAAGACACAATTGAAGCAAAATCGATTTTGGTTCACTCGAATCAAGTCATGAACATTATAGCCACGGTTTTCAAAAGATTGCATTCCATAATATATAAATGTATTAGTTCATGAATAAACCAATTTTAGAACATCATCTACTTAGGTATGCGTACGGGTATGCATACCTAAGTAGCCGGACCAAGTTTGGGTTTCGCCATTACGTGAATTGGTACGCATACCATCCAAACTCAGCAGAAATTCCCAGACCTGAACCTTATGCCAGTACGCGTACCGGTTTGCATACTAGGTTCCCGGACTTTCTCAAACCAACCAGTATGCATATGGGTATGCATATCATGGTTTCCGAACATGTATTACATACATGCAAGTACACATACTATGCTTAAATCCATTTGTTCTAAACTCTCATTTCAATCATTGAAACATTCTTGGAAGACGGGAATAACTATCTCACAAAAATTATTAGATTCAAAGCAATTTTTAAGTGATTGAATGATCAGTCCGAAATATTTCGAGTCTACATCAAATGACCATCTCACACAAATCATGTAAGATGTTACCAGGCGATTTTCACATGATCATCTTTTAACTTTCGTCAAGAATATAAGATGAACTTGGTTAAAGCGAAAGCTTACCAACACATATTTCAAGAAATATGTAAGCGAGTTAAACTCAACTCGAAATATCAAATGTGTATAATCGAAGTCTTATAGCTATACGACTTTTGTCTCAAATAGGAGATAGAGTAGATAGACTTTTGAGTGATAGATGAGTTCAAGTATCCACATACCTTTTGTTGATGAATTTCCACAAGCTCCCCTTAGTAGTTCTTCGTCTTCAATAGATGAACGCCGTGAAGTCTAATGCGCAACTACACTTTATATAATAATCCGAGACTTAGCTATAAGTAGACTAGAAATTAAGACTTCTAGTTTTGGCAACCAAACTTGACAACAAGCTTGAGATAGCAATGCTTGCGAGTTCGACCTAGCAGTTCTCTAACAATCTCCCTCGTTGTAAATTTTAGTGACAAAACTATCAATACATATGGATTACAAAATAAATAAACTTTGTAGCTTCTCATCCAAATGCTTGATCTCCTTGGTTCTTCAACATTACTCGAAATCTTCTTCACTTCCAAGTACTCCAATGTTTATAAATTTGTTCAACTCAGCATCATAGTTGTTGAAGATCCGTAGCTATAACAATGAGAAAACAGTTGCTCTCAATCATTGTTATACAGTGTCATAGTATTATTATACAACATCAAAGTTCAATTGTATCACAACTTTGACAACAATACTATGGTGATATGTATCACTCCCCTTAATCAATACTTCATCTCACATGAAAACCACTCCCCCTCACATAATTATCCATAAACTATATGTATTTATAGTGTGAACTACACATTAATTCTCCCCCTTTTTGTAAATAAAAATTGGCAAAGGTACGAAAATTAATGGGATCCTAATGAAATTTCCATAGAGATACTTCATGACCAAAAGAGAACAACATATCAACTTGTTTAGAGGTCATCATATCGACGAAGCTAAATGCATTCATCAAGGAGTTTATAAAGATACAAGATAACTCCTACAATATTCCATAGCCGCACTCCCCACAAAGATTTGGTAATTAAACACAAGTTCAATTAAGAACTCTCCCCTATATAATGTCATTCCCGAAAGAACAACAAGAGCGGCCTTACTTTCACAAAAAAAGAAGGATTTCTTTGGATATTAACAAATCACATGAAACATGAATTTGTATCCAAAATACTCAATCAAATTAACCACAAGAGAACCCATGATTAATTTAATCGGAAATGCTCACATAAGAGAACTTACGGAGCCGCACAGTATTTGCACAAGATGTGGATCAGGGAAGACCAATACTGCGGAATAAACAAAGATTCATTATATCTTTTATCAATATTTTCATTTCATAGAGACATATAATAGACTTAATCTTTGTAAACAAAAGTTCATCCTTATCTTCCATCAATATTTGCATAATGACATAATAGGCTTAACTTTTGTTTGTCAAAAATTCATTCAATCTTTTATCAATATTTGCATAATGACATATGAAAGACTTAACTTTTGAAAAATATAGGACAATCATAGTTCACGGACGCAAACACACATATCCCATAACAAGTTGCAATATATGAAACCATAAAGATTAATACTGCAAAATCATCTTCCAAATAAACTTTAGAATTTAAATAAATAAATATAAAGACATTGCAAGATGAAAGTCGTTGGAAATAGCTATGTATACTCACAATAATGGCTATTCCAAACTCTAGTTATCCTTCTTAAAACACAAGAATGAATTCTCATAAGAAGTTTCCTAGACAAAACAGAAAATCAAGTGTCCTTGATAACTCCATACCTTTGAAAGGGTCCATCATAAAAGGTATCACTGATATCCTTGATTCTTTTGACAGTAGAGACTCCATGTTCATAAGTTAGAACATTAACTTTTCGATCAACAACGCGGGCGAGATGCCTAGCCTTGACACAGTCCAAGATGAGTTTCTTCTGATTCCGAATCAAGATATTTTGATTTTCAAGGATTTTTGGTTTGACCATCTGTTAGAGCATTGCTTGGTTGAACCCACCAAGCGTTGGTATGTCAAGTTTGGTTGTCATATTTTAGTGAAGCAAAACTCATTAAAGAGACACTTGATTTATATGTACTAGAGTCAACTTCTTATAGGTTAGCTTGAAAGTATTAGGATGAGACATTAAGTATTGCGAAGACTTGAAGATGTGAAGAAGAAGACGGAGCTACAACAACAACATAATCCTTCCACTATAGGTTAGTGATGCGTGTCGTAACCACAACAAATTATTCAAAATATTTCTCACTAATTAAATAATAATATAGCGGTAGTAAGAGATCGTTCCCACGAAGAGCAGTGTAATTGATATGTTATTTAGTTTAGAAAAATAATAAAAGACAAAGGGGGATTGATTGAACTAAAGTAAATAAAATGAATAAAAGGAAAGGAAAGAGATGATAAAGGAATCCTTTGTCGTTACCAAGCGTTAACCAGATTAGTATACTTATCTATCTTCGTTAGAACCATTCATCACCAACCGTAGAATAACAGCTAGATCAGTGTTATCCCCAAAACTCCTCCCATCACTGGACACGGAAATTCTCGACTACCAGATTCTATTCAATGAACCACCAAGTAGTAGATCACTCAAGGTGTAATCCAATTGAACGCTTTAAGATTTATGAATTTAGGTTGATCCCAGTAGTTGAACTCTTAGATCAAGGTCCACTTGCTGAAGTTACCTTTACTCGCAATTGCTCCACAAAATCCCTCTGCAAGGTCTCGCGATTTCTACTTGTGTAGAGAGTTAATCGACTATTACTTATCTCATAACTTCTACTAGCTTTAGAACAATCAATAAATTGATCTAGTATGCATCCCAAATCAATCTAGGAATCACTCATAAACCCTAGATACTGTAAAGATTAACGATGATGATAAAAACTCCGAACAACTTGTATAATAATAGAGCTTCACGCTAGAACATTGAATTCATCCTAAATCAATGAAATTAGTTACACATGAGTTTACTAAAACCCATAAAAATATAAGAAGAGAGAAGAAGAAAAAAATAGCTTGGTTTCCCCCTAAAGGGGTAAACCTTAATAGATGGATTAAGAACCTTTCCTATCCTCTCTCTGTATTTTTCCGTCTGGGAGTTCTCTCTCTCTGCTCGGCTATTTGGCCTTTATATAGGCAGTAGGCTTGTGTACAAAACCTACCTTGTGCGACAATTCCTTACTAGATATAACCACAACAAGTCGGTCAGCAGAGTTTACAAGCCAGAGAAACACATGTGTTGTGGTTCGATGTAACAAGGAGTATTGTAGTATAGTAAACACGACTATTGATTAGTTTGTAATTCACTGGGGCCTGTGTGATCTAACATGACTTGCTCTGACCCTGACTGTGCATCAATCTTTAATGCTCCCTCTATACTGAATCGTCATTATTCCACAACACATCGAATATCTTCTCTGAAAAGGTTGGTAAACAACCACGATCTTCATGGTAGCAACACGCTTTCGTTCTATAAAAACTCGGCACAAGATAAACCCACAATCCCATGTTGTTTTCAAACTCTGTTTACGTCCGTTCATTGCTAAAACCATCAGAAGCAAATTCTCACTCTTTTCTGACTTCTCTCTGAGGTTTTCGAGTCCAAAAAATACCAAAACTCGAACTCAATCTTTCATTGCCAACCTCCATCGGGCCATCATATCTTCCCTGACATTTTCAACTTCATTATCAGCTCAGACCACCATCATCATTTCCGGCATTCACTGTTAGAATTACCTAATTTGTCCTAGTCTAAACATGTTTTAAACATGTAGATTATTCTAGAAACAAAGAATATAAGGTGAGTCAAAAATTAGTTTTAGTCTAAAGAGGAAAATCTAGAAAATTAATGGCTTAGTCAAAAATATTAGTCTAGAGAGTTCATTTGAAATTTGGTCTCTAGATTCTTTTAATCACGTGTAATAGACTAGAGAAATAGAGGTGGATCACTAAGCCTATAAATAGGCATATTGTATACCATTTGTAATATTCAAGCAAGCAAATAAATGAAACTCTTCTTTTTATTCAATCTTAATATGGTATCAGAGCAAGGTTAAAAATTCTTGTATCTAGTGTTAAACCTTGGGAGATTCAGATACAAAAAACTCTAAAAAATCTTCCGACAAAATTATTTTCCAATCGGATGGGTCATCGTTCAAGGCAGGAATTACTTTGGATGAATCAAATTATGATCTGTGGTCTCAAATCATTGAGATGCATATTGCTGAGAAGGAGAAGATCTCTTTTATTCGCGGTACGTCTCCAGTTCCATCTAAAAATGATGATAAGTATGATAAGTGGTACGCAGACAATCAAAAGGTCAAGAGATGGCTATTAATGTCTATGTCACCAGAAATAATGAAACGATATATTCGTTTACCTACTGCTCGTGAGATCGGGATCTTTGTTTCTAAGGCTTTCTATGATGGAGCAGATGAACTACAAATTTATATCTTAAATCAAAAGGCTTTCTCTGCCAAGCAAAATGGTAGAGCACTCCCGGTCTATTATGGGGAATTAGTAGAAATCTTCAGTGAGCTAGATCACCGTGATAAGGTGATTATGGAAAATAAAAATGATGTTGAACTATATCGAAAATCCGTGCAACGTATGAGGTTGCATATTTTTCTTGCTGGGTTAGACGGTGAATTTGAACAAATACGTGGGGAAATTCTAAGGAAGGATCCCAAAACTGAATTATAACCTTGTTATTCTTTGGTTCGACGTGAATCCGTCCGGCATAATACAATGAACAAAGGAACTGAAATTGAAACTTCTGCAATGGCAACTCTTCGTCAATACAACATTAAAGATAAGTCTTCCACCTGCACTCATTGTAATAAACGTGGTCATACCAAAGACAACTGCTTTGAGATTGTCGAGTATCCATATTGGTGGGATAAACGTGATCCTAAGAAAACAAATTCCGCTGCAGCAGCACATGTGGTTACCAATCTAACCTCCGCAATGGAAATAACCAATGGTAAGGTTTTTAATGTTTCGCAAGTTGTTCCTAATAGCTCATGGATAATTGATTCGGATTTCACAGACCATATGACTTTTGATTCCAGACAGGTTTCTCCTTTAAAAACATCCATACACAAATCTGTTTGCACAGAAGATGGATCTTTGGCTCCAGTAATTGGAGAACAATCATTAAATCTTACTGATACATTGAGTCTAGATTCTGTTTTAGTCGTTCCCTCTCTAAATTATAATCTATTATCAGTTTCCCAAATTACTAAAGTCTTACATTGTGTTGTTATCTTTTGGCCTAATTCTTGTGTGTTTAAGGACATTGGAACACGGCGGACGATTGGATTTGGGGTTAGAAGAGGAAAGCTGTACTATCTAGATTTGGCGTCAAAAAGTTCAGAAAGATTATCTAATGATTTAGTTGTGAATGGTTCTCAGGGGAGAAGGAGAAATCACAAATTTGGTTATGGCATAGACGGTTAGGGGATGCTTCTTTTGGCTACTTAAAAAGGTTATTTCCTAGTTTATTTTCAAAGATTGATGTTTCTAGTTTTCAATGTGAAGAATGTGAACTAGTTAAAAGCCATCATACTTTGTTTCCATCAAGTTTAAATAAAAGTCCTATTCCATTCATGATTATTCATTCTGATGTTTGGGGGTCGTCTAAAGTTAACACTCTTGGTAGCGCACGATGGTTCGTCACCTTTATTGATGATTGCACTAGGATGACATGGGTTTGCTTGATGAAATCAAAAGATGAAGTAAATAATTTATTTCAGAAGTTTCACAAAGTAGTCAACACACAATATAATACAAAGATTCAAGTTCTTCGAAGTGACAACGGAGGCGAATATTTAAGTACTGATTTTCAACATTATTTAAGAGAATGTGGTATTGTTCATCAGACAACTTTTCCTAATACTCCTCAACAGAATGGGGTGGCTGAAAGGAAAAACCGTCACTTGCTTGAAGTTGTGCGCGCTTCATTAATATCAGCTCATATGCCATTAACTTATTGGGGTGAAGCTCTTGCCTTTGCAGCATATGTGATTAACCGTACACCTTAAAGCACTATCATTTTCCAGACACCATTTCAAGCTCTCAGTGAGGCAACAGTTTCACCAATAGTTCCAAACTTGCCTCCACGCATATTTGGTTGTGTAGTATTTGTGCACTTACACAATAACCAACGGAGCAAGTTATCTCCCAGAGCTTTAAAATGTGTCTTCGTAGGATATGCTGCAAGTCAGAAAGGATATAGGTGCTACCATCCTCCAACTAAACGAATGTACATCACATTGGATGTTAAGTTTCACGAACACGTGATGTATTACTCGAAGTCTGAACTTTAGGGGGAATATGAAAAAGAAATTCAGACTCTTGACTATGAAGAAGACATAATCGAAGATGTTGTGATAGAAATTCCAACCGAACAGAAAGCTATAAATGAAGTTGAAGAAGGTAATGCAGATGAATCAGAAGATAATGCAGATAATGCATATAAAGTTGAAGAAGATAATGCAGATGGATCACCAACCCCAATCCAACCGTTCGCTGAAGATGTTCTTGAACCTGAAAAGAAACAATTTCCAGAACGTCGCAATAGAGGTATTCCTAGAACCATGTATGAACCTGATATTTCATCAAAAACTAAATATCCCATGAGTAATTATGTCTCTAATCACCGTCTGACCGAATCAAATAAGTCATTTGTGAATCACTTATCTACTGTAGTTATTCCTAACAGCGTGCAGGAAGCATTATCTGATCCAAAATGGAGGGAAGCTATGATCGAGGAGATGAAATCCTTACAAGAAAATAATACTTGGGACATGGTTGAATGTCCAGAAAGAAAGAAAATCGTGGGATGTCGTTGGGTTTTTACAGTTAAATACAATGCAGATGGTGAAATTGAACGCTTTAAGGCAAGATTGGTTGCTAAAGGGTATAGCCAGACTTATGGTGTAGATTATAATGAGACATTCGCAACTGTAGCTAAAATGAATACAGTGCGAGTCTTGTTGTCTCTTGCTGCAAATTTGGGTTGGCCATTGCAACAGTTTGATGTCAAGAACACCTTTTTACATGGAGATTTGTCCGAAGAAGTGTATATGCAGCTTCCACCAGGAATGATGGAGTCAGAGTTGCATAACGGAAAAGGTTGCAGGTTAAACAAGTCATTGTATGGTCTGAAACAATCTCCGAGAGCGTGGTTTGGAAGATTTACCAAGTCAATGAGAGCATTTGGTTATCTCCAGGAAAATTCAGATCATACTTTATTCTTAAAGAGAAATCGAGGTAAGATTACAGCTTTAATCATATATGTAGATGACATGATAGTTACAGGAGATGATCCATAAGAAAGAAAGGCTATCCAAAATTATCTATCAAGTGAATTTCAGATGAAGGATCTTGCTTCTTTAAAATACTTCCTTGGAATTGAAGTATCTCGATCAACAGAAGGAATCTTCTTGTCACAAAGAAAATATGCCCTTGATTTGTTGGAGGAAACAGTATGATGACATGTCACTTTGTAGATACACCAGTAGAGCCAGGTTTGAAATTATGTTCGGATGGAAACCAAGTACCTGTTGATAAAGTAAGATACAAAAGGCTCGTGGGTAGACTAATGTACTTGGCACATACAAGATCTGATCTTGCATATGCATTGAGTATTGTTAGTCAATTCATGCATAATCCTGGAGAAACACATATGAATACGGTAATGTGAATCCTAAGATACCTGAAGTCTGCTCCAGGAAAAGGGATCTTGTTTAAGAAAGGTCAAGACTTCAAAAGTATGGAGGCATATACTGATTCTGACTATGGTGGGTCATGTGATGATATGAGGTCTACTTCAGGATATTTTACCTTCGTTGGGGGTAATCTTGTTACATGGAGAAGCAAAAAACAAGGAGTTGTTTCACGGTCAAGTGCAGAGGCTGAATGGCGAGGTATGGCGCTGGGTATCTGCGAAGTGATGTGGTTAAAACGTCTGGTAACTGAATTGGAGTATCCTCCTAGGAAACCAATTCGTTTGTACTGCGATAACAAAGCGGTGTGTGATATTGCACACAATACAGTTCATCATGATCGCACAAAACATGTGGATATAGATAGGTTCTTCATTAAAGAGAAGTTGGATAATGGGATCGTGGAGTTACCTAGAATTAGATCAGAAGATCAGGTGGCTGATATTTTAACTAAAGCAGTTCCAAGTAAAATATTTCTGAAGTTTGTTGGCAAGCTAGGCATGAGCGACATATATGCACCAGCTTGAGGGGGAGTGTTAGAATTACCTAATTTGTCCTAGTCTAAACATGTAGATTATTCTAGAAACAAAAAATATAAGGTGAGTCAAAAATTAGTTTTAGTCTAAAGAGGAAAATCTAGAAAGTTAATGGCTTAGTCAAAAAAATTAGTCTAGAGAGTTCATTTGAAATTTGGTCTCTAGATTCTTTTAATCACGTGTAATAGACTAGAGAAATAGAGGTGGATCACTAAGCCTATAGATAGTCATATTGTATACCATTTGTAATATTCAAGCAAGAAAATAAATGAAACTCTTCTTTTTATTCAATCTTAATATTCATTGCCCACACCATACTCGAGCAACATCAGTGATCATCAGCTCTTTGAACTTACTCGTGCCCTTTTTATCTTCACTGCCTTTCCGTGTACCTCTTCTTCTCAGACTCCGAGATGATTATGGTAGCAGAAACCACCATTACCGAGTATCACAGCTCCATTCCTCTCTATTCTCGTCATCGCAGCTTCATCACTCAACATCATCTTCCTATTGCCCTTAACATACGATCGATACCCGTCTGTATTTCTCGAGCTCAACTGCCATGGTTGACAGTATCAACAACCTCCCATTCGATACCACAACAACAACACCACCAGTCCATCATCACTGCCCATCAGCATCACCGAGAATCAAAACCACAAACTCGAGCTGTTCTTCTCCTTTAACACTAACTGCCATATATAAACAGCTCCATTCCAACTCGAGTGCTCATCATCACAGCAGAATCTCATCAAGGTTATGATCATCACTGCCATTGAGTTCAGTTCAACTCCATTAATGGCAGCAAGCCTTCTTCTCTGTTCATGCCCATAATCGCAGCTTTATTCGAAAATTAACATCACTTCCATTAATGGCAGCAGTACCTTAAACTCGAGCTCTCTTCATTCCAATCCTTCCTTTGTTCATCTACTGCCGTCAGCCCAAAGCTCGAGATTCTTCTTCTCGGTTCTCCATGCCATCGATCACCGATAACCACCAACACTCCCTGCTGCTCTTATTTATATCATCCTGTCCAACTCCTCGTCGCCGGAAAAATATCTTACTGTCGTTAATGCCAGGAAAGAATAGTTCCATTCTCGTTCACTATCAGCAGCTCATCATTAACGATGGCAGCAATCCCTTTCTTTCTCTTCCAACTGCAATCACCAGCATAAGCTGCCATAGTCACGTCACATGCATTCTTTTCATGCCCTGTTTAATCGTTAAGTACAGTTCACGCTTCAACTGTCAGACTTAGAGAACTGACAGTTCAGTTCATATTTCATGGCTGCCCCTTAGTAATTCAAGTGGGCGTCTTTAGTACTGTTTGAATTATGGCCTCCCCCATTAAATGAGTCGACTGTATTTAGCACTTCTTTTGAAACAGGTCACCCCTTAACATAATGACTGCCCCTTAACATACAGTGGGGTGCCAATAGCAGTTGTCCTGCGAAATGACCATTTTGCCCTTTTGGTCTTCCAAGTTCTTGTTTTGCTCATAACTTCTTCATACGAACTTAGAATGACTTCGTTATTTTGCCGTTGGCTTCGTATTTTCGTCCTCCTCAACATATAGGAAGAACTCTTGGACTCGGATGAGTTCTACTTGGTCTTTGGCCCTTCTCCACTTGTAGACTTCACTTTTATAGCTCTTTTCACTTCTTTTCGGATGATTCACCTAATGAAACATAAATAAGAGAAAACAAGAGTAATACACAATAATTCGCAAGAATATATAGCAATTACTAGCATGGATTCGACACTAAAAATATGCAAAATATGCACTTAACAGTTAGTGATATTTGACTTGAACTGTTTCATTCCCTAACGTATCTTTCAAGTCATGCATATTGAAAACATAAAACTGCGAAGCATGAATAGTCTAGATATACATAATATTAAGGAATACAATATGAAGTTTCTTGCTTAACCATTAAACTTTGTATATAAGACATCTACATAATCGTATGAATGCTATTGTGATTATGTATGGGTATGAGGTGAGGATTTCATCCTAGGGAACAATGTTTACATGTGTTCTAAGGAAGTAAGTTCATGATAGTGTTGTGAACCGAAAGGGAAATCGCCAGGCGTTATTGGGGTTGTTCTTCATTGCATATCTTATGAACGAACAATAAGTGTGATGTGTATAACCGTTCACAACTTGTGTGTGTTCTTGGTAAAACTGTTCACATAAGGCCTGACTTTTGTATGGGTATGACTTTTATTAGTAAAACCAATCTTAAGTAATCACCTGGGGTATGATCGGGTTGTGTATGTCTGAACTTATTACTGGGAAGAAGGGAACCGATCCTAGTAAGAGGTGCAGTTCATCACAAGGGGGAACCGATCCTTGTATGAGGTGCAGAAAGGTTTATGGAAGAAAGGGGAACCGATCCTATGAACATGTGCAGCAAAGTTTTGGGAATGGGGAACCGATCCTATG
The DNA here is from genome assembly GCA_023529315.1 of Papaver bracteatum. Classification (NCBI taxonomy): domain Eukaryota; kingdom Viridiplantae; phylum Streptophyta; class Magnoliopsida; order Ranunculales; family Papaveraceae; genus Papaver; species Papaver bracteatum. The sequence goes on from JAJJWX010005194.1 coordinate 1,034,781, forward strand.
GACATGTGCAGTGCATACAAGTTAGATACCATATATATGTGGGGAACCGATCCTAGTACCTAGTCAGTCGTTTCTTTGGAAAGCTAGTGTAACTATGCACGGTACTCACATGGAAACCCATGAGATGTGATTGAGTGGACTTGATCAATTACATAGTTCTTGAAAGTCAGATGAACCAATTCTAAACTTGTTTGTAAGTGTGGTAAATCGGTTTCAAGTGAGAAAGCATGGTAAAGACTTGCAAGAGTAAGATGTCGACACTGTTTGAACATGGTGCATTAATGCTTATTCTATTTTAGTCAAAGATATTCCTTAAAGTCTAAGAAGGAAGTAAATCCTAAGATCGAATTTAAATAAGTTAAGAATATTATTATTTAAGAGTTTTTAATTATACATGGAAAATAAGAATTAGTAATGTGCATTTGCTAATTAGATTTTCCGAGGATATTTCGATCACTATTTTTGGACAGTGCATTCACATGAATTATGAAAACCGAATCTGGTGGAGTAATGAAAATATCTTGAGAATATTTTCGGTTTTGGAAATTCCTTGGTGTCCAAACTTCCTTGTCTATAAATACTTTGAGTTTGCATTTCTAGCAAACTAATCCTGCGTAACCTAGACTTCCTCTTTTATCTTTATTAATGGTGAGGCGCCTATCGGAGAGGAGAGTAATCTAATTAGGTGAAATCTCTTACGGCCACTCAGTTTAAAGTCTTCTTTGGGATTGAGAAGCTCTAGCGCAACCCGTTAGTGGGAAACTAGATATTGCGGTTTATCTTTAGTTTTCTTATGGATTTGATTGACTAACGGAGGTTGAATCTTGATTGCACCTAGTTTGTTTATGCTTGAGAATCTTCTCTTCTGATATAAGATTCACTCAAACTAGTTCAAGGTTTCGACATGGATCTTTAGACTGTTGTTAGATCTAAAGACGATCTTGTGATAATCCATTGTTAACAGACTCCGTTATGTGTGTGATTAATAACAATAGATTCAAGTGATTGTGTGTAGGTGTTTATTGAAGATCTAAGAAGATTTGAAGACAAAGAATATATTGAAGATTTCTTACTTGGTGTTTCTATAATCTTTGGTGTGCACAATACTTTTTTGGGAAAAAGAGGATCCAATTAATAATTGGTTTATCCTTGTGGTAGATTGGATTTATTAATTGAGGAAGATCGGCATCAACATATATCACTTGGTTAAAGAGTGTTGTTGGCTTAATCTTAGTGATTACCTTTGGGTAATTTAACGTAAGATAGATCTTGGAACCTGGCAAAGGATTTTATGTTAAGATAAACAAGAGAACCTTTGCGCAACTCATATCACTTGGTTGAAGAGATTTGATACCAAATAGATTTATTGTTCCTTTACTGTTTGGAATACGATCCAAAGGAATTGGTCCAAGTACGTGACTTGTTTATATGTTGGAGGCGTAGGAATACTGAGGGAACTAGGTGAACTATAGGTTTAGTTGCTTGGTCTCAACTATACGAAGTTGTCTTATTTATTATAGCGGCTTAATTCTGAGAGTATACAATTCTGGACTAGGTCTCGGGGTTTTTCTGCATTTGCGGTTTCCTCGTTAACAAAATCTTGCGGTGTCATTTACTTTATATTTTCGCATTATAATTGTTTTATCATAATTAAAGTAAATTGCACAAACGTTAATTCCTATTTACTTGATACGCGAATCCTATTGAGTTTGGTTAGGTCCGAACCTTTGTATCAAGTAAATATAATTTGTTATTGTATTGTTTCGATCTAGTATCCATAGACGATCACAAAAAGTGTGAACCAATTTGTTGTATTGTCTCGACTCAGTCTATAGACAATCACTTTTGGGGAAAGGACTTATAGGAAGGAAAAGTTATAGCTTGAGTTATATTTGGGGTACCCTTGCCTTTTCAATTGGTATCAGAGCGGGTATACACGAAAAGATCTAATAATCTGTGTTTGGTGCGATCCATACTATAAGAAGATGAATCTTATGTTAGATTCAATTAACGTCTTAAAGATTTTAAATGATCTGAAAGAAGACTCTGAGAAATATTCTTCTGTTTCTGTTAAGATACTTGATGAAAGGATTGAACAAAACTGGTTATATACTGATGATATCACTAATATCATGATTGATAGAAAACTGGTAAAAAAGGTTGATGAATCTAAGTCAAGAGATTCTCATGAACACTCAAGTCGCTTATCAGGACAATGTAAACAGTTCAATGAGAGACAGAATATAAAAGGATCGAAAAAAAGGTGGTATTATTTAGATCAGAAGATTTATTTTGTAAGACACGTGATTAATCGTGTTAAGAACTTTTTCAAGAACATAACATGCCACTCAAAGACTGATGAACACTGTCTTGGAGCTTTTGCACTTAAAACAACCTCACCATTTCAATGGTTTATGGATAGTGGATGTAGTAGACACATAATAGGTGATCTCTCTTGGTTTATAACAACAGAGGACTACAAAGGAGGCTCAGTGACATTCGGATATGGAAGCATCTGTCTTATCAGCAAAAAGGAGACAATCAAACTTCCAGGTATACCCGAAATTCATGATGTTGTATATGTTAAAGGTATGAAAGCTAATCTTCTGTCTGTGAGTTAAATCTGTGATAAAGGCCACAAGGTTATTTTCAATATGAAAGGTTGTGATATTGAAGATAGGTCTGGAAAAGTAATTTTCCGAGGACGAAAAAGTATTAATAATTGTTATCTTCTAGATATACAATCCAATTTATATTGTAACTTAACTAAGGTTGAGTCTACTCATTTATGGCATGAACATTTTGGCCATATTAATTATCGAATGCTTGGGAAGCTTATTAATCAAGAACTTGTCAAGGGAGTTCCAAATATCAACACTAAAGTATAAGGAGTTTGTGGTGCATGCCAAAAGGGTAAGCAAGGAAAAATTTCACACAAACTTTCTCGAGACAGAGCCACTCGTGCTCCTCTCGATCTTATTCATATGGATATTTTTGGTCCAATCCAACAAGCATCAGTTGGGGGAAATAAGTATGCATTAGTAATGGTAGATGATTATACTCAATTTACCTGGGTTGCTTTCCTAAAACAAAAAAATTACACTCTTGAAGAGTTCAAAATCATTGTAAATAGAATTCAAAATGAACAAGGTCGCAGACTTAATAAAATTAGGAGCGATCGTGGTACAAAGTTCAAGGATACTAAAGTATATGAATACTGTAACATTCTGGGAATAAGTCATCAATTCTCAGCTCCTATTACTCCCCAGGAAAATGGAGTAGTAGAAAGAAAGAATAGAAATATTCAGGAAATGACAAGAGTCATGCTTCATAATAAAAATTTACCATTAACCTTTTTGGGGGAAGCTATTTTCACAACCTGTTATCTTATTAATAGAGTACATATAAGATCAAAAACTCTAAATACTCCATATGAATTATGGTATGGAAGAAAACACAACCTAGGTTACTTAAGAATCTTTGGTAGTAAGTGTTATATTCTCAAAGATAGAGAAGACATAGGAAAATTTGATTCCAAAAGTGATGAAGGAATTTTTCTTGGATATGCTTCTGATAGTAGTGCTTTTAGAGTGTACAATTTTCGAACCAAAGTCATGATAGAATCGATTAATGTGGTCATTGATGACATTAGTGATTTTTCTCAAGATAATCATACTGCAGCAGAGCTTCCACCCTCTGAGACTGTCAATAAAGAAAAATAGACTAATGTTGAAACGTCTGTGGTTTCTTTAATCAATGATGCTGATGAAAAGGATGACAATTAGAGTATTGTTGAACAACCCAATGATACTGAAACTAGTGTTCATAAACCCTTCAAATGGGTTCATCAAAGACATTCGTCTGAAGACATCATTGGTGATGTTAGTGCTAGAGTTATGACTCGAAGAGAACTTCAGAATGTCTGTCACTATTCATGTTTTCTTTCCTAGATAGAGCTAAAAATGTTGATGAAGCACTCAATGAACCTGCATGGGTAAATTCAATGCATGAAGAACTCAATCAGTTTGAAAGACAGGAAGTATGGAAACTTGTTCCTAGACCCCAAGGAGTAAACCTTGTTGGAACAAAGTGGATCTATAAGAAAAAATCAGATGAGTTCGGAATAATCGTTAGGAACAAAGCTAGACGTATTGCTCAAGGATACTTGCAGATAGAAGGTATAGATTTTGATGAAACTTTTGCTCTTGTTGCTCGTCTAGAATCAATAAGATTATTGCTTGCCTATGCTTGTTATCTTAGGATAAAACTTTTTCAAATGGATATTAAATCTGCCTTTTTGAATGGGGATCTAAAAGAAGGAGTCTATGTAGCTCAACCTAAAGGATTTGAAAATCCATTATTTCCTGATTATGTCTGCAAGCTTAAAAAGGCATTATATGGCTTAAAACAAGCCCCCAGAGCTTGGTATGATAAACTAACATCCTTTTTGCTCCAAAAGGGATTCTCTAGAGGAGGTGCTGATAAAACTCTTTTTACCAAATGGAGTGGGAAAAACGTGCTTGTAGCACAAATATATGTAGATGATATCATCTACGGTTCTACCTCAAAAACTCTAACGGATGAGTTCTTGAATCTTATGAGTGGGGAATTTGAAATGAGTAATGTTGGAGAATTATCATATTTTCTTGGTTTACAAATACAGCAACAAAAAGATAGCATTCTTCTATCCCAAGAAAAATATGAAAGGAATTTAGTCGAAAAATTCGAACTAAAAGATGCACAACCTATGGCTACTCCAATGCCAACCACTGGAAAACTTCAGTCAAATCCAAGAGAAAAATCAGTTGATCAAAAACTGTATAGATCTATGATAGGAAGTTTGTTGTATTTAACTGCTACACGACCTGATATTGCCTTCAGCATGGGATGTTGTGCTAGATTTCAAGCCGACCCCAAAGAATCACATCTAAAAGTTGTGAAAAGGATCATTAGATATGTTAAAGGTACAATAGATTATGGTCTGTCATACTCTATGGATACAAACAATAATCTAGTTGCCTATTCTGATGTTGATTGGGCAGGGTGTGTGGAAGATAGGAAAAGCACCTCTGGTGGTTTCTTTTATGTCGGTCAGAATCTTGTTGCTTGGCATAGAATAAAAACAGAACTCACAATCATTGTCCACCTGTGAAGCAGAGTACATTGTTGCTGGTACATGCTGTACTCACTTGCTATGGATGAAGCAAATGCTCATCGATTATGGAATCAATATTCCTACTATGAATATTCTATGTGATAATTCAAGCGTTATTCGACTAACTGAAATCCAGTTGAACATTTTCGAATGAAACATATTGATATCCGATATAACTTCATTAGAGAATTATATGAGAGTGGAATTATAAAATTGGAATATGTTCCCTCCGAACGTCAGTTGGCAGACATTCTCACAAAACCCCTGGATAGGGAAACTTTCGAAAACCTAAGAAATTCCAGAGGGATTGTCAAGGTACATTAAGTATCTGAAGAAATCGATACCAATTCTCCCGAAAGAAGAAAGCGATGGAATCATATTTGGAGAAGTTGGATGCGAAATTGAGGTAACAATCTTGTTAGTAATTATTTTCCTATTTTAAGAAAAGCATTTTTTTTATTTGATATATATATTGCTTTTGCTTAAAAGAAATTGTTGGTACAATTAATGTGTTTATTCCATTATGATTGTATGGATATGTGTGTTATTCAATTGTTTCCAGTTAAGTAAAACTTTTTCTATCTTGCTTTGTTTGTGTGATATCAATAGTTTAGACTTACAAAAGTTGGTGCAATTGTGCTTTAATATTATGTTGATTCAATTACTTCCAGTTAAGTAAAACAATTGTTACTTTGCTCCATTATGTAGTATGAATTGTTTAAGCTTACAAAATTTTGGTGCAATAGTGAAACTATGGTTTGTATGTTATTTCTATTCTATCCGGTTGAGGTGAATAATTATGCAAGTTGATTTATTGGTTTGTATGAATTATTTATGGCTTAACGAATGAATATATTAACGGGACGAGTTGTTTAGTCCAATTCGATTCCAGATAAGCTAAGCTAAGTTAATTCTGATCTTAGTTAGACTTATCAAAGTGGAGGTTTCGGTTATTCAAGTCCAATCGAAAGATTAAACAAGGAAATGTTAGTTAACTAACCTAGTATTTGGCTTGTTTGAAATCTAAAGGTCTAAGTTATATGGATAATTAGAACCTGATGAGAAAAATGGAGTTTATCTTTGTTTTGGTCTTATAGAATAAAGCGGTTATATTTATACAATCGGTTTAGCAAAGGAACTAAGTTGCTTAGTTGATTTTCGGTTTCCTAAACTATTTGGGAAAATTGCTTCGGGCAATTATTTTCATGATAACATATCAAAACGTAATTACTTGTAGTTTCAGTTTTGATATTGGTTATCAAAAATGGTGTGTAAAACCCTCGTGCTTAAATCAATATGTTGCAAGTCTATTCTTGAGATTTGTAAGATCCTTTTCGTGTTGTCCATTGTTTGTTATTTGCTTTGTCATTTTTGTGACAAAAAGGGGGGGGGGGAAATATATGGAGTAAACAAGTGATGCTAGAGTCAATCTATGGTTGATTGGTGTCACTGGGGAAGAGGACGATGGTGCTTCAACGTTTATCTAACGAATGAGGAAAAGCACATACTAAGGGTGAGTAACATATCATATGAATGGGATAAAAAATATGTGCGGATTGAATATCTACCTAGCTCACCTTTAGGGGGAGTATAAGCTTTGTTATTATAGTGCAGCTGCTGCATTTTTGAGGATTGAATGAATGCAGGTTGTGTGCTGTGGATTCGGAATCAAGCATATGTGTAATGAATTCTTGTAATTTGTTTATCCATATGATTGTAAGAGTTTTGTCACTAAAATTGACAAAGGGGGAGATTTTTAGAGCTTTGCTCGGTTAAACCCACCAAGCTTTGGTATGTCAAGTTTGGTTGTCATATTTTAGTGAAGCAAAACTCATTTAAGAGTCGCTTGATTTATATGTACTAAAGTCAACTTCGTATAAGTATTGCGAAGACTTGAAGATGTGAAGAAGAAGACGTAGCTACAACAACAACATAATCCTTCCACTCGAGGTTAGTGATATTTGACTTGAACTGTTTCATTACCTAACGTATCTTTCAAGTCGTGCATATTGAAAACATAAAACTGCGAAGCATGAACACTCTAGATAGACATAGTATTAAGGAATACAATATGAGGTTTCTTGCTTAACCATTAAACTTTGTATATAAGACATCAACATAATCGTATGAATGCTATTGTGATTATGTATGGGTATGAGGTGAGGATTTCATCCTAGGGAACAATGTTTACATGTGTTATAAGGAAGTAAGTTCATGATACGTTTTGTGAACCGAAAGGAAAATCGCCAGGCATTATTGGTAAAACTGTTCACATAAGGCCTGACGTTTATATTGGTATGACTTTTATTAGTAAAACCAATCTTAAGTAATCACCTGGGATATGATCGGGTTGTGTATGTCTAAACTTATTACTGGGAAGAGGGGAACCGATCCTAGTAAGAGGTGCAGTGCATTACAAGGGGGAACCGATCCTTGTATGAGGTGCAGCAAGGTTTATCGAAGAAAGGGGAACCGATCCTATGAACATGTGCAGCAAAGTTTTGGAAAGGGGAACCGATCCTATGAACATGTGCAGCAAAGTTTTGGGAATGGGGAACCGATCCTATGGACATGTACAGTGCATACAAGTTAGATACCATATATGTGTGGGGAACCGATCCCAGTACCTAGTCAGCCGTTTCTTTGGTAAGCTAGTGTAACTATGCACAGTATTCACATGGAAACCCATGAGATGTGTTTGAGTGGAACTTGATCAATCACATAGTTCTTGAAAGTCAGATGAACCAATTCTAAACTTGTTTGGAAGTGTGGAAAATCGGTTTCAAGTGAGCAAGCATGGTAAAGACTTGCAAGAGTAAGATGTCAACACTCTTTGAACACGGTCCATTAATGCTTATTCTATTTTGTTCAAAGATATTCCTTAAAGTCTAAGAAGGAAGTAAATACCAAGATCGAATTTAAATAAGTTAAGAATCTTTTTATTTAAGGGTTTTTAATTATATATGGAAAATAAGAATTAGTTATGTGCATTTGCTAATTAGATTTTCCAAGGAGATTTTGATCACTATTTTTGGACAGTGCATTCACAGGAATTATGAAAACCGAATCTGGTGGAGTAATGATAATATCTTGAGAATATTTTTGGTTTTGGAAATTCCTTGGTGTCCAAACTTCCTTATCTACAAATACTTTGAGTTTGCATTTCTAGCAAACTAATCTTGCGTAACCTAGACTTCCTCTTTTGTCTTTGTTACTGGTGAGGCTCCTATCAGAGAGGAGAGTAATCTAATTAGGTGAAATCTCTTACGGCCACTCAGTTTAAAGTCTTTTTTGGGATTGAGAAGCTCTAGCGCGACCCGTTGGTGGGAAATTAGATATTGCGGTTTATCTTTAGTCTTCTTATTGATTTGATTGACTAACGGAGGTTGAATCTTGATTGCACCTAGTTTATTTATGCTTGAGAATCTTCTCTTCTGATATAAGATTCACTCAAATAAGTTTAAGGTTTCGACAGGGATCTTTAGACTGTTGTTAGATCTAAAGACGATCTGTGATAATCCATTGTTAACAGACTATGTTCTGTGTGTGATTGATCACAAGAGATTCAAGTGATTGTGTGCAGGTGTTATTGAAGATCTAAGAAGATTTGAAGACAAAGAAGATATTGAAGATTTCTTACTTGGTGTTTTTATAATCTTTGGTGTGCACAATACTTGTTTGGGAAAAAGAGGATCTAATTAATAATTGGTTTATCCTTGTGGTAGATTGGATTTATTAATTGAGGAAGATCGGCATCAACACATATCACTTGGTTGAAGAGTGTTGTTGGCTTAATCTTAGTTATTACCTTTGGGTGATTTAACGTAAGATAGATCTTGGAACCTGGCAAAGGAGTTTATATTAAGATAAACAAGGGAGCCTTTGCGCAACTTATATCACTTGGTTGAAGAGAGTTGATACCAAACAGATTTGTTGTTCCTTTACTGTTTGGAATACGATCCAAAGGAATTGGTCCAAGTACGTGACTTGTTTAAAGGTTGGAGACGTAGGAATACTGAGGGAACTAGGTGAACTATAGGTTTAGTTGCTTGGTCTCAACTATACGAAGTTGTCTTATTTTTTATAGCGGCTTAATTCTGAGAGTATTCAATTCTGGACTAGGTCCCGGGGTTTTTCTGCATTTTCAGTTTCCTCGTTAACAAAATCTTGCTGTGTCATTTACTTTATATTTCCGCATTAAAATTGTTTTATTATAATTAAAGTAAATTGCACAAACGTTAATTCCTATTTACTTGATACGCGAATCCTATTGAGTTTGGTTAGGTCCGAACCTTTGTATAAAGTAAACACACTTTGTTATTGTATTGTCTCGATCTAGTATCCATAGACGATCACACAAAGTGTGATCCGATTTGTTGTATTGTCTCGAATCAGTCTATAGACAATCACTTTTGGGGAAAGGACTTGTAGGAAGGAAAAGTTATAGCTTGAGGTACCCTTGCCTTTTCACCATCAATGAGATGATTTATTTGCAGTTGAAGATTCGCAAATTCGACCTTTGAGTCATTCTGAAAAAGAATTAACTCCTTGATAGATTCACCAATCCAGGAGTTGTACTCCTTCCTTTCAACATCTTTTTCAAGACAATTTCTTAAACAGAATCGCATCTTTTCACATCTTTAGCCATTTCAAGATTCACAACTTCTTGAGGTCTTGAAGAGTTCTCCATTTTAAAAAACAAATAGGGAAGATAATAATATATATAAAAATATATATGTTATCAAACAAGAGAGGGGTACCCTTGTTATGGAAACCCTAAAAATAATACTCCTAAGCAAGGACACGGAAGTTCGTGGACTAAACAAGGAAGGTTAATGGATCAACGTAATTCGAAAGTAAATACACTCGATGGTAATTCTCACTTACATAGCTCAATAATCAAAAGAATCAATTATAGAGCATAAAGAGAAGATACATTAAAAATCGGGAGTCAAGAATTGGCTCAACCACTATAAAAAAGGTAAATCAAACACGAGACTAATGGTAATATATATTAGACTTGAGCAACTCTCAAAAAATCATCCTTGCAACTCGCAAGTTAGATACAAGGATGAAGTTACCCAGAGTTAGGTGAAGGAGTGAGATGTGATCCTACCATGAAGATTGAGAGAGGAATTGTAAATACCATCATTAGATTTGATCCTTGTATTCCTTACATTCCTTATGCTATTTCTTATTCCAGAAGAATTCAACATAGCATTTTTTAAAAATCCATTAGAGGGAACTTTCTGAGGATTAAGTCTAAGACCTCTACAAACCGGTTCCATAGGATTATAAGAGAGAGGTCCCCATCATATAGACTTAGATATACCAGACTTATTCTCATAAACACTGGGAATGCGTATTTTTGTAGTGTAAAAGTTTGCACCATGAGAAGAAACACGATCCGTGTAGATATTTCGAAATGAGTAACCATTGAAGTCCCTTTTATGAGAGTTCTGGCTTTCTGTGGGAATGAACTTCATTGTAGATGTAGTAACAATTTGCCCTATCGACTGTAAAAATAAATAGACTTTGAAGATCATAAATCTGTTTCTTTCTAGCAAAACAATATTGAATATAGTGATTTCTTTTCCCACGGAAAGAACAGGTTCGTGAAAGAGAAACATTGGACAAAGCCTGCTTTAAATTCATATCTCTATTAGGAGACTTCAAATTATGTAAACAATTCTTTGCAGGAACTTCATTTGGAGAATTTTCTTCATGTATCATAATTTTGACTGAGAATTAGTGAATGACACAGAAGATTTCTCGTTAAAATAGAGTTTTCCTCTTTCAAGGTTTCACACTGTTTTTGGACTAGAAGAAGGGATGCAACCAGTTTCACTTTTTCAAAATGAAGGTTGTTCAGTTTAGATGAATGTGTCTCGATCAAACATTTTTCTCTAATTGAATATTCTTTAACAATATCCTCAAGAACACTAAACTTTTCACGCTTCTGGGTAATTTCTTGAATTTGTTTTTCGATATTTAGAGAAAGACTCAATGATACTATAGAGTTCCCATTCTCGACCAAGAGACTTTTCAAATTCATCAATGATTTGAGCATGATTTTGAAAATCAATAGTCTCAATAGAGTTTTTTGAAAATCTGGTGAGTTCCAGTTCAGCTTCTGACATAGTATCAATTGTCCTTTTTGAGGGAATGTTATCAACATTTGTTATAACAAACTTACTACCTCGGGATTCAGAAGAATCAGCTAAGGAGTTATCCTTTGAGGTAAGCCCAAAAAGCTTTGGAAGATATTTTAGTATGCGCAAAGACAATAGATAAACTTCTATCCACATATTCAAATAGCCATAAACACAGACTTATAAGGTCTAAAACATGTTTGCCTTCTCTGATACCATTGAAAAAGTGGGGGTCTAACAACCACACCTAATATTTCACTTAGTAATCGGTATGAACAAACTCTAATATAATTCCAAGAGAATCAACTAGACAGTCAGAATCAATCAATGGAAATATATCCAAGAGTCGTACATTTGTTTCACAATGTAATTAGCAAATCAAACAGAAATAATCCATGAGCCTGATTATTATGTGAAACAACTTGAATGGTACCAAAGACCAATGTTCAAGTGTCAATCAATATAATCAACAACCAAAGTTTGGATTCTCTAATTGATTGAACTACGCACAACCAGTGATATTTATATTATATAACAAAATATAATGCGGAAAAGAAATAACACAAACACCAGAATTTTTGTTAACGAGGAAACCGTAAATGCAGAAAAACCCCGTGACCTAGTCCAGGTTTGAAAAAACACATTATATTAAGCCTCTACAGACACTATCCTACTCCAAGTTAACTTCGGACTGGAATGTAGTTGAGCCCTAATCAATCTCACACTAATTAAGGTACAGTTGGGCTCCTTATATCTCTGAATCCCAACAGGACTCTACGCACTTGATTCCCGTAGCTGATCTCACCCATAACTAAGAGTTGCTATGACCCAAAGTCGAAGACTTGATAAAAAATTTTGTCTCACACAGAAAAGTCTATTTGTGTAGATAAATCCGTCTCCCACAGATAAACCTATGAGTTTTGTTCCGTCTTTTGATAAATCATGGTGAACAGGAACCAATTGATATACCGAACTTATATTCCCGGAGAACAGCCTAGAAATATCAATAATCTTAATCGTATGGTAGCGAAACAAGATATTGTGGAATCACAAACGATGAGACGAAGATGTTTGTGACTACTTTTTATCTTGCCTATCAGAGATTAAATCTCGAGCCAATCTTAGAGAAGATAGTACTCAATCATGATAGAAACAACAAGATCAGATCACACAACTACAGAGGAAATATTTGGGTCTGGATTCACAATCCCAATGATGTCTTTAAATCGTTAACCTACAGGGTTTCGTGAAAAACCTAAGGTTAAAGGAGAATCGACGCTAGTCGCAACTAGTATCACACATGAGGTATGGGGATTAGGTTTCCCAGTTGCTAGAGTTATCCTTTATATAGTCTTCAAATCAAGGTTTGCAATCAATGTTACCTTGGTAACAAAACATTCAATATTCACCGTTATATGAAAACTTGATTATCAATCTAATATATTTCAACCGTTAGATCGAACTTAGATTGTTACACACAAATGAAATGTGCCTTCATTTAAATATGAGTAACCATACCTAAACGTGTACACTTTGTTGGCTCAATAATAGTTAACCGAAGTTAGCCATATGAACACTTTCATATCAACCTTATTCATCTTAACCATAACTAGTTCAAATGACCCAGATGAAACTAGTTCTATAGTTGTTCAATTGTTTATATTCTCATAGAAGTATACAATACACAATTGAATCAAAATCGATTTTGATTCACTCGAATCAAGTCATGAACATTATATCCACAGTTTGCAAAAGATTGCATTCCTTGTTATATAAATGTATTAGTTTATGAATAAATCGATTTTAGAACATCATCTACTTAGGTATGCATACGGGTATGCGTACCTAAGTAGATGGACCAAGTTTGGGTTTCGCCAGTACGCGAACTGGTACGCATACCATCCAAACTCAGCAGAAAATCCCGGGCCTGAACCTTACGCCAGTACGCATACTGGTTTGCATACCAGGTTCCCGGATATTCTCAAACCAACCAGTACGCATACGGGTTTGCATACCATGGTTCTAGGACATGGATTACATATATGCAAGTACACATACTATGCTTAAATTCATTTGTTCTAAACTCTCATTTCAACCATTGAAACATTCTTGGAAGACGGGAATAGCTGTCTCACACAAACTATTAGCTTCAAAGCTATTTTTAAGTGATTGAATGACCAATACGAAACGTTCGGAGTCTACATCAAATGACTGTCTCACACAAATCATGCAAGATGTTATCAGGCGATTTTCACATGATCATCTTTTGACTTTCGTCAAGAATATAAGATGAACTCGGTTAAAGCGAAAGCTTACCAACACATATTTCAAGAAATTTGTAAGCGAGTTAGACTCAGCTCGAAATATCAAATGTGTATAGTCGAAGTCTATATAGCTATACGACTTTTGTCTCAAATAGGAGATACAATAGATAGACTTTTGAGTGATAGATGAGTTCAAGTCTCCACACACCTTTTGTTTATGAAGTTCCACAAGATCGCCTTAGTAGTTATTCGTCTTCAATCGATGAACTTCGTGAAGTCTAATGCTCAACTACACTTTTATCCTAATCTGGGACTTAGCTATAAGTAGACTAGAAATCAAGACTTATAGTTTTGGCAACTAAACTTGACAATAAGCTTGAGATAGAACCGCTTGCGAGTTCGACAAAGCAGTGCTCTAACAGAACCTATTATTTAAATAAAATTTTCTTCAAGTTTCGGATGATGATTATATGAAGTTTGCTAATGACCGAAAATGGGGAATCATTCATAAAGGCATGTTTAAGCCATTACTGAATTTCGTAAATATATTTTTATGCAAATATATATGATACGAATATGAATGAATGTTACTTTAGGACTATGATCAGTACTTGGTAAATCGGCAAGTGATTTCCGAAATTATTGATTATCTATGTTGATATATGATACTTCCTCCTTAAGAGATAATAGTCCGGTTGAAAAAGAGACTATCACTTCCGTACTTGGTGAATCATGGGTAAAAAATTGTCTCTTGATTAAAAATGTCCCATTTCTTCTCTAAGTTTTTAGAAAACTTGATGCTGCAAATCTTTGTCCACGCACTATGTATAAGACAATGTGGAACAAAGACATGACCGATCTGATTTAGTATCTTGAAGTAGGAATAAAAAACTTTGAGTTCTGCAAATTGATATGGTTGAAATAAGGTTTGGAAAAAGATTCTAGGATTTTCATGTCTTCTCACTAGAATTTACATCTTATTTGAATCACTCTGGAAGATTCTCCTGCAAGGAAGCCTAAACCTCTTGATGAAAGCATTCCTAATAGAATGATAGGACAAGGAAGCACTATAATGGGTTCTGCAGGTGCCATCACCTCTTCAGGAACCAGTATTTATACACTTCAAGCTGAGGTCTCCTTCCTCCAGACCGGAGGAAGAAGACTTCAGAGAAGAGTTACTTGCTCTAAATATCAGCTTGATCTTGGAGAACTTTCAAGCATTGCTGAAGACTACCAGGACACCCAGTCTAATGAAAAAATTAACTGGTGCGACTCAGATTAAATGTTTATTACTTGTCTATTTCTTAACAAAACGATTAGTGATTTGTACTTTTTTTTCTGTGACTTATGAATTTATTATTGATTGTATCAACTACACTAAAATTCTACTTATGGAATTTCTTCATTTATGAGATATTGTTTCGGTTTTGATCAAACGCTAATATTTTCGATCTCATATTATGAATATCTCTTATGATATTAATTATGACTCTTTGATATAAGCTGGTTTCGGATCTAACCATGTGAGATGCTTTTATCAATTGGTCATAAGTAAATATTGAGTAAACTCATTTGTGGAGTCACGATTATACTATTATTTATTTATATTTCAAAAATTGTGAATTTAGTATACATATGAGTTTCAGTATTAGTCTTTTACATTGTCAACGTAAAAGTTAATACTTTGTCGACCTTTCTCCGGTAAAGGTTATCTTGTTTTCTATTCTTTTATCTTGCAAGGAGTAACGAGTCACACGGGGAAAGTAGTTGTAGAAACCAAGGGAAGAATTATTTTGATAATCTTTCCTGATATGAAAAATTGCTCGATTCGGATCCTAGTTTGTCATATCGAAGAGTAAGGTAACGATATATTTACTTTTGTTAATCATTTTCCTATTAAGAAAAGCTAATTTAAATTTCTTATTCTTGCTTTTGCTTAACGGAATAGGAGGTCCAATTGATTCATGATAAGAAAAACTGAGTCAATTCTGATCTTAGTTTAGTCTTATTAAAAAGAGGTACGATTTTTCAAGTCCAATCGGATCCTTGATAAGAAAACTAGTCATTTTAGTTCTGTCTTGTCTAAATGAGGTATAATTATTTATGAATAATTGGATCCTTATAAGCCGCGGGGTTAATTCATATTCTTTTTATGACTTATAAAATCAAATAGAAAATTGCTTCGGGAAGTTGTTTCTTTGATAAAGTGCTAAAACAAATTACTTAGTTTTAGTATTGCTTATCTAAAATGGTATGTTAGACCTAGTATATGAGTGATTTACAATCACTGAGAAAGGATATATGTGCTGAAAATCATATATCTAACGAGAGATTAAAGTACAGACTACGGGGGGTGGGGGTGGGGGTGACATATCATCTTGTTGTGTAATATTTTATGGGGGTAAAGCTTTTACTATTCAAATGCAATTGTTTCCTTGATAAGGTGCTAAAACAAATTACTTAGTTTTAGTATTGCTTATCTAAAATGGTATGTTATACCTAGTATACGAGTGATTTACAATCACTGAGAAAGGATATATGTGCTGAAAAGCATATATCTAACGAGAGATTAAAGCACAGACTACGGGGGTGGGGGTGGGGTGACATATCATCTTGTTGTGTAATATTTTATGGGGGGTAAAGCTTTTACTATTTAAATGCATCAACATCAACATTTATTTTTGAATATGTGCAGGTTATTGATCTTTTGAAACTTGGAATCAGGCATATACAGAATGAGTTAAGAAAATGTTATGTAATATAATATTTGTATCGTTTAATTCGTGTATTCTCCGTATATATTTAATAGAGTTTTGTCACTAAAAGTGATAAAGGGGGAGATTGTTAAAGCATTGCTAGGTTGAACCTACCAAGCATTGGTATGTCAAGGTTGTTGTCATATTTTGGTATCTGAAAAGGCGAGGGGTACCCCAAATACACCTCAAGATATAACTTTTCCTTAGTATAAGTCCTTTCCCCGAAAGTGATTTTCTATGGACTGAGTCGAGACAATACAACAAATCGTTTCACACTTTATGTGATCGTCTATGGATACAAGATCGAGACAATACAACAACAAAGTGTGTTTACTTGATACAAAGGTTCGGACTTAACCAAACTCAATAGGATTCACGTATCAAGTAAATAGGAATTAACGTGTGTGCAATTTACTTTAATTATAATAAAACAATTATAATGCGGAAATATAAAGTAAATGACACATCAAGATTTTGTTAACGAGGAAACCGCAAATGCAGAAAAACCCCGGGACCTAGTCCAGAATTGAATACTCTCAGGATTAAGCCGCTATACAAAATAAGACAACTTCGTATAGTTGAGACCAAGCAACTAAACCTATAGTTCACCTAGTTCCGTATGTATTCCCACGCCTCCAACCTGTAAAAAAGTCACGTACTTGGACCAATTCCTTTGGTTCGTATTCCAAACAGTAAATGAACAATAAATATGTTTGGTATCAAATCTCTTCAACAAATGGATATGAGTTGCGCAAAGGTTCCCTTGTTTATCTTAACATAAACTCCTTTGCCAGGTTCCAAGATCTATCTTATGTTCAAATGCCCAAAAGCAATTTTTAATATTAATCCAACAACACTCTTCAACCAAGTGATATGTGTTGATGCCGATCTTCCTCAATTAATCAATCCAATCTACCACAAGGATAAACCGATTATTAATTGGATCCTCTTTTTCCCAAACAAGTATTGTGCACACCAAAGATTATAAAAACACCATGTAAGAAATCTTCAATATCTTCTTTGTCTTCAAATCTTCTTAGATCTTCAATAAACACCTGCACACAATTACTTGAATATCTTGTGATCAATCACACACAGAACGGAGTCTGTTAACAATGGATTATCACAAGATCGTGTTTAGATCTAACAACAGTCTAAAGATCCATGTCTAAACCTTGAACTAGTTTGAGTGAATCTTATATCAGAAGAGAAGATTCTCAAGCATAAACAAACTAGGTGCAATCAAAGTTCAACCACAGTTAGTTAATCAAATCAATATGAAAACTAAAGATAAACCGCAATATCTAGTTTCCCACCAACGGGTCGCGCTAGAGGTTCTCAATCCCAAAGAAGACTTTAAATTGAGCGGCCGTAAGAGATTTCACCTAATTAGATTACTCTCCTCTCTGAAACGCGGCTTCACGAGTAACAAAGACAAAAGAGTAAGTCTAGGTTACGCAGGATTAGTTTGCTAGAAATGCAAACTCAAAGTATTTATAGACAAGGAAGTTTGGACACCAATGAATTTCCAAAACCGAAAATATTCTCAAGATATTTTTCATTACACCACTAAATTCGGTTTTCGTAATTCCTGTGAATGCACTGTCCAAAAATAATGATCGAAATCTCCTTGGAAAATCTTTAATTAGGAAATGCACATTACTAATTCTTATTTTCCATATATAATTAAAAACCCTTAATTAAAAATATTCTTAACTTATTTAAATTCGATCTTGGGATTCACTTCCTTCTTAGCAGTTAAGGAATATCTTTGAACAAAATAAAATAAATATTAATGCACCTTGTTCAAAGAGTGACGACATCTTACTCTTGCAAGTCTTTACCATGCTTGCTCACTTGAAACCTATTTACCACACTTCCAAAAAGTTTAAAATTGGTTCATCTGACTTTCAAGAACTATGTGATTGATCAAGTTCTACTCAATCACAACTCATAGGATTACGGTTCTACCAAAACAAGTTTCGGTTCTACCTCCATGTGAGTATTGTGCATAGTTACACTAGCTTACTAAAGATACGACTGACTAGGTACTAGGATCAGTTCCCCACATATATTTGGTATCTAACTTGTATGCACTGCACATGTCCATAGGATCGGTTCCCCTTTCTTCCATAAACCTTGTTGCACCTCATACAAGTATCGGTTCCCATTGTGATGCACTGCACCTCTTACTAGGATCAGTTCCCCTCTTCCCAGTAATAAGTTCAGACATACACAACTCGATCATACCCCAGGTGATTACTTAAGATCGGTTTCACTAATAAAAGTCATACCAATACATAAGTCATGCCTCGTGTGAATAGTTGTACCAAGAACACAAGCAAGTCTTGAGCGGTTATACTAATCACACATATTGGTCGTTCATAAGATATGCAATGAAGAACAACCCCAATAACGCCTGGCGATTTCCTTTTCGGTTCACAACACATATCATGAACTTACTTCCTTATAACACATATAAACATTGTTCCCTAGGATGAAATCCTCACCTCATACCCATACATAATCACAATAGGATTCATACGATTATGTCGATGTCTTATATAAAAAGTTTAATGGTTAAGCAAGAAACTTCATATTGTATTCCTTAATACTATGTCTATCTAGAGTGTTCATGCTTCACAATTTTATGTTTTCAATATGCACGACTTGAAAGATACGTGAGGGAGTGAAACGGTTCAAGTCAAATATTACTAACCTCAAGTGGATGGATGATGTTGTCGTTGTAGCTCCGCACTTATTTACTTCTTCAAGTCTTCGCAATACTTATAATGTCTCACCCTAATACTTTCAAGCTAACCTATAGGAAGTTAACTCTAGTACATCTAAATCAAGCGACTGTTAAATGAGTTTTGCTTCACTAAAATATGACAACCAAACTTGACATACCAACGCTTGGTGGGTTTAACCGAGCAATGCTCTAACAATCTCCCCCTTTGTCAATTTTAGTGACAAAACTCTTACAATCATATGGATATATAAATTACAATAATTCATTACACATACACTTGATTCCCGAATCCACAACACATAACTTGCATTCATTCAATCCTCAAAAATGCAGCAGTTGCACTATAATAACAAAGCTTATACTCCCCCTAAAGGTGAGCTAGGTAGATTTTCAATAAGCACATCTTTGTTATCCCATTCATATGATATCTTACTCCCCCTTAGTCTATGCTTTTCCTCATTCGTTAGATAAACGTTCAAGCACCATTGTCCTCTTCCCTAGTGACACCAATCAACCATAAATTGATACCAACATCACTTGTTTACTCCATATATTTCTCCCCCTTTTTGTCACAAAAATGACAAAGAAGCGAACAAATAAAGGACAACACGAAAAAGATCCTACAAATCTCAAAATAGACTTGCAACATGTTGAGTCAAGCACGAGGGTTTTGCACACCATTTTTGATAACCAATATCAAAACCGAAACTACAAGTAATTACGTTTTGATATGTTATCATGAAAATTATTTCCCGAAGAAATTTTCCCAACTAGTTTAGCAAACTAAATATCAACTAATCAACTTAGTCCCTTTGCTAAACCGATTGTATAAATACAACCGCTTCATTCGATAAGACCAAAACAAAGATAAACTCTATTTTTCTCATCAGGTTCTAATTATCCATATAACTTAGACCTTTAGATTTCAAACAAGCCAAATACTAGGTTAGTTAACTATCATTTCCTTGTTTAGGATTTCGGCTAGACTTGAATAACCGAAACCTCCACTTTGATAAGTCTAACTAAGATCAGAATGAACTTAACTTAGCTTATCCGGAATCGAATTGCACTAAACAACTCGTCCCGTCAACATATTCATTCGTTAAGCCATAAATAATTCATATAAACCAATAAATCAACTTGCATAATTATTCACCTCAACCGGATACAATACAAACAACATATATAAACCAAAGTTTCACTATTGCACCGAAATTTTGTAAGCTTAAACAATTGATACTACACAATAAAGTAAAATACAAATTATTTTACTTAACTGGAAGCAATTGAATTAACATAGACTGTAGTTGCAGGAATTCCTACACTACACCCATACTAAGAATTTGTGGAAATCAAGTCATAATTGAAGATGAATAACAACACTTTTATTAATTTCACTTTTAGAAATGTTCTACAAGAAAAATGAGAATTCAGAAGTGTAACTTTCTTTCTGGAGTTTCTCTCTCTTCAAGACTCTCTCAACTCTAAAAATTACATCATCCTTTTCTGGATTTATTCGAATCCTTTATATAGGAAAATACATAATGGAAGACAGCTAAGATCTCCACTTATTTCGGATCCATTCTGCGATCTCATCGCCATAGCTTTAGTCTTCATTATCGCCATCTTCATAATCATCGCAATGTAATCATGTTCTTCTCTTATTTCTTCAATCGTCAGCTGCTGCATCGCTCTTTTGTGACACTTACTAAAAGTTGTTTATAGAATTCGCGAGGTTCTCGCGAAAGTGTTATTAATATTGTAGGAATATTTGGGTTACTCGCAGAAGTGTCATTTCCATCGCCAGAATATCGTTGTGGCGATATTCTGGTCCTATATCTTGCCTCTTCTCATGTCTTTTCTGCGAGGAAGAAAAGATCATGAGAACCCCAGACTTTTTATAATGCTCGCAACTTCTTTCTTTCCAAATTTCCTTCTCGACAAAACCCCATTTATTTAGCTTAATTGCCTACACGTGTCTCCCCTATTGCCTATAAAAGGTAGAGTTAAGTTTCAGAAATAATTTTCTCCTTTTACTCCTATATCTTCTTTATTTGTCTATTTCGTTTTTTGTCTGCAACTTTTCTTCTTCCTCATATTCACCTGCTGCTGTTTTAATGGAATCATCAATGTATGTACTTTGATTATGTCATCTATTTGAATTACTTTTTACTTATGTTCTTCAATCTTCCTGATTTGACTTATCATAATTCTTGTCATTTTTTCTTTTAGTGGAGCTACCCATGTCGCTCAATCTGCAACTCCAAACCATAACTCTCTCAAAAAGCTTGTTGAGAAGAAGAAGAGGAATTCTGCGAATGATAAGGTAGTAAGAAACACATTTCATTTTAATAACAATATTGTTGCCTCTGTTTCTTATCTAAGTTATTATTTGCAGAATGACGAGAACATCGCTAGACCTCATAAAAGATCTCGTCGCAATAAAACTCTTGGAGATGATATCGTTATTCCTGAGTTAACATATGCGAGAACTATCGCCACACCTTTACAATCTAATCCTCCTTATTCTATATGCGAGAACCTCTCTGTCAATACCCCTATTCCTACTAAGCTTTTGACACATCAAACTCCTAAAGCTGTTGTGACTGAAACCCCTTCTAGTCCACTATTTCCTTCAACCGTCACTTTTCCAAGAACTCCTCCTTCTGATAATGCAACCATTGCAAATGACTTAAACCTTCAACTTGCTATTATTCCCACTTTTCCTTCTACATCTCTTCTCCTATCAAATGAGACCATAGCTGGATTTGATATTGCCTTTAAGGTTTTATCTAATATTTTAAATAATACTAGGAAATCTTCAACCGACTCTCTTGAATATAAAGTTTGCGATTCTTTACTCAAATATTTAGGCTCTGATAATACCGCTTCGCGAATTTCTTTGGAACATGAAGTTGAAGTTCTAAGGAAAATTCTTCAAGCTAAAACTTTGAATGTGATACTCTAAATCATAAGCTTCGCAACTCTTCACTTGATTGCGAGAATTTTCGAAGAAGAAATGACGAATTGAAAGGTATTATTTTCCTGCATCTGTCTTAGCAATTTGTAACAAATTTTCTTCTTCTTCCTTTTCTTTATACTTAAATGTTGTTTCTTAAATTCTTGGTTTAGTTTCGAACCAGAACTGATTTATTGAGAGATTAAAATTTGAATCCATCGCTGAAGAAGCTTGTGTTGAAAGAGATTCTTGGAGGGACCAGTTTAATAGATTAGATAATCTCTATTCGTATTCAATTGATCAGATAGACAATCTTACTAATGAGAATAATCAATTATTACTAAACCAAAATTTATTAAGTAGCGAAGTTACTCACCTCTCATATTTGTTGACGAAGACTAATTTGGTGATGGAATCTTTATCAGACAAAAATAAAACCTTATCTCAAGAAAAACATAAATATTCAAGCTTGATGATGATTTCCTCGCAAAAGTTGAGCAATCTTCAAAGTATATGTGATAGGCAAGTGCAATCTGTTCGTTCTCTTAAAGATGAGCTCAAGAGAGTAAGTGAATCCTCTGCCGCTGAAGTGGATAAACTTATCAAGGGTAGAATAACTCTTAGTTTAAAGACCAGCAAGCTTCAAGACCAATATTTCCAATTAGAAAAATCTCATGCTTTGCTCGCGAAGGAAAATTCATATCTCCTCACCAAAGAAGAAAATATAAAGGCTCGTCTGAAAGGCATAGTTGGGGATAAATTTGATGACGCCATGAATCAATGGGAGAAATGTTATTTGTCACTAATTCAAAACTTAACCTCTCAAAAAGAAGGTAGTCAATTGACTGCCTCATTCGTTGATTTTCCTGATAAATTTCTATGTTTTACTCTTCGCAAGATCTTCATTTGAATATTTTCTTGTCATTTTTGTTATTCGCAGAATCTGAAAGAGACCATCTCGCTACCATTACTGATCTTACTGAGAAGTTAAATAAGTTTCGCAAAGAAAACAAGACTCTCCTTTCCAATTGTTTAGACGTTCGTGATAAGGCAGAAAGAATACTTGATTATCTTGAGTACTTCAAAAATATGGAGATTAGAAACCGCGACAGAGGTTTCCTTCGCAAGGTTCACCTTAGCACTGAAGTTCTGGTGAATAATATTCTGATCTCCCACTCTCTCCATCCTGAATCTATTCTTCCTCTAGAAGTTGACGATGACGAGGTTCCTCTTCCCATGGATAAGGATTTAGAATATCCACCTTCTGAAGGAGATTCTGAAGAAGAAGCTGAAGAAGATAATCCAGAAGAAGATAAAGGCTCTCCTAGAGAAGAAGAAGCTTGCAATGACAAGAATGTTGGCGATTCTGAAAAGAATGCTGGCGATGTTGAAAAGAATGTTGAAGAGAATTCCCATGGCGAGCCCATCGCTGAATCTTGAATTTCACTTTTGCTTTCTTTATTTTCTTCTTTCTTGCGAGAAATGTAACTTTCATGACTTTTAGAATTCAATTTCTTTTGTTAATTTTGAACATTCTCAAGGAAGATATTGAGATCTTATTTATCCACTCCTCTACTTTCCCTTCAGTATCTTTCTTGAGATATTGAATTATTTCCCATATCTTCTTTTTGCTAACTGCACTATTAGGATTATATTTTCGATATAATGAATTCTTCTCATAAGATTTGAAGAATTCTACCTCATGCTATGAATAGATATGTCCTGCATTCTTAAATACAAAATAGTTAATGTTTAATAGTAATCTGTTGGTCTTATTTTGCCTTCCTAGTTAAAGGTCTTATTTTGCCAACTTTTTACATCTGCGACAAAATCGCAGGACGTCTTTACATTTGCATGTATTGGCACATTGATCTTGCCTTATCTTTATTCCTTGATTGTATTGCGACAATATGACAAGCCTAAGTTCCCTCGCGAGATCAAAGCCTTATGACATTGCCGTCTTGCGATTTCATGTAAAAACCCATTGATCTCATCTTAACATTTTCTCTTTAGGCTTTTTGCCTCTGTATAATTTATGTCACGCGACAATATGACAAGCCTAAGTTCTCTTGCGAGAACGAAGCCCCATGACATTGTCGTCTTAAGACACTTATCAGCTCCCTAATGGAGGGTGCCGCCCTTATCGCCCCCTGGTTTCCCCTTCAAGGAGGGCACATCGGCCATACAAGACTAGCTCCTCCCATCCAGATTTGCCAACAACCATTTGTTTTCGCAGCCTCTTGTCCTTTATGCCTATATGGCTTATAGTTACAAGACTGCACCCTAAGTGGGGTTTTCTTCAGGCTGAGTGCATCATAGCCAAGACTTGTCAAGGATGGCCAGGGTAGTTTCGTACGCCCCGGGCACCCTTGACTCAACCGTGTACCTCGGCGCTTTGGTCATACTCTGCACTCCTTGGAAGAGATTCTTAATCGTCCAACCAGGGTATAACCTTATATAGTTGGAAATCCAAGATCTCTCTCCCGGATAGGTTTTCTTTAACCCCAACATCTGCATGACTCAGGTTCCAGTAGCGGTATAACCTTATCGATGAGTCATGTCCAGAGATACCCCCTCATATGACGCACTATTAGGTATTACATTTGCCTTTTGCGAAATTTTATTCGCGAACTAGGGTACCCGCCATAAAGGTTCGTCCCATTCTATTAATCTCTGCGAAATTTTTATTCGTTTTTCTTGCGATTATGTTCGCAGATTTTACCTTGCTTTGATATTTGAAGTATTTTTCAATTGTAATAGAGAGAAGAGAATTTATTATCTGTTTCATCATGCAATCATACCAGTATCTCTTACCTCGCAGAAATTGTCACTGGTAATACCTTTTCAGATATAGTCTATTCCATGGTCTATCAAGTCTTTGTCCAACATCTCTCCCTTCAGGATCCATTAATTTGTATGCCCCTTTTCCAATTATCTCTTTAATGATGTATGGTCCATCCCATTTTCTCGCCAACTTTCCACCACTTTCTCGCTGATAACTGGGTGTTTCTCGCAGCACTAAATCGCCAGGTTGGAATTCACGTTTCTTTACATGTTTGTTATACTCGCGAGCCAATCTTCGCTGGTAATTTTCCATATGTTGTAATATTTTTTCTCTATTTTCCTCTAATTCATCCAACTTATGTAAAATCATGCCAGCACTTAGATTTTTCTCCCACGCCTCTCTTTTTGTTGTAGGAATAACAACTTCTGTTGGTAAGACAGCTTCAACCCCATATGTCAAACAAAAGGGTGACATCCCAGTGGCTTCTCGTCTTGTTGTATTGTAAGCCCATATTGCATTATGCACTTGCTCGCACCATGCTCTGTGGTATCCTTCTAATTTCTTTTTTAGGATGTCTGCGATTGTATTATTAGTTGCCTCAGCTTGACCATTTTCTTGTGGGTATAAAGGAGTAGATTTTCCACATTTTATCTTAAATGCATTGAGTAGTAATTCTATATTCTGCCCTTCAAACTGCTTTCCATTATCAGATACCAACTGTGCTGGAATCCCAAATTTGCAAATTATATTCTCAAATATGAATGTAAAGATATCTTTATCGCGGATGTGCTGTACTGCCTTTACTTCTCCCCACTTTGTGAAATAATCTGTTGCAACAATTAGATATCTTTTTTGTCCATAACCTGGCACAAATGGTCCCATAATATCTAATCCCCATTTTTCGAATGGCCATACACTTGTTGAAGATGATAAAGGTGCTCCTGGTGCATGTATTTTCTTCCCATATCGCTGGAAATCTTCGCAACGTCTTGAGAGTTGCTTTGCATCTTCATGCATATATGGACAATAATAACCCTGCATTTTTGTTTTATATGCCAAAGATAGATCTTCCCCCACTGTGATTACCAGCATCACCACTATGCCACATTTTTAACACCTTTTGTCCTTCCTCTCTCGTCAAACATCTTAACGATGGTCCACTAAAAGATCTGCGATATAATACTCCATATCTTAGCTCATAGTTGGTTGCCCTACTTTTTAACTTATGTGCCTCCAATCGATTTCTTGGGGTTTCTCCTCTTGCAAAATAAGCATGGAGATCTGCTCGCCAATCTGCATCATTGTTCTTTGTTTCTTCCTCGCCAGACTCTATCATCATCACATCTATTTCTTCTTCTTCTTTATTTACTGATGGTAATAGAAGTGTTTGAATTTTTATGCACCTCACAGATGGATTTGTCATCATACTAGATATGAAAGCAAAAGCATCTGCGAGTATATTATCTTTCCTTGATATGTGTCTCCACTTTATTTTCGGAATTCTCGCAGATAATTCTTCAACAAGTCTCTTATATTTTCTCAAAGATGGTTCATTTTTTGTGTATTCTCCTTTTATCTGGCGAATAACCAATTGTGAATCGCTAGTAATTCTAGCATTCTAAAATTTCATTTCTATCGAAAATTTTAAAGCATGAATCACAACCTCATATTCTGTCTCATTATTAGTGGATGCAAATTCCAACCTAAATGAAAAAGCTATTTTCTCTCCTTTTGGTGAAATAAAAATAACTCTGATTCCATTTCCTTCTCCATTTGACGATCCATCCACTAGTATTTCCCATATGTTGGGTTCTGTTAATAGCTCTTTTGGATCTCCATGTTCCTCTTCTACATCCATCATTTCTTCCACAGCTTCATCATCCTCTAATGGAAATTCAGCTAAGAAATCTGCGATAACTTGTGACTTTGGCGAGGATAGAATCTCATATTGGATATCAAAGTGTCCTACTTGTGAATTCCACCTCTCAACTCTGCCTGATATTTTTGAATTTTTCATTACTGATTCAATTGGCACTCTTGTTAACACTTTGATCTTATGCGCTTGAAAGTAGATGCGAAGCTTGAAAGTTGCATGTACCAATGCTAGAATTAATTTCTCAATCTTTGAATAATTTCTTTCTGCAGAGTTAAATGTTTTGCTGATATAATAAATTGGTTTTTCCACCCCTGCATCTACTCGCAACAATACTGCGCTTAATGCGTATGTGGTCGTCGCGAGATAGATCAATAACTCTTCTCCTGGTTCGGATTTCTGTAAGATAGTTATGTTCATTAAATGTTCTTTAATTCCTTAAAAAGCCTTTTCACACTCATCTGTCCATCTGAACTTTGTCCCTTTCTTTAGTATATCGAAAAAATGTTTGCACTTATCTGAAAATCGTAAGATAAACCTTCCTAGCGAGGCTAAGAGTCCTTCAGTTTTTGCACGTCTTTAACTGTCGCTGGTGTTGGCATATCGCGAATTGCTTGTACTTTTTCTGGATCAACTTGTATTCCTTCTTTTGATACAATATACCCCAAAAATTTCCCTGAAGTTACTCCAAAGGTACACTTATCGGGATTCACTTTGATATTGAATTGTCGCATTTGATCAAAAATCTCCTTCAAATCTTGCACATGATTCTCAACTTGTTTACTTTTGATCAACATATCATCTACATACACTTCTAATGTTTTGTGGATCCATTTTGCAAACACTTCTCCACCATTCTTTGATATGTTGCACCTGCGTTTCGTAAACCAAAGGGCATCTTTGTATAACAATATAACCCTCGTGGAGCAAAAAATGCGGTATGCTCTTGATCTTCTTCAGCGAGAGGGATTTGATTGTATCCTTTATATCCATCTAACGATGATATTCTTGCATTTCCTGCCGCTGATTCGACCATTTGGGGGATATCTGGTAACGGAAAACTATCTTTAGGACAAGCTTTGTTTAAATCGATAAAATCTATGCAAATTCTTATTCCCTTATTCTTCTTTGGGACCACCACCATATTTGCAATCCATTCTGGATATTTTGCTTGCCTTATAATTCCTGCATCAAGCATTTTCTGTAATTCTTCCTCTATTTGGGAATGATATGTTGTTGCGATTTTCCTTATTCTTTGCTTAAATGGTTTTATATCTTTATTGATTTCTAATTTATGACATGCTATTGAAGGATCTATCCCTGGCATCTCATCCATGCTCCACGCAAATATTTCCTTATATTCTCGCAAGAGATTTATAGTTCTTTCTTCTTTATCTTCTTCCATTTTAGTCCCAATTCTCAGTATTTTAGGTTCTTCTTCACTTCCAATATTTATTTTGTTTGTTGGCTCTGCTGCGGTGTAACTAGCTTCAGATTCTCCCATTGGTGTTGGAGTTTTCATAGATCTCGTGAATTCATCTCCTTCTCGCGAGACTTCACTGGGTATTCCTTTTCCCTCTTCTTCTCTTATCATGTAAATTTTAAATTCTTCCTCTTTCTTTGTCTCTCTCGCCAGTTTCCTGCGAGCCTTTCGCAACTTTGGACGTTCTTCACAATTCCTCACTTCAATTTGATAACACAACTTCGCAAGATCTGTATCTCCTCTAATTTCTCCAATTCCACTAGGCATAGGGAATTTGATACGTTGATGTAATGTTGATGCCACAACCTTGATCGCATGTATCCATGGTCTTCCCAATATCATGTTATACGGTGACTCCACATCTACCACACATAATGTTACTTGTGTTTCAATTTCTCCCAATGGAATTCATACCACTATTTTGCCTTTAGGTTTTGTTAAAGATCTTCCAAAGCCATGAATATGATATGTTGAACAAGACATTTCTTCCTCTTTGTATCCCATTTTCTTGAAAGTATGGTAAAACATTATATCCACAAAACTTCCCGCATCAACCAAAGTTCTATTCACAGCCCATTCTTCTATAGATTTTATTGATTCTTCCTTTTTCATAGGTATAGTGGATACTGTGATTACCAAAGGAGATGTATGACTTAGATTTTCTTCCCGTATTTCTGCTGTTGTAAACGTGATCTCCTGCTTTTCCCAATCTTTCAATGATGATATTTTCTCCACCGTCATGATCTTCTTTCCTTCAAAATTCCGTTTATGTATCTTTCCCTTGATATTTTCATGAAATCTATCAATCATTGCTTTTGTTACCACATCACACTCTAATTTTCTACAATCCTCTCTGATTTTGATCATTCTTCCTTTAATTACTTCACCGACTTTCCTTAATGATTCTCTTAATTTTGAACAATTCTTACCTTCTCCTTCACATTTTCTATGATTTTCACTAATCCAATCCCTGTTTCGGGCGCCAAAATGTAGTTGCAGGAATTCCTACACTACACCCATACTAAGAATTTGTGGAAATCAAGTCATAATTGAAGATGAATAACAACACTTTTATTAATTTCACTTTTAGAAATGTTTTACAAGAAAAATGAGAACTCAGAAGTATAACTTTCTTTCTGGAGTTTCTCTCTCTTCAAGACTCTCTCAATTCTCAAAAGTACATCATCCTTTTCTGGATTTATTCGAATCCTTTATATAGGAAAATACATAATGGAAGACAGCTAAGATCTCCACTTATTTCGGATCCACTCTGCGATCTCATCGCCATAGCTTTAGTTTTCATTATCGCCATGTTCATAATCATCGCAATGTAATCATGTTCTTCTCTTATTTTTTCAATCGTCAGCTGCTGCATCGCTCTTTTGTGACACTTACTAAAAGTTGTTTATAGAATTCGCGAGGTTCTCGCGGAAGTGTTATTAATATTGTAGGAATATTTGGGTTACTCGCAAAAGTGTCGTTTCCATCGCCAGAATATCGTTATGGCGATATTCTGGTCCTACATAGATATTAAAGCACCGCAATTGCACCAAATTTTGTAAGCCTAAACTATTGATATCACACAACAAAGCAAGATAACAAAAGTTTTACTTAACCGGAAACAATTGAATCACACACACATCCATACATTCATAATGGAATAAACACATCAATTGTACCAACAATTTCTTTTAAGCAAAAGCAATATATATATCAAATAACAATAGGCTTTTCTTAAAACAGGAAAACAATTAACTAACAAGATTGTTACCTCAATTTCACATCCAACTTCTCCAAATATGATTCCGGGAGAATTGATATCGAAATACCATCATGTTGTCATTCTCATGCCAAAAACAAAAGAATAACAACAACCAAACTTTACGAGAGAAAGGTTGAAAACCGGTTTTAACAATTGCAAGCAAAAGTTGAAAGTTGTCGAAACACGAGACTTTTTCACATATTGTTTCTATAGGAATCCCTCATGATCCTTTGATAAAGCCTACCAACTTGGGCTAGAACTTAATCCTGCTAAATCAAAAAGTCACCAAAACCATAAGGGTTCACAACATATTATGAGATAGAATGTCAAGGTAATAAAACCAAAATCAAACATCTCATACACATACACAAGTTTTTACAACTCTTATTCAAAAAACATAAGGAAACAGTTCTCACAGACAACCTACAATAATGTACATAAAATTACATACTCAGTATTGAACACTAGTCTGAGATATCCAAATCAGTATCTTCTCCTTCAGAGGAAGTATCTTAATATCTGTTAGAGATAGTATTCAGAGCAAAGGTGAGATCTGGATGTATCTCTGTAGCATGATCAATTAGTTCGATAATGCAGCTTTTTTTACTTTCTAGTCTTCTTTTAAGAGTTTGTGGATCCCCTTCAAATCTTATAGGTGGAGGTTCATTGAAGACTTGTCCTCTCATACTGTTGAGAATTCCTTCACCTAATTTCTTTGGAATTTGTTGATGGTGGATTTTAGTTCAGGGCTAAAGTTGTAAAACCAATATTTATGTAATCATTCTGCAGGGGATGAGACTATTTTATAAGTGATAAATACTTCTTCGCTTTATTAATTCACCTAGAATGGAGCATGTAGTAACAATCCCCTGAATATTCTGTGAATTTTAGCATTATTGATTAATGCATAAAACGCCTTGTATTTCCTGTGATGTTCCTAGCAGAACTCTCATTGTAGGTGCGGCATGATGACTGATTATTACTCGCAGCAAAGTAGCATGAATATCTAAGTACCAACAATGAGTCATTCACGAAATACCCGTACATGCTGTAAACTCTCGGTGTGTTATACTAGCCCGATTGAGCATGTAACTCTCGGTGTGTTATACTAGCCCGATTGAGCGTGTAACTCTCGGTGTGTTATAATAGGCCGATTGAGCGTCTAGACTGTCCATAACAGTCTAAAAACGATCACAATCATCCAACTTCACCAGCATGATTGGATGGTCCAGATCGAATCCAATACCCCCCAAGCAGGTATTGGAACATTCACTGCCGACCAATGCGGGCCCCGCATGGTCGGCCTCCCCAAAAGGGGTGGCATAGCTTTCCAAACCGTCCAAACCAAGCAGAATGGACAAAAAACCCTAAATTAGGGTTTGCGGCACATTACATGTGTCGCAAAATGATCTCAACCATCCATATTCGCATGCATAGATGGAGGGTGTAGATGTAGATTCAAATGGCCCAGAGCATGTCAACACAATCACCGTGGGCATGCCTACACACATGAAAAATCGGTCAGGACCAACCATGTTTGGTTGTCCCAATTCGTGTGTGCAAAACAAAGCATGAAGCACGGCCGGCCAAAACCCTAATTAGGGTTTGTATCGATCACGAGCGTCCGTTTTCTCCTGATCAAATGAAGGGCTTAGGAGACAATTGAGCAGGTCCAGTGAGCATCAACATGATCACCGTGGAACCATCTATCTCCTCACCCAACCGACCAAGGCATACCGTGCCTAGTTTCTCCAAAACGCACGCCCAAACTAGCATGGTCGTGCTTCCCAAATCGCAAAATGATCTCGACCACTCAACTTCTCCAGAAAAATTGAGTGGCTTAGATCACGTTTCCATGGGACAGTCAGGTATAGGCGTGAATACCATCCTACCACCTACACGCCGGACCAAACAGCCGAGACCGACCAAGCTTGGTCGTCTCGAAACGCGCACCTTGAAGGTGGCATACCGCGCCCCTTTAGGAATCCTTTGGGGCATAGGATTTCTGTCGCAAATTGATCTCTGCCACTCAACTTAACCGATAAATTCGAGTGGCCTAGATCAAACCTTCGTGGGACAGTGAAGCATGGACATGGACATCAGCATGCCGTCTACACGCATGCCTGATCGGTCCTCCATGAAATATCTCCCAGGCTTGGATTCGACCAAGCTGAAGGAGTGCACTCGCGCACCTCCTAAACCCTAATCCGAGGGTTGCAGATGTGGGTTGCAAGTCATCTTATCCATCCAACTATGCCAGCCTGGATGGATGGCCTAGGATAGGACTTAGGCGACCAGTGAGGTATCACAGTGATCACCGTATTCCACTCTACCATACCATGTGGTCGGCCAAGGGAGGATTTGCTAGCGCATCCTCCAAACCCTCACGTGAAGTAGGTAGGGCATGATGCTCAACATCGATGCTTCATATATGCCGAATACATTCGATGCATAACATGCATAGAATACACACGATACTTTACAAGTATCGACTTCCTAAATAACTTAGTTATTTAACTACCATTACATGCTACCTTCTGTGGGTCCCACGATCCACACACTCGAGACATCAATCATGTCACAAACTGGGGGATACATACTAGGGTATTGGTTTGGTGGTTTACAATGTGCAGCGTGCAACGCGCCATCACAAGAACATGTCAGGAAGACATGGACGGTTAGTGATGATGGGAGAAGTGGGCAAGACTAATCGTGTGATACTAATACACAACTCCACTACTCCATCACTCCACTTCCTACGAGAGACGTGAATAAGGCTCAAATGACTTGTATAAATAGGTTCTCCTCCCTATTTCCAAACAAGAACACAATACAGAAACCAAGTGCTAATACAATTGTATTCGAAACACCCAGAGCATGCTTGCATTATTCGTAAGCCTGCTCACTTTTATGTTACAAGTCATAAACAAGACTACACCTTCACAATATCAACACCTTCTTCGCTTCCCTCCCTAAGATCAACCCCATCTCCTTAACTTTGTAACCGAAACAAGTCTGGAACGACCATTTCTTGGTTTAGGCCAGAATTGTATAGATTGATCTCTCGAATCAAAAGCACTCCCGTGCAGTGCATTTGTTTAGGGTTTAGATTCATTCCTCATCCACACACCCCGAATTACCAAATCCGGTAGGAATAGTTTTCACCCATAAACAATTGGAGACCACATTGGGAGATTAATCTCTCGGTTGCAAGATCAATTTTCAATTTCATTTCAATCTGTTCAAATTGCAAGATGGTAGAACTTAGGTCAGGATCAATGATCAATTCCTATGGAACCAGTGCCGACAACACTCTTGGTGTTACTGTCCTTGTCAGTGGAGATTCCGTGCAGAATGTGACCAATATATCTCGTGGAGCCGTCTCCTCTACCACTAACACCAGCGGAGCAGTGGATATTCCAGTAGGCGTGACA
This sequence comes from Papaver bracteatum, assembly GCA_023529315.1. Taxonomy (NCBI): domain Eukaryota; kingdom Viridiplantae; phylum Streptophyta; class Magnoliopsida; order Ranunculales; family Papaveraceae; genus Papaver; species Papaver bracteatum. The sequence goes on from JAJJWX010005194.1 coordinate 1,068,156, forward strand.
CTTCCTATCACCAGAGCTATAGTAGCCGCAAATCCCGAGATTTCTTCAAGTGTAACGCCTCCGGTCATCACTAGGGAAACCGCTACTCCTCCATCAAGACGAGGGGTTGGAAGAGCAAGGGGAGGACAACCCTATATCACCATGGTGGACTTGATGGAAAGACATGAAGTTCTTGCTAGATACCAAACAGATATGGCTGTGACTCAGAAAGAGGTACTTACTTTTCTCAAAACCCTAACCGAAATATTGCCGTAGGGGCCACGACATCCCCTGGAGCCAACGAGGAATGTGTTCGATGCACCCGTTACAGGCACTTCAATGGCGCATACCCGCATGGACGAGGAAACTCGTGACATTCTTGAACGCCCAAGAGAAAGAGTGAGGACCTGGAGAGACTCCTCCGAAGTCAGGGCAAAGGAAATATGGCGGACATGCACCAACACCAGCCTTCATACCCTCAAGATGTGCAACAAATTCATGTCCCAAGGGGCTATGTCTCTCCTCAATTATCCTTTTATGATGGTACTGGTAACGCTCGTGAACATGTATCTCGATTTTTGGAATATTTAGGAGAACACGAATACGATCATGGTCTCCGCCTGAAAGAGTTCTCGAAGACACTTACCGGAAGAGCATACACTTGGTACAACAGTCTCGCACCTAACAATATATCCAATTGGAGTGAGATGGTCGACGCCTTCTACAAGAAGTATTTCTTCGTGTCAGAACATGTCACCTTTTCATATTTGGGAAGAATCTTTCAACGGAGTAATGAGCATCCGAACAACTTCGTCAAAAGGTTTAGGACTCAAGCGTTGGATTGTCATGATCTGAATGTCACCGAACACCAGCCGGTGGAGTTATACATTAACGGAATGATTCCCATATACCGTGATTTGTTAGAGAATCTGGGCTTCCAAATATTTTCGGAGCTTCATGAAGCCACTAAGCGCTCTGCTACGATAGCCCCAACATTATTAGAAAGAACAAAAATCGTTCGGAACGAAGATGCGCATGAAAACCGAGGAAACAGGCGCCTCATCAACAAGCAATATAATACAGGTCTTGTTTTGAGTGTGGTGAGCGAATGAGGAAAGAGGAAAGCGTCAGAAATAGAATAACCGACCAAGCGTGCAACATAAGCACATACGACTCCGTCTCGAAAGAGAGACTCCGTCTCGAAAGAGAGCGAACAAAGCTCATGTACAAGAGTCCAGAGACACGGTTCCAAACTTCCCCTTTCCCATGAATGAAGTGATAGAACTCCTGGAAGCGTGGATTCAATATGACGTGATCAAGCTACCACCTATCAGACACCCATCAACTGAAGACGAGATGACAAATCCTAAATACTACCACTACCATAGGTTTGTCCATCACCCGACCAAAGATTGTAACAAGTTAAAGCAAATCTTCAGAGAGAAGGTGGAAGCAGGAGAACTCCAATTTGGAAACGTGGGCATTCACAGGGATCCTCTTCCCATTAGAAGCTGCATGATCTCGGGGGATTCCGTCCGCAAGACTGTACAGACTATGATGGAGCGTTTGTGTGAAACCTTGTATCTCTCAAAGGGACAACATCAATACATGTTCATAGCCCTCAACCATGTTGTTTCAGGAAGGCGTTTGTATCCAGAAAAGGAAGCAGTCTTAAAGCCACAGTCTCTTCTTGAAGACACGACCAACAAAGGGGACCGGGGACTCTTGACCATCACTCGTTTGAAGGATGTCGAGTTAGACAACACACTAATTGATGCAGCCTCCGAGTTCAACATTATCATTATCAAGAATCTGAGGGCCACAAGGATTTCAAAATAAGAAGCTACTCGCAGCCCAACCGTGATTAGGAGCTCAGAAGGAGAATTCAGAGATGCCTATGGATACATTGACCTCGGAGTTAAAATCAGTGATACTCTAACACATGCTAAATTTTACATAGTGAAAGAGTATCTGAATTACGACATGATCTTGGGACGCCCGTGGATACACAACAATAAATCAGTACCTGAAAGAATATCCAACAAGCCGTCGAATCCTGAAGACTATTTTGAGTTTGGAAGTGAAAACAAACTCAATCCGGTTACTTAGGTACGCGTACCCTTTCGCATACTTAGGTATGTTACATTCTAAAACTATTTTGTTCATGAACTAAAATATTTATATATATTAAGGAATGCAATCTTTGAAAACCGTGGTTATAATGTTCATGAATAGATTCGAGTGAATCAAAACCGATTTTGCTTCGATTTTGTATTGTATACTTCTATGCGATCTAAGCAATTGAAAAACTCTCTAACTAGTTCATTTGAGTCATTTGAACTAGTTATGTTGAAGATAAATAAGGTTGATATGAAAGGGCTCATATGGCTAACCATTGGTTAACTATTGTTGAACCAACTAGGTGTACACGTTTAGGTACGGTTACTCAAACCTAAATGAAGTCACTTCTCATTTGTGTATAACAAGCTAAGTTCGATTTAACGGTTAAAAGATATTAGGTTGAATCTAATCAGGTTTTCATCTAACGGTGAATATTGAATACTTTGTTACCAAGGTAACTTAGATTGCAAACCCTGATTTGAATAATATATAAAGAAGAACTCTAGCAACAAGGAAACCTAATCCACATACCTCCTGTGTGATACTAGTTGTATAAGCTAGAGTCGATTCTTCTTTAACCTTAGGTTTCTCTCGAGACCCTGTAGGTTAACGACTTAAAGACTTCATTGGCATTGTGAAGCCAGACCCAACTATTTTCTCTGTAGTTGCATGATCTGATCTTGTTGTTTCTATCGTGATTGAGTGCAATCGTAAGATTGGCTTGAGATTTATTTCTCCGATAGGCAAGATAGAAAAGTAGTTACAAACACCTTCGTCTCATCGTTTGTGATTCCACAATATCTTATTTCGTTAGTCGATTAAGATTATTGTGAGGTGATTGATAATTATAGACTGTTCTTCAGGAATATAAGTTCGAGTTATTGATTGGTTCCTATTCACCTTGATTTATCAAAAGACGGAACAAAACTCGTAGGTATTTATGTGGGAGACAGATTTATCTATTCATATAGACTTTTCTGTGTGAGACATATTTGTTCATTCAAGTCCTCGACTTTGGGTCGTAAAAACTCTTAGTTGTGGGTAAGATTAGCTAAGGAAATCAAGTGATTAGTATCATGCTGGGATCAGAGACGTAAGGAGCGCAATTGTACCTTGGATCAATATGAGATTGATTGGGGTTAAATACAGTCCTGGCCGAAGTTAGTTTGTATTAGGCTAGTGTCTGTAGCGGCTTAATACAATGTGTGTTCAATCTGAACTAGGTCCCGGGGTTTTTCTGCATTTGCGTTTTCCTCGTTAACAAAACTTCTGGTGTCTGTGTTATTTCTTTTCCGCATTATATTTTGTTATTATATAATTGAAATATCACAGGTTATGCGTTGAATCGATCAATTGGTAAATCCAACCTTTGGTTGTTGATTGAAATTCATTAATCCTTGAACATTGGTTTTGGTACTGTTCAAGTTATTTCTCTTGTATTCAATCAGGCTCATAGATTTCTATTTGTTTGAGTAGGGATTGAATCGAGGAATTGTGATATAACTCTTTGATATACTTTTTATTAAGATTGAGTCTGAATGTCTAGTTAATTCTCTTAATGTCTAGTTAGTCCATACAGATTTCTAAGAAAAATATTGGGTGAGGTTGTTAGACCCCACTTTTTCACCAATAATAAAGTATGACAGCTACCAAAAACTCATTTTAAGGAAACAAAAATATTCAATATATCCTCAACCCTTTTATAACCCAATAAGATATCCCCCTTTAAAATCGAACCCTAACACCATCAACATTTATAAGCCGGAAAACATACCACAAAAGCACACAAAGCCATTATTTGTGAACCCTAAAAGTTTCAAAATGGATAGATTGGCTCCGAAGATGAAAATTACATATATTGATACAAGTACTTCAAGAACTATTAGGCGATCAATTAAATCTTCCCAGGTTTTGAAAGATGCATCTGAAGATATTCTTATAGTTTGTTGGGGAAGATAGTTTTTAAAGAGCCCCCGAATCATAAAATAGTCAAGAAATAAGTTAACCAACGATGAAAGAGCTATAAAAGGTATGAAATCATATCTAAGGGAATCAACCTTTTCTTATTTAGATTTTAAAGGAAAAATGCATATGATGATATCCTTTCAAACACTCCCTGCTTAATGTTAGGGTATTTGTTTTGTGTTCAACAATATAAGTCAGATATCCCTCTTGAGGATTACAAATTCATATGCCAAACTTGGTATGTGAATCTAAGAAATCTTAAAAAAGAATTCCAAGAGGTCATGTAACCAATACAATTTATGTGGAGGTTAATTTAAAGGGTTAGATTGATAATCCAGCAGGAGGAAAAACTTGGGTTATTTATCATTTTGAAATGCAACCTTATGAAATCTGTAAGGATTCCTAGGTGGTGGAACATGTAAATGATAATTGAAAAATACTTGCACATGAACACAAGGTGGAAGAGATGAATGAAATTACTTTTGCTTCTTACAGTCAAACTGAGGAGGGGAAAGATTTTTTGGCAGGATATATCCTAGATACGGGTGCAAATAGTAGTTCGGATATGATGTCCGACGTAAACGATGTAGATAAGGAGAATAATTCAGAATTAGACATATCAGTTGAAGGATATACTCAGAAGAGTAAGAGAGTTAGAGAGAATGAAACCAGTACCTCTTTTAATCCTGATAACCCATCATTCCAAAAATTCTCGTAATAACCATATCTATCAGCGTGATGATATAATCTTTGAAGATGCTGGAAATGATGAAAACATAAATTATATGGATTCTCAGATGGAGTACCAGCATAGTTATGGGGGAAAATAAACAATTGACAGTTCTACTAATCCGCCAGGATGTTTGATTACACAGATTATGTTGGGGTTTTGTTCTATATACAAAGCTATATGGATGAAATTGGACTTTTGATGACAGTTTTGGAGCAGAAACAATGATCTAATAATGTCAAAATCGTGGCTAAATGGTAGTCTCGGGTTTGGAATATCTACAAGGTTTGCTTGGATTAGGAAACTTATATGACGGTTTGGAGGAGTGTTTTCCAAGTTTAGGTTTTCCTAATTAAGATGAAATTCTATTCTTAAAATTTCTCTAAGACTTGGGGAGCAAGGATGTAACTACTATATAAGAATACTTGTATGATGAAGAATAATCATCATCAAGAACAAGAGTGATCGAGGGTCACAACCGTTGTGTCTTATAATGGTTGGTGAGGGGAAAAAATTTGTGAGATGGGTGACTTGTAGAAAGAGCGGGTATGGAAGAATTCTAAGGTTTCTAGGGTTCATATGGGAGAAGCTAGAATTCAAGATCTTTTTCATGTTCTTGTCTAAATTCGAAGCAACCATGGAGGTGGAGGTTTATATAAGAAGAAGAACAAAGGAAGAGATAAACTCTTCGTAATATTTCTTGTTATTTCTAAGTTGTTTAGCGCTAGTGGATTGCATAACCTTTTTGATTATATAAAGTGTGTCGATGTAATAACTTGTTATGATTATGAAAAATTCTCGGGTTGGTTTTGGCCGTGGATGTAGCCTACATAGCGTAGGTGAACCACGTAATCTTTGTGTCGTGTGTGATTGCTTATTGTCGTATTGATTATATATTCATGCTAGTATTATCAATCATGCTAATCTAAATATGTAAGTAAATTATTCAAGCTAAGTTATCTAAAGTAGGATGTTTCATGGAATTGACTTCTATGGAAACATGCCGGTTCGAGATTAACGTAACCTCGGTTTCCCGATAGATTCAACTTGGGAATTCTACTAATTTTCTGGTATTTTTCCTAAACCTAAAAATCCCTAATTTCAATTTCCCTTTTTTCTTGTTTAATTTTTTTTTCTAATCCAGTAGATCCTTTAATTTTGTTTGTGTTTTGTTCCTCTTTACAATTTAAAAACCCTAGAATCGTCCTTGGATTTTATTCCATAAGAACTTACTGCCACTGTTGGTTGGCTACTGTGTCTATTTTCCTATTTGGTGAAGTATACATTAAAAACATGAGAATCCTTTTATGGAATGTTCAAGGCTATGGAAACAAAGACACTAGGTCTCACCTTAGAACATTAGTGAATATGAATGATCGTGCTATCATTTTTCTGTCATAAACAAAATCTCACTATAAGAAAATGTCTTACATAATAAAACTCTAAATCACCCAAATTATAGAATGTTCAATCAAATAGGATTAGCTAGAGGTTTGTGTCTTCTTTAGAACGATGACCTTGATCTAAAAATTCTTAGTGTCAGTCACAATGTCATCAACTATGAACTAAGTATAAATGCTAGATCAAAAGTACCATTGACATGAATGTATGGTACTTTACCATCAAGTAATAGAACTGAACAATAGAATTATGTTAAACATTTTAGTAGGGATGTTAATATGCCTTGGCTGCTGGCTGGTGATTTAAACTTTGTTCTCCACAATTCTGAAAAATCAGGTGGCAACCAGATTTCCCAAACTACTATTGATGAAGAAAATGACATTGTTGATTTTCTAGGTTTGCAATTTGTATCCTTTACAGGTAATGCATTTACTTGGACAAATAAGAGACATGGTCCTGATCTCATTCAAGAAAGGTAAGATAGGGTTTTAGGAAATGAAAAATGGTTTAACATGTTTTAAAACAGTCATACCTATCATTTAGCTCCTATAGCCATTGATCATATCCCATTAATATTTACTACTTCTAGAGATGAGAATTCCGTTAAAATACCCAATAAGTTCAATATATGTTAGCAGAGAGATCCTAGATGTAAAGAAGTGGTAGTTGATAACTGGAATTTTAACATCCAAGGTTCTCATGATTTTAAACATAAACAAAATTTGAAAGGTGTGAAAATTGCACTTAGGGAATGGAACATTAATTCTTTTGGTCATATTCAAACCAAAGTTAAGAACATCAATAGCCAACTAGAACTTCTTCACTCGCAAAGATTTTGGACACTGGTGATGTTAAAATCAGTAGTTTGGTTAAAGAGCTAGACTAGAATATTGGAAAACCATTGAAGAAGAATTCTGGAAACAGGGAGTTAAGGATGATACCATGAAATTTGATGATAGAAACACTGGTTATTTTCATAATAGAGCCAATTACAGGAAAAGAAGAACCCAGATTGAAGCTTTGCAAGACTCTACAGGTATACGGATAACTGATAGATCTAGTATTGCTGATATTCAATTAAATCATTTTTCTGATATGTCTAGAGCTAGTAATCCTAGTAGAGATAGACATATTTTTGAGAATATTAGTCCTTGTATCACTGAATTGGATAATATGTCCTTTCCTAGAATCTCTATTTATGATGAAATTTAAAATGTCGTGTTTGAAATGAAACCATGGACCTCTCATGGTCCAGATGGTTTCCCTCTTGGTTTTTACCAATAAATGTGGGATTTTGTTGGGGAAAACACTGTTAAAAATGGTGACTTTAGGCTTATAAGAAAATAACCATACTTTTTTTTCATTGATACCTAAGATTGATTGTCCTAAGCATGCTGGTGACTTTAGGCTTATAAGTCTGTGTAATACGGCTTATAATTTCATATCAATTTTTTTTTAGCTAATAGACTTAAACCTCTATTAAGTTAAGTTATTAACCCATACCAAGATGCTTTTGTCCAAAATAGACTCATGACAGACAATATAGTGATAACACATGCATGAAAGTATGAAGAAACACAAATCTAAAAAGGGTCTAATGGCTATAAAGCTTGACATGAGTAAATCTTTTGATAGGATATAATGGGTTTCTTTAAATGACTATTTAAAATGCCTTGGTTTTCATGATGATTTCTATCATATGATAATGCAATGTGTAACTACAGTCGCTACTTCTGTTATGCTTAATGGATCTATATGTAGTATTTTTCTCCCTAGCAAAGGCTTGAGACAAGGTGATCCATACCTTTTTATTTTATGTATGTATGTTCTCTCTATAGCTTTAATACATACTGAAGCTAATAATCTTTTCAAAGGTATCAAAGTAGCTAAAAATACTCTGAATTATCATCATTATATCTTGCACATATTCACAAAAGTAAACCCAAAAGAGGTAAGACATCTAAACTCTATTCTTGAAAGTTTTAGTAAGGCTTCTGGCCAAGCCATAAATTTTGAAAAATATGGGCTTGCCTTTAGCATACAAACTTGTCCTGGAGATATAGCTGCTATCACTAATATTCTCAACATCAAGAAAATGAGACTTTAAGATAAGTATCTTGGAGTCCCTATTATGTTACTGTTGATGGTGGTTTTTAGCTTAAGGTTAAAATTTCAAAACCCTAGTCGGACAGTGACGTCACAGGATTTGAGTAATAATGTCTCCACTGAATGCATTTATTGAACCCTTTGATATGTCTGCGAGAAAACTACCAGGGTACCTTTTTTTAATACTAATTAGGGTTTCGATAGGCCAAACCCTAATTATCACACCACATATGACAATGGAAAACCATGCCAGCCACATCTACCGCACCAAATCATGCCAATCATGCTAGTCGCACCACTGTGCCAATGGCAAACCATGCCAGACACACCTATCGTGCCAAGGCATGCCAACCATGCTAGCCGCACCATTGTGCTAATGGAAAACCATGCCAGACACACCTACCCTGCCAAGGAATGCCAACCATGCTAGCCGCACCACTGTGCCAATGGCAAACCATGCCAACCACACCTACCGCGCCAAGGCATGTCAACCATGCTAGCCAAACCACTGTGCCAATGGAAAACCATGCCAGCCACACCTACCGCGCCTAGGCATGCCAATCATGCTAGCCATACCAACCGCACCTTGCCTTGGCCCCACCATACCAAACCGTCCATGCCAAACCCTTGGGCCCACATGTACTAATGGCATGCCAGCCACCTTGCCACGCCATACCGTGTTTGCCTTCCACATGCGGCTACCAAAACAAAGGCCTGCAACAATCAACGAGCATCTTTCCATCTAAGATGCAAATCTTAGCCGTCCAAGGTTGCCAAAAAACGCATGGTAACCTTTGGCCCAAAACCCTAGTTTTGGCCACGCCAAACCACACCAAGGCATGACGAACATGCCACATGTGCCAATGGCATGTCGTGCCATCCACCTTGCCGCGCCATACCGTGCTGGCCTTCCCTATGAGACTACCAAAACGAAGGCGTGTGACGATCAACGACCACCCTTCCCAGAACTTGCTATCTTCCCAAAACACGCTAGCTTCTCAAAACATGTTGGTTTCCCAATGACACACCAAACATGCCACCGTCCCTCTTGAATTCTTCATGAGTTTTACTTTCGGGCTGTTTTCACCTCCCGAACGAGCTCAAAACCTAAATATTCCCGCGAAGGGAGACATGAAATTCTTTTCCGTACAGAATGGAGAGGTGGACCATTAAAATCCGAGTCTGTATGAGAATTCTACATCGATTCTAGTAAAGGGCGCTAATTAGGGTTTCGGCATACTAAACCCTAATTTAGAAAAAGCTGCAAGCGCTTCCCTTCTAAGCCGTACACTGCCAGTGGCTCCACTCCAAGTTAAATCCAAGGGTTGCAACGATCAACGTCCACCCTTCTGTCTAAGATGCAGATCTTAGCCGTCCAAGGTCACCAGCTAACGCATGTCCACTTTTGGCTCAACGCCAAAATCCTAGCTTGGCCATGCCTAACCATGTTAAAACCACACCGACCATGCTTTCATATTACCGGTTACCAAAACAAAGGCCTGCAATAATCAACGGCTACCTTTCTCTAAGATGCAAAATCTTGACCGTCGAAGGTTACCACGCAAGTCTCCCAAGATCAACTTGCCAGACAAGAACAAACGTACTACATGTTTTCCACAAAAATATTCATGACATCAACACATGTCACAAACTGGGGGATGCTCATTAGGTATTGGTTTGGCAGTTTACAGCGTGCGGCGTACACTACGCACGTTATAAGAGAGTGTCATAATAATGAAGCGGTTAGTAAAAACAAGGAGTAATGGTGAAACGCTTTCTTTTATGGAAAATCAATTCCAGGCATTACCGGTTATCACCTCCTCCCATTTACTCACCCGTTTTTCCATTTCTTAATGAGGCCAGAGTACGTTTTACTTCGACTTGTATAAATAGGCATTACATATTTCTACCGAATAACAAATTCAGGTCAGGAGCACACAACACTCAGAAAACATTTGCTAGATTTCCATCTGTTAGCTTCCTACTTTCTTATACAAGTTGTAAAACAACTTCTATTCCAGAATCAACTATTCTAGTCTCAACACTTTCTTTGCTTCCCTCCCCAAAACCAACCCTTCTCCTTCACTTTGTGACCAAAGCAAGTCTGGAACGGCCATTTCTTGATTTAGGCCGGATTTGTACAGATCGATATCTCGATGTTTATGGGTGAAAACTATTCCTGCCGGTTTTTGTAATTTGGGGTATGTGGATGAGGAATGAATCTAAACCTTAAACAAATGCACTGCGCGGTGAGTGCTTGTAGATTCGAGAGATCAATCTGTGCAAGTCCGGCCTAAACTAAGAAATGGTTGTTCCAGACTTGTTTCGGTCACAAAGTGAAGGAGATAGGGTTGATCTTATGAAGGGAAGTGAAGAAGGTGTTGAGAATGTGAAGGTGTTGGCTATGTAGGACTTGTATCAGAAAGCTAAACTGGCTTGCAGGATTTAAGCTATCAGTTCCGGTGTTTGAATACGATTGTATCAACACTTGTCTCTGTTTTCTTGACTTACTCTGTTATTGTTGTAAAAATAGGGCGGAGAACCTATTTATACAAGTCTTTTAGCATAACCTTCGTATCTCGTGGGAAGTGGAGAAAGTGGAGTGATGGAGTAGTGTGTTGGTGTCACACGACCAGACTTTCCCACTTCTCCCATCATCACTAACCGTCCATGTCTTCCTGACATGTTCTTGTGATGGCGCGTTGTGCGCTGCATGCTGTAAACTGCCAGACCAATACCCCAGTATGTATCCCCAGTTTGTGACATGATTGATGTCTTGAGCGTGTGGATCGTGGAACCCATGATGCAGTTTTACAAGTGGTAAGTATAGGGATTCGATTCTCGGACTTTTTTAGAGATTTGGTTTTAGACAAAAAGATGGTGATTTTTATAAAACTTATAAAATAATGGAAATGCTAAAAATGATTTTTGTGTTTAATAAAAAGAGTCTAGGATGTCAAGATTCCATCATTACTACACATACTAAATGATTATAACTATTTCCTATAACACTCTCCCAAAATTACTCAAGACGATTTAGGACAAATAATACGTCTCGGAAAATAAATCTTTTCAAGCAATTATTTTTCTCAAAGAATTAACAATCTTCTTCACTATAAAATGCTAGTCTCTAACTTAGAATATATAAATCAATTATCGAGCATTATAGGACACATGAAGAAAATTATTACCGTTACGAATCAAGAATAAGGACCAAGAGAATTATTATAGAAAACAGTCAAAACATTTTAGCACACATAGTAGGATTTCCTCTCTAATCCTAGATAGAAATTTAGCTACTCATAATTAAAAATACTAACAAGTAAATAAAGAAGGAATTAAAAATAAAACTATAAATGAGAGAAGAGTATGTAGAAAGGGTGTGAGATGGAGAGGTGTGAGATATGGGATTGTGTGTTGTAGGATGTGGGATGTGAAGATGTGTGTAGAGATGTGGTAGAGATGTTCCCTATTTATAGTAGATGATGCCCATACATTTTTATTTTCTTAATTTCTTTTTGTTTTCATGGGTTGGGCACTCAAGACTAGGTGGTCTCTCCAATAATCTTTCTTTCCATGAGTGCGTCGGGTCCTCTCCAATGACATCAGCGCTCATCATCCTTATCGTCATTACCAACGTGTATTATGCTCGACTTCTATCTATGCCATCATCTCCTTCACAGCTCCATCGTTCACGGTTCTTCTCTTAGTCACGGCAAAACTCAAGCCAACATAGTTCATCAATGTTACTCCATCATTATCATCACAAGCTCCTAACGGCAATGGCTCAACCACTATCGATTCACCGTCGTCGTTCCAACCAAACACCGGCAGCAACACAAATCACCCGCCAACAGTCTCATCTGCAGTTCGAGCTCCATTCTCCCTGTTTTCTACCATTCCCATAACTTCTTCATACATACTCCAAATGACTCTGTTCTTTCGCCGTTGTCTTTGCCTTCTCGTCCTCTACCCAATGAAAAGTAGAAATCTTGTATTTGAACGAGTTACATTTGGTCTTTGGACCTTCTTCTCTCTTATCTAGCTTCTTTCATTGCACAATCTCAAATTCACTTCTTTTTGGATTATTCACCTAATAGCACACAAATAAGAGTAAACACGCATAACACACAATAATCTGCAAGAAAACCATCAAATACTAGCATGGAATTAACACAAAATATATGTGCAATATGCATTTATCAAATTCCCCCACACTGGCTTTTGCTAGTCCTCGAGCAAACTAAAAATCCTAACTCACTTTCGTAGGCATCACGATTGCATTTAGCGTATGCAATAAGCCTTTAAACCCCTAGGTGTCCCTAGTGGACGAGTTGTAGTCTCGGGAGGGTTTACCAGAGGTATACCCACAAAACCTACTCCAACTTCAAAGCGTTCCAGCGTCCCAAGCATCCAAAGAGCTATGAGGACATAGAGTTTCTACATGCTAGTAATAAGAAGTCAGAAATATCAAAGAACATATTCTCATTCTTTAATTTTGAGTGAGAAATAATCACACCATAATGAGAGAACGCGTGTTTGAGAAACGACCAATAAGCATTTCGCCTCGACTTCTGCCTTATTTAAAGGATTTTATGATAATTGCACTCAATAAGATAGCTTTTTTATGGGTCTCACATGTGTGCAGGTAGGAATGAAGATAGAAATCCTGCACACGTTGAATGGTGGGAAGGAAACCTTCCGAATTATTTCTGGAGACCCCACAAAATCGTGGGAAGTAAAAGACTTTTTCTGATGATCTCTAAGAAAGGAAATCAACCATTATAACAAGGATGAGAGTACTTACCACCTTCACATATGATTGCACTGATGATAACACCACTCTCACATCATCCAATAGAAATGTCTTCTTTCGGTTCGTCTTCTTCATCTCTGGTCTTCGTCTTCAACTGTTGATGATAAACTTTTGAACTTCATAAAACTTTGACAATTTGTAACTCTTTTCCTCTATTTCCTTGTTGCTTGAAACTTCTTTACAAATTTTTCTTCCTCATGGTCTTATTGAACAAATAACAACCTAATGCAAATCTTTTTGTATATTTTTTTTTTGTATATTTTTTTTCTTTTTTATTTCTTTTTGTATTTTGTATTTTTTCATTTTTCATTTTTTTTTTTTAAATAAGATTGCAACTACAATAATAAAATTATCATGGCCATGAAAGAAGTACTTTACCACTTTGATCTTCACAACTTGTATTGTCTTTGTATCATAAACTTCAATATTTTTCATCTTTTGATTTTCTCTGCTCTTGTAAATAAGTCTTCATTCTTAGATATAAAATTTGCTCTTCCTTGAATTGTTGCTTAAAAACCTTAAACGTCTTCAAACTTCCTTGTAGATTTTGATGTCGCTCCTTTGTTGATGATATGTTTCTATGGACCTGTTGTTGGCGAGAGAGAATGGTGCTAACTGCAAATCAAACTACAAGAAGGAGGTTTTCATCTATAGATGTCACCCTCATGATTGACAAAATTAGCACTCAAGAGATCAAAAATAGTGCTGAAAATAGTGTGAAGTTGGGTAGCTCACCATTCTACCCGGAATTTACGTATGGTGACACACACTCAAAAGAAAGCTCTTTAGTCAGCTACTAAGAAAATTTGGTCTGGTGCCTCTGTTGATTTTAAAAAGGTAGTCTCCACTAATGATTGTTCAGCAACTCTAATAATGCATTTCTCTCTGCTCCTAATTTGCATCACCGGCATGATTAAATCCATTATTTAACACTCCAATTCGTAAGAAATCCGAACGTAGTTCTCTAATACTTCCAAGTTCAGTTATGTTGGTCAGAATTCTCTATGTAAACATACCTAGAAGTATGCTAGTGACTCTAAAATCTCTATAAGTTGGAGGTTTTATTCAAATATATTATTTATTTATTTATTTTTAATTTTTTTTTTTTTTTTTGAAAATTTTGAATCAAAAAGGCTAAAAATTCTATATGCAAAAGGTCAAAACACTCCCCCAAACTTAAACTCTTCATTGTCCTCAATGTTCTAAAGATAAAATTAAAAGCATGAACAAGGAGAAACTGTTACCATTTGAATCAAAAGAGTGAAGGAAAGATATTACCTTGTTGCATGAGCATGGGTTACCTCCCAAGAAGTGCTAAGTTTAATGTCTTCAGCCAGACATTATGGTACCTGCAGAAAATTAGTCGTGATAAACGGGATCCTGTAAATTTGTATTTTCCACATCCGGGTTGGTCAATTCGATAAATGGTTTCAACCGCTGACCGTTGACTTTAAAAGTCTCTCCAGTATCATGGTTCCTTACCTCAATAGCACCGTGAGGATACACGGTCTTGACATAGAATGGGCCAGTCCAGCGAGATCTAAGCTTACCAGGAAAAAGGTGAAGGCGAGAATTATACAAGAGAACTTTCTGTCCTGGTGTAAACGACTTTCGAAGAATCGATTTGTCGTGAAAAACTTTGGTTTTATCCTTGTAAATTTTCGCATTTTGGTAAGAATCATTACGAATTTCTTCCAACTCATTGAGCTGAAGTCTACGGTTATCACCAGCAGCAGGTAGGTCAAAGTTTAGCCATTTAATGGCCCAATAAGCTCGGTGTTCTAATTCTACAGGCAAATGGCAGGCTTTACCGAAGACAAGTCTATACGGAGACATCCCAAGTGGAGTCTTAAAAGCGGTTCGGTAAGCCCACAATGCTTCTATTAAGCGCAAAGACCAATCCTTCCGGGTAGGGTTTACGATCTTCTCTAAAATTTGCTTGATCTGCCTATTAGACACTTCTACTTGGCCACAAGTTTGTGGGTGGTAAGGTGTAGAAACCTTATGGGTAATGGAGTATTTCTTCATGAGCGTCTCGAAAGACCGGTTACAAAAATGTGATCCTCCATCACTAATGATTGCTCTAGGCATACCAAATCGAGAGAAAATGTTGTCTCTAACAAACTTGATCACAACATGGCGATCGTTTGTCTTGGTAGCTATTGCTTCAACCCACTTAGACACATAGTCCACAGCTAATAAGATGTAAAAGTTTCCATAGGAATTGACAAACGGGCCCATAAAATCTATACCCCACACATCAAATATTTCTATTATTAGTATAGGAGTAAGTGGCATCATATTTCGTCGGGTCAACTTCCCTAACTTCTGACATCTCTCACAACTTTGACAAAATAGGTGGGAGTCCTTGAACAAAGTTGGCCAATAAAGACCAGATTGTAGAACCTTAGCAGCTATTTTTTTAGAACTAAAGTGACCCCCACAAGCTCCAGAATGACAAAAAGTCAGAACACTGGAGATGTCGTTGTCAGGAATACAACGACGGATGATCTGATCAGGGCAGTACTTGAATAAGTATGGATCATCCCAGAAAAAGTATTTAACCTCAGACAAGAATTTAGCTCTATCCTGTTTAGACCAATGGTCGGGCATTTGACCAGTTACCAAATAATTGACAATGTCAGCAAACCAGGGTAACTCAGAGATGGAAAATAGTTGTTCATCAGGGAATGTGTCATGGATTGGTATCTCATCATCTCTAGTCTCATCAAGGATACGGGATAAATGGTCAGCTACCACATTTTCAGACCCTTTCTTATCACGAATATCTAGAGTAAATTCTTGGAACAGAAATACCCTTCTAATCAGCCGTGGTTTAGAGTCCTTCTTTGAAAGGAGATACTTGAGTGCGGCATGATCAGAATAGACAATGACCTTAGACCCTAGGAGATATGATCTAAATTTCTCCAAAGCAAAAACGATGGCTAACATTTCTTTCTCAGTGGTTGTGTAGTTCAACTGGGCATCGTTTAGGGTCCTACTAGCATAATAAATCACACTAGGTGTTTTATCATGTCGTTGGCCAAGGACAACACCAACCGCATAATCGTACGCATCACACATGAGTTCAAATGGGAGGTTCCAATTGTGTGGTTGGATGATAGGGGCAGAAGTCAACAATAATTTAAGCTTCTCAAAAGCTTGAACATAGTCTTCATCAAATACAAAGTCAGTATCTTTAGCAAGTAGGTGCGATAGAGGTAAAGCAATCTTGCTAAAGTCTTTGATGAAACGACGGTAAAATCCAGCATGTCCAAGGAAAGATCTAACATCGGTTACATTCTTAGGTTGTATTAATTTGGAAATTAGGTCAACCTTGGACTTATCAACTTCTATTCCCTTAGAGGACACCACATGTCCTAATACTATTCCAGATTTAACCATAAAATGACACTTTTCCCAATTAAGGACTAAGTTCTTTTCTTTACAACGTTCTAGAAAAAGTGTAAGGTGGTGCAAACATTCATCGAAAGAGGATCCAAACACCGAAAAATCGTCCATAAAGACCTCGAGAAATTGCTCAACCATGTCTGAAAAGATACTTAGCATGCAACGTTGGAATTTTGCGGGTGCATTACACAACCCAAAAGGCATGCGCCTGTAAGCAAAAGTACCAAATGGACATGTGAAGGTTGTTTTCTCTTGGTCTTCCGGGGCTATAGGGATTTGGTTATAACCAGAATAACCATCTAGGAAACAATAATAGCTGTGGCCCGCTAATCTTTCTAACATCTGGTCGATGAATGGTAAAGGAAAGTGGTCTTTCCTAGTTGTTGAGTTCAGCTTACGGTAATCTATACAAACTCTCCACCCGGTAGTAACACGGGTAGGTATCAATTCATTATTCTCATTCGCAACTACCGTAATCCCAGACTTCTTTGGGACAACCTGGACAGGGCTGACCCATTTACTATCAGATATGGGGTATATGATACCCGCATCTAATAACTTGAGCACCTCAGTGCGAACAACTTCCTTCATATTAGGATTTAAACGTCTCTGCATTTCTTTTGAGGTTTTGGCACCTTCTTCTAAGTAGATGTGGTGCATACAATCAGCAGGACTAATTCCTTTCAAATCTGCTATAGTCCACCCTATTGCAGTTTTGTGCTCACGAAGAACACTAACTAGTCTACTTTCCTGGTCGGGCTCTAAGTCAGAGGAAATTATGATAGGAAGAGTATTCTCATTACCAAGAAATACATATTTCAGTGTATCTGGTAGTGGCTTTAATTCAAGGGTAGGAGCCTTAACTGATGATGGGAGGGGTTTATCTATGGTCGGCGGAAGAGGTTCTGGTTTATGCTGCCATTTTCCATAATTCATTACTGGTGCAGAGTCTAACAACGCATTAACTTCTTCAAAATGACTATCCTCATCACAGTAAGCTACAAAGTGGGCCAAGCATGCCTCTAAAGGATCGCTAACACTATTGGTGGTAAAGGTATTCTCAACTAGAGAGTCAATCATGCATATAGACTTATAGTGTTCAGGATCCGGTGGGGCTTGTAACGCCTTAAATACGTTCACTGAGATTTTCTGATTCCCAAAGGAAAATTCTACTAGGCCATTCTGACAATGTATGACTGCATTTGCAGTGGATAGAAATGGACGACCTAGGATGATTGGGATATTGATATCTTTACTAGAGACGGGTTGAGTGTCTGAAATCACAAAGTCAACATGATAAATAAAGTTTTCTACCTGAACCAAAACGTCTTCAATAATTCCACGTGGGATTTTGACTGACCTATCGGCTAACTGTAGTGTTATCTTAGTTGGATTCATCTCCCCTAGTCCAAGTTGTTCATAAACCGAGAAAGGTAAAAGATTCACACTAGCCCCAAGATATAATAGAGCATTGTCTATCGTTTGTTTTCCTATGACACATGTGACAGTAGGACAACCAGGATCTTTAAATTTGACTGGGTAATTTTGTGAGATTATGGAACTAACTTGTTGGGTCAAAAATGCTTTTTTATGGACACTCGCATCTCTCTTGATAGTGCACATCTCTTTTAAGAACTTGGCCATAGCGGGTACATGTTTAATTGCATCTAACAAAGGCAGGTTAACCTTAACTTGCTTAAAGATGTCTAGGATTTCAGCATATGTACTAGGCTTTTTCTTAGCTAGTCTTTGAGGAAATGGTGCAGGTGGTATGTACACTCTCTCAGGGACATCTTTCTCACTTGGACTCTTAGCACACTCAGGCCCATTAAGGTCTTTAGACGAAGTTTGGTCAACCTCTGTCTCCTTTTCAGCTGGACTTTTGTCTTTAGGTGGTTCTACCGAGTTCTCTAGAGTTTTACCACTCCTAAGGGTGATAACTGCCTTGACATGTTCATTATGTTTAGAACTTCCTGACATATTGACCTGGTTAAATCCTTTCGGATTTGGAGTTGTTTGACTAGGGAATATCCCATTCTCCCTATCATTTAACCGGTTAGAAAGTTGACTTATTTGAGTCTCTAGGTTGGCAATAGCTCGGTCACTGTTTTGTTGGTTACGCTGACTCGTCAGGATAAAGTCATCGAGCTTCTGACCTAAATGTTTGACATTTTGGGTAGTCTCGGCATGGTTTATCACACTACGGTCAATAAAGAGTTGTAGACTTTCCTCTAGAGATGACACCTTTTTATCAACTGGATTCGGTTCTTGAACTTGAGATTGGTTCCTAGAAAAACCGGGTGGTGAGCTACTCGATGGGCCACCTTGATGGTTACCTTTAGACCATGAGAAATTCGGGTTATGTCTCCAACCAGGGTTATAGGTATTAGAGTATGGGTCAAACTTGGGTCTACCCTCATATTTAGAGTTCATACCACCATGTAGGACATTAACCTGGTCACGAGTAGTTTCAGTTGGGTAAAACTGGGGGCACTGAGATCCAATATGACTTTGATCACCACAATTGGTACATGGATATGTTCTGGGCTCACTATTACAGCTCATAGTTTTGTTGGACCCTTGGTTTATCTCTAAGGCCTCTAGACGCCTAAGGATGTCAGACCCATTATCAACTCTATTGAACCTATGGATAGGGTTCCTAGTTATTTCGAGTTCCCTCATTGAAGCCCATTGACGAGTCTTTTCAGCTAACTCAACCAACTCGTCAAAACATTCATCTGGGTTTTGATGGGTAAATTTTCCACCACTCATTGTTTTTACCTGCATTCTAGTTTCACTATCAAGGCCCTCATATAAAATTTGGGCCATGTGGGCTTTATCAAATCCGTGATGTGTGCATTGGTATAACAATTCATTAAACCTTTCTATATATTCGTGTAGGTGTTCACCTAATTTCTGCTTAAAGGTTTGGATAGACTGTCGAACAACAACAGTCTTATGGTGTGGGTAGAATTTCTTAACGAAAACCTCTACAAGCCCATCCCAGGTAGTGATTGTTTTGGAAGGAATGATATGATACCACTCACTGGCTATCTCTTCTAGGGAAAATGGAAACAAACGCAATCTAACATCGTCTTTGGTGACATTTGGATAACTCATGGTGTCACAAATCATCTCAAAGTCACGGATATGGGTATACGGGTTCTCATTCTCTATTCCCCTAAACTTACGCAGCATGCCAAATGTTCCAGTTTTAATATCAAACTTCACGGTAGTGGCCGGTAAAACAACCCCAGGTTCACGTATCACTCTAGACGGGTTTAAACGGTCCCTAAGGGTTTTGGTTACCACCAGTTATTTTTCCCATAACTTCTTCATACAGACTCCAAATGACTCCGTTCTTTCGCCATTGCCTTTGCCTTCTCGTCCTCTACCCAATGAAAAGTAGAAATATTGTATTTGAACGAGTTACATTTGGTCTTTGGCCCTTCTTCTCTCTTATCTAGCTTCTTTCATTGCACAACTAAGCTCAAATTCACTTCTTTTTGGATTATTCACCTAATAGCACACAAATAAGAGTAAACACGCATAACACACAATAATCTGCAAGAAAACCATCAAATACTAGCATGGAATTAACACAAAATATATGTGCAATATGCACTTATCAACCCACAGAAAGTAACATGTAATGCTACGTTATTTAGGAATTTGATACTTGTGAAGTATCATGTGTATACTATGCAGGTACTGTATTGAGTATATTCAGCATGTATGAAGCATCGCTGTTTGAGCGTCTCAGAATAACTTCATGTCTAGCCTACTTCATGTGATGGTTTGGAAGTTGCGCATGCAAATCCTCCCTTGACCGATCACATGGTGTGGTAGAGTGACGGGTGGTGATCACCATGACGCCGCACTAACCAATTAACTCCTAACCAGGGCTACATATCCAAGCCGGTGAAGTTGGACGGACGAGATGATCTTTGAGACACTCATCTGCGACCGTTGATGAAATTAGGGTTTATTAAAAGGTGTGCAAGCATCACTTTTCATCTTGGTCGAATCCAAGCTTGGGACATAACTTTGGCTAGGCCGGTCATGCATGTGTGTAGACAACATGACGGTGTAGGCGCCAATACCTCATTGTCTCACGAAAGTCTGATCTGGGCCACTCAATTCGTCTTGCGAAGTTGTGTGGTTGAGATCAATTTGCGACAGAAAACTGGTGCCGCAAAAGCAGCTCCCCATGCCATCTTCGTGCACGCGTTCCAAGATAACCATGCTTGGTCGGTCCTGGCCGATTAACCCAGCGTGTAGGTGGTAGGCTGGAGTTCATGTCCATACCCTGACATCCCATAGAAACATGATCTAAGCCACTCAATTTGTCCTGTGAAATCGAGTGGTCAAGATTAGTTTGCAGCTTGGGAGGTGCGACCACACTTGTTTTGGGCACGCGAATCGAGAATTATTGCCAAGTTCGGTCTTGGACGATCGGGTGAGGGGATAGATGGGTCCACGATGGTCATGTTGGTATGACCGGACCTGCTTTGATCTGATCTCGGACCCTCCATTCGTGCCGGAGAAAATGGACGCTCGTGATTCAAAACCCTAATTTTGGGTTTCAAGGCCGTGCGTCATGCTCCATTCAGGAGTACGATTTGGAATGAGCAACCATGGTTGGTCCTGACCGATTAGTCAGGTATGTAGGTGGGCCCATAGGGATTGTGTTGACATACTCCGTGCCCTTTGAATCTACATCTGCACCCTCCATCTATACCTGCGAAGATGGATGGTTGAGACTGTTTTGCGACACATGTAATGTGCCAAAAACCCTAATTTAGGGTTTTCCGTACATACTGCTATGGTTTGGACGTTTTGGCAAGCTAGGTCAAGGGGAGGCCGACCATGCGGGGTCCGCGTTGGTTCGAAAGATATTCCATACCTGCTTGGGGATTGTGGAATCGATTTGGGCCATCCAATCAGGCTGGTGGAGTTGGATGGTCGTGATCATATCCAGACTGATACGGTCAGTCTGGATGCTCAATCGGGCTAGTATAACACACTAAGAGTTGCAGCTTGTACGGGTATTTCATATATTCTTTCATTATAATGCTTGGAGATTCGTGTTGCTCTGCTGAGAGCAACACTCAGTCGTCATGCCGCACTGACAATGAGTACAGGAAATACAAGGCTGGTTGCGCATTAATTAATAATGCTAGAAATTCACAGGGTATATGGGATTGTTGCTACATGCTCCAACCTGGATGAATTTCGTGTATTTTATTCACAGAATGGGATTGTTGCCACATGCTCCATCCTAGGTGAATTAATAAAGTGAAGTAGTATCCGTCACTCATTAATGGCTTTATCTTTTACAAGATGTTAGCGCATAATTTTTGGCTTTTACAATCTTAGCCTTAAATGAAAATTCACCATCAACATTAAGTCCCCTGCCTTGCACATAATGGTTACACTATTGTGGGGTAGGTATGGGATGGTGAAAAATGTGTACATTGAAATGTCCAAGATAAACTGAATGCATATTTACCAGATAAGTCGACATTGTCAGGCGCTGCCCAGGGAGTCCTGATTAGCGTTTGGAGGAAAAGTACGACCTGGTCGACGTTGAGACCTCATTTGTCGGACGAGTTCCGTTGTAGTTGATCCGGTCTTCCTTAGGGTTTCATTTAGTATGCATGCGGGGTTTAAAACTGTCGATAGATTTTTCTGCAGAAAACTCTATCTCTCCAAGATGTCGAGCAACAGTAGATCGTCTTCTTCGTATCACCCAGGATCTTCTGTCAAGCGTGCGTGACCTTCGTCTGAGTTTCGTGATGAATCCCTGGCTCGTGTTCTCCGAGTCAAGAAGATCATACCGGTTCGTCTTCTTTTTCTATTCTGATCAAATTGTTTGTTCCTCATAATGATCAGGTGAATAATCCTTTCATTCTTGCAGAGATACCCCACCGGAACATGCGTGACAGTTATCGATGATGATGACTTAAACAGTCCTCTTCCTTCAAACTCAAACACGCCTACTCCTGCGGATCTCGAAGATGCCGATCTGGGTATCTCGTCTTATGAATACCCCAATGCAGGTCTTCCATTCGATGTTCGCATGAAGTTTTTATCATCCATCTACCGATACATTGGTGGATTCTTAGTGCGGAAGGAGTTTGTACCTTTGTACACAAAATTATAGAGAAAGTACGGCCATATTGCAACCAGGAATGTGGTCCGACATTGTTCCTCTTCTTTGGTCACCACGGTAAACTGCCTTCTTCCCATGATTGCTGAGATGGAGAATATTTCTATCCGCAATGTTGCCGAATTAAGCCTCGAAAAGTGGGAAGATATGGTATCTACCTGTGAATCCATGGAGTTTAACGTGGGTTGGTTGCGACAGCGTCTTGATATCATCAAGGTTGATCGAGCTGGTATCCTCGTAAATGTTGTTCCTGCTGCAAAAGCTATCTTGGAAGAGGAGAAGGCTCTGGCTGCGGAATCAAAGATGGTAGAACAGGCAGTACAGGACTTAAAGAAAAGGACATAGAGGTATCAAGCTAGACTGGATATGATGCTCTCAAGGAACTATAATCTGCTAGACGGCCTCTTCTAGGTCGCATGTAGCTGTATTCCCTCATTGTCAATGACGTTTGTGTTAAAGTTTTCTTTTGAACATATATGCGGAATAAATTGCACTGGTTTTTGATTGGTGAAACAGGTTTTCATTAATGCATCTATGAATATAATTGAGGATTCAAACATGTAATGAAAATAAATGCCTGTATTATAGCGTCACGAGACAAAGTGGACAATGGTCAAGCATGATATTCTTTGAGCCATTTTCCATTGATGACCGCTTCCAGCCTACCTCCGTCCACCTTGACAATATTGTAGTAGCCAGTATTGTAAGCCTTGGTCACTGTGTAGGGACCTTCCCATTTTGGTAAGAATTTTGGTGCAGACATGTCTTGCTGGATGTGCTTTGCTGTTTTCAAGACCAAATCTCCCACTTTGAAAACACGTGATTTCACAGTTTTATTATATGCCCTAGAAATTCTGTTCCTGTACACCTGAGTGCATTCTTCCGCTTAATTTCTTCTAAAATACAGAGTGTCTAACTCTGCTATTCTAGAGTTAGAAGCTTCATCCTCATCCCAGTGGATCTCGGTCGCTGCTCCAATCCTGGATGATGGGATTTTGATCTCTGTCGGGAGAATTGCGTCCGCTCCGTAAACAAGTGAATATGGGGAAACTCCAATGGAGCTTCTAGGTGACGTCCGGTATGCCCATAGTTCCATTGGTAACTGGTCGTGCCATTCCCTAGGATTGTTATGTACTGTTCGACTGATGATCTGGATCAGTGTCTTGTTGGTACTTTCAGCTTGTCCGTTCCCTTGAGGATAGTAGATGGTGGAGAAAACCTGTTTGATTCCATATACTTCAAGCAAATCTTGTACTTGTTTGTTGGCGAAGGTAGTGCCGTTATCAGTGATAATATGCTTAGGCACACCAATACGTCAAATGATGTGTTCTTTAATGAAATCCGCAATTGTTGCTCCCGTAGTTCCCCGCAGTGGAATGGCTTCTACCCATTTGGTGAAGTATTCCGTCGCGGTTATGATATACTCATGTTTCTTCGATGAGGGCGGGTTGATTTTTCCAATAATGTCCAGTCCCCAGCTGTAGAATGGACACGGATTGCTTATTGAGTGCAGGGGGTGGAGGGCGCGTGAACAAGGTTCCCATGAATCTGGCATTTGTGACAGCTTTTAAAAAAAGCGGCCGCGTCATCCTCCATGGTCGGCCAATAGTATTTCTCATGTATCTGGAGAAACAACTTCCTCTTCCCTTGATGTTCCCCTTCATGTGTTTCTTTCAGAATGACTGAAATTTCCACCCCAGCCAGGCATCTTAATAGATTACCTCCGAAACTCTTGCGGTACAGGATCCCTTCGTGGAATACGAACCGCTTGGCCTTTTGCCTTATCTTGATAGCGTCCTTTTGATTGACAGAAGTTGTTCCGTCACGGAGATAGTTGATGTATGGATCTCTCCAGTCCCCAGTGTGGTTCACACTAAAAACTTCCAACTGGTGTGGCGGCGCTTGGTAATTTGAGCAGGACTTCTGAAGTAGTCTGGATTTAGTCTCCATCTCCGGCCAGTAATAGCCCAGATATTGGAGTCGTCGGTAAAGCATTACCACCAGTGATTGTCTGCAAACTTTATTGTGAACACGATTCAGCTGTAGTTGTGCTTCATCATCTCCAAGGAATCTTGATAGAGAACCGTCCGGATTTCGATAATACAACATACCATGAAGTATGGAGAAGTTATGTAGGGTTTTGATACTGACCTTTCCTTGGGAGAGCGAGCTGTTGAGCTCTTGAGTGATCGGAGTTCGCCAATCATCAGTTTTGGTGTCTCTGTATTGTGATAGCCATGTCGATTCTATGGTTCTCTTCTTTATTGTCAGGGTTTCTTCCGAACCTTCGAACTTCAATTTGGAAACCAGTGTTGCCAGACAATCGACGTTTTGTTGTTGCTGCGAACAACATGAATTATGGTTGCGTCGGCAAAATAATTTAGTAACCTTTGCGCTTCTAATCGGTATGGATCTAGTGTTACTTCCTTCAATGCGTAGACTCCATTCATCTGATTTACCAGTAACTTGGAGTCACCTCTTATCTCCAGACGCGTGACTCCTGCTTGCTTAGATATTGACAGTCCTATGAGGAAAGCTTCATACTCTGCTGAGTTGTTGGTGCATTCGAAGTCCATATTGAAGGAATGTAAGAATACTTCCCCAGTTGGAGATACTAACACCACGCCCGCTCCTCCAGTATTACTGCTAGGGGTAGCAGAGCCATCAAAATACAGGATCCACACTTCTTCTTCCAAAATTGAGACGTCTGGAAATTCTCCAGGAAGGTCTTCGTGTAGTCATGTAGTGCCTTCTCCGGGAAATGCTGCCAGTAAGTCTGCAACTGATTGACCTTTGATAGCTCTAGGCGACGCACATGTTATGTCCAGCTCTGACATTTGGAGAAGCCATTTTCATGTCCTTCCCGTCAGGACCGGCTTTGAAAGCAAAAACTTTGCAGGATCATACTTAGACACGAGTATCACCCTATTAGATAGTAGATAATGCCTAAACTTCTGAATGGAGTGGATTAAGGCCAAACATGCTTTTTCTGCCATGGGGTATCTAATTTCGGCATCTCTCAATATTCGGCTGAAGTAGTATATAGGATGTGCAACTCCCTCATCGTCTTCCAAAGCGAGTAGAGCCCCTACGGCGGTGTCACTGAAGGCGGTGTAGAGACACAACGGCTTTCCTTGGACATGAGACTTCATGATGGCTGGAGATGACAGTATTCGTTGAATCTTTCGGAAAGCTTCATGCTGGATTGCGGTCCAAACGAAGCTAGCTCCTTTATTCAGTAAGGGAGTGAATGAGGCTACGAGTTGGGCTAGACCAGGTATAAAACGTCGGATGTAGTTTACCTTGCCCATGAAGCTTTGGAGTTCCTTCACAGTTCGGGGAGGCGGCATTGTGAGGATAACCTGAGTCTTGGACGGGTCTACCTTGATTCCTTCCGCAGTTACTTGGAACCCCAGAAAATTTCCTGAAGAGACACCGAAAGCGCACTTCAAAGGATTCATCTTCAACTTGTACTCTCGACACCTCTCAAACACCTGCCGTATGACGTTGGCGTGATCTGCTCGAGCCCTGGACTTAACCACAATATCATCTACGTAGTCCTCTACTTGTTTATGCATCATGTCGTGGAAGATTGTCATCATAGCGCGTTGATACGTTGCGCCGACGTTCTTTAAACCGAATGGCATAACTGTATAGTAAAAATTGCCAAGAGGGGTTCGGAAGGCTTTCTTACTTGCATCGTGCTCATACATCCTTATCTGATTGATCCCGATGTAGCCATCCATGAAGGAGAACATGCCGTGTCCGGTGGTGGCATCTACTAACATGTCGATGTTAGGCAGAGGAAAGTCATCTTTGGGGAAGCACTTGTTCAAGTCTCTGAAATCCACACAGCACCGAATATGTCTGTTTTTCTTATTTACTGGGACCACATTAGCTAACCAGGTCGGATGATGGATAGGTCTGATGAAACCAGCAGCTAGCAGCTTCTGAATTTCGTTCTTGATTTGCTCTTCCACTTCGTGCCTGAACTGCCTTGGAGATTTCTTGACTGGCTTGGATCCAGGTATGATATGAAGGTGATGGGTGACCAATTTCTCGTATAGACCTGGCATTTACTCATATGTCCAGGCAAGCACATCTTGGTACTCCTTAAGTAACTGGACAAGACTCGCACGTTCGTCTACGGACAGATTCAAACTGATAGAGACCGGCCTGGGAGATTTCTTATTCCCGAAGTCAACAATCTCGAGCTCATCGGTTGTGGAGTTGGTGTCATCTTGTAGCTGTCGCGGAGCGTCTAACACCTCCTCATGTGTTTCATCATTCTTATAGCATTCAATTGGGCAGAGAGACTGGGTACCAGTCTCTCCTGCTAATTTCTAACACCGGCGCCGATATATTGTCTTCCCTTTCTGATCGCGGCTTGCCTCGAAAGTGCGTTCCCTTTTGATGTGAGCATGGGTTGAAACTTCACCGGATGAAGGTGAACGCCTCGTCAGAAAAGGTGTGTCGTGGTGCTTAGTCCCCCAGTGATGCAAGTAGGTATTCTTCTTAGATTGAAGCCCACGTGGGTAGTGGGGTTCACAGGACTTTGTCTGACTTTCCCTGTGGAGTTTCCTTTGGGTCGAACAGCTCCACTCCGCATATCGGTGCGTATGGAGACAGTGATGTAGGAATACGTATGACTTCCTTATTTAGCATCGTCTTCAAGCACTGGTGATACGTTGAAGGGATGACCTTATTGTCATGGAGCCACGGTCTCCCTAGTATCATATGGTAGTCTGGCTCCTTTTCTATGACTTCAAATTTCACTTTCGATTGAACAGGTCCTACCGACAAATTTAGATTGACATACTCGTATGTGCTGGTCTGGTTTCCTTCTAAGTCCGTCATTGTGGTGGGCTGCCGTACAATTTTTCACGGGCTGACCTTGGTTGTCCTGAGAGTCTTGAGGGTAATCACGTTTGAAGATGCTCCTATGTCGATGAGGGCCCTCCTGAACTCCGAACCCTTGATACGTGCGGTAACATGTAGGGCCCGGTTGTGACCCTCATCTGCCATCATGTCGTCTTCTGTAAATGTAACATTATTTACAGATATTTCCGATGCAGTTAGGATTTCTGGTCATGAAGGAGTCAGGTGTATGTCTAGAGCTATTTTATTAATCGCAGCAAATGTCTATGCCCGTTGTTTCTTCGAGAGGTGCAAGTATTCGCATAAGCTTTCCACTAGAGATGCTGCCTCCTGGTTCACTGGTCTCTGGTTCGTAGTAAAGTTGTTGATCTGAGGGGAACTATCCCCCGGTGTAGAGGTTTATGGAACACCCATCTCTGATGTCATCCTGATAAGGAGATTAAGTATGCCGTTTACCGCTTCTTTGATTAGTTCCATATTCCTCGTGTGGATCTCCTGTACCCGTGTTGGTTCACTTAATGTCAGGATTCTTTCGGTTGCGACATCAGATATACCGTTGGGAAGAGGGGTATCTCCGTTGGAGGAATCACCAGGATTCGAGGCTGTCGAGGTGGTCCTAAGACCAACCAACTCGGAATTGATTGAATGGTATTGAATAAATTGACTTTACAACCGAGAGATCAACCTCCCACTGTGGTCGCCAATTGTTTATGGGTGAAAACTATTCCTGCCGATTTTTGTAATTTGGGGTGTGTGGATGAGGAATGAATCTAAACTTTAAACAAATACACTGGACGGTGAGTGCTTGTAGATTCGATAGATCAATCTGTGCAAGTCCGGACTAAACCAAGAAATGGACGTTCCAGACTTGTTTCGGTCACAAAGTGAAGGAGATGGGGTTGATCTTAAGGAGGGAAGCGAAGAAGGTGTTGAGAATGTGAAGGCGTTGGATATGTAGGACTTGTATCAGAAAGCTGAACTGGCTTGCAGGATGTAAGCTATCAGTTCCGGTGTTTGAATACGATTGTATCAACACTTGCCTCTGTTGTCTTGCCTTACTCTGTTCTTGTTATAAAAATAGGGCAGATACCCTATTTATACAAGTCTTTTAGCATAACCTTCGTATTTCGTGGGAAGTGGAGAAAGTGGAGTGATGGAGTAGTGTGTTGGTGTCACACGACCAGACTTGCCCACTTCTCCTATCATCACTAATTGTCCATGTCTTCCTGACACGTTCTTGTGATGGCGGGTTGTGCGCTGCACGCTGTAAACCGCCAGACCAATACCCCAGTATGTATCCCCAAGTTTGTGACATGATTGATGTCTTGAGCGTGTGGATCGTGGAACCCACAGAAAGTAGCATGTAATGCTACATTATTTAGGAATTTGATACTTGTGAAGTATCGTGTGTATACTATGCAGGTACTGTATCGAGTATATTCAGCATGTATGAAGCATCGCTGTTTGAGCGTCTCAGAATAAATTCATGTCTAGCCTACTTCATGTGATGGTTTGGAAGTTGCGCATGCAAACCCTCCCTTGACCGATCACATGGTGTGGTAGAGTGACGGGTGGTGATCACCATGACGCCGCACTGACCAATTAAATCCTAACCAGGGCTGTATAGCCAAGCCGGTGAAGTTGGACGGAAGAGATGATCTTTGAGACACTCATCTGTGAACTTTGATGAAATTAGGGTTTATGAAAAGGTGCGCAAGCATCACTTTTCAGCTTGGTCGAATCCAAGCTTGGGACACAACTTTGGCTAGGCCGGTCATGCATGTGTGTAGACAACATGACGGTGTAGGCGCCCATACCTCATCGTCTCACGAAAGTGTGATCTGGGCCACTCAATTCGTCCTGCGAAGTTGTGTGGTTGAGATCAATTTGCGATAGAAAACTGGTGCCGCAAAAGACGCTCCTCATGTCATCTTTTTGCACGCGTTCCAAGACAACCATGCTTGGTCGGTCTTGGACGATTAACCCAGCATGTAGGTGGTAGGCTGGAGTTCACGTCCATACCCTGACATCCCATAGAAACAAGATCTAAGCCACTCAATTTGTCCGGTGAAATCGAGTGGTCAAGATTAGTTTGCAGCTTGGGAGGTGCGACCATGATTGTTTTAGGCGCACGAATCGAGACATATTTCCAAGTTCGGTCTTGGACGATTAGGTGAGGGGATAGACGGGTCCACGGTGGTCATGTTGGTATGACCGGACCTACTTTGATCTGATCTCGCACCCTCCATTCGTGCAGGAGAAAATGGACGCTCGTGATTCAAAACCCTAATTTTGGGTTTCAAGGCCGTGCGTCATGCTCCATTCAGGCGCACGATTTGGAATGACCAACCATGGTTAGTCCTGAATGATTGGTCAGGTATGTAGGTGGGCCCACGGTGATTGTGTTGACATACTCCGTTCCCTTTGAATCTGCATCTGCACCCTCCATCTATACCTGCGAAGATGGATGGTTGAGACTTTTTTGCGACACATGTAATGTGTCGCAAACCCTAATTTAGGGTTTTCCATCCATACTGCTATGGTTTGGACGTTTTTGCAAGCTAAGCCAAGGGGAGGCCGACCATGCGGGGTCCGCGTTGGTTCGAAAGATATTCCATACCTGCTTGGGGATTATGGAATCGATCTGGGCCATCCAATCAGGCTGGTGGAGTTGGATGGTCGTGATCATATCCAGACTGATATGGTCAGTCTGGATGCTCAATCGGGATAGTATAACACACCGAGAGTGGCTCAATCGGGCTAGTATAACACACCGAGAGTTGCATCATGTACGGGTATTTCATACATGCTTTCAATATAATGCTTGGAGATTCGTGTTGCTCTGCTGAGAGCAACACTCAGTCGTCATGCCGCACTGATAATGAGTACAGGAAATACAAGAATGGTTGCGCATTAATTAATAATGCTGGAAATTCACAGGGTATATGGGATTGTTGCTACATGCTCCAACCTGGATGAATTTCATGTATTTTATTCACAGAATGGGATTGTTGCCACATGCTCCATCCTAGGTGAATTAATAAAGTGAAGGAGTATCCGTCACTCATTAATGGCTTTATCTTTTAAAAGATGTTAGCGCATAATTTTTGGCTTTCACAATCTTAGCCTGAAATGAAAATCCACAATCAACACTCGAATCTAAAGTACTCCCTTGCAGTACATTGTTTAGGGTTTAAATTCGTTTCTCACCCACACACCCGAAATTACCGAAATCAGCAGAAATCGTTTTCACCCTCAAACAATTGGCGACCACAGTGGGAGATTGGTATTTCGGTTACAATATCAATTTTCTACCATCGATTTCATGCTTCAACCCAGACATCCAGATGGTAGAAGCAGGCGATCCGCTCAGGGATCGACGACTCAGTTACCAGACGACCCGATTATCAGTCTTGACACGACGAGGGATCACTAGGGACTGCTTAGAGATTAAAAGCGAATGATCCAACCAGGGATCGACGACTCGATTATCAGATGAGATGACTGGGGACTTTCCAAAATCGCGGCGGTGCTTCCCATAAAACTCGGTCTTACACCTGGAAGGTTCCCTTTTCATTAGAAGACCTAAAAAACCTTGTAAGTCTTACCTAGACAAGATACATGGTTTGCTATTTCAAGTTTTCACGGGAATAATAAAACCGATAGCCATGTTATGTTTCACCCATGTCATCTACCAACACATGGTTCCATGGTTTTCCTGGGATTTTGCATCACTTGAAATCGTAACCAATACAACATCATTCCCAAAAAAATTCATTCCAAAACAATTCATTCCAGAAAAATAATCCAAAACCATCAAGGTAACATTTTCCCATCAACCCAAGAAATCCAGGAAATCAAAACCATAAACTAGGCGTTTCATTTGCCCTTTCAAAAAAAAAATAATTAAAAATAAGAAGTTTAGAAGATAGAAATGTATTCAAGGAAAGTTTTCCAACAGTGGCTTGCTATTCTTGGAAAAAGCCTCCCTCGTACTTTGGAGAGCCACCCTTTTTAATGTCAGCTTCCTGCACAATTTTTCAACTTCCGCTTCCTGCTTCTCCACCATGTCCGCAGAAGGACCTTTGACTATTTCGACCAGCAACTTCTCAACCTCAGAGAGACCTTCAACGAACCAAGGGACATTGAATTCGAAGTTTACACACATGTCACGATAGAACCACCATCTTGAAATTACATCCTTCGAAACAGTATGAACAGTCATGTTGCATATGTCATCAATCGAAGACAAAGCTTCCTCCACCCGCTTAACCAACGCAAATCGACTAGTAATCTTATTGGTCATGGCGATGTGTCCGTATCTTTCCCATATTTTAGTGTATATCACCGCATGTTGGAAGGCACGCTGACCCCCCCGATCAACACATGATCCGGATAAGGGGCCAGATACAGAGGGTTGAAAGTGGTTCCCGAGACCACATCAGAAACAAGAAAGCGATTCCTGGTAACAATTGCACATGCGGCCGTTGGAGTACTCTCCATTGGCTGAGTCACGATGACGCTTTCATCTCGATCAACATCCATTTCAAGGTCCCCCAGTGCAGCTGCAACAGTTGGAGATGAAACTGCATCTCCACCAGTCTCTGTCTCAAGACCATCTTTAGAAACGGTTTCCCCATATGACATCACGAATTAGATATTCTTCCAAAAAAAAAAGAGAAGAGAGGAAAACAGACGGGAGACTCACTAATTCTCTTTCAGACCATCTAGAGGAAGATTCAACACTGCTATCAGAAGAAATACTCTCGTCATTACCATACTCTGAACTTTCATGCTTCTCGGTTTCCCCATCACCATTGATAGGCTCGGTACCGCCACCCTCCGTCTCGAGAAGCGATGTTTTCTGACTACTCGCAAGTTTGGCAAAGACGTTCACACTGCTGAGACCCTAGGAAAGATACAAAGACGCATTCTCATAAAAGGAACAAGGATATACACGATCTAACTAAAATCAAGAATAAAATCATACATACCCGCATATTGGACGAACTGAAAGTCAGTAGAACTGTCAAAGCTGACTGGGAACCATCTGCACGACTTTTAGATCTCTGCTCCTTCACTTGGGGACTATCTGCATTCGAGCTAACATATTTTCTCTTGGGTGAAGAAGGATCCCTCAACAGTGGATGCTCCGCTAAAACCGCAGGAGAAGGCTTACCGCGAAGGTTTTCCACCACATCATTCATGAATCCATGGATGACGAGAAACTTGTCCTGCCAAAATATGTTATACTTGGAGGTTGTTGATGGATTTCATTCCACGAGCAGAAAAGGCAGACTTTTACCCGACACAAGAACACTAGCTTCGAGAACAGTTGCCAACGAGACTTCTGGAACAACCGGTTGACGAACGAGTGGGACCCCTTGGTCAAAACCCATATGCCGAGCCTCTCTATCGATATTGTAAGAGATTGATTTTCAACATCCTCGAAAGAAAGACGGCATGTGACCGAGCGTGCAGCTTCGTATGAACACCGTCTCTCCAACATTCATATCCTCTTTATCAGAAGACAAAGACATGCTCTGAGAAGGGGCAGAGGTACTGATCTGAGTTATGGACGCATGCACTGGAGCCCATGGATGAAAATTAACCATGTACGAGTTGTCAAGAAATACAACCAGGTTCGAACCAATATTTGGGCGCCTATTCGACCAGCGCAGTATCCTCGAGCCACCCCAAGACTCGGGAAGTACAGCCAACGGTTTTGGAGAATACTTTTCGAAGTTCTCCCACATCCACGCCTGGAAAAAGGTGACATGAATATACGAATCCGCTTTCATGTAGCCGTTTGAAGCGCGCATGTCCGAGACCAACTGATCCAAGTGTGCGTACATAGAACCAAGAAACAAGCCGCCAATAGGGAGAACGACACCTTTTGCCAATTTTATGGCAAACTTGATAAGTTCATATCTTATCTCCTTCTTACCCGAGACGTCATCAAAAATATCCTTGGATAACTAAAGATCCAAGAACGCCGCAACATGAAGCGTACTATTCTTATGATTCGGCTCCAACTTATCATGAAACCACTGAGACACCCACCTACCATAGAAGCGCCTCGTCTCGTTTTATTTCCTAACGAATCCTTTCAATTTCGCAACCAGAGCGGCGCGTATTTCTTCTTCATCTGCAGACAACTTGACATCGAGGTTTCCAATTACTGGAAGGTTCAGCAATATAGCCACGCTCTCTAAGGAGATAGTCATTTTACCCCACCTGCATATGGTTGTATGGGTGTCCGAACACCATCTGGAAATAAAAGGAACCAAGCCTAGAATATCTTTCCTAATTTAAAGCATTGTGGAAGCCACGACAGCATCAATGATCCGCGCCTTGGTCAAACTGGCTTTTACACATTCCTAGCTAATCATGAATCACATCCATTTCTCAAAGGGACATAACGGACTCACAGAGATTTTAAATTCGATAGTAGAGGCATGATATTCTTTCCTCTGAAGACAAAACCTTATTACGCCTACTGGCCGAACCGATCGGTCTTCTCCTTCACTTTCCGAACCAGTCAGAAGAATCAACATATACTTGGGATGGTTTCTCCTAATCGTGGCCGACGTTGTAAAGAACTCATCATCTATGTTTGGCTTGGAATTGCCAACGTCTTTCGGTACGGCATAACTTTTCTCCGGTGACATCCTAATGAAAATTATCTCACGCTGCTTCCACCTTTCAAACAACTACAATGGAATAATACGAAGAGAAATTATTACGGAAAGTGCACGGAAATTATTTTATCAGACACATGAGATCCATCCTAGACGCAAACCAATTTTTTTCGAAGTCATAATACGTATAGGCAAATAAATAGGGACTGGTAGACCCTGCATCACCACCTCATGCTAAGGCCGTACCCTATAGCGGGAAATTTGCGCCTGGCCGAGGATGCGCGCCCCACCATGGGAACAGTACACACGGCCACACCAGGAAAATGAGTAAACCTTAGAAGCCAGGTCTTCATAGGAAGGGAATGACAGTTACCAACTCATGCATGCCTACTTTGCACAGTGAATTGAGGCGGTCAAAATTACTACGGTATTCACACCTAAAGGCTACTACAAGTTCGTGCAAAGCATACCTACGGCTAGGATTCATGCCAACACAAAAGGACAATGTTTTCTACAATATCATGAAAAGGTACGCCTACAACTAGGGTTTGCACTAACACAGGAAAAAAAAAAGGTTAAATAAGAAGTGCTGGAAGACATACCTGGATTCGCTCGTCCACTTTACTGTTACCACACACCCAAAATAAATAAGTGGGAATTTTATAAATACCCTCCATTTTTGTTGATGTTGCACAAATACCCTCGAGGGGTAAAAAATAAGTTTTTTGGAGTCAACTTAAGAAAGTTGCTTCCACTTTTTGGAA
The DNA here is from genome assembly GCA_023529315.1 of Papaver bracteatum. NCBI lineage: Eukaryota > Viridiplantae > Streptophyta > Magnoliopsida > Ranunculales > Papaveraceae > Papaver > Papaver bracteatum. Next base: position 1,103,140 of record JAJJWX010005194.1, read on the forward strand.
GCAACTTGTATATAGTTGTGTCCACTTATGGAAGCAACTCATGCTAGTTGCGTCCACTTCTGAAAGCAACTTATGCTAGTTCCTTCCATTTTTCAAAAGATAGGGGTATTTTCAAAAATTGAATATGGGTATATTTTAAAGGGCAAATTTTGAAGAGTATTTAAATAATATTCCCAATAAATAAATGATGAAGGCATGAAATAAAAGGAGAGGCCATCCCCATTATAGGTACGATACTTGGGAGTTTGAATAAGGAAAGGACTTCTTATTTGAGCCAAGTAAGGAAAAGAGGCAACCAGGCCCGAACGAGCTCAAAACCTAAATATTCCCGCGAAAGGAGATAGGAAATTATTTTCCGTTCAGAATGGAGGGGCGGACCATCAAAATCCGAGTCCGTACAAGAATTCTACAGCGATTCTAGGGCGTTAATTAGGGTTTTAGCATGCCAAACCCTAATTTAGACAAAGTCGTTATCCTTCCACGGAACTGAAGCCAGTCGTCATGCTTCCGAGGAAATCAAGATAACTCCACTCCAAGCCACGCAACGCAAGCAGCTCCATTCCAAGCCGACCAATGATGACGGCTCCATTCCAAGCCGACCAATATTGACGGATCCATTCTAAGACGATTCAATGCTGACGGCTCCATTCCGAGCCGATTCAATGCTAATAGCCCCATCCCGAGCCAATACTACACTTACGGCTCCATCCCAAGCCAACAATATGCTGGCGGCTCCGTACCAAGATGTCCGCGCCATTTGCCTTGGCCCCACCATGCCAAGCCGTCTGCACCATGACTTGCCGCGCCAACACCAATAACTCTCCAAGCCAGCATCATGATGTTCCCTAACCCAACCAAAGTGATGCATAGCCAGACTATGCCGACAATCTTCATCTCACCACTCCACGGTCTGCACTACCAGTACAATTCATGCAAGGCCGCCAGCACGGGAAGCACAAACTCTCCTTACCTCTAGAAAAAGGTTAGTCGGACTTTCCTGACCATCTGGCAAGATTTACGTTTCGATTCTGTCCTTGTATGTCACCATCTTATGCTTACCTCGAAATAATGCCTCTGTTTCGAGCTAAACAGGGGACTTAATGTTGATGGTGGTTTTTAGCTTAAGGTTAAAATCGTAAAACCCTAGTCGGACAGTGACATCACATGATTTGAGTAATAATGTCTCCACTGAATGCATTTATTGAACCTTTTAATATGTCTACGAGAAAATTGCCAGGGTACCTTTTTTTTAATACTAATTAGGGTTTCGATAGGCCAAACCCTAATTCCCACTCCACATGTGCCAATGGAAAACCATTCCAGCCACATCTACCGCGCCAAGGCATGCCAATCATGCTAGCCGCATCACTGTGCCAATGGAAAACCATGCCAGCCACGCCTACCGCGCCAAGGCATGCCAACCATGCTAGCCACACCACTGTGACAATGGAAAACCATGCCAGCCACACCTATCGTGCCAAGGCATGCCAACCATGCTAGACGCACCACTGTGCCAATGGAAAACCATGCCAGCCACACCTACCGCACCTAGGCATGCCAATCATGCTATCCAAACCAACCGCACCTTGCCTTGGCACCACATGCCAAACCCTTAGCCCCACATGTACCAATGGCATGCCAAATACCTTGCCGCGCCATACCATGTTGGCCTTCCCCATGCGGCTACCAAAAAAAGTCCTGCAACAATCAACGTCCATCTTTCCATCTAAGATGCAAATCTTAGCCGTCCAAGGTCACCAACCAACGCATGGTAACCTTTGGCCCAATGTCAAAACCCTAGTTTTGGCTACGCCTAAACCACACCAAGGCATGCCGTGCTAGCCACCTTGCCGCGCCATACCGTGATGGCCTTCCACATGCGGCTAACAAAACAAAGGCCTGCAACAATCAACGACCATCTTTCCATCTAAGATGCAAATATTAGCCGTCCAAGGTTTACAAACAATGCATGGTAACCTTTGGCCCAAAACCCTAGTTTTGGCAACGCCGAACCACACCAAGGCATGCCGTTCCATCCACCTTGTCCCCCCATACCATGTTGGCCTTCCCTATGCGGCTACCAAAACCAAGGCGTGTGACGATCAACGCCCACCCTTCCATCCTAGATGCAAATCCTACCCATCCAAGGTTGCCAAACAACGCATGGTAACCTTTGGCCCAAAACACGCTAGCTTCCCAAAACTTGCTAGCTTCCCAAAACACACTAGCTTCTCAAAAATGTTGGCTTCCCAAAAATGCACCAAACATGCCACCGTCCCTCTTGAATTCTTCCTGAGTTTTACTTTCAGGCTATTTTCACCTCCCGAACGAGCTCAAAACCTAAATATTCTCACGAAGGGAGATAGGAAATTCTTTTCCGTACAAAATTGAGAGGCAGACCATCAAAATCCGAGTTCGTACGAGAATTATACATTGATTCTAGTAAAGGGAACTAATTAGGGTTTTAGCATACTAAACCCTAATTTAGACAAAGCCGCAAGCGCTTCCCTTCTAAGTCGCACACTGCTAGTGGCTCCACTCCACGTTAAAACCATGTCGGCCATGCTTTCATGCTGCTGGATACCAAACGAAGGGTTGCAACGATCAACGGCCACCCTTCTGTCTAAGATGCAGATCTTAGCCGTCCAAGGTCACCAGCTAACGCATGGCCACTTTTGGCTCAACGCCAAAATCCTAGCTTGGACATGTTAAAACCACGCCGGCCATGCTTTCATGCTGCCAGCTACCAAAACAAAGGCCTGCAACAATCAATGACTACCTTTCTCTTAAGATGCAAAATCTCGACCGTCGAAGGTCGCCACGCAAGTCTCCCAAGATCAACTTTCCAGACAACAACAAACGTACTACACGTTTTCCATAAAAACATTTGAGACATCAACGCATGTCACAAACTGGGGGATGCTCATTGGGTATTGGTTTGGCGGTTTACAGTGTGCGGCGTACACTACGCCCGTTATAAGAGAGTGTCATAAGGATGAAGCAGTTAGTAAACACAAGGAGTAATGGTGAAACATTTTATTTTATAGAACATCAATTCCAGGCATTACCGGTTACCACCTCCTCCCATTTACTCACCCGTTTTCCATTTCTTAATGAGGCCAGAGTACGTTTTACTTTGACTTGTATAAATATGCATTACCTATTTCCACCGAACAACAAGTTCAGGTAAGGAGCATACAACACTCAAAAAACATTTGCTAGCTTTCCATATGTTAGCTTCCCACTTTCTGATACAAGTCGTAAAACAATTACTCTTCCAGAATTAACTATTCTGGTCTCAACACTTTCTTCGCTTCCCTCCCCAAAACTAACCCTTCTCCTTCACTTTGTGACCGAAGCAAGTATGGAACAACTATTTCTTGGTTTAGGCCGGATTTGTACAGATTGATCTCTTGAATCTAAAGTAATCCCTTGCAATACATTGTTTAGGGTTTAAATTCGTTTCTCACCCACACACCTGAAATTACCGAAATCAGCATAAACCGCTTTCACCCTCAAACAGTTGCAGACCAATAAATCTGAGTCATTTGATAGTATGCCAGATAAGTATGATGGTAGAATGTCTATATGGAAATCTAAGCACTTTAATCAACCTGGTAGAACAGTATTGTGTCAAACTGTTCTTGGTTCTCTATCTACTCATCAAATTTCTGTATTTCCTATGCCAAAAAAAGTAACTGATAGAATGGACTCAATTCAGCGAAACTTTTTCTGGCATAAGGAAAATAATATTAAAGGTATTTATTTTAAAAAAAATGGACTTCTGTCGCTAATTCAAAACATATGGGTGGCCTTAATATAAGACAATATGTTGTCTTTAATATTTCCTTACTAACTAAGTTAGCTTGGAGGCTTGTGCAGAATGAGGAAGCTCTTTGGTTCCAAATATTGAAACATAAATAATTTCCAAACCGTAACCCTTTATCTGATGAAATCAGTGAAAGTGGTAGTTGGATATGGAGAGGTGTTTGTAAAGGGTTAGCCACAGTTAAGAAAAACTATTGTTGGGAGATTTCTTATGGCAAAGATATAGATATTTGGAAGGACATTTGGATTCCTGCCTTAGGTAAACATGTCCCTAGTACAATGGTTTCAGCCAACATAAAATTATTATCCAGCTAATAGATAGTGATACCAAGTCCTGAAACTTAAATACTCTCAATGCTCTCTTTACTCCTAATATTGTTAGCCATATTAGTAGAATAAGAATCCCTAGTATTGGTAAGGACCAAATCAGGTGGACTGGAAATAAAAATAGTATTTTTTCGTAAAATTTGCTTACAATATTTTGTCAAATGAAACTCAGCAAACTAGTAACTCTGCTAATGATAGCTTCCCTTGGAAAATATTTTAGAAGGTGCACCTTTCATCTAAAGTTTTACACCTTTTATGGAAGTGCCTTCATGATTGTTTACTTACTAGGGAGAAAATTGTTAGGTATGTGGATAACAACGAAACTGTTTTCCCTCTTTGGAATGAAAGCATGCAACACTTATTTGTGGACTTTTCTGTTATACACAAGATTTAGTTGCAATGAATTACTTTGCTATAGGTATACTTGGGAGTAACAATCTCAATCAAGGGTTGAAGAACATTTTTAAATCTAACACTTTTTTTGATGAGAATTTGCAGGAAAATTTGAGAGATATCAGTTGTAATCTTTGGTACATATAGAAGATTAGATGTTCAATTATTTTTGATAAAGTTCAATTTAGACCAACTGAATTTGTTATTTCAGTGAAACATTTTATCACTGAAGTTGAAAATACAGTCACACCAAAAATTTCTGAGGTGGTTACCAATGGGATTGGTATCTGCTATCCACCGGAAGGTATAGACATAAAACTAAATTTTGATGTTAGTTTCATAAACAAGCTTCAACCTATTGGTATTGGACTAATTCTGAGGAATGTTGCAGGTCAATCCATTGGATCCAAATGAATGCAATCTGTTGGGACAAATGAAGAATATGGAGAAGCTTTAACTGCATTGGAGGCAGCTAAACGGGCTAAAAAAAGGGAATTGAAGACCCGCACCTAGAGTGAGATAACATGAATGTAGTAGCATCTATTAATGGTGAAATTGTAAGAATAAGCTGGACAACGAATAGTGTGGTCCAGGAATGTCGCAATTTTCTTGGTAGTTTTAATACTTGGAAGTGCACTCATGTCAAAAGATATGCAAATGCAGTAGTTGATAAATTGGAAAAATATGCTAGAGTAAATCCAATGTATGAGTGGCAGTCCACACCACTAAACTTCATTGAAGTTTCTATGGAAAACAACTCTGTAATTTAATCAGTTATTTTTCTTATAAAAAAAAAGTTTGTTATGGATAATGAGATCATTATCTTCTCTTACATTAACCATGACATAATTATCAAGATCATGATTATCCCTTTAGATAAGGTGGGATCATTATCACCTCGTCCACCTTTTTAAAGAGAGACAAAAGAACATTATGAGTTGGATATTTGGTTGTTAGAAGATGTGGGATATTCCTCTCTTTGTTCACAAGATTCCATGCAAACTTTATCCAAAATAAAAATACCCTTATGAAAACCACCATCCTATTGTGAAAAGGTATTTCGAGAATTTATGTCATCATTCTTACTTGTAGGTGCCAAAATATGAGAATTGAAAGTAAATTTATGACCATAAGACCACTTATAATTATCATGGCCAAAACGGTAAGCTCATTGTCAGTCTGAGAAATCCTTCTCTTGGTGCATTCAGAAGTACCCGACCCAATAATCCGGATAATATTAACACCTGAAACTACTGGAATATTAGAATTCAAATTTGAGGAAAGTCTTTTCTTTTGATCAAAAGATTCAATCAACAAATTATACTCCTTCATTGTCGCCTTATATTGGGTAAGAAATCGAAATCCCATTCAATTAAAACGGCACATCGTTATCCTTCATCTTCAACCTGTAAAACCGCATGAAATGTCGAGAAGGATCCTTTGACTGCAATTCTAAAAAATAAAATAAAATAACATTTTTTTAGATTCAATGTACTTGTTGCAACTTCTGCAAATCCACCCATCGAATCCTCAATGGCTTTAAACAAATTATAATTCCAAAGTTTTCTTAGGATTCCCCTGATTTTTATCCATTTAATCAATTTACTCATGTTTTGAGAGCGGGTCATATACTAATTTTATTACTAAATATACTTAAATGTATGGGTGGGTGGTTAAAGATTAGCCGTTCAAGTGAATTTTTTTCTCAAGCCGCTGATGTTCAGTTTCTTAGTCTATTTTCTTCATTATCTCGTGGTGAAAAAAACACTCTTTAACCTGGTCATTCCACCGCCCTTGTTAGAAATTCCAAGTCAGGACGTAGATGTATCCACCTTAACCTTCTACATCTTTTTGGTTTAGGTATATACGTAAATTGACCACAGATCACCAATTTCAGATTAATAAAAAGGTTTTACCTGAATGCCACCCACACTTTTCCTAAATACCACCCATGGTGTTAAAACATGATAATTGTAGACCTAATCTAAAGTGGGTGATTAAAACACATCTTCTCTTACAATCCCGTAACACCATTATGTCTACCAAAAAAAAAAAAAACTACCACCTATAATAGTCGTGGTGGCTGCCACCACCACCTTCAATCTAAGATCATTAAGATCTTAATCTAAGCGATTTTAGTTTTGGAGATAAGGAGAGGTTTTTAATTATTTTATGTTATTTAGATAGATTAGGTTTCAATTTCTAACAGAGACATATTGAGTTTTGGTTTCAATAGATTAGGTTATAATTTCGAAAAACTATTTTGCAGATTCCACGATCAGTTCAAATTCATTATAGGAACAGATGTTAATGATTTTCCTGATGTCGTATTATATGGTATTTTATTGAAAATTTAAAACTAAAGTCCATACAAATGTTAATTATATGCAGTAACGAGGGATGGTGGTGGTGCAATGGCTGTTGTTAGTGGTAATGGTAATAATGGCATTTTTGTACCGGAGAAGAAGGTGAGTTACCGTTACCTACTGTTGATTAGGTTCACAATTATTAAGTTTTTAGATTGTGGGTGGTATTTAGGAAAAGTGTGGGTGGCATTTAGGTAAAACCAATAAAAATGATAAACGAGCTATATCACGATTTGCATTTAGAAAACAGGTGAACAAACTTGATAAGTGAACCTTTTGGTTAGGGGTGTGCAAAAAAACCGGAACCGCGGTTTTCACCCGCAACCGTCCGCAAAATTGCGGGTGAAAACCAATCCGCAAGAGTCTATGGACCGGACACGGTTGAGTTTTCAAATCCGCAAGGTTTAGCGGTTTGGTTACGGTTGGATTCGTAGAACCGCGGTTTTAACCGCACCGTAGGGTAGTAAAGGCCTTAACTTCCCTATCTAGTTCCGTGGGATTGTTTAGCCACAAGTTTGGGTTTTATATATAAACTGATGTACTCTTGATTTGTTTTGAGAAAGGGTCTTTGTAAATGCACCCCACGTGAACTAATTCTGTCTCAGTGCTTGAGTCTTCATCTCCTACTGTTGGAACATTTAGCATGACGAGAAAATCCCTCTCTTCATTTTCATACAAATCTCCAACATCAAAGAAGCCAGTTTGATTCATATCTGTTAGACGCATTGAATAACTACCTGCATTAAGTGGGCCAAGACATATATCGGGATGCACACACTGGACATGTACCTGAACATCCTGCAAAACAACACTAAGAAGTCCACCGATGCACCGATGCACTGAGCAAAAGCATCTTGTATGAACCTTTCAGCTTCAACGAAAGAAAATGTGCCCCTTTTTTTTTCCTGAGTAAATCCGCGGTTGATCCGCCACCGGACCGTATCATCCGCTGATCCGCGGATGAAAAAACCGCAGGTGATTAGACCAGACACGGTTTGATTTTCCAAAACCGCAACTTTTACGGTTTGGTTGCGGGTGACCCCTAATCCGCAACCGTCCAACCGTTGCACACCCCTACTTTTGGTGATCAAAATGGGGTTGGGCTTTGTATATCCAACTGTCAAACTTTTCGGTTTTCTTCCGTTTTATTTAGTTTCCCCGGCCCTAGTTATTTTTGAAGGAGTATTTTTTTCTGAGTTGTCCAAGGTACCCCTTAAAAGACTAAATTAAAAAAATATTACGAGAAAAAAGAAAACGGAGAGAAGAAATTCTCAACCAAACACTCCCTTTCTCTCTCCTCCTCTTCCATTCCATCGTCTGAAACCCTAATTTTCAACAATCAATCCAATTTCTCTTCTTTTAATCCAAAACATTGAATGAATATAGAGATTCAGCAACAATTTCTGAGTTGTTATTCTGATTTCTAGATCGATTTTGGGGATTTTTCTTAGGGTTTGATTTTGTTTTAGATCGAGAAGAAGAAGAAGAAACGATGCCATCTCATGCAGATCTAGATCATCAGATCGAACATTTAATGGAATGTAAACCATTACCTGAAGCAGAAGTAAAAGGTTTATGTGAACAAGCAAGAACAATTCTTGTTGAAGAATGGAACGTACAACCTGTCAAGTGTCCAGTTACTGTTTGTGGTGATATTCATGGTCAATTTCATGATTTAATTGAGTTGTTTCGGATCGGTGGTAATGCTCCTGATACTAATTATCTCTTTATGGGAGATTACGTAGGTCAGTCAGTTTTTTCCTTCTTCTTTTTGGTTTCTTCGTCTTTAATTTTGTTGTTAGGATGGATAGAACGATTTAAAATAGATGCCCTAGTAGTAATGTTTTCGATTGAAGAAACTGAAATGGTAAAAAGCCGGGAATGAGCTGGAATTCATCTGAATTTTTTGATTGAATTTGGATTTTCTGTTGTGTAAAGATCTGCTATGACAATTTATGATGTTTCATGGTTTATATATCAGTCAATTCCACTCTATTGTTTATCCGGTTTAGGATTATTACAATTTTTTCGTGGAAAGGAACTTGTATTGACTTATGTGTCATTTCTAGGAAGATTATTGTTGTCTTTGTGTAATTAGCTAATGATTATAGGGTATGTAAGCGTTTGGTTAGTTTTTCATGGTAGATTGAAGAACGGAGAAATGAACTTGTCACGTGTCATCAGTATTTTGAGAGAGATGTAACTTTAGTTCAATTTTTTTTTCTTTTTCTTGCTTTTTCACTTCCTTGTCGATTTCGTGCTAAATAGCATGGTCATAGATTCTGTGTTGTTTTTAACAATGTGCTGGAAAATTGGTACCTTAAAAAGCAGCTATCCTCTGATGAGATGACCACAATTTTGAGGTATAGGTCAAGTGTTATGTATTGTAGCTGTGTCATTATCCAGAAACAGTATTAGTAATGTAAAAAAGTTAGTTTTCGGTCACAATCAACATGTACTTTTTGAAATAAAAAACACTTCTTTAATTGTAGAACTTAACCACTATGTATAAACACCTATAGTGGCCATTGAGTAGTTCCTCTTGTCAAATGGATCTGATGCTTTACGTGATTTCATGGCTTATGTGGAGAGTCTATAGAGTCTATTGGCCAAGTTCGTGTAGACTGTTGTAGCTTTTGATTAGTTCATGGTAGTAGATGGAAGAATGGAGAAATGAGCTTGTCACGTGTCATCAGTATCTCCGTTTGTGTATCAAGAGAGATGTAGTTTAGTTAAGTTTTTTCTTTTTCTTGCTTTTTCCACTTCCTTGTCGATTTCGGACTCTGGTTAGCATGGTCATATTCTGTGTTGTCTTTAACATTGTGTTGGAAAATTGGAACCTTAAAAAGCATCTATCCTCAGACGACGACAAGTTTGAGGTATTGGTCAAGTATTATATATTATATATAGCCCTGTGTCACTATCCAGAAACAGTGTTCGTAATGTAAAAAAGTTAGTTTTTCTTTGGTCACAACCTACATGTACTTTTTGAGATAAAAAATGCTTCTTTAATTGTAGAACTTAACCACTATGTATAAACACCACTAGTGGCCATTGAGTAGTTCCTCTTATCAAATGGATCTGATATTTTTTATCAACATTCAACGTGATTTCATGGCTTGTCTGGAGATTGTATAGAGTCTATTGGCCAAGTTTGTGTGGACTGTTCTGTTGATTTATCTAGAAATTTGGTGCTGCGTTTGTTGGTCCTTGTCATGGAAACCAGGATACCTAGTATTCATATGCAGGGGAGAAATTACATTAGGCCGACTTCATAAGTTTATGAGCATACATATTCTTGGGGTAGTTTAGCTGGCAATTAGAACCTCTTTCTTACTATCCGTTTTAAGATGACCTGGGAATGCAATTGCATCTTAGAAGGCGTCCGATTCTCATAAGCAGATTTATTTTTCTTACTCTTATAAGCTGAGGTTTTCACCCAATCTAATTGTTATCTCTTTTATTTGGTTTCTGCTGTTTTTGCAGATCGTGGTTACTACTCTGTAGAGACTGTCACACTTTTGGTAGCCTTGAAAGTTCGTTATAGAGATAGAATTACAATCTTAAGAGGGAATCACGAGAGTCGGCAAATTACTCAAGTGTAAGTCATACTTTCATCTTTTGTTTTTTTTACCTTTCCTGAACTTATTGTCTGGATCGCTGGAGTTGGAGGGGCAAAAGACAAATGCATGTGTTATTGCTTATTGATGATATTGATTTGCCCCTGCCAGTCTCCGTTGGTAGAATGTTTTCCCATCTCTTAAATCCAGGTAGTACTAAATCTCAAGAATGTAGCAAACTCTATAGCCAAGTATTCGACTAGTTTAACAGTCGTAGAAGACTGAAACACTCAACACCAAATTGGATTATTAAGGGTATCCAAGCAGACTTATTTGTTTCTTGAGCTTTCATTTAATATATGATCTTTCTTTAAATAAATAAATATTAAAGCTCAAAAGATATCTTAACACAAGTATGGTTCACATAATATCGGTCATGTAGGATTATTTTTCTCCAGGGATGTTTTCCTCTCTGTTTGTATGTTCTCATGTTATACTGCTCTCGAGTATACAGAGTATTGAGGAGAATTTATCATAATAAGAGATAGGTACTTCATTAAGATTTTCTAGATGTTATATGTTTTGTCTTCTTTCTTGTTTATAAATTTGGAAAGCCAGCAGTAAAACTAAACCTAATATACGCTCCCTACTCGCTTCTCGAGTTTCTTTTTTTGAAAATGTTACGATTCTCCCGTTCCCGCTCTTGGCTACTAAGGGTTTGTCTTTGTCCGGGGATGTTTTCCTCTCAGTTTGTATGTTCTCATTTGATACTGCTCTTGATTACACAGTGTGTTGAGAATAATTTATCATAATAAGCTGGTTTCATTTAGTTTTCTTCTATCGAGATTCATTTTGTCCGCGTTAACCTCTCCTTTGGTTTGTTTATAGGATATATTGTCCTGGGATGTTTTCCTCTCAACTTGTATGTTCTCATGTGATACTGCTCTTGATTATACAGTGTGTTGAGAAGGATTTATCATAATAAGCTGGTTTATGTTAGAATTAGAATTTATCATCTTCATCGTGAACCGCTTCTTTGGTTGGTTTTATTCACGTTAACCTCTTCTTTTGTTTGTTTAAGGTTTCGTTTATAAAATTTAAGTAGTACTAAAGCTCACAGGATATATTAATGGTTCCAAAAATATCAGTCATGTAGGGTTATTCGTTGTCCATGGATGTTTTCCACTCAGCTTGTACGTTTTCATCTCATACGGCTCGAGTATATAGAGAAGTATTTATCAGAATAAGCTGGCTTATGTTAGATTTAGAGCTTGGAATATGTTTGTTGATCTGGGAAATACTGGTGTCATATTAAAGTCTCATTGTCATCTTCAACCGCTTCTTCGGTTTGTTTTAGGTTTCGATTTTTCTTCTATTGAGATTCATTTTGTCCGTGTTAAGACGTTAATCACTTCTTTGGTTTGTTTTAGGATTCCTTTATAAATTCACCACCTGTATGGTTCCCAAAATACCAGTCATGTAGGATTATTCTGTCCGGGGATGTTTTCCACTCAGTTTGTATGTTCCTCATGTTGTTCTGCTCTTGAATCTTGGTGTGTTGAGAAGAATTTATCAGAATAAGCTGGTTTATGTTAGATTTAGAGCTTGGAGTCTATTTCTTGATTCGAGAAAATACTGGTGTCATCTCAAAATGTCATTGCCATCGTGAACCACTTCTTTGGTTGATTTTAGGATTCTTTTATGTTTCTTCTATTGAGATTTGTTTCGCATTTTTTATTGTGTTTGTATTTAGTTTCTTAAGTATACAGAATGCTAGTTTGAAGAAACCTTTCTTGTTTCCGAGGAAACTGGGTGTGTTGTTATCTATCTAGCATTTTATGGACAAGGCATTAAGTTATGGGCCTTTGAGAGGGTTTCGTGATCTTGGCATATTTAATGTTTCTATTCATCAACTTATTCACTCAATGGTTATCATAGTTGCTAACTTTGTGGGTTATGATTTCAGTTATGGATTCTACGATGAATGTTTGAGAAAATACGGGAATGCAAATGTCTGGAAGTATTTCACTGATCTTTTTGATTATCTACCTCTTACTGCTCTTATTGAGAATCAGGTTGGTGTTTTCGTTAGGCAGATCTTTTCATCCAGTTATCAGCATTTGAGTTCTGACAAACATCTGGCGAATTTTGTAGGTTTTCTGTTTGCACGGTGGACTGTCTCCTTCCTTGGATACATTGGATAATATCCGTGCATTGGACCGTATACAGGAGGTGTGCTTGTAGTTCTTCATTTCTACCTTACTGTCTCTCTACCTTGCACAATATCATGAAGCTTGGTGGTTATGTTTGTTTCCTTTCTGGTTGGAGTGTAGGTTCCACATGAAGGACCAATGTGCGACCTCCTGTGGTCTGACCCAGATGACCGCTGTGGATGGGGTATTTCTCCTCGTGGAGCCGGCTACACATTCGGACAGGATATTGCTGCTCAATTCAACCATACCAATGGACTCACCCTCATTGCGAGAGCACATCAGCTTGTAATGGAAGGTTACAATTGGTCCCAGGTGGGTAAATCTAGATTGTTTTGTAATTTGATGAAAGTTTATCTTGAATTTCTACCCAGGTACGTTTTGGGGCACCACAAAAGTATTTTTAAATTTTCATATGAAAACTTTGTAGGAGAAAAATGTGGTGACTGTATTCAGTGCGCCAAACTATTGTTATCGCTGTGGAAATATGGCGGCAATACTCGAGATTGGAGAGAACATGGATCAGAATTTTCTTCGATTTGATCCTGCACCTCGGCAGATTGAACCAGATACAACACGCAAAACCCCAGACTATTTTTTGTAATTTCAGTATCTTTGGTGCCGCTTGTTGGTAATGCTTCTTCTTATGTGTTGCTGATTATTTGTAGATGTGTCTTAGCAAAGAAGGGTTTTTGTGTTAAATGGACAGAGATACTGAGAGATGATTATCTTCATTCTTCCATTCGGAGATCTGATTCTGCTGCTGCTATTCTTGTTTGTATGCTGCTATGCTTAGTGGTTAATGGAACAGACTTTAAAATCATTTTTGCTGGGCATTTTGTTTGTATTTCTAAGAAAGGAAGCAGCAATAACAACATAATTCTTGTTACTATAGTTGTGTAATGCAAAGAAAACTTTCCGTATAGTTATACTTTCAGCTCTCTTAGGTAATGTGCAACACTATTGATTTCATAAAGCTTTATTTGGATTGGTCAGAGTAAGCTTTGCTTCAACTCTAGATCAATGTTTACATGAAATATTGTACACAATGATAAGCTGGAAGAGATTATTTGGACTCTGTTCCAGTATAAAACTTCTGAATTATGCCTAAAGCCAACAAATTCCAGAGGGAGGAATTTTAACAAAGATTTGTTTTCTTTCTTTCAGAACAAATAGGCCCTTGTAGTAGTCTAGTTTAGTAGTTATAGATATGGTGCGAGGTTCTTAGACTTGTGGTTCGAGCCCTATGGTGGACTGGCCGCTATGTATCTGAAGTTATTTTGGTTGCTTCCTAGGGTAAGAGACCTTTTGACTTTAACTAATCAAGGTTGAAGCTCTTATACAATACAGACGGGGTTGTTCTTCATGCTTTTAGACTATGAAAGATCAGTTAAATTTTTTATATTACACTGAAGTGAAAAAAAGATCAATTAGATTTTTTATATTACACTGAAGTGAAAAATTGGATCAGGTAAGAATACAAGGGGGGGTAAACTGCTGAAAACTCTAACAAACAATGTCTTGACGACCAAAGAAAAAACTAAATGAAAAAAATGACACAACCATCAAGAAACTACAATATCTCCAAGGGCCTCCTCTCTCTTTGTCGAAGCTCCTTCAAATGTTGAGCTATTTCCTTGAGAAGTCTTGTCCCTTCATTGCTTCTCTTTAGTGATTGAACAATATGCGTTAAGAATTCTTCATCTCTCTCGAGAGCCTCGAGTTTCTCATTTACATCAGATATTTCTTTGCTTATGCTGGTGTTACCCATATATCCTGCCATGACAAACAGCATTAAGTTTTTTCTTTCATGGTAAGAACAGAAAGAAAATTCTAATAAAATTACAATGCCTCACCTTTATCTTCCTCCTCAATAAGTTCCGAGCTACGCGTTTCCTCCAACGCTTTCAGCCTATCGAGAAGGTAACTCTTCTCATTCTTAAGATCTGCTTTCAGTTGTTCGGCCGATGTTGTTAGCCCGTTGCTCAAATCTTGGTAATCATCCCCCTCAAGTCTCTCTTCACACTCCTCCAACCTTTCTCTGTAACTCTCTAGCTCCAATTCTAAACTTTTAATTTCTTCCTCTCTCCTGTTCAGCTGTTCTTTCATTTCTTGCAAAGCTTGGTTGTCGTATTCTGCTTGCTCCTCCATCATTCTCTGGTATTGTAATGCTTCCATTTCAATTGCTGCCTTATCCGCTTGAAGCCGAGTGATCATAGCCATTGCTTGGTTGGCTGCCACTGCAGAAGCATTTCTTTCTTCATCTAATTCCATGTATAAAGCTATAAGTGACTTCCTATCGAAACGAACTTGTCTCTTCAAGTTATGCAGGATGCTGTCACCATCTACATTTCCTTCTGAAGTCTCGTCAGTTTTTTCGGCAGAAAATCTCCTTGGAAGCCTTGCAAGCCATCTGGGGCTTGCTGTAGCTGAACCTGTTGGAGTGAATAGTCTGTTTGTAATAAAACTTGATGTCTTAACTTCCTCATTATCCTCGCATTCTGTCAGCAATGGCACCGTAGTAGCTTTCATATCCTCGCGACCTGTTTTCACAAAATGCATTTGCATCACTACATGATTTCATCGAAACACACGGCAATAATAGGACTGCGTATAATGTTAGTATTTCTGAAAACTCACTTTGATTTTCCTGAAGTAATAACAGCGAGCCTTCGTCATCCTCTGGAATCTCCAGATCATTGTCTGGAGAGAATTTGAGCTCAGCATATCTTATGTGCGGCAGATCAAGGTCACGCGATTCCTCCTTTCTCGTCGTGTCTTGCACTGCTGCACGCGGAGATGGAGTCGGAGCTTGAGGAACTACAGCAGCATCACCTCTACTCATTGTCAGACTCCGAACTAATGCTTGCTGAAAAGTTGGCTTAACTCTCAGAGGCTCTCCGCAACAAGAACACCGGTGTATTAGACTCTTCTCAACCTGCAAAATATCCTCGTCTTCCTCAGATTTATGATCGTCAGCGGGGCCTTCAAGATCAGCCCCTAAAATGCCTACCAGGGATTTGTAAGGATCACAATTTGGTTTATTTTCTGTGGCAAATGAAAGAAGGCATGCCTCACACATCTGCTGAATATCCGATAATCTTTTATGAACATGGCAAAATGCCTTGGATGAAACATCCCTCCTATGTGATTCACAGATGGAGTCGTTGTAGTAAAAATCAGGATTCCGGCGTACAAGAACGTGATCAACTCTCGTGCAAAGCAAACATGGGATTTGCAAATCAAAGAAACGGGCAAATTCATTTGCGGCGAACGCAATCAAGCCATCGATAAACAGGATAGCTATCAATATCCATTCCAATATAGCATTGACCAGAAAATACACAACTTTTCCAAATTTTTGTTCAACAAGTTCCTTGAATGTTCTCTTCTTCGCCATGACACCGGATTTCACACCGGAATCTGAAATAGACATTATTATAGACGCAGGCAGAAGACGGAAAGCTAAGCTAGATCTCTTCCTTTTCTTTGCTTCTTTTCTTTGTTTCTCTTGAAATGTATACAAGTCTGAAGAAGCTTCGAGGCTGTGAAATGTTAACAGGATTAAACTAGAAGATCATGACCTACAGGTTGAAGAAACAACCGAGATCATGACCCGCCAGAGAGAAAAACTGCAAAGGATAGACAGAAAAACACAGAAAGAAAAGATAAAAATTGAGAGAGAGAGGAGAAATGAAATTTTCCTTGTCCTCTTCATGTTAAAAGTTATGGTTTTGTGACCATTGGTTATTAATAGAAAATGGCCATAATTGTGTTTAAGGATTGGGTTTGTCTCAACCATTAACTGAAATAACCGTTTCTTGTTCCATAGAATATATGACATATGCTAGGTTATGTGGACTATGAATTGACATGGTCATTCACATTTTTATGACGCAAGGCTGCCAACTGATGTGATCAGCAGAGGAAAAGTGAGCTAGAAGTGCAAGGCCCAAGATGAAGGCCAAGGTTGACAAAAATATCCTTCCAGATTCATTCTTCTAGTCCCTTTCAGAATCAAGCTCTATATGCGCAGTCTTTTTCGAACAAACTATACTTTTGTAAGTTGAAACTCAGCTGCTGCAAGTCTCATGATTGGAGCAGTACATTTGCGGACATGTAAGGTGATAAGCATCCTGGAACCTGTCAAATATCTTGTAGTTAAAAGAACTGCAGATTATGTGCCATATGAAAAAAGAAGACAAGGAAATAGAAACACAGGCAATTAAGAGAAAAATGAAGACAATGAAATAACACATGCTATCTCATATGAAAACTGAGCTCAGAGGCTTGATAAATTGAAGTTTTAAACTAACTAGGTACATCAAATATCTACTAATGTGTGAGTTATTCACACTAGGAGGTTCGGACTCATTTCCTGGTTTATGGCTTTCTGATTGAACAATAGGTAACAGTGAGTATAGATGATGCACTGTACAGTAAACGATATACAAAGATAACTTCGAACACGCCGTACAAATAAAAGAGCATTTCGTGGTAGGATTATTTACCTGTAATAGACGAGTAGGAATCTGTAGGAGTCCCTGCAGAAAGAGATCTACTTTCTCTAAAATGCTCAGTGGAACAGGTGTAAGAACATAGAATATACCTTTTGAGACATCAATGCCTCTCACAATACCTGATTTTAAAGCAAGTGGGGATCAGAAAATCAAACCTGGGACAAATACTTAACACTAGTATACTACAGCCTCCAAAATGATATAGAACAATTTAGCTTTCAGAAACAAAACGGTACAATCATTGATGAATATTAAAAATTAGTAGCCAGGAGTAGGTTTCCACGAACAACACCTAAGAGAATTAATAGCAGATTACTCCAAGCAAAAGAACACAAATGACTCGAAAGTTGAGTTAAATCCAGAGCGCCATCAAAAGTGTCGAACGAAGTTAATAAGCACCATCAATGGCGTTATTTATAAGGTGTTGTCCTATTTCATACATAATTTCCTATCATAACTCAATCTTCGTATGTAACAATCATGTTCCCGATAAAACTTAAGCACCTGGAGAACAGTAATAACTTGTAAGCTAGTGAGCATTACTTACAGAATACTGTTCAGTTTCAAAAGTACTTTCTCAGTCTAACAGTATAGTACTCTACAACTGATTTGAGAAGCGTTTTAAAGCCTTGAACATTGGTCTACCCTAGATATATTGCTCATTTGCTCCCACACACAAAACCAAAATATTTTCATCTCATACTCCTTAAGCATAAGCATTTCCCAATAGTTTTTACAGAAGGACATATTCATCATCATGTATCTTATTTTAGAAGCCTTATCTTTTCTCAGGTAATTGTTACCTATTGGAATTGTCTCCTGATTTCTTTAAACGGATTTCTAAATGTGCATACAACTAACCTTTTTTTTTCTTACAGAGGAATTAAGGTATCAATCAAAGAAGTAACAGGTATAGCAAGTATCCACCAAAGAAGCAAGGAAAAGAAGATGAAAATTAACAAGTCGCTCAAGATAGAACTTACCAAGACCAACGCACCAAGGGGTCTCATGTTCAGAGTCGGAAGACTTTGCTGAACTAACCGCCAGGCCGACAATACTTCCATTCAAAGCGTAGAAGATTTCACTGCTTGACACCTAGAAAGAGTTTACGCCAATGTTGTTATATAACACATGAAAGGGGCACAACTGAGGAACAGTATATACCACGTCTGAAATATTTGATAACAGTCTTTTATGTGTTTCTCAAAGTACAAACATTCAATTCGCAGTGTCGCAGAAGAGATTTATTTTTTTTGCACGGAAAAGTTCAAAGTAATTAAGAGACATACTAAAACAAAGACGTCAGTTGACATGTAAACCACAAGAAGTGTTTCAGTTCTGTCAAAATGCTTAACCTGGCAATGCAGATGTTTGACTTTGATTTTCGATATAGGCACCACATAAGGACGATGAGCAGTCAAGGCCTGAGCAAGTTCCTTGAAGGTGTCAACACTGAAGTCACTTGGAAAGCATTGCCTAAAGTAAGCAAAGATCTTCAGGTCCCTTATCAGCGATGCATCCTTTCGTATTGTCACTCTACAAGAGCCAATATACCAATTCCAATCACACAATATCAGATACAACCCAATCAACATAGAAACACATACACGTTTAATAGTAGAACAAGGTCTTGTATGACTTACGATCTATTATAGGCATCTCGGCGTGCTGAAGCAATTTCAATTAGACTAACTGACAGTTCTTGTTCCTCCTCTAACCAAAATGCTCCAGCTGGGAGGTTCTTACTCTCAGTAGATATGCGTACTTGAACCATATGAGTGGGAGCAATGTATCTCAACATCTCCACCAATGCATCATACCCATTTCCTGGAATACAAAAAGAAAGAAGGAAAATTTCAAGGCCTAAACAATTGCACATGTCCATTACAAGTCAGGTAGATATGGAAGGTAATCAACACTTGCAATTGTAACATATAAATACTGCTCGAGCATACCTTTCACCCATCCAGGTGTATTGATGACAAGAGGCACCTCAGGTTTCACTCTCTTTTGACCCTCTTTAGGTGCATAAAACTCCTTCCGGAAGTAATCATACAGAGAGAAGACATTGTTCAAATAGGTTCTTGGATCCCTTTTTGAAGAAGTATCGCCATAGAAAATTGACCTGAGAGAAAGAACAAGTAAAATCAGAAAGTAGCAGTTCATTTGCCAAGTTACTCCATAGAATTGATATTCTGATCATGCTTGGCAAGGCATTCAAGACATCCATTTCGCAATATGAAAAACGAAAAATATGTGTAACATTTATCGGAAATAATTCAGGTACACTTTGCGCCAAACCCCATAATGTATTACTGTGAGATCAATAGCGCTGCACATGAGTTCACAATCTTTATGTTTTATTTCTTTTGTTGTTGACCTGCTGTTTGAGAGGTGGTAAGCAACTATTCTTCTACTGGTATTGTTATCATTCATTTGAGAGGTGGTAAGCAATGATTCTTCTACTGTTCTGATATCTGATAACTCCTACAGGACTTGGCATGCATAATAAGTAACCACCACAAAATATGAAAGTGGGACATATTCGTACGTCACATTGATCTCGAATCAATTTACAGGTTCTTTCCCAATGCGTAGGCATTGTAATGTTAAATATTGCATCTCCCTTGAAATATCAGCATACTCTTAAACCAAAACAAGACAGTCTCATAACAAATCCTAGAACACGTTGCAAAGAACAACTCAATCTTTTGCGAAACTCACAAGTTCTTGCCCTCTAAAGTAAATGGACTGCAGATGGATTTCTTATCTCTAATTAGGTAACTAAAAATCAATATATCAAACAAATGAAGCTAAATAGATATCAGGAGTGTATTGCATACCTCTCTGGCGTTTTAAGACACGGGATTGTCAAATCTGGAGAACAGACACAAACATAAACTGATCAAAAACAAATCAAAAAATCGCACAGTAGTTCACAAAGTTGAAAGAAACAAATACCTGGTGTTTGCTTCTCAATGATTGTAAGTGCTAGACAACCAGGAGGAGTAAACTCTGGTTGCCCTACATCAGTATCCAAATAAGCTACCTTATCGTACCTAAATCACCCCCAAAAAAAAGAAAAAGCCATGATTACTCTTTCATATCCGAAAAAACTATAAATTAAGCAATTGAACAAACCCATTACTCATTAGGATGAAATACAAGAGAAAAATAAAAACTTCACATAAACCCATTACTCAAACAAATTTTTACATAAACCCCATTACTCTTTAGTACTCAAATATACCAAAAAGACAACATTTTGACATCAACCCATTATTGATTAGTAGGAAATATGAGAGACAAATAAGATTTTCAGTAGTTAAAGCTGGTATCTACCTTTTGTCCTGCAAGAGAGTATTGAGAAGAATACGAGAGAATGTAGTTTTTCCACTGTTTTTAGGGCCACATATCAAAGTAATAGGAGGAGAAGGTAGTAATTGATCATGAGCTATTGATTCTGCAGCTTGTGTCCATTCAGCTGGTATTATTATCTCTGGAGATGCTGTCTCAACTTCTTCCCCCATCTTGAGCTATTTGATTCTACTAGATTACCGCGCGCGGAGGGGGACCGACCGAAGAGAAAGAAATACACAACTAAAAACCAACACAAGTGATATCACCTGCGAAAAATTGAATAATAAGAAACACAAAATAGTACCTATTTAAAAATGAAGAACGGAGAAAATACCTCGCATAATCAGTTCTATAATGCTGATTTTAGGTGTCTTTTGGTTGCCTAATCTAGTCATAGAACACAAAATGCTGCTATTGCAATTGTTGCTTGTATTGGGTTTTCCTAAGATATGTACCGAGTACAAGAGAAACTCACTTGCATACAATTAATTGGAAAGAGGAGTTTGTAGTCCTGTAACATCCTATGCTACCAAATGTTTAAACACAAACTTGTCCTTCTAGACAAACAAAATAAAAAAGATCACAGTGTGAGGATTTTAGGTCTGTGAGATAATCAACGCTAATATCTCAAAACTGTAATTCCTTGTTCCTTGTTCTGATCTACGTGGGAGATGTGATTAGAAGACAACTTAATATAATTAAATCCAAAGTATAACAAGTTCTAAAAAGTAAAACTTCTTACAGAAAGACTAGTCTTGGCAGAGATATTATTTCAGATGGAATTGGACCAGAGAAACTGCATCCAACCAGGATCCTGAGATTCAAATAAAACAATGCTGTAAGTAATAGTCTAATATAACAAATAACTGAATAAGGCAACCACTGTACTAAAGCTTTACACTCTCACAAATTCGCCGGCTTCTTCAAACTCCCAATTGATGGTGGTAGGGGCCCGTCAGTCCTGTGTTGTATGACAAATCCCTGAATGTAATTTTGAGAATCAGATAAGATGCTTTACCGTCATTCAAATAAAACCAATAAGATGCACTGGGTATAGATAATGAAATTGCAGCAAAGATCTGTTCTGTATCTTTTAATACTGAACAGGGGCGGTTAACCTCCAAGCGTTTCGGCACAGAGAAACACTTGAAAAGAAGATCTGAATTCAACATTAAACAGCAGTGGCATGAATAGTAAATGCAATGTATGAATTCAACTCTCTTATCATAATCTCGTTGGCCATTTCACCACCATAGTAACCAATATTATTCTCTTGTTTCAATTTAAACGATGATACTCTTGAAATGGTAAACAACGAACAGAATCCACAGCTAAAAATCATAAAATAATAAGTTGATTTCATCATACCAACAGTAGCTCAAGTAAACAAAAGGGGTTTTTGTTTATGTAGCTTTAAATTCTAGCACTAGTAAGTCAAATAATAGAGATCCACTTCTGTTTGGTAAATGCTAATTAAGAGTTTAAGACTGCATCAGTGCTAATTAACTGAATCGTTGTCTACAAAAGCATCCTATCCTCTAGCTTTGCAGGGTAAAGAGGAACAGAAATAGGTAAAGGACGGTAAAGCAAAGTAAAAGAAAATGCACCTGATATTTAGTCAAGCATCTCCTAATAGCGCGAGTCTTCTTGGTCTTGTTTGCATCTTCCAAGTGCAGACTTCTACTTCTGAGAAATCACAGCAAGCACTTGTACAATTAATAGCCTAACCACCTTGCTGCATCCAAACATATAACAGCCAAGTTATTTCACCCATCTTCCATTCTGTCTGTGTATAGAGGTTCCTATGTGTAATGAGCTTCAATAAACCATAAATACAGAAATTATTATGCGGACCCATTACTATAAAACCGCATCTAAATAAAACCCACTAATAAAAATCCCATTAGGATCCTTAAACTCCAACAAATTTCAAGGCACTTCTATATGGCATTTTGTCAAATAGTTGTTGAGCATTGTACGAAAATGTATGTTTCTCAAAATAGGTCGGATAAATTATAACCTATAATGCATATCAGTAAACATTAGTTCACCAATCATGATTTTTATATGGATAAGCTATGCAAACAAACTATACATGATCATCTCTATAATTACAGGTGGTTTTAGGTAAGATACACAAAAGATCGAAGTATAGACACAATTGAAGATGGAGGTTAGATAAACGAAGTTTTAAAGATGAAGAGCCCATACCAAAAAAAGTTTGTAGCCTACTTGTATCACTGAAATTCGGAAGGAGGAAGAATTCTGTAAATTTTGAAACAAAATTGTTATATCCGTCTGATGTTATATCGGTCGTCCAACTATGCGGCTTCAGTGTTTTGCCTGCTTTAACCTACTCCCTCGTTTTTTGGCTGGACGAATTTGGGCATGAAGATAGGTGAATGTTTTTGTTAGGGTTCGACGGCAATAAAGGGTAATTTAGTCATTTACTCTGTCACATACTTTAGCAAACACATCATGCCAAATTCATTTTCAGCAGCGGCAAATTAGCATCAATGTTCAACATGAGATTCCACCAAGCAACTTCTACAGTTTACAACGCTACAACCTCCTTGGGATGGCTAATATTATCAAAATGAAACAATCTAAATAAACTGGCGAGATTGGGGTATACCCAATTTTAAAGGGACTCTTTTTAAGGGTTTTAGAGGGAGTCATAATGGGTAAGTTACAGAACTACCCTTTCCCATTATAATTCTAATTACTCTAAATCAGTTTTCATTCTCTTCATTTCATTTTTTTTCCTCCTCAAACACATTACCGGCTCCTCCATCACCCACCACCGAAACTCGTCGATTAATTTGTTAACACCGTCGATTCGATAACTCCGATTAATCTTCATCAATGGATCCGCCAAGACCCAAGGAAAGTCGTATGAAAGACGCTAATAGAAAACCTAATCAATACAACCCTGGAATTGCAAAACTAGTTCAACAAAAAGTGAGAAAAAAACGGTTGAAGAAGAAGAAATTGAACCCACTCAAAACGAAGAAATGGTGCAATTAAGAAAGTAAGGGCCTACTTAAACTCACTCCAGTACTTCAATTTCATGTTTGCATGTAAAATTAGGTCAGAAAAATCGATTCTTTGATTTTCAGTTATTGTCGCCGGTAAGGTATTATGTTATCGACCTTGCCGGTTTTTCATAGTTAGGGTTTGGATGGCAGGCTCTTAGGTTGAAGATCGTGCCGGCTGTTGAATACCTATAACTGGTACTTGTAGTGTCGGCAAGTTATTCAACCTCACACCCTGCCAGCGACAGTTTTTTTTTTGTTAGTCGGGTTGGTTATAAATTTTTACCTTGCCGGCTGTATTTCAAGTTTTTTGTGTCTCCTGGTGCCTTGAATTTTAAAACCGGAATGGTATTTGGATAAAACCATGCCGGCTGTCTGTTAGCCGGCAATGTATGGGTCATGGACCTTGCCGACTGGTTTGGTGAAAAATCCTTGTATGTATTGTGTTCATATTTATTATAAGCCGGTAGGTTATGTGAATCATACCCTGCGGCTGTTGTTTAGCCGGCATGTAATTTAGATATTGACCCTTCTGACCGTTGATCCGCCGGATTGGTTATATATGTCGACCCTGCCGACCTTTTTTTTCTTTCTTTTTCCTAATTGTTCTTGTTCAGGTTGCAAAAGGCAAAGAAGAAAGCTATGAAAGCTCTTAGTCCCCCTTCAAGACCTCCTCGTGTTGGTGATAAACTCTTGACTTCAACACATCGAGGGGCATACGTTGTGCCGAGAACGCTCAAGATCCGTGTACCGAATGATTTTGAACCACCATCGGAACCTAGTGATTTAGACGCGACTCCAGATGAAGACCAATCAATTCCATTTGGTAGAAGAGGTGATGATGATGATGATGTTGATGAAAGAACTCCGGCTGCTGGATGAGGTAACAATGATGATGATGATGATGATCAAGACGTGCCTAATATTGGAGGAGGTAATGGTGATGGTGATGGTGATGGTAATGGAGATAAAGATAAGGATATCGAAGAAGAAATTATTGAAAAGACAGTGGAAGAAGAAGAAGAAGAAGGCGATGGAGAACAAACTCAAGCTAATATTCAACAAACTGAAGCTTCAACTTCAACTGAAACCGGAAATAATAAGAGGGTTATCACTAAACCCTATGATCCCCACATGCCTCCATCTCACTTGATGGTTAGACTGAAACCAGGTGAGCCTCCAAGGGGAACCCCAGCAGATGGTGGAAATGTTCTTTTTAGATACAAAGACTCATCATGGGGATGTACGATCTATAATACTATCGTAAGTAATCTCAATCCGTCTTTGTTTTTAATTTAAGTGTGTAACTATCTTAAATTTGCGTCAAGTGTTTGTAATTCTTTTCATTTTGTTTTTTTGGTATTTAGGATCACAAGCATGTCGTCTGTCTCATGAGGCGCCAAGCTTCATGTTCAGTGACTAAGACTCGGGATCGTGAGGATAAATGTAAGGAGGTGAAAGTGATTGTCAAGAACTCCGAGTTGTGGTCTGCGGTGGAGAGTTCAAATATTGAGCATGATAGAGTTACCGTATCTACATTATGTGAGAGGTTCTACAGAGAGACTGATACAATTTTATTCACATTCGGTGAGATGGCGATAACTCTCGATGATGCTCATCAAATTTTAGGCCTCGAGGTTGAGGGAAAAGTAGTCTGTGAGGGCTTCGATAATAAGTTTTCTTTCAGGGATATTTACAAATTGTTCCAGAAATTGTTCGGTTGGACTCAGATTAAAACGGAGTCTATGCTTGTGAAGAAGGATGGCCGTCTAAGCAAGAAGTTTAATCTGAAGCAGTTGAGGGACAAATTATGTGACACCAAGAAAATCTTTGATGAGGAAGGAAAGGTGAACACGGTGCGAATCAATGCTACCGCGTCAGCTTATTTTCTATACATCTTGGGAAAATATATCTTCCCCGACAGTTCCGGAAGCTTGGTCGACGCCAAGTATTTACAACTATTGGATCCATTAGATAAGATGCGTGAGTATTCTTGGGGTACTGCGGTGGTCGCCTTCTTGAACAATGAGTTGACAAAGGGTTCTAGGGCACTCACTGTGCAAGTTAATGGAAACATATGTCTCTTCCAGGTAATTGTATTGTCTAAATCATTTATATTTTCAAAATTCTCGTAAGATAAGATTCTTACTAAACTTTTTTTTGTTGCATAGGTTTGGATATATGAGCACTTCCCTTCTTTGGTGAAATCCAACTCCCACATCAAAGTGGATGAGAATGTTGCGGTTGATAAGCCAAGAGCGTAAAGGTACAGTTTTAAGGGTACTCAGGATAAGGAAATGCCGCAAAATCTTATCAAAATTCGAATGGCCATCGACAAATTGACTGTTGATGATGTGATATTTGATCAGTATCGATATGTTAGAGAACAAGGTTTAATCCAAATGAGAGATGAAGTTGCATTATACTATGGACCCTTGTTGTTGTGCACCCATGGATATTCAATGTACGATCCACATCGGGTAATGTGACAATTGGGTTACGTCCAAGAAGAACCTTATTTCGGTGAAGATAAGCCGTTCTTTACTGTGAACAGGGATGACTGCACCATGTCCCAAAAAATTATTAACGTCTCTTACGATCCAGCGCCAGCTCAAGAACATTGGGACGAAAGACGTCGCCATAACATCGATGTGAGTCTTTTGGACGTGGTGACCACCGGTCATGAAGCTAGTGAGAAATACATGGCATGGTACTTGGGTTGGGCTCGTCCTACTGTGATTAGGGAAATGACTGCTGAATAATTGTCTCGTAAGAGGAAGATGTCATCGACAGACCTAGCAACAAGTCTTAAGTTCTTTGTAAGTATTTTAGAGTTGCTCTTACTATTTTAAGATTACATTGTAGAATCATTCTATTAATTATTTGTTGTTTAATTGAAAATAGAAGGAGCATTTGAAGACCTTTGTGAAGGTGTTGTGTTGCGCGAAAGATAGAGGAGAGACTTTGTCGATTGAAGAGCAAAGCAAGCATATTGACTATGCTTGCAATATTGACAATGAGGATGTATATGCATTGTTCAAGCAAGATGATGAAGTAAATATGGAAGAAAAATCTAGGAGGGAAGCACAAGCCAAGATGAATGTTGACAAAAAGAGGGCTCGTAGTGGTCGTGGTGGTGAAGGTAGTAGTAGTGGTGGTGTTCCTAAACGGGGTCGTGGTCGTGGTCGTGAATGAATGAATGCTTTCCTAGTTTATTTATTTATGTTGTGTTGGACAAATGTTAAGGTTAATGGTTAGACAAATGTTTTTTTTAAGGTTCATGGGACATGTTTTGTATTTTGGACAACAAGTGTTGGATTTATAGTTGTTGAATGAATGGTTTGTTTAGCTACGTAAAGTTACAATACTTATGTCGGCATGTTTTTTTAAGTTACATTGTCGACCAAACCAGGGCCGGCAAGGTTTTGAACTATCAGACTACCGGTCCTGACAACAGAAAATGCTTGCATACCAGGGTCGGCAAGGTAATCATATCAATACCAAGTCGAATGTGATACAACCGACATGGTATCATGTTATCGACACTGCCAGCGATTTGTTGCAGAAAATACCTTCTCCCAATGCCTAAAATCATCATAAGGCCGGCATGGTTATAAATTATGTTCCTTGCCGACCACATCATATCCGGCACGCTAGTTAACAAATACCGTTCCGACGGTTTAACAGAAAATTGCATGAACTCCTGATGCCTAAAATTCATAAGGTCGGCATGGAAAGAAGATTTCTACCTTGCCGACCTTATCATAGCTCTATGTAAATCCTCACGAGACTATAACTCATCCACTAGGGTCGCCTAGGGGTTCAAAGGCTTGATGCACATGCTAAGTGAATTCGTTTTTCCGTCGACAAGGAGTTAGGTTTTATGTTTCAATCAATGTAGTAACCAAAATTGCATGAATAAAGTGAATTACATCTTCCCATATTCTGTTTTATATTTGGTATAAGTACATGTCGACAAGGTTATAAATCCTTAACATGCCGGCTACGGATCAGCCGACAGTGTTATAAATTATGTCCATGCCGACTATATTATAGTCGGCATTAATTGTAGGAAATATTTACATGCCGAACGTAAGATTGATGCCCAAAGAAAGTCGGCATAATCTTCATTTAAAGACCATTCTGGCCTAAAAAAGGGCCGGCGCGTTCTTCATCCAAGGACGGCATCTTATTCAAATGTCGATACCTTATTCAAACGTAGACCTTGCCGACCTTTCACATTTTCAAACCAAATTTTTTGATCGAAATCGAACTCATAAGACGGATTAAAGGTTTAATCTAATGAATTCATAATTTGAAAATTTTAATCTAAACTCAATTAATTAACCTAATTAGAATTTTTAGTGTTAATTAAACAAGGGCATATTAGCCATTTAGAAAATACAAGGTTAAGGGGTGGCTTCTATTACTTCAAAATGACCTAGCTTTTGTCTTATTAGGTATACCCCAATCAATCCAGGCTAAATAAGATCAAGAAAGCTAAAATTGTGAAATTCCTAGATAATTCTCAGCGAGGGATGTACTAGTGATTTAAGTTTGAAAATTCCCTGCATCAATTTTTTTATGGAAAAAAATAAAATTATGTGATGTCCGTCATGGATTGATTGCAAAGTGAAATCACCTTGGAAAAAAAATTCATAATATCTTCACTGATTGATATATTGCAACGTAAAATCACCTGAAAACATATGAAGTTAAAATCACTCGAAAAAATTTAAAGCTGAGATGAAGTTGATTCCTCCATGATCGGTAAAAAAAATCATCACCATGCTAAATTAAAAAAAAATAAAAAATTGAAGTCCATGGTGGATTGGTTATGAAGCAAAATCACCTAAAAAATATTCGAAGCGATAAAATTGCTTCAAAATCAATAGAATAAATTATCACCGATGCTCCATTTTCGATTCAGAAAAAAATAAAAATAAATTGAGCTCAGGTTTCCAGAATTATATTGAACTACTCAAATTTAAACATATGGATTAAAAAAAGATTTGAAATCGATTTAAACATCATCTAATTCAATGAAATCCACAATACCACGAATTTTCAGAAAAATCAACTTTATCAAATTTTAGTAAATCGATGAAACAATTATTATTTTAATCATAATCGAAATGACATGGTGGGCGCCGATGAAGATAAATAAAATTATACAGTATACCTTCACAAAGATCTTAATTGATAATTTAATCTCAGTTTTCTTCATGAATTTAGCTCACCCTTCTTGATCATACATTTTCCTTGGGAAGTTTGATTATGATCGATTCAGAATGGATGAAAATATGAATACATAAGAATACTGAAGAGAATTCAAAGAAATATACTAAAAAAACACGGGTAAGTGATTATGTAAAATGAGTAAAGATTGCCCTGGTCTGGGATATGTCTTTATCCAATACCCGAATCACTCTTCAAGAAACTGATATACAAAAAGTAGATGTTTCTAATGTAGCCTTACATTTGATTTTTCTACTTCAATAAACTTACTAACAAATATAGGAAAATTGTTCGACCGTAAATGGTCATTACAATTGTTTTTTTTTTTTTGCTAGAGTATATCATATGTTATGCTTATGGAACTGAAGCCCAATTATTTATTTATTTACAATCTTCCAAAATTTGAGCCACAGATTGAAGAATTGATCTACACTCTCATTTAACCCTATTATTAAGACCTTGCATAACTGGCAATCCCCTTACATAATGAAGTTCTGAAGATGTGTTCAATTGCCACGGAGTAGCCAACGACAATCCTATAGCTTATTGCTCTTCTGGTGAAGCTCCAAAGCTTGGTCCTGCAGTTGATGAAATGCAGTCGCCTGAATTATTTCTCACAAGAACCCCATACCCACTATTAGTTTCATTCCTTAATGCATCAAAATCGATAACCATATTATTCATTTGAGGCTTCATTCATTTTTTATTTTTGTTGGTAATAGATCGTATGCCTCTAATATTGTTATTATTTTTAGTACTCCTAAGATTTTATACCAGAAACTAAGGTGTTTTGGAACTAATAATGAGACTCGGACACTGGTTTCATCCTTATCATTAAAATTGTGTACACCTCTCTTTCCTAATATACAAGCATTTAGTTGCTATATTTCTATCATTTCCCATTATTGTCTTTCGACATTAAGTATTATGGTGATCCTGGAAAATATTTTTAGAGGTAGTCGATATCATCATAGTTGAAAAATGAGGTAAATGTCATAGAAGGTTTGCAAAGTGACGTTCAAAGAATATGTGTGAGATAGTTTCTGGTTGAGAGTTACAGAAAATACATGTATTTTCGATAGTTCCCATAAATTGAGCTAAAACACTTATAACTGGTAAAGCGTGTGAGTGACACTTACTTAATGATTTTTTATTCTCTATGATATTTCGAGTTTCCAAAAGTTTTTCCAGAGTGTAATAGAATATTGTTTCAGAGGAGTGTGATTATCGTTCAACATATTATACAAGGATCTGACATAATAATATCTAGCTTTGTTAATATCCATCTTGATTTAGATTTCCTTCTATGTAAGTGAACGACCCGGCGCTTATAACTTTAGAAGTTATGATCATTGAAAAGTTACATAAGAACTATTATGTTTCACTCCTTTGTGTTTGTGTCAATTAAATCATTCACGAGTGTTAAACCCGTATTTATACCTGAGATTTAACTCAACTAGTGTGTTTATTATAGTTGAGATCCATTTATCCAACCGTACATTAATATCCTTGCCATTTCCGGCTTCCCACACATTCTACTTACGCACTATAGAAGACTTCCTTTATAGATATACCAGATCCATGAAGAGGTAGAAGTAAGCTTATTCATTGTGTATCTCATATTAGAGTGTCGTTTCCATTGACAATATTATCGGCATAACTTTGAATTAGTGGTGGTTTAGGGTTGTGAGTTGTCCAAGAAGAGGACTGGATTTTGATGGTAATGGTGAAAGTTGTAGACGACTTTGATTTCGATGTACAATACCCTATCAGAGTCTGTCTCAAATGGGGTTTGGGTGATTTTAAGTGACCCATAATCTTTTGAAAAGGGATAAATGCTAACATGGGTATGTTGACCACATGTAGATTATTAGCCATCCTTTATATTATAAAAGAGTGTGATTTTGGTGGAAAATCAGAGGGCGGAGAAAACTTATGGTTGTGACGTAAGAATTATATTTCCTTTATCGGCCTTTCATGTAAATTATTAATTTCGTTCTCTAGCATGTTACACCAAAAATATATTATGTACAAAGTAGTCTCAATTTAACTTTTTCATGAATTTTTTTTTTTTGGGAACTAACTCAGTTTAATCATGTCATTTATATTACAATAGTACAAATATCTAATTTACAAAGTCAAATCAAAATATAGAATTACACACATTTGTAAATTGAATCGTCTTTTGATAACTCAGACCTATTATAATTTCGTAATAACAATACAGTTATAATCCCTAGTGTGTATGTGTATGTGTATATATATGATATATGAAAGACAAAACTTAAGATATGCTGTCTGTTATACACAATTAATATTCAACATTATATACTTGAAAAACTAAAATAGTGTGCATCTAAATA
The DNA here is from genome assembly GCA_023529315.1 of Papaver bracteatum. NCBI lineage: Eukaryota > Viridiplantae > Streptophyta > Magnoliopsida > Ranunculales > Papaveraceae > Papaver > Papaver bracteatum. The sequence continues at coordinate 1,134,340 of JAJJWX010005194.1, forward strand.
GTACACTTTATCAACCACAATGCTCTAGTTAAATTATTAGGTAAAAGTAAAACCTTAATATCAATCAAACATTGAGTGTATTACATACTTTAATTTGGAATTTACTCTTTATGTTGATATACATGGGGGAACTTATCTCTAGCCCTTTTCCTTTATTTTGTTTATGTGTAGCCCACCATTAAGATTCATAATATGTGAAACCCAAATCAATATTAGTTTACTAAATTAACCTTTTATCCTATTAACTAATTTATTGTGATATTTGTTTTTTTCTTTCCTAGCAAACAAACAGTCGTTAAAACATAACAAAGAATCAAAAACATAATCTTAATGTATTCCTTAATTAACGCCATCATTTATTGTTATTTACCTATTTGACTTCTTCCTCAAACAACTCATTAACTAATTCCTTAAAATTCTCATCGCCAACTAATATTAGTATTAAAAGCGTAATTGGAGTTCATATTAAGTTTAACGATAAATAAAGTTTCAATTAGCTCCGTAAAATTCTCCTAATACTTTTTCTTTTTACTTCTTTTATTTAACATGCCAGTTTGAATGTAAATTTTTTGCTTTTCACGATTTAATGATAACTGAAAATCCTAGTTTTCACATTTTAGTGATAACGGCAATTTTAACTTGTTGGAACCATTGTTATGTGAAAATCACAATTATCAAAAAATTCAGTTGTCAAATTTTAGTGATAATTACAAATTTCCACCAAGGTAAGTTTTGTGAAAATCACAATTATCAATGGGTCCTTTAAAATTCGATTTTTCATAAATGGTGACAATCTTAATTTTGAATTGAAACATACGTGATTAAAAAAACGCCTCAAAATTAGGTGGAAATATAATTTTTTTCAAAGAAAATATGCTCCAATCTTTATTTTACATGCCCCGAGAATTTTAGTCTTCACAGTTTAATATTAAATGGAATTTTCACATATTGTATTTTGTGAAAATTACAATTATCATCGACTTCTAAAAATTGATAATCGCTATTATCACCGCTTATTGAAAATTCGAATTTTCACAATATATTGACAATCACAACTTTCTCCTGTCATAATCAAATGCTTTTCTAAAAAACAGAATTATTACATGTTTATTCAAAATTTCACTTTTCTAGGGTGGTGATAATTACGATTATCCAACCTATTTTCATAATTTTTTCGGATGTTACAAACAAAAACAATGAGGCCATATTTATTTTAGATTGCGCAGCAAAGTAGAGAATATAAATAGAATCAAATCTTCCAAAAGAAAAAAAAATAGAGAATAAGGTATTCATCACCGATTTGTAGAATTATTATACAAGTACAACAAGCTCATTAGTATACCTTTAAGACCAGAAAAACAATGAAGCAACAATCATTATACAGAGATTTCTCTCTCTACGATAGAAAACCAGAAACCCTAAAACAGCCATTGTTCAGATTTTCTCCTTCGGGAGTAGATCTGAGCAATAGAAACCCTCACTAATCTCTTCCTTCACTTAATCGCTTCTACGTTTTAGCTTATATAGATTTTAATCTCTGGTCCTCTTATTAGTTTTTAGATTTTAGATTTCTTCTACTTTTTTTGATTTGGGTCTGTTTGATTTTGGAGAATTTACCTATCTGTTCTTCAATCAGTTTGAAGAGGTAAGTCCATGTGGGATGAAGATCTTCTATGGAGGAATTTCAACGACACCATCAACAAAAACAGTATCTCTATCAACGGAAACAAGTAAAACGATTACAATTGCAAGATCAAGATCACCAGCAACAACATCTTCTAATCCAGCTACAAATGTTCTCAAGACTCCGACCGATTCAGACCGATTTTTACCCACAAATTTAAGGCCCATTGCTAATTAATGCAAAATAACCCCTAGCAATTTAGGTTTCTCCATTGCAAAAATAATTTGGGGTATTCCAAGCAGCTTGGGTTCTGGTTTGGATACCACATTAACCAGAACCTGAACTGGTAACTTAAGTCGATTCCTCGTAACAGGCAATGGAGGAATCTGTTCTTTGAGTTAGGGTTTCTTTTATAAAAAATTATTCAATGGAGAAGCGAATTTCATGTGTAATAATTCATCAGCAGGTTTTATGGATACCGAACATCAGTATGATGACATTAGCCGTGAATATACATCTAGCAGTCTCGTGTTTATAGATCACAGTGGCAAGAAAAGGAGGATGATACCATTTAACTCATCCAATCCATTATTTGGTTTTAGTGCTAGTTTCAAAACTTCGTAAAAGCTTTCATATTCTAGGTCAAATGACGAAGTTTGAAGAGGTAATTTAAGGTGATTTAACAAGGGCAACATATGGGGATGAATGAGAGAAATAACAATAATTTAGATTTGAGGAGAAATTTGACAAGAAGATTAAAAAAAACTAACACTCAAACAAGAGACGAGAAATTTTACAGGGGCTTTCAAGGGATTGTTTGCAAGTTCCTAGCTTTTAATTAAAGAACTTTCACCAAACAAAAAGTATCTGGCTACTTGGCCTTTACGTTTAAAGTGGACAATACTAAATCACCTTGCAGATTAGTCAATACTGACAGACGCCAACCTCGCCAAAGAAACCTCCCTGTAAAAAAGAAGAGCATGGAATGCAATTATACGCACAACCGATGCAGTAATGTTTTGCAACACGATACAATGGTATCTTACCTGAATGCAGCTTCAAGCTCTTTGTTTTCAGGATCCAACTTCAAACCCTTGGAAAAGGATTCAGCTGCCTCATCAAGCATCTGTAGCAAAATTATTGCAGCAACAATTATTGAAAATGGACATCCAAAAAAAAAATGACAAGAAGAAAAATAATAAGATACATACGTTGAGTAATTTAAGTGCTACTCCTTTCCTATAATGAGCCTTTGGCCAGTTTGGCTTTGCCAGCACACATTCAGTAGCATCATCCAAGGCATTTTTTCCATTATTCAAATGGACATAGCACAAACTCCTGTTGGATAGTACAGCTGCATCACTTGGATCAATTTCGAGAGCCTATAAAACAAATCGCTTAAGCAATGAACACATCATTCGGAAAAGAAAGACAGTTTGAATGTAACAAACCAAGAATCTCGAAATTTGGTTCACAACATGAATGCTTCAGAATTAATGCGCAGGAAGTGGAATGTGTTCATGTTTCAATCTTCAGTTAAATCACGTTTACGTGCTCAGTGAAAGAAAACGTACCAGCGTGTACCAGTATGCTGCCAGCCGGTACTCCTTCCTCCGAAATGCACTCGTGCCCCTTGATTTTGACTCAGGAAAAATCCCCTTCACTTTATGAATCATCATCTGTCAAAAGTGAAGATCTATTACAATAATTCTACTTTTCTGTTAAATATAACAAGACATTACTAAATGCTAAAATACAAATTAAGGAGCTACTAATAGTCGATTTACATTTTGGTGTTGAGTCAAAAATAAGATACAAATTACATTTACCTTTTCTGTGAACTTTTCAGACTTTACATGCTTCATTACTCCATCAATGCTCCAGTCGACATATGATGGAATAGGAGATGTCACAGGAAAAAGAATCTTAACACCTTGACGATCACCACGAAAAGCTGCTTCTTCTACTGGCTTTAGTCCGTACTGTAACATGGAAAGAATAGTTGATTTTCATAAGCTAGACGACCATAGATGGAAATAAATGCGCCATGATTAATCTCACAGGATGCAGTAGATAAGACTATTGTCCCAGTTTATGGGCTTTCTAAAGTCGAACACAAATGCTCATTTAAGTCGAACACAGATCCAAGATACGGTTAACTTACAATATTCGTAGCGTTTGGATCTGCACCAGCATCAACCAGCAGCTTGATGATTTCTGTTTCCCCCCGTTCAGCTGCAAATGGCAGAGCTTTTAATCCATCTGGTCCACCATTTGGATCAGCACCTGCCTACACAGATGCAAATAGATATAAAGGAACAGGTTATATAAATCACAAGTTTAAACAGACAAAGCCAGACAAGAATGTAAAGGAAGTTTTCAACCTTGAGTAAATGCTCCACGATTTCCCAAGATCCACAATGAATGGATGCCTGGAGTGGAGTTTTCACCTCGTTGAAGATCAAATTAGGCTGCAAAGAGAAAATGGAAGGTAGCAGACTTAGTGACCCCTTGTTTAGAAGGAAAAAAAGAGGAGAAATAGTACGGCAGATAAGAATAAATGCTACTCACATTGGCTTTGTACTGATTCAGAAGAAGCTCAACTGTATCATCTTGGCCGTAAGCGCAAGCATATAGCAGGGGAGAGCCAAAATCATCTGAAACATCTATGTTACTAATACCAAAGAATTCTAACATGATTATGCAGCCTTTATGTCCTGTAACACAAGAAAGCATCGGGCGCCTCATTTAGACTACTCTGAGATGTCCGAGAAACACTTAAGGAAAAAATCTAACAGATCATCAATTGTATAAAAATAAGCTACCATTCATAGCGGCATGATGCAAAGGAGTCATATTTTTGTTATTTGCTATTTCAGGATTGGCACCGATTCTCCGAAGATATGATACAGCTGCCATACGTCCATTCATAGCTGCACAGGACAAGGGAGTTTCGCCTGGAAAATACATCACCAGAAAATACAATTACACATTTACTCATACTTGATTTCCCCAAAATAACGACCTTAACTTCAACTTCTACTCACACCACCGTTTCTTACCGTTATTAACTTTTTAGAAAACACATAACATAACTAATACAACAATGGAGTCGAGGAAAAGAAAACAAAATTGACCAATTAAAAGTGTAGTTGGCTATCACCACCATCCCACCAGAAACAACCGGCACCACCAACACAAACATCCATCCTTACCCACCACAAACAACCACCACCACCACGACACAAGGATGGTTGGCCACCACCACCACACCAACTACCAAGACAAGCCTTACACCACCAGAGACAACAAAAATACAAAATTTTGAAATTAAATCTGGTATAAGGATTGACAAGTTACAAAGATATGGCTGGGCTAGCAGCCTAGCACCACAACCACCCACCAGCACCACGCACACCAACATAACCAACCATCACCACCAGACCACAAAAGACATCTACAACCACCACTGCCCCCAACACCTTACAAACAACCACCATTGGTGACAAGGATAATAAACCAGCCACCAAAACCACCCTACACCACCACTAACAACAACAACAACACACCTTTTATTCTCTTGGAACTAAATCGGGTGCACTCATTGACTTACAAGGATATCTGGGCTACAAAGTACAAACTATCACGGCCATCATACTAGACACTACATACGCCAACACAACCAATCACCACCACTAGGGCACAAAAAACAACCAGAACCACATGCAACCACCACCGCCAACAACAACAGTAGGGATTCTTGGGCCGCGCACCACCACCAACAACCAACCAACCAACACTCACCCTATGATTCTCCTAGAACTAAATCTGATACTAACATAAACTGTCTGTAACTAAAATTACAAGGAATTAAAACAGAATAATCGAATTCAAATAAATACCCCCAATAAATTACTTAAATTAATAGTACCTGAATTATCTTTAACATTTATATCATCAATAAGTTTAATCTCTTCAATTAAGTACTTGAGAACATCTGATTTCCCTCCAGCAGCAGCATGATGAAGAGCACATCTACCGTCTTCATTTTTAGTATTCCTAAATATTGTTGCTAATCCATCTCCATCTACACTGTCTACTTCTGACGCACTTTCTAATCACCACCAAGAAAATCAAAGATCATCATAAACATCATCGCAGTTAGCCATAGATCAAAAAAATGTTACTTACTTTTGAGTCGTTCGAGATCGCCTTCAAAAGCAGCATTGAGAAGGATCGTCCCTGCAAAGAAGCGCTGTGATTAGTGTTAGGAAAAACGGCGTTTAAATTAAAATCAAAAATGCATGGACCATGTTTTGATCCCAAAACCTATTGCTCCCTAGATGTTTTTTTCATGTGAATGAATAAAACATTAGTCCCACATAGACTAAAACACTTAGAGTTTTAGATTTAAATATCATGGGTTTAGCCTTAAGGGCATGGCCCTTTGGGTCTTTAGACCTTTGTGTATGGGGAAAGCCCTAGACTATGGTAAGGTTGCCTATCCCTTATTGCCTTTCCCGTTCGCGATGCTTCGCACGGGGGCACGATTCCCGTTCGCGCGGTGCTTCCCATTCAGATTTTTCACCTATAATTCTCTTCTGAAACTCTTCTTCTTCTCTGCTCTCAGAAATATTTAAGTTTTCATTTAACGTTGAGTTCTTCTCTGAAACAAGTTGTAATTTACAGAAACATAATTTTGTACTACTACTTAATTTACATAAACTTAATTTACAGAAACATAAAATTGTTTTACATTACTCTGAAACAAATTGTAGTTTCAATTTGTGTTTTTGTTTTCATCTCTGCTGCCAAGTTCTAAGGGTGCTCTCTTTGTATGCTACATAGAGGAGTACTAACAGTAGTTGTATCCTGGAGGTGATTTGCTAATTGCTATAGCATCTTAGAGGAGTAGCAGGCAATATTACCTTTAGCTCAGCGTATCTCATACGTGCCTCTACTAAGTTTTTTTTGATACTATCATCACTGCATCTCCCGGAACAACATTCATATATCAGTGCGAGCTAAGTATTTTTTCTCAGTTGCATACGAATATTATCAATTATTTCCAACAATTAGTATTCTAAAGAAGAAGAAGGAGAATCTGTGAGAGGAAATTAGGTTTCGATACGGACTTGGTTTCAGAGGAGAATGCTCCATTGTTAGAGAAGATGACGAGGGTTTTGGGGGGAGAATGGAGGAGTGGGGTTTGATAAAAGGCGCGTTAAGAGTTTGACGAAACGGTTGACCGTTGAGTCTAAATAGGTCCCAACCTAGTCACGTCTGCTCTAATTAACGCCCGCGCTGGTTACAAGCGTAGAATAGACGTGGACCAATTTCCTCATTTCAAGTGTAGATCCTATGTTCCCAATTAACTCCGTTAAAATTCGCAAAGGTACAAAATTTTAGCCACTGTTTTCGGCGATGAATTGGGAGTAGGACATTGGAGGAGAAAAAACATAAATGTAATGGCCAGAAAGAGGTGCCGCAAAGAGGACGAGGACGGCTGCCAATGGAACCTATCGAAACGGTAACTTCCTCCACCGGTACCGTTACCGATAATTTCTATTGGAATTCCGATATCGATAATTTTCGACGGGAATCTCATAATCCTATCGGTTACCGTTTCATTAAGGTTACCGGATATCGGTGGAATTACCGTTAAATACTATTATCTGACACACTTATATATAACCTGTTTTTAAGACCCAAATTCAGTTCAAAATAAGAAGCTTTTAGTTCATAATCTACGCCAAACACAAAGTAAACACATACAAATATTCCAAATTTGCTAAGTTACATGTTCTTGCAGAACAAAACATAAAGAAATTCAAAAAAAGTTGCACTCTTGGATTAAAATGTGAGTTTTATCGACACGGTAGGCAATAATTACCAGTATCGGTAGTTAACCAACTTGGAGGTGCCCCATCCGATACCGTTTCGTTAGACAATAATTACCGATAAATTTCCGTTACCGACTTCCGTTAACCGTTATGTCGGAAAATTACCTATAGAAACTCGGATTATCGGTTATGGAATTCGGAATTCGGTATCCCATTGACGGCCCATTATTAATGAGGTCAAAACGAATACGTTTTGTAAGTTGGAATTCATTCAAAAGAACCAACTTGAGGAGTTAGTAACCCTTACAACAAAATGAGTAAATCCATCTAATGTTAGGATATTAGGGACTTTCACATCATTAGATTTATCTACTTCCAGAGTTTTCATAATGCAAGTTGGAGGGACATTCCTCCAAGTGGAGATAGTTCGGTAAGATTTAGTTTCTTTCGCTAATAAGTCAGACACATTGTTTGCTGCTCTAGGTACAAAGAAAAAACCCAAAAAATTTGTGACAAAGATTAAATTCCTATTTTACTTCCTCCATTATAGATTGATTCTGCCAGGTTATCTGAGATGTAACACCAATTTATATAATCAAAAAGGTTTTTGCAATCTCCCTCCACACTGAAATATGATTTTTCCCCTCTTTTTCCCATTTAGCTGCTTGGAGAAGGCCTAGAGCTTCTGCTTCTTCTGGGGTTGTTGCTGAGATTGGTTCTGCTCTTGCTTGTTCAAATTGTCCTGCATCATTTCTAAGAATTAAAAAGAAACCTGCAGGCACATTTTCATATATCCATGCTGCATCTAGGTTAATTTTCTTTTGTGATCTCCTAGGGTCTTTCCATAACTCTTTCTTCTTATTAGAGTTATTTCCAGTTGTAACTGTAACTGTGTACTTATCTTTATGCCGGAAAACTAAGTGTATCTGGATTTCTAAGGATAGTTGCAAGTATGATTGGTGTTTTTATTCAAATGTTTTATTGCATCTTTCCTTCCATATGAACCATGTTTTGGGGGGAAAATTTTATTATCTTTTCCTAGCAAGTCTTTACAGATAACAAGAAATTTAGTTGAGGTACTAAAATTTAATTTTGTAAAGTATGGACCTATGCCCCAAACATATTTTTCATAAGCACAATATAAAAATAAATGTTCCAAATACTCATATTCCGCACAGCCAAAAGTACAGTTAGGTGAAACATCACGCATGAATTTGGATAATTTAAGATTAGTAGATACAACATTCTGAAGGCATTTCCATGTAAATATCTTAATTCTTTGTGACAGTTCTAGGGCCCATAAACTTTTCCACAAAGTATCTGTCAGACCTAGGTTGAAGTTATTAATAGTTCTCTCATTCAGCTTTTTGTACATAGATTTAACGGTGAATTTTCCTGAAGCAGTTAAAAGCCACCTAAGAGTATCAGGTTTGGTATCTTTGTTTTTTCCTATTGCTATTATAATATCACAAATTTGTCTTGCTATGTTTCTTGGAAATAAAGAGTGAACTAAAGAAGAATTCCACTTTCTAGTGATAGGATCAATAAGATCTTTCACAAGTGTTAAATGTGAATTTCTAGCATGTTTGAATTGACTCAGGTTTCACACCAAAATAGGAATCCATTTATCCTCCCGTACATTTATACTAAGCCCATCTCTAACTTCCCAAATAGTGTTTTGTTCAACTAATTTGATTCCTTTACTAATACATTTCCAAATCCAGGAGATTGATGAAGTGTTTTTATTTCTGAAAGTTAAGTGTTTTCTAACATATTTTGGTTTCAATTGAGTAACCCAAAGTGCTTTAGGTTCAGTGAGCAGTCTCCAATCTAGTTTGGCTATAAGTGTTAGGTTAAATTTATATTATTTCTAAATCCTAAGATCCCCTTACAGATGGGTTTACAAAGACAAGAGTAAGAAACATGGTAGTAGCCCTTATGTTTAGTTTCTTTACCTCACAAAAAGTCTCTCTGCACTACATTTATTTTGTTTGTAATATTTTTCGGGATAATGAAGTAGCCCATTTGGTAACTTGCCATACTGTCCAAAGTTTCCCTGTTAAGTATCATTTTACTTGCCTGAGCCAGCATTTTACCTTTCCAACCTTGCACTTTATGTTCCATTTTTTCTATTATTCCTTCAAAAATTTTAAGCTTTGCTTTATCTATAAAAAGTGGTGCAACTAGATAAGAATCCTTTAAATCTTTTTTTTTTTTTTAATTTTTAGTAATTTAGATAACATTCTTTGGTGTTTAGTTTGAACCTTTTTGCTAAAAAAAACCCTGATTTTTCAAGATTTATTAGGTGTCCAGATGTTGTACTGAAGATTTCAATAATCTGAAGGATTAAATGACATTTCCTGAGGTTGGCTCTAATAAACAATAGGCAATCATCAGCAAAAAAAAGATGTGAGATTGGACTATTCTTAGGTGTCATTTTTATTCCATGAATAGTTTTTTCATTCTCTTTAGATAAGAGCGGTCTGGAGAATATCTTCATATAAATAATGAAGAGGTAAGGAGATAAAGGGTCTCCTTGCCTAAGTCCTCTAGTAGGTTTACAAAAATAGTCAGGATTTCCATTAAGCAAGATAGCTGTCGATGTTGTTGGGATACACTGGTATATAAGATTACAAAAGGATTGGTGAAAGCCAAATGCTTTTAGGGAAGTAATTAGGAAGTCCATTGGGTTTTACTGGAAAGGTTTTAGTAAGGAAATTTAAATCAACATGATGGTCATCCAAGGGGGATTTGTATCAATTTTGGTTGTTTAGTGGATGCCCACATTTGATTAAATAAAATCAACTAAATCATCTCCTAAGAATTTGGATTTCCTTCTCACAAATACGATTTTTGTTCACGTATGATAAGGTATTGATATCTTGGTACTTTATTGAATAAACTACATCAACTATTTCTGCAGATCATTTCCAACAAATTAGCAATCCAAGACATAAGTACTTAATGTATTCAAAAAAACATGAAGACTCGAGAACACTACTATTAGAAAACTTCATCAACTGGCAGATTTCTCACAAAAGCATTACTATCTCCAACATTCAAGAATTTCGTTTATCGAAATTGGGAAGTGTCAACTCGAAGATTTGCAAGCCAAGATTTAAATGAAGTACTTATCAGGGGGAGCATCATAGTAAAAGGTATTTTACTGGACTATTACGTTGTACTCTTTTTCCTTCGTCGAGGTTTTTTCCCACTGGGTTTTCCTTATTAAGTTTTTAACGAGGCAACATATGCATGTCCAACTTTGTTCTAAGTTTTCTCATAACTGTACTCTTTTCCCTTCAGTCAGGTTTTGTCCCTTCGGATTTTCCTGATAAGGTTTTAATGAGGAAATTAGCTTAGATACAGTGGTCATCTAGGGGGAGTGTTATAAACGGAAGTTTATTAGGTAGATGCCCACTTTAATGGGAACCAAGTATGTAGACTCTATAAATAGAGTCCCAAACCTTTTTAAACACGTAATGATGAAAAGAATTTATCCCTTCTTCTTCTCTCTACTTTGTGTCGTCTTCTTCCCTTTCTCTATTCTACAAGAGAAAGAATGTATTTCATTTATGTTTTGTTAAAGGTTATTCCACTATTTTGGTTTTTATGGAATTCTATGGTGTTCCAGTTTCTTCCTTTTAGGAGTTTTTGTATGGAAGTACTTTGTATTTTTTCCCCTTAAATTAACCATATTATCTCTTGATTGTTGTTTGGCTAAGGCTTCCTGAGTATCATAGAGTTTTTCAAGTTGAATTAGTTTTTCCTGAATTTTTTTTTCTTTTTTATGTACATGGCTTGAAGTATTGATTTTATCAATTTGAGTTAAAAGTTTTTTTTTATTTCTTTAGTTGGTTTACCAAAGATATTTCTCTTCCAGTTGTCTAGGTTATTGCTCAAGGATTGCAGATTAGATGCCAATGAAGTAGTTGGGTTATCTCCCATAACATGATTCCAATAATCCTTAATGGTTTGGACACATGAGACTTCCTTTTTCCATTTGTCATAAAATTTGAATGTAGCTTCAAATTTAACAAAACTGTTGTCTAGGAAGAGAGGAATGAGACAATGATCAGAGCCCACTGCCACTAGGTGAAAAGTTTCAGCTTTTGGGAATTTAAGATTCCAATCTGCATTAGCAACAACCCTATATAGTCTTTTTTGAATGTTAGCTGCATCTTTTCTATGGTTATTCCAAGTGATCATACCTTATAAACCCCAAGTCAAAAAAAGCTGCACCATTAAGGATGTTTTGGTAGTATAGCACAATCAGATTTTTTAAAGGGAAGACCTCCTAGATTTTCACTTTGGTTGAAAATCATGTTCATGTCACCTAGAAGGATCCAATAGGTTGAGTTTTTATCTACATGTTCTGAAATCTTAGTTATGTAGTATGAAGCTATATTTCTTTTAAAAGGATAACGACTGCCATAAAAACAAGTAAGCAACTACTTCTTGGATTCAGTGTTTGTTTATACTAGTATATTAATCATATTGATGTTCTATTGGATATTTCGAAATGGAAACCATCAACCCAAGCTAAGGCTAGGCCCCCTGCTAAACCTATTGGGTCAACAATGTGAGTGTTAAGATAATCTTTCAATAGAGATTTAACTAGTTGTTTTTGAGATTTAGTGTCAAAGAGAAAAATAATTTCTGGCTTATCTAGTTTGATAATTTGGTTAAGATGGTTTTGTGGAAATCCCCCTGAACATTCCATGCTATGATTTTCATGTCTATCTAGGGAATTTAAGACATCAAATAAAAAAATCAAAGCCAAAAAAGGGGATTTTCCCTAGATAATGACTATAGTTAAATAATGATCAGGCAAAGATGGTATATTAAAGTTCCCAAGTTAATTAATCTAAAGCAATTAAGCATAGAAATATCTAATACTAAGTGTATTTTTAGAGAATCAGGCAAAGGTATATGGATAAGTACAAAAACTAGAAATATGGGTTAAACCTTATCTCTTAGCAAAATATTGTATAAACTGAATTAGAAATTGGAAATTTAGGTTAGAAGTACCTGAGTTTCGTCATGTTGCTTAGATGGAGAACGTTGGAGCATAGCTCGGTTGAACTCATCAAACATTGGTATGTCAAGTTTGGTTGTCATATTTTAGTATCAAAACTCATCTAGAGTCGCTTGATTAAAAACTAGAGTCTACCTCGTTTAGGTTAGACTAAAAATTCTAGGAATGTCGAGACATAGAAGTGTTAGAGCATGGCTCGGTTGAACCCACTAGCGTTGGTATGTCAATTTATTTTCCAAAATGCATTATTGATTTAGTATAACTAAAGATAGTTTCGGACTAGATTAGGTCTAAGAAGAACTACTCTTAAGGATGAAGACTGAAGATTACAAGAAGATATCAACAAAGGTATGTGATTTATTTCATTTGGATTCTTGTTCAATTGTACCTTTCTATTCTATCGAGATAAATGCTCACTCTATAGAACAATTCCTATGATGGTAAATGTACATTTATGTATATATACTTGAGGTTATTTGGTTCATGACTTTGGTGACAATAACCTTTATCCATATAGAGGATCTCATGTTATAGTGAATGAGCTTACGAATTCAACAAGCCAAGAATCACTCAATTCTGAGTTATAACGATGAGGTTATGAGTGATTTATTAAAGTAACAATTATAAGTGTTGCTGTAATTGTTACAGTTTGTTAGTAGGAAACAATCCATGGGCTGTTTGTAACGGTTCACGGACTTGGGCCCAATTACGTGACTAGAAGTCTTTTTTAGTCAAGTTGGTGATGTTTCCTTTTCTAGGCAAGTTAGCTATTACTCCAAACATCTTTGATTACCATATTAAAGTGTTTGTGATTCCTTCCTAATTTAATTTGTGATTTATTCACATAAATACAATTTGCTAAATTAATTATTTTGGAAAGAGTTGCAACTTAGGAAATACTCCCAAAATTAGGAGAGTCTTGAAAAGGGAAAATAGCTATGCTTAGCTTTCAAGCTACCTTTCACTATAAATAAAGGGTTCATGAGTGCTACACGTTTTCATCCCCCTTTGGAAAATTGGTGTTAGCTTCATAAGGTTGTTTTTCATGTCTTCTGTTCTTCGTCAACGAGAGTGAGATAAAATTATTTGTATTGGGGATCACAAAGCCAAGTTGAATCTAATCTTCGTGACTGATTATACAACTTGTAATCTAGGTTTTTCACCTCTTGTCTATTCTAAGCTTTTCTCTTCTGATATAAAACCATTCAAGAGTTGTTGATCATAAACCCTAGGTTTTGATAGATTTTAGTTTCCGATCGTATGCCAACACTTGTTAGTCGAAATCGAAAGCTAGAATGAAAACTTCGATTAAGGTATCTCGATTAACACATTGTTAGACCAGTTCAGACTAACCCTGTTTCAAGTGGACACCGTGTTGAAATATTCCTTTAGTGATTTTTGCTTAAAGAGGTTTATACACGGTGGATATTAAATAGGTTGTGATTAACACAAAAGATTTTGGTTCAAGAACTTCACACTAAAATCATGTTTACGGACTTGCTTCTGTTTAACCATTGATTGTGCTGAGTAAGAGATAAACTTTTAAGTATTATTCTTTGATTGATTTTTCACTCTCGGAATATTATTGAAGTTTAGTCCATACAGATTTCCCAACGAAATATTGGGTGTGGTTGTTAGACCCCCGCTTTTTCAACAAGTATTACTCCGAAGACCTGAAGAATGTGAAGAAGTAACGATCTACAACGACGCCATCATCCTTCCACTTAGGTTAGTAATATTGACTTGAACCGTTTCACTCCTAACGTATCTTTCAAGTAGTGTTATATTGAAAACATAACTGCGAAGCTATATATACTGTACATATTGTATAATACTCTAGTGATGTGACATGATCATAATTGTATGATCATAGTATTAGGGAATTAGACTAAGAAGTATAACGCATATCTTTTGAACTTCGTAGATAGGATATCGACATAATCTTGTATATATTGTTATGATAATGTGAATGGGTTATGGCGAAGATTTCATCCTAGGAAACAATGTTTTATATTTTTTTAAAGGAAGTACATTCAAGAACTTGTTTCATGAATCGAAAGGGAAATCATTAGGCTTAATATTGGTCCGGCTATTCATTGCAAATCTTTGGATGACCAATATGTGTGAGTTAGTAGAACATATCTTAACTTAGGTTATGTATCTTGGTATAACAAATCACAATGCCTGACTTATGATTTGGTATGACTGGTTATTGTTAATAGGTGTAATCGATCCTAAGTAATCACCATGTGATGGTGTGACCGATCCTAGTAATTAGTGTGACCGATCCTTGTAATTGGTGTGACCAGTCCAGGTAACTGGTGTGACCGATCACAAGTAATACCATGTGTATATGGAACCGATCCTTGTAACTAGTGTAACCGATCCTAGTGACTGGTGTGACCGATCACAAGCGTTTCCTTAATTAGGTATAACCGTTCCTAGTGATTGGTAGAACCGGTTGAACCCATGTATGTGATTTGGTATTTTATCAATCACATAGTAGTCTTGGAAAACAGGTGAACCAATTCTAAACTTTTTGGGAAGTGTGGTATAACCGATTCCAAGAATGCAAATCCATGTAAATTATAAATAAGGATTTTTAGTGAAAAGATGTCAACATACTTTAAACACGAACATTGAATCTTATCATTTATTGTTCAAAGATATTCCTTAGTACTCAAGGTGATCCTGTGATAAATTAAGAATTTTTTAATTAAGGTTTTTGGTTTTATATGCTTTAATTACCAGCAATTAATGCATATCTCTAGAAAATAAAAATTATTAATATGCATTTACTAATTGGAGATTTTCTATTGAGAGATTTCAGAAATATTGGACAAAGCATTTATTGAAATTAGGAAAACTGAATGGGGCATTCATTGCATATCTTGAGAATACTTTCGGTTTTGGAAATTCCTTGGTGTCCAAACATCCTTGGTCTACAAATACATAAGTTTTCATTTCTAGCAAACTATCCTAAGAGCCAGGAAAACTTCACTATTTGTTGTTTCTGGTGGAGCCTTCTAATCGGAGAGGAAAGTATCCTAATTATGTGAAATCTCTTACGACCTTTCGTTTAAAGACTTCTGTGGGATTAAGAAGCTCTACGAGTACCGTTGGTGGGAAACTAGATAATTGCAGTGTTATTAATTTTCGATTGATTTGATTGACTAATGGTTGTTGAAACTTTGATTACACCTAGTTTTTTTATGCTTGAGAATCTTCTCCTCTGATATAAGATTCACTCAAACTAGATCGAAGTATCAACGATATCTTTAGAATTGTTGTTAGATCTAAAGACATCTTGTGATAATCCATTATTAACAAACTACGTTCAGTGTGTGATTGATCACAAGAGATTCAAGTGGTGTTGTGCAGGTTATTGAAGATTAAATAATATTTGAAGACGAAAAAGATTTCTTATTGGTTTTCGTATCTTGTGAATTGTGTGCACAAACCTTGATCGATTGGGATCCAACTAGAATCGTATTTATTTGATTGATTAGTTGCGTGAATTCGGCATTCTCAATATATCTCTTTGAGATTTATATTGATTGAGTGCGAATCTATACTTGACTATTTCAGTAGTTAAAGTTAGATTGATCTAACCAGACAAAGGAGTTTATTAGATTAAACGGAGGAGCCTTTGTCAAACAACTCATCTAAATCTTTAACAAGATTGATTATAGTGGTTACCAAACAGATTCTTCCTTTGCTATTTGGTATACGATCCAAAGGACTTGTTATTCACGTGCATGACTCTAAAAGTCGAAGGCGCAAGGATACTGAGGGAACTAAGTAGCTAGGGGTAGTCTGCTTGGTCTAAAAGTCGAAGGCTCAGAAACCGGTTCAATTTCTAGCTCAACCTGTCCAATGGAATCTAAAACCTGGTGAGTTTCTGAGTTGGCTGAGCGAAATGAATCGGAGCCATAAGATGGTAAGGGAATGAAATTTTCTAGAAGGTTGAAAGGGAATGTTCTTTTTCCTAACACTGAGCTCAACGCCATTGGCATATCCTCGTCTATATAGACCATACTAATAACCTCATATGATTGATCAACAATAGATCTAGAAGACTCTCAAATAGGTCTTAATTTATCCTTTCTCCATGATTTTCCTCTATAAATAAGTCGAAAAGAGTCTCTATTACCCCAGGCATTGCCAAGAAATCTTCAACTGATTCAGAGTTACCACGAGCATCTATTGAATTGGACATAATTTAACCAGTAAATGTCATCTCCTAGGAATGGAGAATCCAATGTGATGTCATAGATATTCTAAAGAGGAAGCTTTTGGATGACGACACAATTACTTACTTTGTGACCAAACCTGAAGCACTGAGAACAAAACCTTGAAGAGAGATTTAGGTAGTTGAAAACTATTTTAGTGATTGGGTACTTATCCACTTTGACTAACTGTTTCATAATAAGAGGTTTCTCTATATTAACCCAAATTAAAACTCTTAAAAGACGGTCCAATGTTTCAAATCCCCTACAAACTCTACTTACAGTACCTACTCTGCTAACTATTGATCCTAGCCTCTCTTTAGTTTTATGTTCATGCTTTGCATTAGATATACTAGCCCAGATGGGAATTTCCATGACAACATCGATAGAGATGTTCATACCAGGATATGTTGAGGTTGTAGAGAGTACGTTTCCATATGGATACCAAGGCCCGTTCAGAGTTATCCATTTCAGATCCTCAGCGAAGCAAAAAGTGATTATAAATAAGTTCGGATCAACTTCACGAATTTGAAAACCTATTCCTTGAACCCCGAAGTGACTTAAAACTCCTATAATATTCCCTGATGAGTATAATTCTGTAGAAAAGATTCTTGCAAGAATGTTGTTTTCTTTGATACCAAAATCCCTAATGAATTATATTGGAGTTGGTAAAAGACCTATATTTGAATGATTTTCATAATGTTGAGCAAGAGAAAGTCCACTAAGATATTTGTATAAGCTATAGATATCTCTCATTATTATAAGACTCACTAAAGAAACAAGAATATATGAATAGAATCAAGACTGAGAAGAGAATTTGATAAACATAAGAGGATATAACTTGAGAACAGAATAAACCCTATTTTTGAGAAAGAGATTATACATGATATATATAGGAAATCAGGTACAAAACACCTGTGAGCCTTATTTGAATTCAAAAACTAAAAAAATACCTCGACCAATCTAAGTTCAACAACACATTTTTTTTCCGGATAAGCTAACAATGTTTTATGCGTCCTTTAATTAGTATTTCAGTTTGTTAATACTATGTTTAAAGATATCTATATAACAGGTCCATTCATGTCAGCTAAGACTAAAAACTAGGATCGGGCTTTACATTGTCTCGAGATAAAACTATGTAATAAAGAAAGAAATTATATTTGTGGTTTGACTAATTTTGAATTTCTGATAAAATAGTCAAGGTGACAACTCAGTGAAAGGTTACTAATCATACTAGATGAATTGTCTTAGGCTAGGGACTGACTATGTTTTGAAGTGACACTGTTGTTTGGTGCCACTAATCAAAAAAATTCTGATAATGAGAGAATACAAGGGGATACAACGTGTAGGAGTTACTAAACCAAAGTGTGTAGAAGCATATGTCATATCACTGGTCTGCATGTAGTAATGTTGCTGGTGTATTTATCAATTTATGATTAGTTAGTTGTTATTAATGATTATTCGTATTAATTTGTAGGTGGATTAGCCGTTAAGTAAGTATTAGGGTTTGCTTTTATCTAACGGTCAGTTGTAAGGGTTATCGTCATCTGACGTCCCATTTATATTAGGGTTTTGAGACACTCACTATAAGTGTTGGTTGTACGAAAATTTGTAGGAAACTAATGAGAAAATAGAGAAGAAGGCTGCTCTCTGAGTTCAGAGGCAGATAATTGTTACTTTCATATTAGGGTTCTTAGTATCACTTGTCTTAACACGACAATTGGTATCAATAGGAGGTTAGATCCATCATGACTGGCCCATCTATCAAAGAATTAGATAAACATTTTGAGAATCACACTAAAGAGATGAAATCTCTTCTTGCAAAACTATCAGAAGACTTAACATTGATTGCAGAATGTGAATTTGCCCAAAGAAAGGAGGCTTCTGATAAGAGCGACATATTATTGTCATTAATAGAGAGGTTGCTTGTTCAATCACATGATTCGCACAAGACTACTGAATCTGTCATAAATGAGTTCACATCGAAGCTAAAAAATAAGGATATGGATGACGAATCTGGATATTTTGGGTATAATGAGTCACCACCAGAAGGAGGTACGAATAACTTTAATAAATCGAACTATCTCTCTCACAGACCTCCAAAACTGTATTTATCAAGGTTTGATGGAGACAACCCAAGGGGATGGATTCGTAAATGCGAAAGGTTCTTCTCTATCAACTAGAATATTGATGAAAAAGATTATGTGGGTGTTTGAGGGTGAAAATGGTTTCTGCTGATTTTGGTAATTTCGGGTTTATGGGTGAGAAACAAATTTAAACCGAGAGATCAATCTGTACAAGTCCGGCCTAAACCAAGAAATATCCGTTCCAGACTTGCCTCGGTTACAAAGTGAAGGAGAATGGGTTGGTTTTGGGGAGGGAAGCAAGGAAAGTGATGAGACCAAAATAGTTGATTTCTGGAAGAGTAGTTGTTTTCTACGACTTGTATCAGAAAGTGGGAAGCTAACAAATGGAAAGCTAGCAAATGTTTTCTGAGTGTTGTATGCTCCTGACTGAACTTATTATTCGGTGGAAATAGGTAAGACCTATTTATACAAGTCGAAGTGAAACATACTCTAGTTTCATTAAGGAATGGAAATTTGGGTGAGTAAATGGGAGGACGTGGTAACCGTTAACGCATGGAATTGTTGTTCCATAAAAAAAACGTTTTACCACTAACTCCCTGTGTTTACTAACCACCTCATCCTTATGACACTTCCTTATGACGGGCGTAGTGTACGCCGCACGCTGTAAACTGCCAAACCAATACCTAAAGAGGATCCCCGATTTGTGATATGTGTTGATGTCTCGAATGTTTTATGGAAAACATGTAGCATATTGTTGTTGCCTGGAAAGTCAATCTTGGGAGACTTGCTGGCTTGGTGACCTTCGACGGTCGAGATTTTGCATCTTAAGAGGAAAGGTAGCCGTTGATCGTCGCACGCTTTCGATTTTTGGTGGCAGCATAGGGAAGGCCAGCATGGTGGCACGACAAGGTTGGCAAGCCATTAGAATGGCATGCCTTGGCGTGGCCAAACTAGGGTTTTGGGACAAAGGTTACCATGTGTTATCTGGTAACCTTGGACGGCTAGGATTTTCTTCTGGGATTGAAGGGAGACCGTTGATTGTCGCACGCCTTTGTTTTGGTAGTTGCATAGGTAAGTACAGCATGGTGGCGCGGATAAGTTGGTATGCCATTGGCATGGCATGCCTTGGCGTGTCCAAACTAGGGTTTCAGGCCAAAGGTTACCATGTATTGTCTGGTAACCTTGGAAGGCTAGGATTTGCTCATAGGATTGAAGGGAGACCGTTGATTGTCGCACGCCTTCTTTTTGGTAGGCGCATAGGGAAGGCCAGCATGGTGGCATGGCTAGGTTGGTATGCCATTGGCATGTCATGCCTTGGCGTGGCCAAATTAGGGTTTCGGGCCAAAGGTTACCATGCGTTGTATGGTAACCTTGGACGGCTAGAACTTGCTCCTAAGATTGAAGGGCGACCGTTGATTGTCATATGCCTTCGTTTTGGTAGCTGCATAAGGAAGGACAGCATGGTGGCGTGTCTAGGTTGGTATGCCATTGGCATGGCATGCCTTGGCGCGGTTTGGAGTGGCCAAACTAGGGTTTCGATCCAAAGGTTACCATGCGTTGTCTGGTAACCTTGGACGTCTAGGATTTGTTCCTGAGATTGAAGGGCGACCGTTGATTATCGTACGCCTTCGTTTTGGTATCCTCATATGGAAGGCCAGCATGGTGGCGCGGCTAGGTTGGTATGCCATTGGCATTGCATGCTTTGGCGTGGCCAAACTAGGGTTTCGGGCCAAAGGTTACCATGCGTTGTCTGGTAACCTTCGACGGCTAGGATTTGCTCTTGGGATTGAAGGGGGGACTATTGATTGTCACACTCCTTAGTTTAGGTAGCCGCATAGGGAAGGCCAGCATGGTGGCGCGGCTAGGTTGGTATGGTTCCATGGCAAGGTGCATTTGGCATGGCATAGTGGGGCCAAGGGCTTGGCGTGCATGGCTTGGCATGGTGGGGCATGGACGGCTTGGAATGGTGGAGCCAAGGGTTTGGCATGCCATTGGCACATGGTGCGGCTAGAATGGCTAGGTCCAAGGCAAGGTGCGTTTGTCTTGGCATGGTGGGGCCAAGGGCTTGGCATGGACGGTTTGGATTGGCATGGTGGGGCCAAGGTTTTGGCATGTCGTTGGCACATGGTGCGGCTAGGATAGTTTTCCATTGGCACGGTGGTGCGGCTAGCATGGTTGGCATGCCTTGGCATGGTAGATGTGGCTGGCATGGTTTGACATTGGCACAGTGGTGCGGCTAGCATGGTTGGCATGCCTTGGAGCGGTAGATGTGGCTGGCATGGTTTGCCATTGGCACGGTGGTGCGGCTAGCATGGTTTGCATGCCTTGGCGCGGTAGATGTGACTAGCGTGGATTTCCAATGGCACAGTGGTGCGGCTGGCATGGTTGGCATGCCTTGGCGTAGTTTTCCATTGGCACAGTGGTGCGGCTGGCATGGTTGGCATGCCTTGGCGCGGAGGTGTGGCTGGCACGACATGCCATTGGCACATGTGCTGTGGGAATTAAGGTTTTGCCTATCGGAACCCTAATTAGTAAAAAAAAGGTACCCTGGTAATTTTCTCGCAGACATATTAAAGGGTTCAATAAATGTGCTTATGGTCATAATGACGTCACGTCAGATATGCGGTATTATGATTTTAACCCTAGGCTAAAAACCACCATCAACATTAAGTCCCCTGCTTAGCTCGGAACGGGAGCATCGTTGCGAGGTAAGCATAAGATGGTGACAAGCTTGGAGAAGAAATCGAAATAACAAGCCGTGATAAGATGGTCAGGAAAGTCCAACTAACCTTTTTCGAGAGGTAAAGAGAGTTTGTGATTCCCGTATTGGCGGCCTTACATAAATTGTTCTGGATATGCAGACCGTGGAGTGGCGAGACAAAAATTGTCGATTTATTCTAGCTACTCATCATATTGGTTGGGTTAGGGAACATCATGACGCTGGCTTGGCAAGTCGTTGGTGTTGGCACGCCAATTCATGGCGTGAATGTTTTGGCATAATGGGGCCACGAAAATGGAGCGAACGTCATATAGTTGTTATATCAAGCATGTTTGTCAATGTTAGTGATCAAAACTATAAAGTCTTGATTTCTAGTCTACTATAGCTAAGGTCTCGGACTAGGATAGAAACTGTAGTTGAGCTCAAGAACTCCATGGAAATCATCATACAAGACGAAGGACTACTCAAGGAACCGGTGGATCTTCATCGACTAAAAGGTATGTGGAGACTTGAACTTATCTATCACTCAAAAGTCTATCTACTCTATCTCCTATCTTAATACAAAAGTCTTATTACTATATATACTAAGAATATACACATGTGAAATTTCGAGCTGAGTATATCTCGCTTATCTATTTCTCGAAATGTGTGTTGGTAAAGCTTTCGCTTTATCCAAGTTCATCTTTGCCTAATGACGAAAGTCATGTTATGTTTCAATCACTTTGGAAATTGCTCTGATGAAAACAAGTTTGTGAATAACAACTATATGACATCCTCTGAGAATGTTTTAGTGATTGAAATGAGAGTTTAGACAATATAACCACTGGGGGATATAAACATTGTTTTGGTAACACATATATGTATAAGTCCTTAGCACTTGAACCGAAGTTTGCGAACTTTGTTGATCAAGTGAAAACCGGAACTTGAGCAGTCAACCCAGTCCGCGAACTCAGTCCGTGAATGTGCGTAGTTATCAAACCTGAGAATTTCTGCTAGAGTTGTAGCTCGGTTTCAGTCCGCGAAATGACATAAGTTCTCGAACCCGAGAATTTCTACTGGAGTTTGTAAACTCCAACCAGTTAACTTGAGTCCGCGAACTTGAGTGGTTATGTCTAAAAATGATGTTCGTGAACTTATTTAAATTATCTAAGGAATGCTATTGCAAACCGTGGATTTATACTTCACGAATCGATCTGAGTGAATCACATCATTTTTGCTTCAATTGTCTTGAATAGTACATAAGATCTCATAACAGTTGAACAACTCTCTAACTAGTTCATTTGAGTCATTTGGATTAGTTATGGTGAAGAAGAATATGGTTGATATGAAAGTTATCATTTGGCTAACCATTTGGTTGACTAATATTGAACCAACTATTGTACACGTTTGGGTACGGTTACACAAACCCAAAATCGTCAAGTACATGTGTGTATGACAAGTTAAGTTTTCGATCTAACGGTTGAGAGATATTAGCTTGTATCTAATTAGGTTTTCATCTAACGGTGAATATTGAATGCTTTGTTACTAAGCTAACATTGATTGCAAACCCTTATTTGAAAGACTATATAAGGGAGAACTCTAGCAACTGGGAAACCTAATCCCCACACATTCTGTGTGATACTAGTTTGCTAAGCTAGAGTCGATTCTCCTTTAACCTTTGGTTTTCTTTTTCTAAAACCAGGTTAACGACATAAAGATTTCATTGGGATTGTATAGCTATACCGATACTACTTTTCTTGTAGTTGTGTGATTTGATCTTCCTTAGATCAGAGGTTCCTCTGAGAATGTTTCAATGATTGAAATGAGAGTTTAGACAATATAACCACTAGGGGATATAAACATTGTTGTGGTAACACATATATGTATAAGTCCTTATGCACTTGAACCGAAGTTTGCGAACTTTGTTGATCAAGTGAAAACCGGAACTTGAGCAGTCAACCCAGTCCTCGAACGAGCATAGTTCTATGGAACCTTTGTTGATTGGGGTTCAACTACAGTATGATCTAAGGAACCTTTGATCTTCTTGACCTAAATCAATCTGTAGTTGAACCCAAATCAATCTCACACTGATCCAAGGTACATTTATGCTCCTATGCCTCTGATCCCAGTAGGATACCGTGCACTTGATTCCCTTAGATGATCTAACCCACAACCAAGAGTTGCTACGACCTAAAGTCGAAGACTTTTGCAAGCAAATCTGTCTCACACAGAAAAGTCTACAAGATAGATAAATTCGTCTCCCAAGAATAAACCTATGAGTTTTGTTCTTTATTTTGATAAATCAAGGTGAACATGAACCAATTAATAAAACCAGACTTATATTCCCGAAGAACAGCTCAGTTTTATCAATCACCTCACAATAGTCTTAATCGATGAAGAGAAAAAAGATATTGTGGAATCACAAACGATGAATCGAAGATGTATGTGATTACTTTTATATCTTGCCTATCGGAGATATAAATCTCAAGCCAATTATTACAATTGTACACGTACGATAAAAACAGCAGTATCAGATCACACAACTACAAGAAAAGTAGTATCGGTCTGGATTCACAATCCCAATGAAGTCTTTAAGTCGTTAACCTGGTTTTAGAAGAAGAAAACCAAAGGTTAAAGGAGAATCGACTCTAGCTTAGCAAACTAGTATCACACAGAATGTGTGGGGATTAGTTTCCTAGTTGCTAGAGTTCTCCCATATTTAGTCTTTCAAATCAGGGTTTGCAATCAATATTAGCTTAGTAACAAAGCATTCAATATTCACCGTTAGATGAAAACCTGATTAGATACAAGCTAATATCTCTCAATCGTTAGATCAAAAACTTAGCTTTCCATACACACATGTACTTGATGATTTTGGGTTTGTGTAACCGTACCCAAACATGTACAATAGTTGGTTCAACATTAGTCAACCTAATGGTTAGCCAAATGATAACTTTCATATCAACCATATTTTTCTTCACCATAACTAGTCCAAATAACTCAAATGAACTAGTTAGAGAGTTGTTCAATTGCTATGAGATCTTATGTACTACACAAGACACAATTGAAGCAAAAACGATGTGATTCACTCGAATTGATTCATGAACTATAAATCCAAGGTTTGCAATAGCATTCCTTAGATATTTTAAATAAGTTTACGAACATCGTTTTTAGACATAACCACTCAAGTTCGCGGACTAAGTTCACGGACATAAGTAACCGGTTGGAGTTCACAAACTCCAACAGAAATTCTCGGGATCAAGAACTTCCGTCAGTTCGCGGACTGGGTTAACTGTTCAAGTTCCGGTTTTCACTTTTTCAACAAAGTTCGCAAACTTATGTTCAAGTGCATAAGGACTTATACATATATGTGTTACCACAACAATGTTTATATCCCCCAGTGGTTATATTGTCTAAACTCTCATTTCAATCATTGAAACATTCTCAGAGGACGTCATATAGTTGTTATTCATGAACTATTTTTCGTTAGAGTAATTTCCAAAGTGATTGAAACATAACATGACTTTCGTTACTAGGCAAAGATGAACTTGTATAAAGTGAAATCTTTACCAACACACATTTCGAGAAATAGATAAGCGAGATATATTCAACTCGAAATGTCACATGTGTATATCTTTAGTCTATATAGTAAAATGACTTTGTCTCAAGATAGGAGATAGAGTAGATAGACTTTTGAGTGATAGATAAGTTCAAGTCTCCACATACCTTTTAGTCGATGAAGATCCACTGGTTCCTTGAATAGTCCTTCGTCTTGTATGATGATTGCCACGGAGTTCTTGAGCTAAACTACACTTTATATCCTAGTCTGAGACCTTAGCTATAGTAGACTAGAAATCAATACTTTATAGTTTTGAGCACTAACATTGACAAACATGCTTGATATAGCAACGCATGCGAGTTCGACCGAGCAGTCCTCTAACATGCCTATTTATATAAGTAGAAGTGAAACGTACTTTGGTCTCATTAAGGAATGGAAAAAATGGGTGAGTAAATGGGAGGAGGTGGTAGCCATTAACGCATAGAATTGATGTTCCATAAAAAAAAGGGCGTTTCACCACTAACTCCCTGTATTTACTAACAACCTCATCCTTATGACACTTTCTTATGACGGGCGTAGTGTACGCCGCACGCTGTTGTTTAAGGGTAAAAATCATTTCTGCCGATTTCGGTAAATTCGGCAGGTGAGTGAGAAACTGGTTCAAACCCTAAACAAATGTGTTGCACGTTGAGCACTTTTAGGTTCGAGATATCAATCTGTACAAGTCCTGCCTAAACCAAGAAATGTTCATTCCAGGCTTGCTTCGGTCACAAAGTAGAGGAGAAGGGTTGATTTGGGGAGGATAGCGAAGAAGGGTGTTGAGACCAGAAAGTTCTGTAAAGGTAGTATCACGACTTGTATCAGAAAAGTAGAAGCTTATGAAGCTTACTAGTGATGGAATCTTTTGAGGGAGCTAGCAAAGTTGTTTTCTGATAGTGTTTTATTTTTTCCTGACCAAGACTTGTTATCCGGAAGAAATAGGTGAGACCTATTTATACAAGTGAGATTGAACATACCCTGGCCTCGTTAAGGAATAGAGTAAAGTCGCGGATTAAATAGAGGAGGTGGTAACCGCAGGTGTTTATGGTGAAAACGTTTTTCACCATTACTGCCTTATTTAATTGACCGCTTTTATTCCTTTTCACGCCGTTCTTATTGCGAGCGTAGTGTACGCTGCACGCTGTGAATGCCAAACCAAAACCCCAAGAAAGCATCCCCTAGTTTGTGTTGATATCTCGAGTGTTGGTTGCGCCTTGAGTGCAAGTGGAGCTTCTAGTGGCGCATGTGGAATGTGCGGAATGCTTTTGTGGCAGGTTTTACGTTGAGTGCAAGTGGCAATGCCAGAGCTGTTAGTGGCATGTGTGGCACATGCCAATGGCATGTGTGGCACATGCCAATGGCATGCGTGGAATGCCCTGGTGGTAGGTTGCACGTTGAGTGTAAGTGGAAATGCCAAAGCTGCTAGGGGAGCGTGTGGCATGTGTGGAATGCCTTGACCGCAAGTTACACTTTGAGTGTAAATAACAATGCCAAAGATGCTAGGGGAGCGTTTGGCATGTGCCAGTGGCATGTGTGGAATGCCTTGACAGCAAGTTACACGTTGAGTGTAAGTGGAAATTCCAAAGCTACTAGGGGAGTGTGTGGCATGTGCCGGTGGCATGTATGGAATGCCTTGACCGCAAGTTACACTTTGAGTGTAAATGGCAATGCCAAAGCTACTAGGGGAGCGTGTGGCATGTGCCAATGGAATGTGTGGAATGCCTTTGAAAGTGGCTAGCAGTGCGTGTTGGGATGTGTCAATTGCAGGCACGACCATATTGACCTAGGGCGCGGTAGCGGCTTTGAAAAATGGCTAGAGTGCATGTTGGCATGTGCCAATGGCATGCACGGCCACATTGGCCTAGGGAGCGGTAGCGGCTTTGGAAAAATGGCTAGCGGTGCATGTGCCAATGGCACGCACGGCCATATTGGCCTAGGTTGCACGATTTTCAAGTCTAGGGCACGGGCGCTACTTTGGCATGTGCCAATGTCATAGCGGCTTGGTAAGGAAAGTGGCTAGCATAGCTAGGGCCAAGGCAAAGTGCATTTGGCATGGCGCGACTAGCTTGGGCTAGGTGTGGCTGGCATGATTTTCCATTGGCACGGAGGTGCGGCTAGCATGGTTGGCATGCTTTGGAGCATTTGGTGTTGTTAGCATAGCTAGGGCCAAGACAGAGTGCGTTTGGCATGGCGCGGCTAGCTTGGGCTATGTGTGTCTGGCATGATTTTCCATTGGCACGGAGGTGCGGCTAGCATGCTTTGGCACGTTTGGTGTGGTTAGCATAGCTAGGGCGAAGGCATAGTGCGTTTGGCATGGCGCGGCTAGCTTGGGCTAGGTGTGGATGGCATGATTTTCCATTGGCACAGAGGGGAATTAAGGTTTTATTCGTTGTAACAATAATTTGAAAAAATATCCCCTATTAATTACTGACTACATGCATTAAATGTTCTAATAAATGTGTCACCGGTGACATTAGGTTATTCGGGGTTTTACGATTTTACTCTTTGTCTAAAAACCACCATCAACATTAAGTCCCCTTCTTAGCTCGTAACATGAGCTTTGTTTCGAGGTAAGCATGAGATGGTGACAAACTATCAGCAGTAAATCGTAAAGAGAATTGAGGAGGATTGTCTAACCCTTTTATAGATAGGAGTGGGAATCCTTGCCTATGGCAGTTTTGCAAAAATAGGGAGGCTGGCACGATTGGGAAGTCAGCATCATTTAGAAACAGGAAGCTGGGCAGCATTGAGAAGTTGACGCGAGTTGGGAAGATGAGCTTGCTAGCTGGTGGGACCGATGCAAGGTGGGTAAGCTGAGCGTGCTAGCTTGGAGCGACTTGGGAGGTCATTGGGAAGTGGGCACAATTGGTGGGAACGGTGTAGACAAGGAGGGAGTAGGTGTTTCGACGGATAGTAAAGTTTCCTTATTTTTCCTTTCTTCAAACGCGGCTTCAATCAGGGAATCATCCATGCTGAAAATATGGAAGCATTATGTCCCTCATTGCTTCCTTTCCTTTTTTAAGGTTCAGTATTCATACCCAGCGTAATTGCATCATCTCCCTTGTTTGAGAAAGGGTTCTTCTTGTTGAGTTTCTCTCTTTGTCATGTCGTACAGAGACGAATCATCCTCTAACTAGCCATATTCTCCTGGTGAAGGCGCGGGATCTGACTCTTGCAGGAGCATCCCGACTAAGGTTATTTGGGCTAAAAAGATAATACCGGTATGTTTTATTCTCCTTCTATTTTCATGTTATCCTCTTTTATATGTGTATATATAGGATGAAACTTGATCATTTTCCCTATTTTTGCAGTGTATGATGGAACCCTCCAGGAATGGCCAAGCCTTTAACCCTTCGGAAAAGGACTTCAGAATTAACGGAAACCGATCTTATTCTCTTGAGGAAGCATTGGCTGGGATTGAATCTATGTTCCATGAAGCTAGTGAAATTATTAAGGACCTCCCTTCCATCCACATCCATGAAGTAGAGGCGCGTGTTCAGACTTTTATGGGTTCAGTGAGTATGGAGGAGGGGTGAGAAAACGAGGAAGAACCTTGGCATGTTGATAAGTTTCAGTGCGGCGAAACCTTTCCTCGATCCAGGTATAGGGCGGACCGAAATGTTTCTAGGTCAAAGCGACGAAAAGACGAACGTATGAGGCTCTAGGAGGAGAGCTCCATGGTTCTTGATTTTGATGCGGATGAATCAAAAATCTTCTTCGGAGTGTCAATGAGAAAACCTTCGAAGGAGCATCTGATGGAAACAAAATAACCTTTGAATTTGATGCTAGAGGTGTCGTTGGTGATACCGGAGGGGTCATGGTGGCGTATGCTGGACCGGTCGTCGGGGTGGACACTGCTGCTGCTGTGGTTGGTTCGGGATGGGATGTTGAGGTTGCTGCTGCTAACACCGTTGAATGAAACCTTTGTTTCCTGAGGGATTGCTGGGGGAAGTGCTTGAAGATATCCTAGACCGAGGGGACTTGTGCTCCATCATTCGAGGGCTAGTTCCTCTCTTTTGTTGTTTCTATTAGCTGCTTAGTTCCGTGATATTTTTTTTTCTTCGTAAACTCATCTTTACCTTTTTCTTCACCAGTTAACATTTTGCTTTATATATATATATATATGTTTTTTTTGAAAGAGGTTGCGGTATGATGGCTCTGTAATGGTTTTTCTGGGTTAATCTGATGCATTTCTCTGATATCTGGAGAACTTATTTGGAAAGAGATGTATTTATGCTCTTTTTTTTTTTTTTTTTTGACGAGGAAAGGAATCTCCAAGGAAGAATACAAACGGTGTATTCATCTTTGGGGGAATACAACTACTAAGAGGAATTGTTAAAGGAAATATTAAAAAAGGGGGAGTGACTGGGAAGTACATCATTTTAGGGATTGGAGGCCTTGAGCCATTGCGAGTGAATTATCACGCCTTCAGGTGTGTCTGTGTTGATGATCTTGCAATATCCTCCCAAAAGGGTGTGCGCCACCAGATACATCTCGTCTTCTCTTCCATTGGGCGAATCAGTCTGAATAACCATTTTTACTGTCATCCTCCCGACTTGAAACGAGCTTTCCTTAACCACTACATCTCCGATTGAAAACGGGTTCAGACGTTGTGCAACCATTTGAGTCTTGGCTTCGTTGTCTTCAATAGAGTTTTCCAAGCTTTTTACAAAGTGTTCAAATGGTCCAGCGCCCCATTCACATTTCTTGACAACGTCCATGCTAATAATTGTGCCGAGTCCCCATGATGGTATGGGGGGAAGAATGACTGGTTGCAGAAAAGATTGCTCGGTCAGACTTACTTGCATTTGAAAACCATGAGCTAGCGCCCACAGGTCCTCTCTGGATGTCTGGGTTCCTTCAATAGTTTGTCGATGCGATAACCAGTGGGATGATTTGTTGGAAATTCCTTCGAGCGTGGGCGTCAGCAGAGGGTGCACATCCAATTTTTCTTTGTTTTGGAGCACCCATAAGTGTCCCAATATCATGTCATGACCCAATTCTTTGACAATGTGGAATTTTCTATGCGTTATATCGTCTCCCACCTTGATATCTAGGTTGATGTAGCCATTCGGGTTCAAAGATTCTCCTCTCGAGTTCTTAATCACGAACGGGGAATATGTAGCGTCTTGCTTTATAAATCCTATTGCCTTTAGTATCTTGAAAATAATGATGTTGAGGTCAGAGGCCGCGTCGATGAGCGTGTTTTCAAATTCGTTACCTCTTAAGCGGGACGTGGTCAGCAGTCCCCAGTTCTCCCTTTTGATTCTGCATGTTTGGAAAGCTTGGACCCCTGGCGTGGTTTCCGAGGGGAGGAAAAGTGGTTCGCCAGATACAACGCGACTGAGAGCTGCGGAAATATCTTGGCGCTGCACCTTGGAAAGATATATAATTTCGCATATATGCTGCATCATGGATTGTACAGTCTCGTGCACGGAGTCCCCAGAGGACCCACAGTTTCTTATTGGGAGTGGGTCTCGATTCACTCTCTCGTCTCCTAGTTGGAGTTCTCCCGCTTCTATTCTTTCTCTGAAAATATGCTTTAGTCTGTTGCAATCACTGGTCGGGTGGTGAACGAACCTGTGGTAATGGCAGTACTTGGGGTTCGCTATCTCAGCTTCAGTTGGTGGACGTCTGGGAGGTGGAAGTCTGATAACATCATCTTGAACCCAGGCTTCTAGGAGTTCAATCACCTCCTCGATGGGAAACAGGAAATCAAGGGTATTTCCTTCGGTCTCATGATGTTGCATGGGAGTTTTAATGATGGTATTCCGTTGGCGGGGGTTCCCATTACGCTGGCGCTTCAAGTTTTGGCTGGTGGCCCATAGTTGGGGCCTTCCTTTTTCTGCTTTCATTTATTATGTTCACGGAGGATGAGCCGGCATTAAATTTCTTGCTGATGAGACGTCTATTCCCGCGAGTTTCACGCATGTCTTCGGTTCGAGTTGGCCTAGTTCTTTCCAGTAATGCCGTTGTTGTCGTTGCGGATTTTCTGGCGGCTTCATGGAGTTCAGAGAATTTTTGGAAGCGTAAGTTCTCTAGCAAGGCGCGATAAATAGGAACCATACCATTGATGCATGTATTCACCAGCTGTTGCTCGGTCACGTTTGGGTCATGACAGTTGAGTGCTTGTACCCTGAACCTTTGGACGAAATCATTCGGATGTTGGTTATCCCACTGGTACATTCTTCTGAGGTCTGAGAAAGTAACTTGTTCAGACACGAAGAAGTATTTCTTGTAAAACGCAGTGACCATGCTACTCTAGTTGGGAATGTTGTTCGGCGGAATGCTGTTGTACCATGTATACGCCCTTCCAGTAAGTGATTTTGAGAATTCGCTTAAACGAAGAACGTGATTATATTCATGTTCACCTAGGGATTCCAATAAACGAGATACATGCTCATGTGCATTCCCAGTACCATCGTACATGGTAAATTAAGGAGAGGAGTATCCCATTGGAAGAGGGATTATCTGCATTTCGGATGGGTAAGGAGGTTGGTGATGATGCATGTCCAATTCATCATTTTTTATTTGGTTGCGGAGAAGTTGTTCCAGATCTTCTCGCGTGACGAAATTGGACGGCTGATTTATTTCCAACGAGATTCTAGCGCGAGTTTCCTCGTCCGCGGAGGGGCGCTCTGCCGAGGTGCTGGTGTCAAGGTTGTTGGAGATGTTCCTAAGCGGATCTGGAGGAGGTGACTCACGTGGTAGTCGCTCTGTCAGGGTCTTGAGAAAGATAAGTACCTCTCTTTGTGTTGAAACCATATCCGTATGGGCTCTGGCGAGCATCTCCTATCGTTCCATCAAATCAGCGATGGTGACATAAGGATGGCTTCCTCTGGTCCCTCCGGTCTCTTTTCCCGTCGATGGGGTAGTTGGAACCTTAGTTGTGGTCATAGGTGTCATGCTAGATGAAGCATTAGGGGCCGCAACCGCGGCTCTGGCCCTGGTGACCGGTGGTGTGATACCCGAAGAGGTATTTTGTTGCCGTGATTAGGGGGTTGTGCAGAGACACTAGAGGAGGCAGCGGCTCTGGCCCTGGTGATTGGCGGTGTTTCACTTGAGGGAGTGCATTCAGAGTTAATGTAGTCATAAGGTGATGCTACAACGTCATTGGGAGAGACGTTAACATCATGGACATGCCCTGTGCTAGTATTCTCGGCAGCCTCTCCAGAAATGAGTTCCACCATGTTGGGATTGACATTCGGGAGACGAAATCAGGAGTCGGAGTTGGTATTGTAACCGATAGATCAATCCTCCCGCTGTGGTCGCCAATTGTTTATGGCTAAAAATCGTTTCTGCCGATTTCGGTAAATTCGGTAGGTGAGTGAGAAACTGGTTCAAACCCTAAACAAATGTGTTGCACGTTAAGCACTTTTAGGTTCGAGAGATCAATCTGTACAAGTCCGGCCTAAACCAAAAAATGGTCGTTCCAGACTTGCTTCGGTCACAAAGTGGAGTAGAAGGGTTGATTTGGGGAGGATAGCGAAGAAGGGTGTTGAGACCAGAGAGTTCTGGAAAGGTAGTATCTCGACTTGTATCCAAAAAGTAGAAGCTTGGGAAGTTTACTAGTGATGGAATCTTTTGGGAGAGCTAGTAAAGTTGTTATCTGATAATGTTGTATTTTTGCCTGACCAAGACTTGTTGTCCGATAGAAATAGGTGAGACCTATTTATACAAGTGAGATTGAACGTACCCTGGCCTCATTAAGGAATAGAGTAAAGTCACGGATTAAATAGAGGAGGTGGTAACCGCAGGTGTTTATGGTGAAAACGTTTTTCACTATTACTGCCTTATTTAATTGACCTCTTTTATTCCTTTTCACGCCGTTCTTATTACCAAAACCCCAAGAAATCATCCCCCAGTTTGTGTTGATGTCTCGAGTGTTGGTTGCGCCTTGAGTGCAAGTGGCGCTGCTAGTGGTGCGTGTGGCATGTGCGTAATGACTTTGTGGTAGGTTGCACGTTGAGTGCAAGTGGCAATGCCAGAGCTGTTAGTGGCGCGTGTGGCATGTACCAATGGCCTGCGCGGAATGCCCTGGTGGTAGGTTTCACGTTGAGTGTAAGTGGCAATGCCAAAGCTGCTAGGGGAGCGTGTGGCATGTGTGGAATGCCTTGACTGCAAGTTACACTTTGAGTGTAAATGGCAATGCCAAAGCTGCTAGATGAGCATGTGGCATGTGCCAGTGGCATGTTTGGAATGCCTTGACCGCAAGTTACACGTTGAGTGTAAGTGGCAATGCCAAAGCTGCTAGGGGAGTGTGTGGCATGTGTGGAATTCCTTGACCGCAAGTTACACTTTGAGGGTAAATGGTAATGCCAAAGCTGCTAGGGCAGCGTGTGGCATGTGTGGAATACCTTTGAAATTGGCTAGCAGCGCGTGTTGGAATATGCCAATGGCAGGCACGGCCATATTGACCTAGGGCGCGGTAGCGGCTTTGAAAAATGGATAGCGTGCGTGTTGGCATGTGCCAATGGCATGCATGGCCACATTAGCCTAGGGCGCGGTAGCGGATTTGGAAAAATGGCTAGCGGTGAATGTTAGCATGTGCCAATGGCACACACGGCCATATTGGCCTAGGTTGCACAGTTTGCAAGCCTAGGGCGCGGGCGCTACTTTGGCATGTGCCAATGGCATAACGACTTGGTAAGGAAAGTGGCTAGCATAGCTAGGGCCAAGGAAAATTGCGTTTGGCATGGCGCGGCTATCTTGGGGTAGGTGTGGATGGCATGATTTTCCATTGGGACGGAGGTGCGGATAGCATGGTTGGCATGCTTTGGCGCGTTTGGTGTGGTTAGCATAGCTTGGGCCAAGGCAGAGTGCGTTTGGCATGGCGCGGCTAGCTTGGGATAGGTGTGGCTGGCATGATTTGCCATTTCCACGGAGGTGCGGCTAGCATGGTTGGCATTCTTTGGCGCGTTTGGTGTGGTTAACATAGCTAGGGCCAAGGCAGAGTGCGTTTGGCATGGCGCGGCTAGCTTGGGCTAGGTTCGGCTGGCATGATTTGCCATTGGCACATAGGGGAATTAGGGTTTTGTTCGTTGTAACCCTAATTTGAAAAAATATCCCCTATTAATTACTGACTACATGTATTAAATGTTCTAATAAATGTGTCACCGGTGACATTAGGTTAACCAGAGTTCTGTTGATTGGTTTTTGTTTGATTTTGTATATACTTTGTATTTAAGTACAATTATTCAGTTTTCTATTGGTAGTTGTTTAACCAGTGTTTTATGTGTTGATATTTGTTTAAAAGTATATAAACTCGTTTTATAATGCATTTATGCAATTAAAATGTTTACTTCTTGTTAAGTAATCACGCTAAAATGGTTATTTTCCATCTTATAAATCATATACAAATAAAATTAGTCTCGTAACAAGGTCATAATACTTATCAATTTATCATATAGGTAAGCCAAATTTTAAGTGCCGAACTCACATTTGTAAAACGAATATGGACGTACGTATGCCATTCCGAACTACTGTCCGAACAACGAACCTTTGACCGTATTTTTGACCAAATCCAACCTATCAGAATATGTATAATTCACATATGTATGCCGTCCCGAACTACTACCCGTACCCCGAATTGCTAACTAGAGTACCTAGGGCATATCATAACAGCCAAAGGGGTTGTAGCAGATCCCTCTAAAATCTCTAGCATGCTATCTTGGACCACTCCCACTACCATAAAGGAGATGAGAGGGTTCTTAGGACTGACTGGCTATTACAGGAAGTTTGGAAAGGGGTATGAAAGCATTTTCAAGCCACTAACTGATCTCTTGAAGAAAAATGCCTTCTTATGGAATGAAGAAGCTGATGCTGCATTTCAAGAACTCAAGGAAACATTGTGCAACACTCTAGTTCTTGAACTTCCTGACTTTTCAAATCCATTTATTCTAGAAGCTGATGCTTGTGCAGGAGGAGTTGGGGTTGTTCTTATGCATGAGGTTAGACCTATAACTTTCCTCATCAAGCCATTAGGACCCAAATCTCTTGGATTGTCCACCTATGAGAAGGAACTCTTGGCTATTGTCATGGCAGTCACCAAATGGAGGAACTGCTTGATGGGAAACCATTTTATTATACACACTGACCAACAGAGCATAAAGTATTTCATGGAGCGGAAAATGATTACTGTGCTGCAAAAAAGATGGCTCATGAAACTTTTGGGGTTTGACTATGAGATAAAGTACAAAAAGGGCATGGAAAACAAGGCTGTCGATGCCTTATCAATACTACCTAGTACTTCTTGCCACTCCATCCAAACCTCATATCCTACTTGGTCTGCTTATATTATTAAAATCTATGAGGATGACAACATTGCCATGGATATCATACCAAAGCTTCTGATCTCCTCAACTTCAGTCACACACTATACTTATAATGGTGGCATACTAAGATACAAGGGTAGGCTCTATGTTGGGGATGGAAATGGGATAAGGAATGCCGTCATCACCTTCTTCCACTCATCGGTAATTGGTGGTCATTCTGGGATGCAAGGCACTTACATGAGGGCCAAATCTTACTTCCATTGGCCAAGTATGAGAGTTGAACTCATTGAATTTGTTGCTTCATGTGATACTTGTTAAAAAAATATAGGTGACCACACATATCCAGCTGGGCTTCTACAACCTCTGCCCATACCTTAGCATGCATGTCAACACATATCTATGTATTTGATAGAAGGGTTTCCAAAATATGGGGGTAAAGATGTCATATTGGTAGTTGTTAATAGTCTCACCAAATATGGACACTTTATAGCTCTCAATCACCCCTACACATCTTCAACTGTAGCTCAATATTTCCTTAATAATGTGTTTAAGTTGCATGGTCTTTCATCCTCCATCACATCTGATAGAGACAAGGTTTTCATTAGCAACTTTTGGCATGATATCTTCCAAGCTATAGGCACCAGCTTACACATCAGCACATCATACCACCCTCAAACTGATGGCCATACTGAGAGGGTTAACAATTACCTTGAAAACCACTTGAGATGCATGACTAGACATCAGCCTAAGGCTTGGAGTATATGGTTACCATTGGCAGAATGGTGTTACAATTCTAATTATCACACCATCTTACACATGACTCCTTTCAAGGCCTTATATGGATATCAGCCTCCTCACATAGCTTTCCCCCTCAGTGTTACTACTTCTGTTGCTGATGTAGAGAAGTAACTTAAGGAGAGAGATAAGATGCACAAATCCCAAGAATAAATGAAGTTCTTCCCCGACTCTAAGAGGACTGACATATCCTTTAAGGTAGGATATTTTGTCTACCTCAAGCTACAACCCTATAGACAAACCTCTGTGGCATTAAAAAGGAATATGAAGGTATCTGCTAGGTACTATGGACCTTTTCTAGTAGAAGAAAGAATTAGTTATGTGGCTTACAAGTTACAGCTGCCTGCAGATTCCAAGATACACCCGGTCTTCCATGTCTCTCAGCTCAAAAATAAAGTTGGAGCTACTGTCATCCCCATTCCTCAGTTACCTTTAGTATATCAGCAAGGTTTGATTAAAATTGAGCCCTTAGATTTATTGGGAGATCGATAGGTAAATCATGAAGGTCATATGGATCATCAATTACTAATCCACTGGATCAACTCGACACCCGAAGCTACATGGGAAGATGAAACTAATATCCGTATTCATTTTCCTAAATTCAATCCTTGAGGACAAGGATGTTACCAGGAGAGGGTATTGTCATATCACTAGGCCTCCTGTAGTAATGTTGTAGGTGTATTTATCAATTTATGATTAGTCAGTTGTTATTAATGATTATTCGTATTAATTAGTAGGTGGATTAGCCGTTAATTAAGTATTAGGGTTTTCTTTTATCTAATAGTCAGTTGTAAGGGTTATCTTCATCTGACGGCCCATTTACATTAGGGTTTTGATCCACTCACTATAAGTGTTGGTTGTATAGAAATTTGTAGGCAATTAATGATAAAATAGAGAAGAAGGCTGCTCTCTTAGTTCGGAGGAAGATAATTGTTACTTTCAGATTAGGGTTCTTAGTATCACTTGTCTTAACACGACAATTGGTATCAAGATCAGGTTAGATCCATCATGACTGGCCCATCTATCAAATAATTAGATAAAATTTTTGATAATCACACTAAAGAGATGAAATCTCCACTTGCAAAACTATCAGAAGACTTAACATTGATTGCAGAATGTAAATCTGCCCAAAGAAAGGAGGCTTCTGATAAGAACGACATATTATTGGCATCAATCGAGAGGTTGCTTGTTTAATCACATGATTCACAGAAGAGTACTGAAGCTATCATAAATGAGTTCACATCAAATCTAAATAATAAATATATGGATGACGAATCTGGATATTTCGGGTACAATGAGTCACCACGAGAAGGAGGTACGAATAACTTTAATAAATCGAACTATCACTCTCACAGGCCTCCAAAACTGGATTTCCTAAGGTTCGGTGGAGATAACTCAAGGGGATGGATTCTTAAATGCGAAAGGTTTTTCTATATCAATAAGAATATTGATGAAAAATATTATGTGGGTACTGCTTCTTTATTCACGGAGGGTAAAGAAGATGCTTGGTTCTTTGACTATCAGATAGGTA
The DNA here is from genome assembly GCA_023529315.1 of Papaver bracteatum. Classification (NCBI taxonomy): domain Eukaryota; kingdom Viridiplantae; phylum Streptophyta; class Magnoliopsida; order Ranunculales; family Papaveraceae; genus Papaver; species Papaver bracteatum. The sequence continues at coordinate 1,172,057 of JAJJWX010005194.1, forward strand.
AGGGTTTTATCTTTTGGAATTACTTTTCTCTTGTTGTATGTACTCGTTTTGAAAACATATCCAATGACAATTATGTCGAAATGTTTAATAAAATTATACAAATTTCTATTGTGGAAGAATACTTTGAGAGGTTTGAAACTCTCAAGGCTATCATGCTTAGTAAAAACCCTTATATGACTGAAGCTTATTTTGTATTGAGTTTCATGAGTGGATTAAAAGAAGAGATAAAAAACACCATCCAAATGTTCAAACCCTCCACCCTATCTGAGGCATTCCAACTAGCTAAATTACAGGAGCTCTCTATGGGATGGTCAACAGAGGAAGTTCAAATCCTATCTTAAACCCCAACCCACCACCACACATTTTCCTGCCTCTTCTTTTAAAACAACCCCAATCACTATTTCTATCAAAAACCCTATCAATCCAGTACCTACTTAACCTTTTAAAAATAAACCCCAATTCAGATACCCACCTATCAAGAGGATTTCTTATGAAAAAATTAATGAGAGAAGGGCTTTGTTTCAACTGTGATTCTCCATTGAAGTTTGGTCATAAATGTGAATAACAACAAATTTATATGCTGGCTCTAAAGGAGGGTAAAGAAGAAGAAGAAGAACCATAATGCATTGATGATAATACTGAAGAGGGTGGTAATAATCCTATTGAGTCAGACATGGATATTTCTCTCCAAGCCCTCACCGGTAGCTTAAGCAGTGAGACTATTAGGATTCCTTGCTTCATAAAAAAAGAAGTTTATATCTATACTAATTGACGTTGGGAGTATACACAGTTTTATTGATGCAGAATTAGCTCAGAAACTACAATGTGAAGTTGAGCCAACAACTCAGCTGTTAGTCACAGTATCCAATGGTGATAAGACAGTTAGCTCTGGGGTATGTAAACAATTACCACGGTCTATGCAAGGGAGCAAATTCAGTGGAGATATGAGGCTTTTACCATTATGGGGTTGTGACATGGTTCTTGGGGATGATTGGTTAAGAACCTTAGGGGATGTGACATTTAGCTTTGAGAAGCTTTGCATCAGTTTTTTGCAGCATGGGAAGAAGATTACCTTAACAGGTGCAAGAGACAACCCTTCTTTGAAGATGATGAGTGCTGGGGCCATCAAGAGATTCATTAAGAAGAGTACACATGTCATAGTAGGGAAACTATTTTCTATCTCCACTACCTCTGCTAAACAGACAATACCTTCTCCCATCCAGAAATTGATTCAAGAATACTCCGGTGTTTTCATTGAACCCAAGACCCTTCCACCCCAAAGAAATCTTGATCACACCATTCCTCTCAAACCAAACTCAACACCCCCAAATTAGAGGCCCTACATGTGTCCTTACTTACAAAAGTCCGTGGTGGAATCATTGGTGAAGGAGATGTTACAGGATGGTATCATTCAAACAAGCCATAACCCTTTTGCATCACCAATCCTCCTAGTTAAGAAGAAGGACAACTCCTGGAGGTTTTGCGTGGATTATAGGAAATTAAATGATATTACCATCAAGGATAAATTTCCAATTCTAGTGATTGATGAGCTATTAGATGAGATACATGGTTCTATGATGTTCAGTAAGCTGGATGTCAGATCTGGGTATTACCTAATAAGGATGTTTGGTCCTGATATTCACAAAACAACCTTCAGAACTCATGAGGGTCATTATGAGTCCATGGTAATGCCATTTGGGCTAACCAATGCCCCAACCACCTTCCAGGCACTCATGAATAAGGTCTTAAATCCAAATCTGAGGAAATTTGTACTGGTCTTTTTTGGTGATATTCTGGTGTACAACCCATCACATGAGGAGCATGAGCAACACTTAGTTTGAGTTACTGAGACATCATAAGTTATTTGCCAAGGAATATAAATGTTTTTTTGCTCAAGAAGAACTAGAGTACCTAGGGCATATCATAACAACCAAAGGGATTGCAGCAGATCCCTCTAAAGTCTCTAGCATTCTATCTTGGCCTACTTCCACTACTATAAAGGAAATGAGGGGGTTCTTATGACTGACTGGATATTACAGGAAGTTTGTAACGGGGTATGGAAGAATTTGCAAGCCACTAACTGATCTCTTGAAGAAAAATGCCTTCTTATGGAATGAAGAAGCTGATGCTGCATTTAAAGAACTCAAGGAAACATTGTGCAACACTATAGTTCTTGCATTACCTAAATTTTCAAAGCCATTTATTCTAGAAGTTGATGCTTGTGCAAGAGTAGTTGAGGCTGCTCTTATGCAAGAGGGTATACCTATAGCTTTCTTCAGCAAGCCATTAAGACCTAAATCTCTTGGATTATCCACCTATGAGAAGGAAATCTTGGCCATTGTCATGGGAGTCACCAAATGGAGGAGCTACTTGATGGGAACCCATTTTTCTATACGCGCAGACCAATAAAGCATAAAGTATTTCATGGAGCAGAAAATGAGTATTATGCTGCAAAAAGATGGCTCATGAAACTTTTGGGGTTTGACTATCAGATGAAGTACAAAAAGGGCATGGAAAACAAGGCTGATGATGCCTTATCAAGACTACCTAGTACTTCTTGCCACTCCATCCAAACCTCACAGCCTACTTGGTCGCCTAGTATCATTAAAAGCTATGAGGATGACAGCATTTCCATGGATATCATACCAAAGCTTCTGATCTCCTCAACTTCAGTCACACACTATACTTATAATGGTGGCATACTAAGATACAAGGGTAGGCTCTATGTTGGGGCTGGAAATGAGATAAGGAATGCATTCATCACCTCCCTCCACTCATCATAAATTGGTGGCCATTATGGGATACAAGGCACTTACATGAGGGCCAAATCGTACTTCCATTGGACAAGTATAAGAGCTGAAATCATTGAATTTGTTGCTTCATGTGATACTTGTCAGAGAAATATAGGTATATTAGCAATACAAGTCTTATGTCTTGGTGCATCTCTGGATATGACACAACTGCAGATAAGAATACAATAAGCACGAGTAATCCCGCGACTACTGCTGGGATGCAAAAGCCACCAAATCTTGTTGTGTAATTGAAGCAAGAATTATCTAGAGAGGAGATAGGGAGATTATGAAATGAGCTGACTTGAAGTGGAAGAAATTAAAATGCTTTATTTTTAAAGGGTGTTGGGAGGTTGTGTATATGTAATTGGTGTTCAGTTGAAGTATAAGAATCACTCAACACCCTTTATTATCACTAGGTAGCACGTACTTGTGGCCGATGGTACCAATAACTTGAGTTTGAAACTCGGCTATTTCTTTGACGATCAACAAATAAAATAATACTAGTCCCTTGAGAATTCATTTCCAACAACCAATTTGAGTTCAGAAAGAACGACTTTATCATACAAAATATCTTGGATAAGAGGGATACACAGTTGTTTCACTGCTTTGCAAAGTGAACAGAAATGAAAAGGTAATGCGTTATATTGGTTTTATGAATTCATCTCTCTCTGTATGCTCAAATTGGCCAGACTCGACTTTTCAAGCCATTAGTACAATGCAAATACACGGAATTTGTAGACTAGCCAATATATCAAGTTTTAGTTTCAAAACTTATGCAAAGTTGCTTCGATGTTGCAATTATGTAATGTTAGACTTCTGTAACTCATGAACACTAGATTCAACTCCTAGAATTACTATATGTAATAGCTAGATTATTTGAACTTGTATTCCAACTAGATTTAACTTTTGGGAGGAACCATAACTGCTATTGTAGACACCATAATCTACACCAAACACGTGGCAAGCAAAAGAACCGAAACAAGATACGGTAATGCAACGACATACACAACAACATCTCTAAGACTCCTTCAAAGCTAAGATAAAGTCATATTAGTACTAAGATAAGGTCATATTAGTAATCCTGAGAATATATTTGCCCTATAAAGATGAGGGGGGACTTTTGGTCGGCTAAAGGAAGGAGAAAGAATATATTTTCCCACTCAATACCTTCACCCCTCTCAGTATTTTCACCGAACTTCATTATAGTTAATGGAGTTCATGAACCTTGTAATACCCATGAATTATAATACTCATCTTTCATTTCCCCGTGATTATCTTTGATTTACTGTTTATAGTTTGAACCAATGATCTTGTCTATTTGATTGTGCTACTGGATAAATGGTAGTCACAGCTAGGATTCTTGAAATTTTATTCCGATTTACTACTATTTTAACAAAATCTAGATTTGTTTTCTGAATTGAACTTTATTGATTCATGGAGTTGTTCAACAAGTTCATCATACTTCTGTTTATTTCCTTGGTGAGATTCTCCCATCTTATGTTTCCAGTTCAAGCGGGTGATGTTGAGTACTGTGGTAAGATTTCCTAGAGTAGAATTTCTTGCTTCGAAGTTGTAAATTTATTGAAGTACTTATAAATTTTCGATTCTTGAGAAAAAAATATAGTATAGATTCTTGGCTTAATTCGGTTTTTTCAAGAGGCAATGTTACTTTACTCCACGTTTTGTATCTCCAATTTGAATATTTCTGTAGTATGGACTAGTTTTTGATAATAACTTCAAACTTTAGGAGGTTTAGTTTTCATTTTTCATTTGATTCTCATGGAAGATGCAGGATAAATGAGTTCTAGTTAAAATTTATACTCTTATCAAGAACTTAGAAACCTTGATAATATTTTTCGGAGATATACGAGCATCGTGGTGTTGCTCGTATAGAGCTCCTAGAGCTCTAGTAGTGAAGGGTGGAAGCAAGGACTTTGTAACTTGAACTTTGTATTGATTGATTCTTGCTACCTTACTTACAAATGAATACAACATGCCTATTTATAGGCTACAAAAAGAAGAAGAGAACTATGCCTATGGAGGCTAACAACTATGCCTATGGAGGCTAACAACTATGCCTATGGAGGCTTACCTACCATGGAGGTTTCCACCAAACCAACTACTAGACTATCTAGTATTCTTATTTGATTTTTCTAACTCTATAACACTCATTTTACACATGTTAATTGTCTAACATTGACTCTAGACATCCTAGATATTTCTAGGTTAATCTAGATAGGTGTGAACACTTGACTAAGTTGGTGTTGAATATTCAACACTCCCCCTCAACACCGACTTTCCAACTTCTCTTTATCGTATACATTTCGGTTCCCTTCATAGTTTAAGGATGTTTCGGTCCTCTTCATAGTTTAAGGACGTTTCGGTCCTCTTCGGAAGTTTAGGGACATTATGGTCCTCTTCGTAGTTTAGGGACATTACGGTCCTCTTCGTAGTTTTAGAACATACGGGTTCCATCGTAGTTTAGGGACATTGCGGTCCTCTTCGGAAGTTTAAGGACATTATGGTCCCCTTCGTAGTTTAGGGACATTTCGGTCCTCTTTGTAGTTTTAGAACATACGGGTTCCATCGTAGTTTATGGACATTGCGGTCCTTCTTCGTTTCAGTAAAATACTTCTTGTACTCTTTAGACAACTCATAGGATTTTCACCCACTTTTGTTGTTCTCTATCTCATCACCACTTGGTGATTGCTTCCGTTTCTTCACAACATTTTTTGTTGTTTCTTCTTCTATTCATCTTTGTTCCAGTCACGCTTTTGTTCGAAAACTGTAACACTTCTTTGGTTATCCAGATTCTCTTACAATCTTTCATTTCGTCAAGCTTCTGCCACAAGCTCTAACTATTTTTCTTCTTGTTATTTGATGTTACAAATTTTCCACTTTATCCAGATTTGCCACATTTCAATTCGTAATGATTTGCCACGCTATGACATAATTGTCACACTTTGGTTTGTACGTATTTAAACAAACACCTGTAAACCCATTTAGACTTCATTTGGAAATTACAAATTAGGTAATTCCAACACTCCCCCGTAATTTGTAATGGCTCTGTTTTTTTTTTGATATTCACCCAATCTCCGTTTGTGGCTCTTATCTCCTCATGCTTGCTTCGCTACTTGATAAACTCTTTATGTTTGCCGCCACGCACCGCGTTTTTTTTTTTTTTTTTTTGTTCTTCTTCTTATCACGAGTATGATTTAGTATCTCGTGACAAACATGCCATGCTTTTCTTCGAAAATTGAGGAAGCAATCTGTTGCTCTTACCCTCAATATTTTTTTTTTTTTTTTTTCTTCCCGATTTGAGGAAACAACCACTTATTGTTCTTACCCTCAAACCCTTCTCTGATCACTTATTAGGAAGTGACCCTTTCTTCTTCTCTTTTATCTTGTTTTTTTTTCATGGAGACCATTTTTTTTTTCTTCATGGAGACCCCATTTCTTCTCTTTTAGTATTTCTTGCTCATTTAGTATGTCTCCTAACTTCTGCGTGCAAGCCTCTACAAATTCAACATTTTTGAAATGTCGATATTACAAAAGCTTTGTCTTGTAGTAGCAGTTGTTTTTTCTTCTTCCAGTGGATACATGTCCACCGGCTTCGTGTCACAAGTAGAAACTTGATGTTGTCGTGACAAACATGGCTTTCTTGCCATTTTTTTTCTCTCTCAAAACCGAGTAGGTCGTCTCATTGAGGCTCTCTTCCCACAATATGAGGAGGCGATCATTTGAAGATCTCTCCCTCAATATATGGAGGCATTCGTTGTTGACGTTTTCATGATATCGGCTTCTAAAACTCTTGAACGATTGTGGAGGCAATCCTTGGTGCACTCTTCCCACAATTGTCTTTAGAATTTTGTAAACAATTTGAGGAGGAAAATTATTGCTCTCTTCCCTCAAACTTGTCTTCTGGTCACTTATCAAAAAGTGATTTCTTTTTTTTCTTCTCTACTTTTCTTTTTCCACATGGAGGCGTTTTTGCTCTGTGAAGGTAGGATTTTTTTTTTTTTTTTTTTTTTTTTTTGACAGTTGGAATGGTTGAAATCTTCTTAGTGGTGTTTGCATCTTCTCCTTCTTAAACTTCATATCTTCTCAACTCGAAAGCTTTGAAACCCATCAATTCGTAGCGGAAACTTTTACGCCCATTTCGGATCGAACGAGCTCTGATACCAAGTTAAAATTTATACTCTTATCAAGAACTTAGAAACCTTGATAATATTTTTCGGAGATATACGAGCATCGTGGTGTTGCTCGTATAGAGCTCCTAGAGCTCTAGTAGTGAAGGGTGGAAGCAAGGACTTTGTAACTTGAACTTTGTATTGATTGATTCTTGCTACCTTACTTACAAATGAATACAACATGCCTATTTATAGGCTACAAAAAGAAGAAGAGAACTATGCCTATGGAGGCTAACAACTATGCCTATGGAGGCTTACCTACCATGGAGGTTTCCACCAAACCAACTACTAGACAATCTAGTATTCTTATTTGATTTGTCTAACTCTAGAACACTCATTTTACACATGTTAATTGTCTAACATTGACTCTAGACATCCTAGATATTTCTAGGTTAATCTAGATAGGTGTGAACACTTGACTAAGTTGGTGTTGAATATTCAACAGTTCTCTGTACGCAAACTTTAGGACCATCAAGGGAATATAATTTGATTATGTCGATTCCTTAATTACTGATGCTGCAACGAATGCAGATAATGCAGGTGATTATCCTGTTACAGTTTTTCGAGTTGAGATCTCCCCTTATCCACTTGTACCTCTCCAGGCCGCAGCTTTTGCCATTTCTGCATCAACGAGTACGTACAATTAGCTTCTCAAACTCTACACCAGCACTCTCTTGATTACATGAAATACAGCTATTGCTTAGATTTCTGTTGCCTTTCTTCATTATGATTCCTCGTATTGCTATATGCTTTTTAATTGCGACAATCTTAGAATAATTTCTTCGATATTCCTGTGAGGTTCAAACTGATACTTTCAGAATTAGTTCCAGTACATGCATGAACGATAACACGGATAAGTGTATGTTACAAATTAACTATTGATTTTAGGGCATGTAAAATCATGGTGGGATTAATTGATTCCATCTTTAAGTTTGTCACCATGTTTTAGAAATTTTGATTTTTCTTTCTTACGCGTTCCCTGGAATTTTCATTTCCCGTAATTAAGCAGTGCAAAATTTCAGCGATGGGAAACTGGAAATAAGTTTTTATTACTTTTGGTACTTGCCAATTTACTGGGAGACGCACGTTCTATGCTCCCACATACACCCTCAGGGATGCCCAGTTACAACTGGCTCTCAGTTTCTTCTTGAGCTTGATCAGCATTTTCCAAGTTATGCGCAACTGGTCAGTTGTCTTCTCCTTCCTCTTCTTCTTTTAACAAATAAAGCATTTTTATTTGCCCATTTTTATTAGCAATTGGACTGCTGTTGTTGGCAACTAATGTATTGATTACTCTTGTTCACTTTTGCTAATGTATTGATTACTCTTGTTCACTTTTTAGGTGACGGTAACTCTTTTTTATAAAATTTGCCCTTTTGTGTCAAAAATAAATAAAATAAAGCATTTTTAAGTTCCGATTCAACCACAAAGGAATGAAACCCCGGTGAATGTGAAATCGGACAATAAAATTAAGCATTTTCAGGTACCACGGTAGCTAACGGAAATTTTTTGTTCATATATACATGCAGGGTCCGTACACAGTTGAGATGAAGATGTTTGATCAGAATGAGAAACAATTGACGTGTCTTCGCTTTTATACGTCTTGGTGGTCATCACACTGATACTGGTCACTCAGAGTCAAAGGTCAAGGGATTATTTTGGAAGAATGGTGAGATGTATTCTGTTCAGGCTCAAAACACAAGTAATGTAATATCATTTGGCTCAAACTCCGTAACTGGTAGAAAAGTAGAAATACAAGTGGAACGAGGAGTTAAATATTTCGAAAGCTAGAAACTGTTACTGTTGTCGGAAGAAGGAATACGAGAGAAATCACTAGAAACTTCAAACTAGAGTAACATGTCAATAGTTAATATACAGAACATATTTTAGACTCTTTTTCAGTTCTGTTTTTTTCCATATGCTAGAACGTTACTAAAAACATTATAAATGTAAGTAAATTTTGCTTTGCTTCTTCTCTACAGAAATACATCTTTGTAGAAAATCTGATATCAAAGACTTAACAAAAGAACACAGAATTAAACTCAAACAAACTTCTTTTAATTGATGTAATTAAAACTCACGGCTTAACAACCTATTTATATGTTTACAAACTTGACTCTCAAGCAATAAACACTTTCCTAACTTAATCAAACTCTAACAAGAAACTTCTGGATAATTCTTACGTAAACAAACTCTTAAAACAAGTAATACTTGCAACCCAAGCAAACTTCTATAAACCGTACCACTGGATCAACAACTCTTGTTGATCCATTCACTTCATGTCAACTTTCCCAGTTGCCCCGACCATATTGGATCAACTCTCATAGTTGATCCATACTGACTTCTTCACATTGTATCAACAACACATGTTGATCCACTCTAACTGTATCAACTTTCATAGTTGATTCCTTCTGCTGTCTTCATAATATCTTAGTTTATTCTTCAACATCCTCCCTTAAACCAAGATACTCTTTGCTAATCATACCAAGCTTTCAACGCAAGTAAATGAAAGTGTTAGACTTCAAGGACTTGGTGAAAATGTCTGCAACATGTTCTTTGCTTTCAACAAACTCCACAACAACTTTCTTGTTACTGACTAGCTCTCTAATGTAATGATACTTAATATCAATGTGTTTGCTTCTCCCATGAAACACAAGGTTCTTAGTTAGTGATATTGTCGACTTATTATCACAAACTATTGTTGTTGGTGTCTTCTGTTCTTGAAACAAAGACTTCAGCATCATTCTTAACTATAAAGCTTGTGTAGCACTTGCTAGCAGCTATATACTCAGCTTCTGTTGTAGATAGTGCAACAACTTGTTGCTTCTTAGATGACCAAGAGAAAAATCCAGTTCCCAACTGAAATCTATAACCTGATGTACTCTTTCTTCCTTCTGTATCTCAAGCCCAATCACTATCAGTGAAACCAACCAGCTTTGGATCTTCTGAGATAGTATAAAGTACTCCCATGCTTATTGTTCCTTTTACATACTTCAGAATACGTTTTGCAGCTTGTAAATGTGATTGTCTAGGAGCTTCCATGAACCTACTAACCAAACCAACTGCATACATGATGTCAGGTCTTATAGCAGTCAAATATCTTAAACATCCAACAAGACCTTTAAAATATGTTGAATTCACAAGCTCTCCTGATCCATCTTTTGTCAACTTCAATCTTTCTTCTACTGGTGTTAAGATTGGATTACAATTATCCATCTTGAAACGCTTCAAAATTCCTTTAGCATTCATTTGTTGATTAATAAAAATTCCTCTTTCAGTTTGTTGTACTTCAATACCAAGAAAATATGACATCAAACCAAGATCTGTCATCTCAAACTCCTTCACCATATCCTCCCTGAATTCATTGATCATCTCAGTACTATTTCCAGTAAATATGAGATCATCCACATACAGACACACTATGATATGATTGCCAGCACCATCATCTTTCAAATACAAGGTATGCTCATGTGGACATCTTGTAAAACCTTTCTTGAGAAAATAAGAATCTATTCTTGTATACCATGCTCTTGGTGCTAGTTTCAAACCATACAAAGCTTTGCTTAGCTTGTATACTTCATTTTCTTTCCCCTCCATAATGTAGCCAGCTGGTTGCTCTGTACATAAACTTCTTCTTCCAAAACTCCATTCAAGAATGCTGACTTCACATCCATCTGAAAAATCTTCCAATGCTTCTGTGCAGCTAAAGCAATTATCATTCTTACTGTGTCAAGTCTTGCAACTGGTGCAAAGACTTCTGAGTAATCCACTCATCTTCTTTGTCTATATCCCTTAACAACTAACCTTGCTTTCTTTCTCTCTATTTCTCCATTTGCCTTATATTTTGTTTTATTAACCCACTTAACACCAATGGGTTTCTTTCCTAGTGGAAGTTCTATTAATTCCCATGTGTCATTCTTCTCAATTGACTTCATTTATTCATTCATGGCTTGAATCCAACCTTGTTCTTTAGATGCTTCTTCATAAGCTGCAGGATCATAATCTCCAAACAATGCAAAGTTCACAACATCATCATCATGTTCATCATCTCTTGTTAATAATTCAACGTAGGAGGTATGATATATTTTCTTCTTGGTGTTGTATTTTCTTGTTGTGTTACTGCTTCAATTCTTGCTTCTTCATGTTGTTCTTCCACATTGTCTTGAGCTTGCACTTCTTCCTCAACTACAATTGGAACTGTTCTGACAGCAGTAGGTGAATCAACATTTCTATTTGATCCAATATCATATGGATCAACATTCCTTGTTGATCCATTGTTATGAGGATCAACACTGGTTGTTGATCCATTATTCCAATAACATTGTGAATCTTCATCAAATATCACATATCTACTTGTAACTATCTTTATAGTTTCTGGTTTATATAACTTGTATCCTTTAGTCACTGAACTATAACCAACAAGAATACATTTTTCACTCTTATCATCCAGCTTCTTTCTCAATTCTTTTGGCACATGTGCATATGCAATGCACCCAAAAATTCTCAGATGTCTTACACTTGGTCTTACTCCTCTCCATGCTTCTTCTGGTGTTTTGTTGTTCAAACTATTTGTAGGACATATGTTGAGTAAATACACAGCTGTGTCAACTGCATAACCCCAAAAACTTTTTGGTAAATCTTTTGTTCTTCTTATTGTTCTTGCCATCTCCATTATGGTTCTATTCTTCCTTTCTGCAACTCCAATCTATTGTGGTGTATATCTTGCTGTTAGCTGATGTTGAATGCCACACTCTTCCATAAACTTGTTAACAACAGTGTACTCAGTTCCTCTATCAGTTCTCAAAATTTTGATACTCTTACCAATTTGTTTCTCAGCATAAGCTTTGAAACTTCTAAAAGCATGAAAAGCATTGGTAGGCTCGGAAAAGTAACCTACTACTATGTATACTGCAAGTGCACAGCGTCTATAGTAGATAGGGCAAATACAGGTCAATCCCACAGAGACTTGGTGGGTGTAGAAGTGATTCCAAAATATCACTAAACTGATTCAAATGATAGTAACACAATATTTCTTTTGGGTGTCGATACGACAAGATATTTTGTAGTAAACGAGTAATAAAACAATTTGCAATAAAAAGATACGATAAATAAATTGTAAACAACTGATTGAGGAGCACTAGGGTGATTGAATCCACCTCCTAATCCTATACTACGGTAATACAACAAAAAATTATGCTCTTGTCCTTCCCTTGAAGGTCTCAGGTGGATAAATTCTTCAATCAACTCTCCTAACTCACCCCTAGTATAAATTGTCTTCCTACAGTACAACTTATCACAGGCTTATTTTGGGAATTAGCTAATTAATTAATCCTATTTCAGGTGGATAAATTCTTTAACTAATTTCACTAGCTCACCCCTAGTATTAACTGTCTTCTTACAGTACAACTAATCACATGCTAACTTGCTCAATTAACTAACTAATCATTCCTAAAATCATGAAGCACATCAAGAACACATTTATGAAAATGAATTAACTTAACATAGAAATTGGGGTTTCATCTCTGCCCTAGCAGAAAGTTTTAGAACATGCTGAAACTGAAAATAAATTGATACTGGAGAAAATATGGTGTATGATGGTGTGTACAAGTCTATATAAGCATCCTTTTGGGAGAAACGTTCGAGCCAATTTATAGGGGGAAATACCCGAAAATTTGCTCTTCGCCTCCCTGTTTTTCCATCTGACGCAAGTGCTGGACACTTCAACCTCGTGCGCATGTGGTGATGGGTGCTCTTTTCTTCCCATGCGCATGTTCCCTTCACGTTCACCATCTCTTTCATTGTATGCCACCTTCATCTTTTCTTTCTTTTCTTTTTCTTTTGCATGTGCTGTGTTGGTTATTACTTTCTTTTCTAGCTTTGGCTGCCAACAGCCCATGCGTGCCATCATTTCTTTCTTTTATATCTCGAGCAACAACCCATTGACATCTCCATCATCAGTTTCCTGTCGAGCCACAGCAGCACCCCACCATCGTTCTCCTAACAACGGCAGCAACAGCTCTTCATCTCTGGCACGTTTCCATCTCGACTACAACCATTCATCATCACGGTCACTGCCAAGCCAACATCGAGCTCCAACATTTTCCAGCGAACAACAAGCTTTTTCCATCGACTTCCCATCATCACAGTCCCGGCATTACTGCCAACAACTCCGTGTTGTCTCCGATGAACATCATCACTATGACAGCAGTTAACAGCTCGAATCATCACCGTTACTGCCAAGCATCTATGCTTTCCAACTCGATATCGATCACGGCACCTCCATGCTTGTACCTTCCAGTTCATCACTGCAGTCAACAGTTCCGAATAGCAGCAACCACTCACGAGCATCACCATTACGTACATCTTCCTTGTAACTTTAACACGACCCATCTCGTTAGTTACTCATGCATGCAGTCTCATCATCTCGAGCTCTAACATTATCTCGATCTCTGATCAACAACACAGACCCATTCTCTCGAGTTTATTGGCAGCAGCGTCTCGTTACTTCCTTGCTTTACTATCCCTGGACCATCTTTATATGATAACCGATAGTGGAAGCATCCACCCATGACCATTCTCGAGCTCCAACAGATCGGCCAAGCTCATCACTGAGCTCTGTCTCATCACCATTCTCTGTGTAGATCGAGCTCCATGAACTCTCATGCAAGCAAGCTTCACGTCTCTGTAAATCAATGGAGAAGATGATGGTGGTGCCCTTTAGTAATAGTCCGGGCGCCTTTAGTGTTATTCAAATGTTTGGCATCCCCCAAAGTAAAAGACAAGACTTCCTTTAGCAATTCCCTTTGAACAAGGACACCCCTTAACAGGATGACTGCCCCTTAACGTACAGTGGTGGTGCCCCTTAATAATCTTCAATCAAGTGTCAGTCTTGGAGGACTGACAGTTTAGTTCCGACTCCGTTCTTGTTTCGGTCATAACTTCTTCATACAAACTCCGAATGACTCCGTTCTTTCGCCGTTGGCTTCGCCTTCTCTTCCTCAATTCATCCAAGCTTTATTTGGTACCTAAAAACACAAAGTTAATTAATACAAATATTTATTCTTGAAAACAGAGAAAATACAGAATTTGGGATAATATCTGATTTTAAAGCGCAAAAGATGAGTTATATGCCAATAAAAAGGTGTAGAAATATGAAATATTTTGCACTCATCAAATACCCCCAAACCTGAATTTTACTTGTCCTTAAGTGAAACAGAAATTAAGAAATCCTAACTATACCACTATCGCTGGTCTCTTGAATGCATTTAGTGTATGCACTAAACCTTTAAACCCCTAGGTGTCCCTAGTGGACGAGTTGTAGTCTCGTGAGGGCTTATCAGAGATGTAACCACAAAATCTTCTCCAACTTCAGAGCGTAAAAGAGTCCCAAGCATCCAAGGAGCTATGAGGACATAGAGTTTCTGCATGCTAGTAACACAAAGTTAGAACTACCAAAGAACGCATTCTCATCCTTAAGAGTTGAGTGAGAAATAACCATACCATATGAAAGAATTCGGGTTTGAGAATAATCACAAGCCTCGACTTCTGCCTCACCAATAGGGTTTTATGATAATTGCACTCAAAAAGACCGTTTTTTTAGTCTCTCATGTGTGCAGACAGGAATAAAGAGAGAAATCCTGCACACGTTGATGGTGGGAAGGAGAACCTTCCGAAATAATTTCTGGAGACTCCACAGAATTGTGGACAAAAAGATTCTTTTTCTGATGATCTCTAAGAAAGGAAATCAATCATTAGCAAGGATGGGAGTACTCACTTACCTTCACATCCGATCGGCAATCAACACCGCTCTCACAACATCCATAGAAATGTCTTCAATCTTCGGTCTTCAACTGTTGATGATGAACTTCTGAACTTCAAAAAAATTTTTTTTTTTTTTTTTTGACAATTTGTAACTTTTCTCTTCAATTTCCTTGTTGCTTTGAATTTTCTTCTTGAATTCTTCTTCTTTACCATGGTGGTATCAAAACTAAACTAAGAAAATAAACTTCAATATTATTTTTGATTTTTTTTTAATTATATATATATTTTTAATTAAACATGAAATGAAAATAACAACAAAAACAATGAAACTGCTAACTCCATGGATGAAGGACTTTATTACTCACAACTTGTATTGTCTTGATTTCATAAACTTCACTAATTCTCATCTTATTTTCTTTTCTTTGCTCTTGTAAAATACCCCTTCAAATGTGTATATATTATTCTGCTCTTTGTACTGTATTGTTGCATGTAAACCTTGGACTAATTCTGATGTTGCTCTGCTCGTTGATGATGTGTTTCTATGGATCTGTTGATGTTGTTGAGAGAGTGAGTGATGCTAATTGCTCATCGAACTACAAGAAGGAGTTTTTATCTTTAGACGTCACCCTTATGATTGACAAAATTAGCACTCAAGAGATCAAAAATAGTGTTGAAAGTGGTACGAAGTTGGGTAGCTCACCATTCTACCCGGAATTGACGTACGGTGACACACACTCTAAACGATTTTTTAGAAAGTCACAAATTGAAGGTCGATGCCTCGCTTGATGTAAAAATGGGTAGTCTCCACTATGGGTGATCACAATTCTGCTACCGAATATCTTGGCAGCACCTAATTTGCCCTCCGGCATGGTTAAATCCAACTTTAACGCTCTAATAACCTAAGAAACCCGATTGTGTTCTCCAGTACTTCCAAGTTCAGCTATTTCGGTCAGACTCTCTATGTAAACATAGCTAGAAGCATACTAGTGACTCTAAGATCTCTAAAAGTTGGAGGTTTTATGCAAATATTTTTGATTTTTGATTTTTTTGAATATATTTTTTTTTATTAAGAAAGACTAACAACTCTATATGCAAAACACTCCCCCAAACCTAAATCTAACATTGTCCTCAATGTTTCAAAAGATGATAAGAACACATATCAAGAGAACAAGGCAGAGCAGATTTAAAGGAAAGAGATTACCCGATGCAGAAAGGGTGGTGCTAACCATAATTGAATGAATGCTTTGAAAGCAAACAATATGAGCGCAAGATAAAAAGTTTGGTTAGCATACATAAACACTATGCAAAAATAAAAAGAAAAGGGAAAGATAATGGACTGTTAATCCAAATGTATGTACACGGGTGGACTAGCTTAGTCCACATAGACGGGGTCTTCCAAGTCTACGGTCTCAACTTATGGTGGAAGAGGCTCCATAAACGGTTTCAATCTCTGACCATTGACCTTGAAGATGTTCTTGGTTGCTGGGTTTTCGATTTCAACAGATCCATGGGGAAAAACAGTACGTACTAAGAATGGACCTGACCATCGAGAACGTAACTTTCCTGGAAACAAATGCAAACGAGTGTTGTACAATAAAACTTTCTGGCCTGGAGTGAATGACTTGCGAAAATGCGCTTGTCATGGGATACCTTCATTCTATCTTTGTACATATTTGTACTGTCATAAGCATCATTTCTTAGTTCTTCCAACTCATTGAGTTGGAGTTTCCTTTGGGTACCTGCCTTATCAAGATCAAAGTTGAGTTTATTTATAACCCAATATGCCCGATGCTTTAACTCAACCGGTAGATGACAAGCTTTACCGTACACAAGTCTGTAAGGGGACATGCCAATGGGAGTCTTGTATGCAGTTCTATAGGCCCACAAAGCATCATTTAAACGTAAAGACCAATCTTTCCTAGAAGGATTAACAGTCTTTTCAAGGATATTCTTAATTTCCCTATTAGAAACTTCTACTTGGCCACTGGTCTGAGGATGATAAGGTGTTGCTACCTTATGAATGATTCCATACTTACGCACAAGTGATTCAAAGGGTCTATTGCAAAAATGACTACCTCCATCACTGATTATTGCTTTAGGTGTTTCAAAGCGAGAGAAAATGTTTTCTTTAAGAAAAGAAAGAACAACTTTATGATCATTTGTTTTGGATGCAATGGCTTCTACCCACTTAGAGACATAATCAACAGCAACAAGAATGTACAACTTACCTTCAGAGTTAGGAAATGGACCCATGAAATCAATACCCCACACATCAAATAGCTCAACAATCAAAATGAGTTGTAAGGGCATCATGTTTCTTTTAGATATACTTCCTAATTTCTGGCATCGGTCACAAGCAACACAAAAATCATGGCTATCTTTGAACAATGTTGGCCAGTAAAAACCAGTCTGCAAGATCTTTGCAGCAGTTTTCTTGACACTAAAGTGGCCTCCACAAGCATGGTCATGACAGAAAGAGATGACATCCCTTTGTTCATAATTTGGGATGCATATCCTAATAATTTGATCCTGGCAGTACTTAAACTAGATATGGGTCATCCCAAAGGAACTGTTTAACTTCCGCCAAGAATTTATAACGGTCTTGCTTAGACCAATGCGAGGGCATTCTACCTGTAGCAAGGTAGTTCACGATATCAGCAAACCAAGGCATTTCAGACACAAGCATCGATTGTTCATCAGGGAATGATTATCTAATAAGCACGGATTCAACAGTCAACCTAGATAAGTGATCAGCAACAACATTTTCCGACCCTTTCTTATCTCGAATTTCGAGGTTGAACTCTTGTAACAAGAGTATCCATCGAATTAGACGATCCTTAGCATCTTTTTTAGATAAAAGATATTTCAACGCAGCATGGTCAGAATATATGATGATTTTAGACCCTATCAAATAAGATCTAAACTTATCCAATGCAAACACAACAACTAGCAACTCTTTCTCAATTGTTAAATAATTCATGTGCGCATCATTAAGTGTTTTACTAGAATAGTAGATCACATAAGGGAGTTTGTCTACTCGTTGACCTAAAACAAATCCTACAACATAGTCAGACGCATCACACATAAGTTTAAATGGTAAGGTCCAGTCGGGTGGTCTGACTATATGGGAAGATGTAAGGAGAGCCTTCAATTGCTCCCAGGCTTCCTTACAAGCATCATCAAAGACAAATGCAACATCTTTTGCAAGATGATTACACAAAGGTCTTGAAATTTTACTAAAGTCTTTGATGAATCGGCGGTAAAAACCGGCATGGCCTAAGAATGATCTTATGTACCTCACAGAACGAGGTTGAGGCAAGTGTTGAATGATATCAACCTTGTCTTTATCTACTTCTATGCCTTTTTATGAGATGATATGCCCTAGAAAAATGCCTGAGTCAACCATGAAATGACATTTTTCCCAATTCAAAACCAAATTCCTTTCTTTACACCGAATAAGCACACGAGTAAGATGATGCAAACATTCATCAAAAGAAGACCCAAAGACAGAAAAACCATCCATAAAAATTTCAAGAAACTCATCTATCATATTGGATAATATGCTCATCATGCAACGTTGAAAAGTAGCGGGTGCATTACACAACCCAAAAGGCATACGACGATAAGAAAATGTTCCATAAGGACAAGTAAATGTAGTATTATGTTGGTCTTCGGGTGCTATGTGAATTTGGTTGTACCTATGTCTGAATAACCATCTAAGAAACAATGGTACCTATGTCTCGACAACCTTTCTATCATTTGGTCAATGAAGGGCAAGGGAAAATGGTCTTTCTTTGTTACTGTGTTCAATTTCCTATAGTCAATACAAACCTGCCACCCTGTGGTCACACGGGTGGGGACAAGCTCATTCTTTTCATTTGGAACTACAGTAATGCCAGACTTTTTGGGTACCACTTGAATGTGACTGACCCACTTGCTATCTGGAACTGGGTATATGATACCCGCATCAAGCAATTTCAGAACCTCACCTTTAACAACATCTCTCATGTTTGGGTTAAGTCTCCTTTGCATTTCCCTAGATGGTTTAGTGTTTTCTTCAAGATTTATATGATGCATGCAAATTGTGGGACTTATACCTTTAAGATCTGAAACGGACCAACCTAAGGCCTCCTTATGCTCTTTAAGCACTTCTAAAAGTTTATTTTCCTGTTCCGTGTCTAAACATGATGCAATAATCACAGGCAAAGTCTCAGAAGGACCTAAGAAAGCATATTTCAAAGTATCAGGTAATGATTTCAAATCAAGCTTAGGTGGTTCAAAAGGAGATGGGGAATATTTGGAATCAGAGAGTGGAATTGGTTCCACTGCAGTCTTCCATTTAGCAATATCCATGGGTGGAACAGATTCAAGCAAAGAGTGAATTTCACCAATGTACTTAGACTCAAATAGATCTAAGTCAAAGTTATCTAAACATGCTTGCAAAGGGTCCACTGACAAAATGTCAGGCAATGAGTCTTGGATCAGACTCTCAATCATGTTAATCTCATGCATATCAGTATCATCACAATCAATGGGTTGTTAACTAGTGTTAAAAACATTCAGCTCTTGATCGGTTGTCAGCCGACACAAATATAATTTCACTTTCTTACTCAATAAAATATGAATGAAGTATAAAGTAAGGAAGAGTTCATATCCACAGAGAGGCGATTGTAGTTATCAATTTCTAGTATCTTAGTAACCAAGATGGGAGATTTCTGATTTTTGTAAAATAAAAGTAAAATAAAAACAAAGTAAATAGTTTGAGATAATCAATGGAGAAAGATATTGGTCAAGGAATTCATCTTCAATCTTAAACATGTGCTAGCATATATGATTAGAATTACAATTTAATCTCTTTTATTATCAAAAGCCTATAAAATCAAGAGAGCAAGATAATCTGAAAATTTCCCAAGTTAATCAACACACACATTAGAGTTGCGTATGTGAATTCTACCTAAAGAATAACCTAACGCCTTGCGCTAATCAAGTTCAATTCCCAGGAGCATTAAGTTTTGGAAATAGGCTAATCAATGCAATTGTCATACATTGCGCATAACAATTCGGACAATGGTCAAACTCTACATATGATTATAAGAGTGTATCACTACAAACTATAATCATATCATGCTACTTGTATTTAGGGTTATCGCTCGATGAAAAACCCTAAAATAGCTATGGACAAGATGTAAGTTCAATTAATTGGCCACTTAACTAAACAAACATATATATCCTATCACAATACATCAATCATGTGATATTAAAAATAGTAGAGATATGAACGATAATCAAGAGAGAAAACTAATGCATTAATCAAGCACAAGTTTTAGAAATCGGACTACATCCTTAACCAATAATAGAGAATTTAGTTACACATAGCTATGGAGTTCATCATAATTAATAATCAAATAAAGGAGATGAATATTAAATACGAAAGCAAACCCTAGTTGTAGTTCTCTTCTCTGCTCCAAGAATAATACGTGATCACCCAAAAGTTGTAGAAGTCTTTCTTTTGTAGTCTTTTTCTCTTTCCAAAACTAGGTTTTGTCTTCAAAGTCCATTAGTTGGAAATTCACCCGGCCCACGAGTAAGAGAAAACCGTGTAGAAAATCTGTCCCAAAAGTGGTCGCCGGAAAACTGGGGATTTGACCGGAATCCGTCGCCGGAATGGCGTCATCGGCCATCTGAAAAGTCAAACGGTCAACTCAGTCAACTAAGCCAGTTGACATGAGTTAGTCAGGTCCAAGCTAGGTTTGTTGCAGTCATTGCACGTCCATGTTGGATGTAGCGTCTTCTGTGCAACTCCAGTCACGGCCAAGATGGCCCATCTTGCCATCTTCATGCTCACAGCCAAAATGGCTATATCCTGCATCTCATTTCCAGCCAAGAGGGCTGTATTCTCACCCATTCCAGCCAACACAAAACCATTGCAATTGCATCTCACAACTTATGTAGCTTCTTCAACTCCAGCAGATTTCCAAACTCAACAACACAACCAAGCCACCCCGTTGATGTCACAAAACGCCACTTGAACCATGTCGAGCCACCCCACTGGAATTCTTGTATCTCTCAGCTTCAATTCTCAATTACAGTTCCTGCAATCACTGCACCTAAAACTTGATACACTCAGCTCGAAAGTACAAGAAATAGCGCAACAACTCCTTCGGAAGCAACACCTTAACCGCAATTGCTTTAGTTCTGCGATGCCTCAAATTTATCACCAGAACCAGTTTGAACTACTCCTACAGAATGTAGTTCAGTGCTTCCACTTAAACTGCAGCTTAACTGTAACATCAATGCTCCTCTATGGTGCATCCAAATTAGCTGAAACTCATCAATCTTCTCAGCTCAAACCACCAACTCCCTTGTCACCATCTGCCTGCAATTCTAATTTCACCAGTAGCTTCAATCGTTCACTCTCACAGCTGCACAACTCCACACCACCAATTAGTTCCATCTCCTGCAATTTCGACCTAACATTCATCTAAACCTGCAATTTCACACACTGCACTTAGCTTTCACCACATTCAATACCCAACTAACACCAAACTACATCACATCTCTTCCCATCTCAGCTGCACTTTCTGTTTTGTCTGAACTCCACTAGAGATATAGCCTCGCAACCACCATCTCAGGTCAGTTCCTTCCCTGCTGTAGCTTTAATCAGAAAGCAGGCCAAATGCACTACCTGCAAATCAATTGCACCATCTGTTTTGCAGTTCAAGCTCAACTAACTTGAGCCAAGAACCTCCAACTTCCTCAACTTAAATCATCTCCCTGCTATGAAACATCTCCAACAGAGCCAACCAGCAACTCCAGTTCTTCTTCTCAAACCCCTTGTGCAAAATCCAGTGGAACCAACTTCAGTTGCACCTGCAGAGCCATTGCATTCATTTACACATTCATAGAAGAAGCTGCACCTGTTAACCCTAGCATACATCTAAGTCGAACCATTCATTACAGGTCTTCTCGAGCACCATTGCTTGCAGCTGCCCACATCTCAGTTAAAACCTATCTTCCATATTCACCATTACCTACACAACCATTTCATTCCACTTCATTTGAAATTCCAACCACAATACAATTGTAAGAGCAACCAAACTACCTACAGTTCATCCACAATCCCTGTACTGCTGCACCAACATCTCAGCTACACAATTCATGGCCACCACCTGCAATGTTCTCCTAACATACATCTACTGCAGCACTTGAGCAACATCAACTTCAAACCCACTAACTTATCTCCCAGCTCTCTTAGCAGTGACCATCAACAATCCCATCAGCTCTGTTGCCATCTGAACTGCACCCATCTTGCTGTAGCACCAACACATTCAACCAACTTCTCCCTGGTAAACACCAACTCATCTCACTCTCTCTTATGTATGCTATATCACCTTGCTTCAACATCAAGTTACAACATCAGTTCACAGCTCCCTCTTGCATCTTTACCAACACTCATCTTCATGTAGCCATTCTCCTCCATTCATCCAAACATACAACTCAACCCACTCTGCATCAATCAACCCTTTACAGCTCTGACCACCAGTTCATTGTGGAATCACCAGCTGATTCACAACCAACTTGGCTGCAACTCAAAAACAACAGCAATCATCTAATACTCGAACTTCTCGAGCTCTGCGACACATACCACAAGCACCAAAGCCACTTCATCACCAGTTCATAATTCAACCACCACCAACACACTGCACTTCACCAATGGCACCAGCAACTCCATTTTCTCTTCCCTGATTCTTCATAATCTAGTTTCACAGATTCATCAACCTCCATCAATTGCTGCACCACCAAATCTCACATAGCAGCAATTCCATTTCCAGCAACAGCCCTTGCACAGGTTTAACTAATCCGCAGCTGAACTTGAAGTGGTAATGAGAAGATCGTTCAGACATTTACTCGAACAGGTTGTACTCCATTCGCATCTTGTTGTAGCTGTGAACTTCTATAGCTTTTAAACTCACCCAAATACCTGCAAATTCACATTACAGTAAACCCATTCATCCATAACAATCAAACACCAAATAATTCAGTTTCTCATCCATTTATTACTCAAGTATCAGCAGAAACACCATTATCTTCATCTGAATCTTCAAACCTCATCACAATATCAACTCCCATATCTTCTTCTCAGTGTAACATAAGCAACACCTGAAACTTGCAATTCTTCTCGTTTCCACCATTCACAGTGCCTCCTTTTTATCTCTCAAATTCATTTCAGGTAAACAAATGATGATAAGAGAGACACTGAATTTTAGGTCGTATAAGAATGAATGTGGATATAACCACCCTGGTGGAGTGGATAAGGGGTGGACACACAAGGCACCCACTAAAATCATAAGGGACACCAAAGTGATATTCGTCCTGTCAGTTCCAAGGAACTGGCTGCCTATTCTGTTTTCTCGGTCAGCTATCAGTTACGCGGAACTGACAGCTCATTCTTCACCTCTTTTGCTGCATAACCTCAGCTGGATCAAGTATCACTCGCCTGTGAATTTACCTTTTTGCGCTTTACGCTCCAAACGAACGTTTTCTCATTATTTTGCTCGTAATGACTCCGAAACACCTATAAGACTCAAAAGCAAAACATAAGATACATAATTCACACGAAAAATAGCAAAGAAAGCATAAATACTAAATATTAAATTAGGTGTTTTAGACACCTATCAGCTCTACCGTCATGTTACCAAAAAACAATTTCAACACTCCATTACGACAGTTTATGATGGCATTGGACGTGGCCAGGAAAGGACGTCCTAAAATGATAGGAATGTGATTATCTGGGTTTTTCACAGTTTGAGTATCTAAGACGATGAAGTCCACAAGAAAGAAAAATTTATCAACCTTGATTAACACATCTTCAACAATGCCACGGGGAATTTTCACAGATCTGTCCGCTAATTGTAGCGTAACAGGAGTGGGTTTCAGCTCTCCAAGACCTAACTACACATACACAGAGTATGGCAATAGATTCACACTTGCTCCTAAGTCTAGTAAAGCCTTTTCGATCACCTGGTCGCCTATGGTGCATGTGATTGTTGGACAACCTGGGTCCCTAAACTTAGGTGGAATCTTGTTTTGAATTATTGAGATCACCTGCTCAGCGAGAAAAGCACGCTTATGCACATGAAGCTTTCGCTTTTGTGTGCAAAGGTCTTTCAAAAACTTAGCATAGGCTGGTATCTTCCTGATTGCCTCGAGAAATGGAATGTTTATGTTGACTCGTTTAAACATTTCCAATATCTCGTTGTACTGGTTACTTCCTTTTTGTTGTACCAACCTTTGTGGAAATGGAGCAACATGTACATGAGATGGTGCAAGGACATTAACATCAGTGGAATTCTTAGAGTCATTATCATGCTCAGATTCCTTTTCCACAACAGGTGTTTTATGTGGAGTTGTATGCACTGGTGAGTATAATCTAGACTCACTCGACTATGGTACACCTACATTGTTCTCAAAGACTTTACCACTACGAAGAGTGGTAATAGCATTCACAAGACTATGTGAAGTTTCATTGCAAGAAGTACATGCCTGAAATACATTCTTTGGATTTTGTTGGGGTTGACTAAGGGGTTTACCTTTTTCTCTCTCATTTAATGCATCACCAATTTGACCCATTTTAAGTTCTAGACTTGTGAAACGTTGGTCGGTTGTCTTTTGAAGTTGTACCAGATTTTGGGTCAACAGACCGAAACTTTCTTCAAAGCTAGGCTTTTTCTCTACAGGGTACTGAGTGTGTGGTTGTACTTGGGGGTTTCTTGGATATGAGTATCTTTGGTTATTATTTATTGTCCCCCCTTGGACGGGCCCTTTAGACCATGAAAAGTTAGGGTGATTCCTCCACCCTGGGTTATAGGTTTGAGAATACGGATTGTTCTCTTGCCTATTGTATAGAGCATTGGCTTGCTCGGTTTTAGACTCCTGAAACGCATGGAGGTCTGGACAAGTGTCCACTAAGTGGTCTGAACCATGGCACGCGGCACAAGTGGCCATTTCAATTTGGTTACGGAGAGTAGGGGCATTAGTTTTTACAAATTTCATGCAGCTCTAGCACTTCTATTCTCCTAGCAATAGATGTCATCTTTACATTTCCCTCAAAGTCAGAATCAATTCTATGAACATTAGATTTATGGGTAGTCTCTTTAGGTTCACGGATGGACTCCCGCTGCTGAGTCTTTTCAGTGACTTCGATTAAGAAAGTACAAGAGTCATCAGCACTTTTGTCAATAAACATACCATTGCACATTGACTCAACTGTGGTTCGGGTCCTGACATCTAGGCCTTCATATAAAATTTGCACAAGTCTCCATTTTTCAAAACCATGATGGGGATATTGGAGCAATAATTCATTGAATCTCTCCAAATATTTTGCTAGAGTCTCATCATCTAATTGCACAAAACTATTCAGACTTTGACGAATGGTCGTAGTCTTATGATTAGGGAAAAACTTTCTGAAAAACTCTTTTGTAAGATCATCCCATGAATTAATTGACTGTGGTTGCAAAGCACACATCCAAGACTTTGCCTTGTCTTTCAAAGAAAAAGGAAATAGTCTCAGTTTGAGGGACTCATCCGTCATTTGGTTGATCCACAGAGTCCCAAAAATTTCCTCGAATTCTCTCACATGGTGGTAGGGATTTTCAGCATCAACCCCTCTAAATTTAGGCAACATATTAAGGATACTTGCCTTTAGCTCAAACTGTCCAACAACAGCTGGTAAGACAATGCACGAGGACTAGCTTATCCTCGTTGGGTACATGTAGTCCTTGAGACTACGGGGAGGGTTTGTTTGATCACCCATTGTCTCAGATTGGTCGGGACTTTTTACTTCAGGACTGGGTATGTCGACTATATCTGCTCGGGGGCTTCTAACTAGTCGGTTTGTTTGGTGTCTAAAAGACACAATCATAGCCCAGCCAATACATCAAGCATGCTAAACACTCATACATGTAATTCAGGGGAAGTTCTATGCAATCACAAACAAGGCTGACTCCACCACAGTAAACCTACTGATTTCTAGCAAACAAAAAGCATGATGGATCCACTTAGATTGTTTTCTAGACCATCTTCTAATCCTTCGAAAGGGAATTCGTTACAATCTGAGTAAACCCCTCTGGAATCAATCTGAGTTTAAGTAAATTGAATAGAGGCGAGGGAAGCTGCTGGAGCTTTGATACCCAAGGCCTCACCGTATTAGAAGGCGACGGAGTCACGCATTCAACTTACAGAAAACATCATGAACTTCGAAGTATGCTTAAAGAGTAACCAATATTTTTCGAACGACTTTCCTACTAAGCTCGTTACCCTATAGGTCTCGTTCTATTCCAAATTTTAAAGCTTAGGTTCACGTTAGGTATCGTTTTCCTAAGGCGGGCAAGAAGAGAACGGTGATGAAATCCGAACCCTTATCTTGTATGGCCAGTCCTTGCCCTTTACTAGGAAAATAAAGCAGTCGTATTCAAGTCCTCGACATATATGCAAACGAAGGAATACAGTAACTTGCTAACATGGGATTCGCGAGTGTTTCGAAAAACTTACCTCCCGTATCAGACGGGGGATGAACCGTTGTTGTCGACTCGGCCCACGACTCCTATGTCATGAACGAACCCGAGGGGCCGAGGTGATATTGTAATCACCGTCCTTCTCTGCAAACAGTTTAATATTTAATATTACCCTTCCGTAGGGTTTAAAAAATAAAAGAATGTCCAGTGTCCAAAGTCCAAAAAAAATAAAGTGCAAAAGAAAAAGAAAATTACAAGAATAAATAAATCCTAATACAATCTAAAAATAAATAAATAAAATAAAATCTTTTTTTTTTATATATAAAAAAAAAATCTTCTTCTTTCGCTCCTTTAGCTTCGCCTTTTACTCCAAGTCTTTTTAAATATTCACTAAAAGCTTTGGCGAATTTTCTTTCGCTCCAGATTCCAAATTCTGTAAGGAAAAGACAAAAAACACGTAAAGAAGAACAAATAATTTTTTTTTTAACAGTAAAGATAGAAACCTCAACTACACCGCTACCGAGTCCCCGGCAACGGCGCCAAAAACTTGGTAAGCTCGGAAAAGTAACCTACTACTATGTATACTGCAAGTGCACATCGTCTATCGTAGACAGGGCAAATACAGGTCGATCCCACAGAGACTTGGTGGGTGTAGAAGTGATTCCAAAATATCACTAAACTGATTCAAATGATAGTAACACAATATTTATTTTGGGTGTCGATACGACAAGATATTTTGTAGTAAACGAGTAATAAAACAATTTGCAATAAAAAGATACGATAAATAGATTGAGGAGCACTAGGGTGATTGAATACACCTCCTAATCCTATACTAAGGTAATAAAACTCAAAATTATGCTCTTGTCCTTCCCTTGAAGGTCTCAGGTGGATAAATTCTTCAACCAACTCTCCTAACTCACCCCTAGTATAAATTGTCTTCTTACAGTATAACTTATCACAGGCTTATTTGGGGAATTAGCTAATTAATTAATCCTATTTCAGGTGGATAAATTCTTCAACTAATTTCACTAGCTCACCCCTAGTATTAACTGTCCTCTTACAGTACATCTAATCACAGGATAACTTTCTCAATTAACTAACTAATCATTCCTAAAATCATGAAGCACAACAAGAACACATTTATGAAAATGAATTAACTTAACATAGAAATTGGGGTTTCATCTCTGCCATAGCAGAGAGTTTTAGAACATGCTGAAACTGAAAATAAATTGATACTGGAGAAAATATGGTGTCTGATGGTGTGTACAGGTCTATATAAGCATCCTTTTGGGAGAAACGTTCGAGCCTATTTATAGGGGAAATACCCGAAAATTTGCACTTCCCCTCCCTGTTTTCCATCTGACGCAAGTGCTGGACACTTCAACCTCGTGCGCATGTGGTGCTGGGTGCTCTTTTCTTCCCATGCGCATGTTCCCTTCACGTTCACCATCTCTTTCATTGTCTGTCGCCTTCATATTTTCTTTCTTTCTTTTTTTCTTTTCTTTTTCTTTTGCATGTGCTGTGTTGGTTATTACTTTCTTTTATAGCTTTTGCTGCCAACCGCCCATGCGTGCCATCATTTCTTTCTTTTATATCTCGAGAAGCAACCCATTGATAGCTCCATCATCAGTTTCCTGTCGAGCCACAGAAGCACTCCACCATCGTTCTCCTAACAACGGCAGCAACAT